>CM072898.1:2961767-4161767 GCA_037013685.1 Acridotheres tristis
AATCAGAATCTAACCAAAAAAATTGACTTTTTCCTGAAGACCAGGGAATTTTTGTTTGCTATAATTTTGGATTGTCTTAACCAGCAATGAACTTAATACTCCTAAGGCACATTTAAAGCTAAATCAAAAATGAACAAACAGGAGGAAGTACCTGAGTAGGAAAAAGGCAATGAAAGATCTCTTAAAAAAATGCCTCTTCGAAAAAAACCCAGGACTAGTAAAGTAGAAGCATCAGTCTTAGGATATACACTACAAATCCCAAAATGTGAAAGAATCCAGAAAACACCCCAAGGTGTAGAGACAATAACTGGTAAGAGGAGGGAAGGGGAAGGGGAAGAAAGAAAAAAGAGAGTGAGTGGAATGTGTGGAACACTGGTGTGTGATCAATGGGAAAAGCAGCAAGGATAATGTTAATAATGATTCATTAATCACCCCCAGCTGTGATGTGGTAGATAAATGGTTGATGATCAAGATTATTTATGCCACAGCAAACAAGCACACACAAAATAATTTCACAGACTCTTGTAACCAAAGAAGTTGACAGAGAATACTTGCCATGTGAATTAATCATTTCATACTGCTAACCTCCTGTTGATTATTGTAAGGTTTAGATTTTATTTACATAGAGCCCTAAACAACAACACAAAAAACTCCACAAAAAACCCCCAAGAAAGCAACATCAAGAGAAAAAGCAAATCTTACAATTTATTATCTTAAAGTATTAGTGAACAATTCTGAATGTGGCTGGGACATTAACATGCTAAATGTGTCATACAGAATCAAGGTACCTGGGCTATTTTCACAGTGGTCTCGTGATTCAGAGAGATTTATCTTATTTTTGCATAGGAAGAGTTTCCACCATCTCCTTCTCCTAATACTGAAAATAAAGAGGTTTCTTCCCATGAAACTGAATGTCAGGTGGTGGTGGATAAGTCAAATGTGCACATAGAAGGTAAGTAAACTAACTTTAAAGTAAACTAACTTTAAAATGCCATGCCTTTTAATACCATTGGGAAAAATAATTTTTAAATAAAATAAATGTAGTACTATATTGTAATATATTTATTTATATTTATATTTATTTTTTAAAGGGCAGTTAAAGAAATGTACTAAATGCTTCACAATTTCTAATAGTTACAGAAAATTAAAAACCTGCATAAAGAGGAACGATTGGTCTATAATCACTGTGAAACAAACTCTCAGCCACTGTAAAATGAGGGGACAGGGAGGAAAGTTTGTGAACTTTTGTCTTGTAAAGTACAGTCATTTTCTGCTATGATTTTGTTGATATATGTGCCAGAAGCAGTCAGGTTTATAACCTGGAACTTTTGGGAGTGTTACTGTGTTCAAAAAATAAAAGGAAAAAAGTAGAAACTATAGAAACTAGCAGTGTTCGAGGGGAAAAAAAAACCAGCTAGGGATAGAGAAAAACATTTTTATTCAGTTATTCTACTTGTATGAAAAAATGCCATGTCTAAAAAACAGTAGTAAAAACTTCTTGAGTTTTTTACTAATCAAATGGCACGATAGTACTGTTGTTTATACCTTCTACAGAAGTTGCATCATTATTCTGTCAGGATGTTTCTTCAGAACAGAGAAATAAACATGATCATCAGTCCCAGGCTATCAACCTAAGCATTGAATTGTTAAGCTTCACAAATAATAAGTAATTTCATTACATTTGGGACATTTGAGTTGTTACTGGATCTGTCATTAGGTTATTTTCTTGTAACAACAGAATATTATGGAGAAAAATATTATAACAATAGAGCAAGACCAATCTACTGGTATAGCAGTTTTCTTGCATAATTATCTTGTCTGTTATTTTAAAATCGGGAAAAGGGGAAATAAGAATTAGTTTCAGAGGTGGAAAATGCAGTTTTTACAGAGGATGGTTGTAGCAATGATGAATGAAAAACAGAGACTCCCCTTAGCAGTTGCAAAGGAGAATTGTTTATTGTGAAAAACCAGGCCTTTTGATGCTGTATTCAGACATTAAACTCTTATGACCTGTTTGCATTGTCATGAGCTGAAACAAGCGTGGGCTGCCACTGCAGGTGTTGCTGTTCACACCTTCCTTTACCCAGTCACCTTTTGGATCCTGCAGTGGCCACGTGTCCCCTGGACCAGTTGGGATCCCAAACACGAGATGACCACACACTGGTTATATGACTTGGTTTTTAGGTTGTGGAACTTGGTTTTTGCTGTCCCATTAGCTGAAGCTTTCCCAGAGTGCTTTCTGGTGAGCAGAAGTGGCAGAAATGAACAGAAGTGGACAGAGGCCTGCAAGGCCCTTATTCTGTAAGATTTTTCTTATCTCCCACAGATGGTAGCACTCTGTAGCTAGTGGATAGGAAAGAGGAAGCAAAACTAAGTCAAGTTGGAAAAATTCTGTCTTTCTAAATTTTATTCATGTTGAATCCCAGCATTTTTTCAGTATTATTTCAGTGGAGTAATTTGAAAAGTTTTATAGGGAACAATATTCAGAAAGAATGGTTGCTTTGATAAAACCATTTGGGAAGTGAAGGCATTAAACTGAAGAAATAGAGGGATATATGCACTGTTTCTAATAATTTCTACATAGTAAGTGCTGCAGGTCTTGCAAGCTGTCAGAATTACACTTGTTTTGTTCAGGGATGCCATAGGATTGGAGTCCAGGAAAATCAATGCAAATATTTCATTTGTTCTTTGGTCAAATTCTAAACTTATAACAGAAGCCAGCAAAACACCTTCATTTCTTCCACACTTGCACCTGTCCAGTGTGAGGTAAAGTGAGGTCTCACATCAGTGTCCTGATGCACCATGAAAGAGTTAATGGAAAGTTAATGATTTAATCTGTGGTTTGGGAAGGACTTTCCTCCATTTATTTGCATGTATAACACGTGTGCATGCATATCCTATGAACTCTTATAACTTATGGACTTAAAATAATTTTTGTTCTCATTGACTGAAAGATCTGTTTTTCTTTAACAGAAGACCAAAATCTGGCCTTGAATTTAAAGGTAAGACTTATATAAAGGTTGATTTATGTTGCATTTAGGAAAACTAATTTATTGCCACTATGGAATCTTTTTCTTCTGGAGTACAAGAATGGCTAATCATTCCTTTTGAAAAAATGCAACTGTATAGGTAAATGGGCCATACAAAAGTTGTTTGGGGTTTTTATAATAGTATGAGATACTCATACTGAGCTGAGCCTGACTTTACTGCATTTTGCTGTAGTTTTCTATTTGAGCTGATCTGACTACTTTCATAAGCTTCAAAAGGAATACCCAAAAATTTAGTTTCTTAGATCAGCTTTCCAGAAGATTGTTTATAAAAATGGTCAGTTCTTCCATTGTTATCATAATTTTTTTCTACAGGTTCTTAACCATATATATTTTTCTTTGAAATCATTCATGAGTTTTGTCTCATTTAGTCACTGGTGTCACTCAGTATAATCAATGTGTTAAATTACATGGCAGCAAATCCTTACAAAACTTCACTGTTGTTTTATAAAAACATGAAGAAAGTTTCTATATCACCTTCACCACAAGTAAATACATTAGCATAAATGACACTATAATTCTTTCCTGGTGAAGGAACCTTCTGAAAATGTACAAATACTTGTGTTGTTTTCCAGCAAAGCAAGAACAAAGTTCTTCCACTTTGAAAAAGATTTTAATTGATTTACTGATACCCAGGGACTGCCATAATTGACTAGTCTAAAGTCTTACTCTATACTAACTACACGAGTGGGAAGAACACCCTTCCAGTTTCCTCAAGAAGTTTTGTGTTTATGTGACTTTTATGTCAGCTGTAAAAAATTGTTTTGACAGCTGTACATTTCTGACTACTAAAGAAAAAAGTGAGTTTCAGCTGTCCCCATGTGACCTATGGCAGTGATAATTGACAAAATGATGTCTAGATGAGGACTTGATAAGCTGTGTATCATCAGCAGAGAATCCAACCTTCAATTTTGTTGATAGAAAAGAAACTCCTTCAAAAGTTTTATTTCTTAAGTTCTCCAGCAGTGATGCTGTTAAAAAAAATTGTCTCATTTTTTATTTCTCTGCTAGGAGGAAAAATTAACAGCTGAAAATCTGATACATGACAAACCTCCACCATCCCCAGGTAGTTTTGATTTTTCTATGACTTCACTGCACATTTTCACTTTATTAATATGCATGTGTATATGAAAACACATTTTCCTGCTTGTCTTCTCTAAGCCTGATTTGTGTGTGTGTATGTTTGTAAGTTTTTTTCTTGTACAAGAGATGCTAAAGTGCTCTGTAATATGTATAAAAACAGTAATTTCAGGCTTTTTAGGTTAGGTGGTTTAGACTTGTTTTTATTTTCCAACCTGAAGTCTAAAGTAAATAAAACATTGTGAAATGATGTAGTGAAATCAGTCATATTGAACCTCTCCAATACATTAAATTCAATCTTCACTAGAAAATATCACCATTATTAAGTATCCTATTGCAACTGAAATTGTAAACAGAGAGTCATGAGACACATGGACTAGCATCAGCTTATTTGTGTATTTCTGCATCCACCTGACACTTCAGGCACAGGATTTCTGAGCTCTGTGTGTCTCATGATGAAATATGTGCCTGTTCATGGGATTTTGTACTATCCAAGTACCTTATGCCTTTTCATAGGAATTTAACAGTGGCCAGAATTGCCTGAGATAAAACTGAACACATGAAGTTGTTACACATCATCAGTACAAGAGATAGCTCTGTATTGGGTTTCATATATATCCTGTTCTAAGGAACTGTCCTGTACTGAGTTTTATTGATGCCTGGATGCTCTTAGGTTGTGCTGCTAAGGTTAAAATCTCTGCCTCCATTTCAGCTATTTACTTATACAGATGGAAAGGAAAACTTGGAAGTGAGATCCATTATTACTGATGCAACAATATATCCACAGTTTTGCAGAAAATCTATAAGTTTACTTTTGTAAGAATTGTTCAGTAACACTGAAGCTGTTCAGTTGGAAGGAATGCAAAACTTTCATTGTGTGGGTGATTAAAATTTGTAGGGATCAAGAATAATGACTAGTCCATGCAGAGCACAAACACTTTGCTTATTGCAGTGGACATTTCAGTTTTACCTCTCCACTCACTGATGTTTGGGAGACACAGCTCTGCTGACACTGTCTTTTACATGAAAAGAAAATGTTTTTAGTGTCTGAGAGAAAAGATGGGAACTTGCAGCCACCTGACAGATACACTTTTTTTGTTCTTTCTGGTCTTATCTTTGGGAGCTGTGAGCTGACTCAGATCTTAGAAAGTGTCACTCATATATAATATTAATATTAGAAAAAATGGGTTGTAATTTGCTGAACCTCCTATTCCAGTCTGGATACCATTTAAATACCTTGTTTTACAGATGTGTCTGTTCGGGCAAGGCAAGTAAGGGAAAATATAAGCAAAGAAAAGTTGAGAGAACTGAAAGAAGAAAACTGGTCTCTGAACAAGGCATACCAAGCTGTGGTGCAACAGTTTGAGGGAACTAAACAGCAGATGAAAGAACAGCAGTTAAAGCTGAAGGAACTAGAAAAAGAAAACAGAAGACTTAAAGAAGCTGCAGAGAACTCACGTAGAGAAGGTAGGACAAACATATAAGCTGTTCTGTAGTTACCTTGTTTTGATTTTTGTAATTTCTTACAACCATTTCCTCTAGTAGAAGGCTTCAAGTTACTGATTTAAGCAAGTATGGATGCAGATGTAGTTTCCAAACAAAAAATTGTAGAAATTTTGTCCAGGAATAAGTGCATCATAAGAAAAAAAATAAGTTACTTGTTGTTTGAAACATAATGGACTAGTAGCTTTTCATGGGATTTTTCCATAACAGTATTTTGAGAAAAGTTATTGGTTATTATTCTAGTTTATTTTTTTGTTACAATTAACAAACTGTTGTGAACAGTTTCTTGAATTTTTTTTTTCTTGAATTTTAATGGAACTTTCTTGTTGGGTATTTGTTTTAATAGAGGAGGCAACAGAATTACTTTCTCTCAGACAACAAGCACAAGAACTGGTAGATGAAAATGATGCTTTGAAAATGATGGTCCATCGTTTAAATGTAGAATTAAGTCGCTATCAAACTAAATTCAGGCCATTGTCCCAGGAAGAGGTGAGAATCTTTGTTATCAAGGCAGTTTCTACTAATGTGTCCCATTGTCTCTTATTTAATCTTTGAGTGTTTATGACTGTTTTCTCCAAATTTGCCATAAAGTCTGCCAATTGGCACAGGCTTTTTCTGAAATTTAAAATAATTTAAAATAAGCATTTATCATTAATTCTAATATTAAGAATTCAGTATTACTTTGCATCAGTAAGATACTGAACTTTAAGTTGTGTTGGGTGTGTGTTACATATGCAACATATGTAATAACAACATAAACTTGTCTGGGTGATAATTGTGACTGCAGTGGACAGTTGCTGGTGCTTCAAAAAGCAGGAAGTAATGTCAGTATCTTTTAAAATATCTACTCTAGAATCTAAAGCTGAAAAGCTTACCCATGAAAGGACCACAACCACCATGGCTGGTAAGTCAAATAGGATTTTCCCTTAACTGTTCATTCCTCTCTGAGTAAAGTAGTGGAATTTCTTTACTGGAATCAAAGTATTCAGATATTACTCTGCTGAACTATCACATACTAATAGAATATTATAAATATTTCTTTTGTTGCAGAAAAATATGTATGGCAGAACTTTGTAATGAATATGTGCAGTTCCAGTTGAATGTGCAGTAAGCTACAAACTGCACATAGTCACCAACTTTGAACTTTTGAAAAGTTTTGTTACACTGAGGATCATAAATACCATCTTCTCTTAGAATTGTCTAGCATATAATTTGCTTCAAGATCTGTTGCTTTATTGTTAATCTGAATTGTCAATCTTTTGCTGTTAACTTTTTTTAAGATTCCACTAAAAGAAAACAATATTTCTGATGGTAGAAATGGTCATGGATCCAGCAATAGCCTATGAATTTCTGAAAAGCAAATAGTCTGTGAAAGGGAATGCATTTGTAATATGTAAAACAATTTCTCCTTGAAATACTAATTAGATCTTATATTTTCCTTCCTCCCTGTTGCTGAGAACTATACAGAATGGGAAAGTTCTCCTGCTCTTTTTAACCAAAATAGCCAATAATCACACATGTATGTATTTAGTCTTAAAGATGCAGGTTTGAGAGTGTAAAAATTCCTTTCTCACTTACTAATGAATCTGGGATCATTTTTTTTTTTTCACAGTAGTACTCACTGTAGTGCTTGAATCTTGATTTGTGTTCATTTGCATCCATATTCTGCTTGTTACATATAGCAGTAAGTTAAAGCTGCCTTTTAGAAGACAGAGGCAAGTGAAGCATGCAGTCTTTTCCTTTCCAAAGCTTGCTGCTACCACAGCCCTAATGAATTGTTTCTGCAGCTTTGTTCTGCATATGGTGGTCTGCATGCTTGTTTAGGTCCTGCACTTTAGTCTGCAAGTCATACATGAAACCCCTTTAACAGCTTTCAAAACTAAAAATCTATAGCTGAAGTAAAAAATAAGATGAAATTATGGCTTGTAATTAATTTACATGTATTTATTTTTAATTTTTCTTTTAAGTTGGATATGAAGTATTTGTCACCTCTTCTGTTGGCATATGAAGATAGAATAAGAGAAAAGGAAGATTTTATTCTTGAACATGAGGCAAGTTGCCATTTAGAAAAAATATACACTAAAGCAGAAAGAAATTACAGATTTTTTTTTTTAAGGGATTTGCCAGTTGTCTGCCTAAAATTTAAAGTGCCTTGGTTTTACTTTTCCATGCATAGTTATTGTGCTGTCTTATCCTACCTGGCTCACTTGTTTTTGTCAGCCTGTTCACATTTAGAGATAAGTAAGATGTGCTCTAAAAATGGAGCAAACCATAAACTAGTGAGTGATAGAAAGCATTTATGACTGTCATTCCTAATGGGAACTCAGTGCTCTGTACAGCTGCTCTTGGAGCTGCTTGTGGGTTTTGTGCTAGAAGAATATTTGCTTCTAGGTATTAAAAGAATGGTTACTCTTTTTGCTTTTTCGAAGTATTTTTTGTCACTGAATCTTTGAAAAATAGCTATTTGCTTCAGAGTACAACTTTCCAGAAGACAGCATTTCTGTATTTCTGTAAATTCACTGTGTTGTCTTACCATATTCAAATCCATGTCAATCCTACTGAAAATGGATTTATCATCCAGTAATTTCCAGAATTCAGCTTTTTAAACCTATTTTCTAAGGGTCTACGTCTTGCAAAAATGTGGCACAATATCAGGATTATTTTTAATCAAATACTACTAGATTAATGAAACAATTTAGAAATCCAGTATGCAGACCTGAATTAGAAATGAGTGAGTAGTGAGACACTAATCTGTTCTATTACAACAAGAACTAGAAGGCACCTAAGCATGTGTGCTTACAAAAATTTTTCTTGATGTAAAAATTAAAGCAAAATAATTATAAAGAATTTTATATGAAATCCTTTGCCTTCCAGGAGGATATGAAGAATTTTAAAGCACGAGTTGAAGAGTTGGTGAAGGAGAATGAAGATCTGCATGAGCAATTAAATAACTCCATTTCCCTTACAGAATGGCAAGTTATTTTACTAGAAATGAATTTAAAAGTTAAAAATTATTTTTGTTATTTCATGCAAACTTTTAAAATTACGGATCTTGAGGAAATTTTTTTTGTCCTCTAACATTGTTTTTTTAAAGAAACAGTAGTGTCATGATTGTCATGTTGGAGCAATGCTGATCTGCAATGCCTGGAATAATTTTGGAGTAAAGATTAAATATGAATGTGGAGTTTTGCACTGGGAGCCCGTGTAATTCTGTCCCAGATATTGTAAAGGCTGGAAAAGGACAGTGTTGCTCTCTGTATGTGCAGCAGGAACAGGAGACATGGCATACACAAAAAATTCTGCTGCAATTATGGTACTTGGGACAGTGTTACTAGAACAACAGCTGGGTATTCATTCACCATAAACAAATTTAAAAGTGGGACATGGAAGAGAATTCCTAACCAGTGTAAGAGGTTTTGGAACAGCACTCATTATGAGTGAACATAAAAATTCTTCCTGCACCCATGGCTCAGGTAGTAGTTGCATGCAAGGGCTCAGACAACCCAGTGTCTACAAGGGGAGGACTTTGGAAGAGACAGCATGCATCACAATCTTAAGTCTTTCTGCACATTCACCCAGTGGCATAGACCTACTTTCAATGAGGCAGAAATACAGGTGTTAGTATGTATAGATTTGGTGACCCCATGTCCTGATATTGCTTTCAATAAGGATTTTTAATCTGTTTTTTAAAGAGGTTCAAATTTGATTTTGTACGTTTACGCTATTGAAAATCAATAGTGTGTTTGTTCTTTGGACATAACATTTGGTTTATATTTTGTTTACAAGCTGGTTCTCATTGCAGGCAGCTGCTGCAAACTCAGGCCAAGCTGGTCTTGGAAGAAAATGGATTGTTGATGGAGCAACTCAAAATTCAACAAGCTAAAGCAAAAGATTGTCACAGACAGCATGTTCAAGAAGGTAAAATGCTTGAGGTACTAGTTATCTGAACTACACTAAAGATAGTACTGCAGGTTTTGATTTTTGTAGGGTTTTCTGTTTGTTTTCTAGTGTCATTCTTTTGTTTTGGCAAGCTTGGCAGAGTTTTGGTTTTGGTCAGCTGGGGGTTTTGTTGCAACTTTATATATGCCTGAAAAGCATCCTGGAATGTAGGTAACATTAATAGATCAAGCTCTGGATGTCAACTGATACTTAAAAAAATGTTGTTATCACCTACTGACACTATTAAAATACTCCTTTGACTTACTTCTTCTGAAACAGTGAGAAGAAATGTTAAACAGCAATACAGTCATTTGCATAATCGAAGAGCACTTTAAACTGAATCAGAATTTTTCAGAGTAAAATGACATTTCAATGAGCTTAAAGCCTTGAAAGGAAGTACTCTTAAGTTTCTACACTTTTCCAAAACAAGTTGCTTGAGACAGCAAAAAATCAAGTCCAAACTGTTAAAACACAAACTGACAAATCCTCTGTTACATAACGTTTTAAACAACTAAGAATTAATGTATTAATGGTTTTGTTGAAGTTTCACTTAGTGGTTGAATTAGTTCTACTATACACAGTTGACTTTTTTTTTTCCTTCTTCCAAAAGCTTCAAAGTTGACCAAACAAATAGTAGTCTTAGAAAATAAGAAACAGAGTCAAGAGGAAGAAATAACAGAGTACCAGAAGCAGCTAGAAGCTTTGTGTTCCACATGTGAAGAGCTGAAAGGCAAACTGGACAGCAGAATAACAGCAGAGGAGCACTTGGCTTTGGTGAATGAATTGAAGAGGTATGAGCTTCCATGGGGTGCATGGAGGAGCACTGGTGCCAAGCATGCATGTGACCAGAGCTGCTCTCTCTAGGTGGGAGGCCAGTGGAAACCTATGCTGCTAATCCAGGAAGGTAACTACCAAAGCACAAAGAAAGGGAAAGGACTATTTAAAAATACTGTCTTAAGTTTTAGAGATATTTAAAATTATGAAGGGAAATCCCAGTTCTAGAAACGTTGGTAGAAGTGTTTTTACCATAGAGTACCTACTACTAATCGTACCATTTTAAATAATAGAAGAGGAGGCATTAAAAATACTATTTTTGTCAAATCTATTTACTTCTATCAATACTGTATAAAACGTTCTCATTCTTGTGTTCACATCTTTGGAACATATCTAAAGAATCCTCTAATTCTGAACTAGAAGTTCTGACTTTCTTCAGTTGTTACAATATGGAAATGACACAGAATGGCACAACTCAAAAGTGTTGCTGTGCAGCATAATCTGCAGAGCAGTGTTTCTGTCAAGACATCCTGTACATTTGAATGCTTTCAAGCCTTGGATAGTGCAGTTACTGTTTCATGGCACAGTGCCATGCTCAGAAGTCCTCAAACCTTGAATTTTGGTGTAGATAGTAATTTCTTTGGGAATGAAAACCCACGAAGGGATTACATCTGGACTATGTATTTTTATAAAGTGCAGTCAGAAGGAATTACTTGAATAATTCAGTCATGATTTTGGTATGAGATTGTAATACCTCTGATGTCACCAGTGAACACTGAGCATTCTTAGTGTATCTTATTTCATAGCTTCAACATGGGTATCTCTCTGTAACTTAGCATTTTACTGATGTAGATCTATACATGGTATCTGTTCTACACTTGGTTTTTGCAGCTCTTTGCAGCAGGAGCAGGAGAAAAAGCACTCTGAGGTGGAAGCTGCAATGGGAAAGATAGCATCACTGCAAACTGAAAACAAGAAACTGCTCTTAGAGAAAAATAACTTCATGGCTGACAAGAAGATCCTGGAAACTGAGATGCAAATGACTCAAAAGACAAACAGGTCTTATCAGTCTCATTTTCTCTACAAAAATACTTTTATTTCTAAAAGCAACATTAATATCTGTAAAAATATTGTTGAACTTCCCATAATGTGTATTTTCTACCTACTGCAAAAAACCCATGTTTCCTAACCACATCTTTGTCATGTCTAGAGGCCTGGTTGTCCAGTTTTGCTAACCTTTGTATGTTTTCATGCTCACTTTTCTGTGTCTGTGTGCAAATTAAGAATGTATCTTTAATTTAGTAGTTACCTATAGCAATTAGTCATGAGGTGTACTTATCTTAAAATGAGTAGACGTACTCTATTTTCAGTTAGGTAAGACTTGCACTATTTGCAGATCTTCTCATGCACCTGGTTGCTTAGAGATGAGTTCACACTATTTTGAAAAGACAATATTATTGTTCTATAACTTAAGAAATACGAGCTTGTAGCCATTGCACATACTGTTCTTTTCAATGATTGTTACTGTTATTATTCAGATGACATATTGTAAAGAAGAAATAGCCCCTAAAATTGGAACATGATAGTGTTGGCACTGCAAATATTCTAAGCCAGTGCATTTTTAGCAGTATGTATGATTGTTTGAGACTTGTACATGTTGATTTGCACATGTGATACAAGGTTTTTCAGGCCATTACTAATTCCCAATCCAAAGATTTTTCCTTTTTCTATTATAGACGATTAAAGAAGAAAATAGGGCTTTTGCAAGTGCAGCTGGAGGAAGCAATGGAAAAAGAAGTTGCAGCCCATCACTATCTAACAAACCTTATTGGGCTGGTGGAGAGGATAGCTAAGGAACGTGATCATCTGGTATTTTTGGTAATTACCTTTAAATAGTTAATATGACTTAATTGATATTTCGCACAATTATCATGCTACTGGCACGAGTTATTATTAATCTGAATTATCAAAGAATAAAGCTGTAATTCCAGTTTAAGGATTTAGCTCTATATAGGTAGACTTCAGGAAATAGGATAGGAGCAATGAAAGATTTAATTAAAAGCAATTAACCTTACTTCTGGAGGTAATATAATTAAGCCTTAATTCACATGAGCATTAGGATCTGCAATGGCGCTTACCAAGTTTAAAAGATTCTTTTTAACCTAGTTTTAGAAGTTGATGTTGAGCTACATCTATTCAAAAATAGCACACAATCATAACATTTTAATGTTTGTTTTTGAGTCTTAAGGATGGACTGTCACCCTTGAAGGGATCTCTATGGACCTTCTGCTGTGCATACATATGCATGTGACTGCTCCTTATTGGTTAGCAGTCATTTTGACATGCTGATTGAGAGTTTTGGCACAACTTCTGATCAGTGGAAGTGCCCAGCATGGAGGTGTCTGGGATTTTTGTAAGCCCATTTTGTTTCTTTTACAAGATACTGGGCACAATTTCAATTTTTCATATTCATACTCTTGTCTTCAAATTGAATCTGAAATAATTTCACAAAACTTTGTTAAAATAAAACTTCTTTTATTGTTGTTCAGGTAGCAGACAGGTGATCATCAGCATTGCATAAAAATATATAGCAGTTAATTCCTAATTCTAGAAGAGGAGCTATGGTGACACAAGTCAAATCCTTGTCCACTACAATAAATGCCAGTTTATAATAAATGTCTCCTAGAAACTGGGGGAACTGGTTCTTAGATCTCAATCTCTGGGATATCTGCTTTTAAATATTAAGCATACCAGATTAGAAATATCCTTGCCTCTGAACCCCTGCCAATCTCAAGGGCTTGTTTGAGAGCAGATTGCTAAATGTGACCCAAAGGATGTCTCATGATAAAAATGGTATTCCTATGTATACACACACATATCTGTAGAAAAAACCACAGAATTGGTTGGGTTTGCTCTATGTTTCATTTCAGAATAATTCTGCTTCATAGTATTCACAGGCAGTTAACAAATAATTAATGAGCTGTTTTGAGAATAATTTCCAAGACTCTTTATCCATGTTGGTTCTTCAGACTGTTGGAGTTCAAAATGGAATTGCTGTGCCTCCCTCAGTGTATGCATTTTGTGTGCCCTGACAAACAAACAGAGTGGTTACATGTAGCTTTGTTATTGCATGGTTGCAGGCCAGATGTTTGGAAAATGAGAATCATGGTGTTCTCAAGAAAATCATAGAAGGCAGTCTACACTTAGGAAGACTGGAAGAAAAGGTTAAGGTAAGCAGGGTTTCTGAGCTAAATGTCTGTTGTGAAATGTTTGGGGTTTTTTTCATGAGAAAAGTAGTTAATCTGTGTCAATGTCTTTATGAAAGAATTATGTATAGATTATCTTCAGAAACTTTTAAAAAACAATATAGATCATGATTATAATTTTCACTATTGTCTTCTTCCATTGTATTTGTGTATTGCATATCTGCCAGATCATCATGTTTACATCATTACCTGGAAAATTATGACTAGTTGTAATAATATTTAAATATTATTTGTATTTCATTTTTTGCTCTATAATGTAACCCAAGTATTCTGTGTTCTGCTTATTTGAGGCTGTACCACTCCTTCAACTTGAAGTCCATTATAATTAGATTTGGAAGAATTAAAAGCATTATTTCAAGTGTACAGTTACCATCAAGTACTTTCTTGTGACCATAGGGTAGAAGGTTGAGAAACTCAGAAGATGTTCAAACATCCAGCCTAGTTAGAGAATACGTTATAAGTTACAATTACAACTCTCTAAACAAATAAAAAGCACACTATGTAATTGCAATGTAACTGAATTAAATTTGAAACATTTATGTTTCAGCATCTTTGGTGCTACCATAATTGTTTTTATTGTAATCTTAAAAAAAAAGAAAGGAGAAAGATACCTGGTATATTGGTTTCTATATCTAGAAAGTAATGTATATATTACTTTCAAAAGTCAAGTTTGTTCAGTTTGTCCTAAAGCAGAGAGGCTCTGTATTAATACTTTGCCAGTCAAGTCCTCCACTGCTGTTCCTGCATCAAATCCTGCTCAGCAGTTAGCACAGGTAGGGTTGCAGCCACTGTCCTGGTGATGGGTTGTGGGGGTTTTTTTATCCCCTCTCTATTTTCACAGCAATAGTTTTCAAATGATCAAAAGCCATTGCTGGCACAAGAAGCAGAATCCCCCCAGGAAGGACACAGCTGTCCAGAGGCTGGGCTGCAGGGAGGGTCTGAGCCTGCTGGTGTCAGAGGATAGTGCAGGAGACACCTGTGTGCAGTGTGAGCAGTGAGTGATCTGCTCTGCTGGCAGAGCTTAAGGAAGAAGTAGAAGGGCTAAGGAGTATTGGGGAAAGGGAAATAGACTGTTGGAGTTACACCCTTCCAACCCTGACAGAAGCCCTACAGGAATCAGAGGAGCCCCATGGCACTTAGCATCAAGCAGAAGTAGGGGACCTAGCAGATGGGGGAGAATGAAAAGGGCCCTACACTTAGGGGGATAACAAAATTCCCTCAAGGGCCCTACACTTAGGGGGATAACAAAATTCCCTCAAGGGCCCTACACTTAGGGGGATAACAAAATTCCCTCAAGGGCCCTACACTTAGGGGGTAATAAAATTCCCTCTTGACCTCCATCACCTTCCCAGGTGCCCTTAGAGAACAGGTACCAAGTCCTGGATCAAGCCCAAGGGTGGTAAGGCAGAGTCAGCCCAGTTGAAGTGCATGGACACCAAATATTCTAAAATCTTCAAATTGCAAACCCTTCACTTCTGTTCACCTCTATCACTCAAATTTGGAAGCCTCCTCCAAGGCCTCAAGTCAAAAGCAGTGCTCCCTTGGGGGTCATTCTCAGAAAGCAGAGAATGTTCAAAACTCTCAGGCTTCTGGGTTCCAGCAGCTGATCACTGAGGAGCTGTGTGTTTCAGAACTCTGTGTACTCATTGCACAACTTCCTGTTTGTATAACCAGTTGCACCTTTGAAGAAGGCAATGTTCTATCACCAGTGTTCCTTTGCCATGGTCCTATCAACATTAATCTGCACTTAGGGGAAGGTGCTTTGTGTCTGAAATCAGGAGACCATGGATTAGATTTAAATCTTGCTGCATACGTGGCTTTTCTGTTCAGAGTATTCATTCTGCTTTGTTAGACTAGATTTTTCTACTGTGGGACCTTTGAAAATTCATAGAGCATTGCTGGTTTTTAAATGTAGCTACTTAAGAAACTGCTTCCATTGTTTTGTCAGTCCTAAAGATGGACTATTTTTTCCCCAAATCTTTTAATTATCAGGGCAAGAATTCCCCCCTATTTCTGTCCCAAGTTACCAATCAGGAAATACAAGGGCCCATGTAGTACAACATACAATATTGCAACACCTATTTTTCCTTCATTCATTCCCTTCCCATTAATTCTCTTCATTCTCTTCATTCATATGTTCAAAATCTTTCACACTTTGTGATGTTAGATGATGTATACAAAGATTCTCTAAATTATTTTGGTGTATATCACTATTTTGTCTACTAGGTAGCTTATTTTCCAGAGTTAACCATGTTTGTGTAGGAAACAGAAAGCATAACCAAAATTGAAAGGAAATGCATTCATCATACTGGTAAGGAAACACTGGATTTTATTTTACACTCTTAAGTTGATCTGTATGCAGAGGAGGAAGAAATGTACCCACATTTATGCTGGCTTTTGTCTGAAACTGTTTCAGTTTTCTCACACTTCTCCACTCAGCTGTGAACTCAGAAGGTGACTTGTACACTCTGCCACTCACACAAAAGTGTTGCCATAAATCAGGAAAAAAAGTAATATTCCCAGGAAGGTTGGTTGGAAAGAACCTATCTTTCCATGACTGCAACAAAATCATCTATTTCCAAGATCTCTGAAACAAGCCCAGGAGCCATGGTCCTGCTGCCTCTCCCTATGAGACTTCCAGCCATGGAAGCCAAAACAGGGAATTTGCAGAGAAACTAGAATTGCCTTATATATAGAAAATTTTAAATTAGTTATTCGATACCAAAGTGATGTTAGGTTAAAGCCTCAAATTTATCACAACAACTAAAAGGTCATGTTTCCTACAGAAAAATTTTGTGTAATTACAGTTCCTCACAGAAATGGAATTGTGTTTGTGTGTGTGTGTTTGGATTATTGCTGGGGTTTTTTTTTTGTTTTCATTTGTTCTAAACAACCCTTCAGTTGTATAATAAAAACTAGAGAAATTGGATTTGTTTGCGATCATCAACATGTTATTTCTGAAATAGGAGATTGCACATGATGGTAGATCACTAAATTTATATATTTTTGATGGATTTTTTTTTCCAAACCACGTTTGAGATCTACTTGTATCTCCTTGAGGCAGAAGAAACTGCATTTATCAGGTCTAATAAGAATTTTTGCTACTAGAATTTGAGGAAAAAGAGCAGACTAGAAAATCTCTGCCAGAAGCAGTGGAATTACAAATAAACATTTAGCGTTAGCACATTGTAGTACCTTTTAGAAGTTGAAATCTTTTGAACTTCCTATGATAAATCTGAAATGTAACAACAGCAGGTGCTTTCTAGAAGTTGCTGTGGTGCTATAAGGCCAGTATTTGAGTTATTCATCTCTCTTGCTATTGTAGCAGTGCTCCTTTTCATAAAATTCATAAGACTAAGTTGTTTGCTCTGTTGCTCAGAAAATGGATTTTGCTTTGCCTTATCCTTCCTCAGCTCTCAAACACATGTTATCACCATGGAAAATCCCTCTTTCCTTAGAAGTTTCTAGCCTCCCTAGTTTATAGATATGTTTAAAACTTTACAAGTTCAACCTACAACTTCAAAAAATGGGGGAAAGATTCAAGGAAACTCAAGGCTTCTGTATTTATGCAAGTTCTGTACTGAATGGAATAGAATACTTCATTATACCCCTCATTAGGGTAGGAGAAGAGAATGAAGATAAAAGTAGATTAGAGATACATGGTTAAAGAAATAGAATAAGATAAAAATAGGTTAAAGAATAGAGTAAGATAAGAGTAAGGAAATATCCTGTATAAAGTGATTTCTCTAGTAAACTACTAATTTAAACGAAAATTCCAATTTTAAATTTATTGCACAGTACTGGATTAGTTTGCAAAGTTCTGCTCATGGTGTTCATGAATAAAGCAAAGCTTAAGTAACAGATGTTTCAATTTCCTTTTCTTGTGTTGATTTTATGTCTCAAAATTCTGTTTAATACTAGATCTTTTGTCAAAGGTCATGTACCAACAATTCTCTCATGCCTTTGGACATATAGTTTTGAAGAATTGCCAATATAAATATTTTCCTTTTTTAATTGCTTTCCCAACTATTTACTGTTCATCTCTGTGCCAATATCCATCTGCAAAAAAGGAAGCTTGTTTACTCTAGCACATAATACTACAGATTAACTTTTCCCCAAGCAATTAACATTGGTTTTGTTGGCTTTGAATTAAAAAGTTTCTACACTTTACCCACATCTTTTTCACAGAGAATAGAGGAAGTATTTTATTTCCTATTAGTGCCACAATATTGTCTGCCAAAACTTTCACCAAACTTTCTGAATAAATAGGCTGTCCTTTTTGTGCAGTCACAGTCCAGTTGTACTGGGAAGGTCATAGGTACAAGCACTGTTATCCTCTACTACTAAAAAGGAATTTCCTACTCCAACCCCCATATATGATTTTTTTACACAGCCCTGAGGGTAATTGTCAGTGATCTTAATTAAAGTATTTTAGAAGTTTTTAGGTGCCATGGGAGAAAATTGGCAGTGTTCTGTAGCACACAGTAAAAATGTCATCAGTACTCACAGGGCTATTCTGTGAGGAACAGACTTACAGCACTTTTTACAAACAAATGGGACAGTTTTCTTCAGATAGTACTTTGCTGTCTTTTTGAAGGGACATTACTAATTTTACTGGTTAAGGATGGGAGAAAAACAACACAATTGAAAGAAAATAGCTTTGTTACTTCAACAAATGACCAGCTCATTACACATACCGTACCCAGCAGCCTATGTTTGTAGAAATAATGTTTTGTTGGCCCTTTATTCAGAATTCTCCAACTTTCAGCATGTAATTCAATACACAAGGTGTAACAGAACTATGGTGATGAAGAGGATACCTTCCTGAAACAACTTTAGATGAGAGTAAATTACATCCTCTGCAGTACCAGCACCTGCATCCATGCTCATTCCTCATCCTGTTACTGTGTTTTTGGGATGCCATGACCTTGGGCATGGCATACCCTATCCAGCTCTAGAGGAAAATATTACGACTTCCACCTATGTGTTGACATCCTTGTCCTGAAAACTCTTCATCTCCACCAGTCTGTTTGCTGCTACCTGCTTCACTTCAGAGAACATTAATAGGTTATCTTGAACAATTCAAAGGTGGTAGCCTGCTGTGAAGGATCTCTAAGTGCCAGCACAGCATGTGGCAGTGTGCCCAGAACCATCCCAACCTGCTCAGGCTGCATTTTACACAGACTTAATTCTAATCTGTCTATAGAGGCAAGATCAGAACAATGTATAAATCCTACCTAGTTTCAGACTATAATCATATGGCCCTAAGAAAAGGGTTCACTTTTGCTCTCTGATTTTGCAACCATTTTGCACATGGGACTCAGCTTCAGTTGGTAAAGGTAGAGTGGGAGAGCAGAGCCAGCAGGGGCAGCTGTGGGGTCTGGAGGAGCCAGAGGCCTGAAGCATCTGAGGCAGAGTGCAGCTTAAACCACAAACCTCAGCTCTAACCACAGCCCACCTTGTAGCTGGATGGGCAGTTAGACGTGCTAGAAAACAGGGTTTCACCAATGCTACAATTCAGCCTTCTCTGTGAAAAACCAGAGAGGAAGTTTTCACTTGTACTTTGAAATTATTATGGACATCTAACCTACAGAGGGCATTTCAGGCCCTGCACCTGACACAGGGGAAGGTTCAGCTGTTTCCTTATACTTTGCATTTCCCCTAGGCTGCCTCTGAGCAACCTTTTGTTCAGAAGGAACTTGTTTACTTTTAGCCTTCCATAACATTACTCTGCATTTTAAAGACTTTTCTGGGCATCTGAAAAGTTGAGTGATGTTACTGGTTAACTTGCAGGCTTCTTATTCTTCTATTAGAACTGTCAGGGAAAAGTTAGGATAAAAACGCTATGTAAGTCAACTTTAAATATTGAATCACTAATATTCTAGGTAAATATTATCTATTACCTCTAGAAAATTAAATTTCACAATGACACATTTTGCAAGGGCTAAAAAGGAAAGAGTTTGTGGAAAGGATTATATAGCCTTATAAAAATGTCATTATTTTAATTCCTCCAAAATACAAACTCAAATCTTTCTCCCCTGATTCAGATAAAGATAACCCCTTAGTGATTAACACCTGAGAGAAAACTTCATATTAGCAAGACATAAATAGCAGTATTTGCAAAGCTTCACTAAATTAGTTTACAGTTTTAGTAAAGGAGGTGTTTCCATCCCAAAACTCTTTTCTATAGCCTGTAGGAAACATCACAGTCTGCAGAGAAAATAACAGTTTTAGCATTCTATTTATAATCATGAGAAAATATGTTAATATTGGATTTTGTTATTGTCAAGAGCAGCAACATATGGAAATGTGCAACAGTACACAAAGCAGTTTTCAGTTTCATGTGTGCTTATGCAATTTAATGGGGATGTTATTTCAGAAAGCAAAATTACTTTGTACAAAAATAATTTCTTAATTTTGACATGAGACCAGTCATTAGTTACCATTTAGGTATTACAGCTATTAATCAAAAAATCACTTGTGCTTCACTGAACAAGAGGACTGTTGTGTGAAGCAGCAAACAAAGCTGTTCTTTTCTTCCTCCTAGCATTAAGAATAAACAGCTAACAAAACAAATATTTTTTCATGGTATATACTGATAAGTGGGACTGTTCAGCAAGTGGTAGGCAATGTGCTGTAAAGTGTGGCTTTGTATCTTGGAAAACAAACCTTTTTTTGCAGGCAATTGTGTTCACTTTAAAACAAGCATACAGTATGGTATTCATTGTACACACTAGTTTTATTGTAGAACAAAATGAAGTGATACCTTCAAATTAACAAAGAGGTTAAAAAATCCCATAATGCAACTACCTGACATAATATAATTAAGCAAGGCAGCACTGATGTAAAGATTCGAGGGAAAATCAGTATCTCTGTTTCTTTTGTTATTAATGACTTGTCCTTATTTGTCCTGTAATTCCACTTTTTTCTATTAACTTTAACCCTTACAGATATATAAAAAGAAAGCAGCTGGAAAGCTTGGAGATATCAGTCTCAAGATGACTGAGCAGGAGAAAGAATTTGAAAGGAAGATTGCTCAGTATGAGCAAGAAAAGAAGCACCTGCAGCATCTGCTGCAAGACAAACAGGAAACTCTCAATGAAGTGCTGGAGCAAAGCAGGTGAGTGGGGCACAGGCAGGAGCAATCCAGGTAGGTGTGACAGCCAAAGGGACAAGGGAAGGCAGCTGCACACAGCCACCAGTGCTCACTTTGCAGCAGAGTCCCCTGTGATATGTTCTGGGTCGTTTTTCTCACTCATTTTTGGTTATACTGAAAATTCTGAAACCCTGCTCACGATTCCCAGCTCCTGGAAAGATCTTTTTCAGGAGGAATTTATTCTATATGGCTGTTGCTGTTCTTAAGACTTCTTAAGAAAGATATCAGTCTGAGAAGGATATCAATCTGAGTGAATCTTTGATAATTTGAAAGGATTCTATAAATCAAGATATATGTTCATATATCTTAATATCATCTCTGCTAAAGGTTGAACACTTTCCTATTCACACCCCTCAACACTTTTCAGAATAGTAGGAAATGAAGGGAATCTAATGAGCACACCAAAGATCTGATTTCTTTTGAATCTATCTTACAGATCTATTAATAAGTGAGTTAGACTGGCTATGTGCAAAATAAAGAGAAGAAAGTTTAACAGATTTATAGAAGATTATGACTGCAGTGTGGAAATATCCTTTAAATATAGTCGTTTAAAGGTATTTTTCTCTCTGATAGTGGAAAGCTTCATAGCACGTTGACATTATCAGCATAAAAGAAAAACTGTTAACAACTGAAGCAAAGTAATAAGCAGTCATTTCTCAAGTCATCACTGCCATAAATAAATAGATAGTGCAATAGTGAAAGAATAGATTTTAGCACACAATAGAAAAACAGGGCTTGGTATCTCCTACCTTATATCAGCACAGTCCCTCTCAGTTACTTTATACAGTGCAATTAAACAGGTGTAAATAGCAAAGTTGTACAATGAACATTCCATTAATCTCTGAAATTTGCATTAAAACCCAGATTGAACTGATCCACATTTCTCTGGAAATAGTTATTTAGGATTTTTAACTAAGCAAATGACTTTCATGTCTCTGGGTTCATGTTACAATTTTTTACTGAAGAGAACAGCAATTAAATAAAGAGGATTTTTTTTTCAACGTAGGATAGAGCATAGTTTGAAGTCCCATAATATGGATCCTTCAAAATTTACCCTTAAACCCCAAAGTAAGCAAATTAGTTGATGTAACACAGATGTGTAAAATAATTAATTACACTTTTCACACAGAATACTAAATCACTTTCACCTTCTCAGTCTAAATCAATTCATTTTTCTTCAGTAAACACACACAATTAACACTTGTATCTACCTTTTAAGAAGCAAGATGTGCACCTGGAACTACATCATTGTAGTCCATTTAACTGTATCATGATGAAAAGTGGTTTATGGAAACAAGCCAAGAATGAACCCCATCAAGATATGACTTTCATTTCTCCAACATTATTGAACAGTGTACCAGGTGACTGCTTTTTTTCTGGTGGTAGTTTAATCTTAATATTAGAATATAATATAATGAACCCAGCTCTGAAAGTAAAAACTAATTTTTACAGTCATCTTCCAAGTAGTGTTTTGGTTAACCTCATGGTTCACTATTCTCCTTTGATTACTATATAAAAAAAATGTAGATTTAAAAAATTAAAAGCTGAGAAGTCAACTGAATTTTACACATATATAAGAAATTTTTATAAGAAGTTTTTATGCTTATGAAACAAAATCAATAAAACCAGCTAGCACCATGGCTGATACTAGTTTCTTAATATTCCATTATTTTTCTCAAGTACTGCAATATAATTTCCCAAGGTAATCCAAATATATATCTACTCTTTTATGCCTATCAGCCAGAAATTACACATGTATTTTGGTCAGCTTTGTGTATTTCTGATTTTACAAAGCTTGTTATTTTCTTTCTCCCTTCCGCCTACACAGTCACAGGAGTAAGGAAGGGAAATTTATTAAATAATTTGTAATTCAGATGTTGCTCATCATCTGTAGCTTGGCAAACAAAGTCGTTAGGGCTATGAAAGTAGCAAACATTTAGATTTATTGTGACTAGCTCTGTTTCCAGAGTAGATTTTTGGTCCAGAATACTGTCTAGCTGATAATGTTTCTGTGCAAATTGCCTACACAGACTTTAAGATAAATGCATACAATAAATATTTATTCTCTGATTTCTGATTTATTCTCTGATTTCACTGTTAGATAATGTAAATGAGAGTGACATGCCACATTTTAATCAGAGAAGTCAGTTTACTTTAAAATCTAGCTGAAGGTATGATGAATCGCTGTAAGCAGGTGAAAACAGAAAAATGTTTCATATAATTTATTTTTCTCTTGGATTTAGTTTAATAATATGGAATTAGGAAATTGGAGCAAACTAACATGGGCTTTCATCCATGATGTACCTTTGAAATTTTCTGCCCTCCTGCATTCTTTCACCTCATAACAAAAATCAGGAGTTCCACTGTTCACCCATTGCCTCCAAGGCATGAGAATTTTTCTGCTTGGTTTTCAAAAAGAAACCCATGTAGATATAGTTATAGTACTTTTGATGAATAAAAGCTTTTAAAGTTATGCAGATTTCCCTTCCTGGAAGCTGCTCTGTAGAACCTTCTCAGTAATTAGAGCCTTTGCTAGAAAATACTGCAAATTCACAGCAATCTTTCACCTGAAGCAACCATGAGAAAGCAATAGCATTTTGTTCCCCAGGCAGCTGATAATGACATCTTTATTAGTCACTGAGTGATAAGAGATATCAACATCACATAAATTACCTTAAATAAGAGGTTTGAGATATAAACAAAGTTCATGATATGATCCTAGGCTAAAAAAAAAACGTTCATAAATGTTTCCAGTCTCATTTGACAGGCCACTTACCTTTTATGAGTTTTTTAGGTCAGAGTTGATTTCATATGACTTCTGCAGAGAAACAATACCTCAAGGTAGTTACAGCTGCTGTGCTTTGGATGCAGAATGTAAGTTGGAAAGTGCATTAAACTGTCCTTGGAAGAGGGTCAACAGCAAAAAAGCTTTGCACTTGTGCATAGGCAAGGGAGAGGAGCTGTCTTACCTCTGGTGATATATAAATATATATAAAATTATAACCCTAATAAAAACTTGACCTTTGTGATAAGGAATATTTAAATAAACTGTTGTAGGATAGATAAAATGAATTCTTGAGCCAGCCCAAATAAAATTCTGAGATTAAGGCTGAATGAATTTAGTTCAATGAGGGCAGAAAATTGTCTTTTTTAAAGAAGAAACTGCTTTCAGAACCTACTTCTAGTAATTTTTTCATCCTCAAACATCAGTGGGGCACTGGCATTTTGCTTACTCTCCACAAGTTATAAAATCCTACATTTTGGCTAGGCTAGGGGTTGAATAATTTTTTTTTTACCTAATTAATAATAGCCTACATTAATAAGAAGACGAATTTAATGCCTTTTGTCTAAAGACACCTGGAAATAGCATATGTATCTAAACTGAGCATGTATCTAGTTTTGAATGCCAAGTGGCAGACTTGTGTTTTAAGAGGCAAACCACCTGTAGAGGCAAGGAAATGGTGTTGAGAAAAATGTACAGAGCATCAGCACTGTAGTAACCAAGCTGCTCTGTAACCCAAATTCCTTAAGGGAAGGGAGGTTGTGACCAGCAAGAATGAAGACACTCTCTCTCCAACCCATTCTGCTGAGTGCATGTTTAAATTTCAGCCAGGTCAAAATTTTCAAACAAAATCCCCTCGTGGGATGCTACTGCTTCTTGTCAGATGCTCAGCTGGGAAGCAGCAGAGCTGTGGAGCAGTACATTGTGCCACAGGGAAAAAAAAGCCTTACCTGTGACTGCAGTGTGCTCTGAGTGCTCATTCCAAAGCCAAGTCACTCAGCACTCTGCATCTCTCAGCTCTCCAAGAAGAGTTCAGATAAACCTCTAAAAGCAGCTCTTTTCTTGCTACTGAAGTAATTTTAACCATGAGGACACTTCTAAACTAATGTCTTTGAACTAATTTTTTTTTTTTCTAAAATCAATGCAGTTGCCATTAAACTGAACTTATGGACTGAAAATGGCAATCCTATTTGTCAGGCACACTGACAGCATAAAGTATAATTCAGAATTTGCTGATCATAATCTTACTTCAAATACTCTATGCCTTAGGTTCATGCAAGCATTATCAAAGAAAACCTTAAAAAGCCAAAGAAGTCTCAATTTCAGAAATTAGTGGATGAAATAAACCCTGGGTAATGATCTGTACTACAGAAATGATAAACCAGATTAAGCTCTCCTGTATTAATTGTCAAACATAAGAGTGCTGTGCACAGTGCCTGAGGTCTCCTATTGGAGACAAGGGACAACAGAACAGGGACATGTCCCTATCATGATACACAAGTTCACTTAAAAACAAGATGCTGAAAATATTCCCAGATCACAATACAGAGGTGAGCCAATGAGTGAAACTCAGGACTGCCAGCTGGGGTAGTTCAGTCATGAGATGTGTGTGCCTCACATCTCCCCCAAATGTAGGCTGAGGGTAATGGTAAATACCATTGTGTAAAGCATTTTGAAGCATATTCTGAGCACTGGTAAGATTAGACAATTTTATCTCATCTCAAGAAGTATACTTTGTAAGAACAAAGTCATATACTGTTTTGGTGTTTCAGAAATGAGAGGTTATTTCTTAATGGCTTTTTAGTGACTTGGCAGAAATGGAAAGGTCCAACTCATTAACTGGGACTGCTCACATTGTTGGGCAAAGTCTTGAGCTATTAGCTAACTGTACTGCTTTCTCCTGCCACCTTTTGCTTTAATTCCATTCTCAATGGTTACTGATCTTCTCCACTACAAAAGTTCATTCCAAGCAGTATGTACAAGAATTATCTTAAGCCCTTCTCCATAAGGTTTTTATTTTTCCAGTCATAAGGTGTAACACAAAGTGGGCTGGTAAACAAAAAGTCTGGGCCATTTTTCGTCACTTCATTCTCTGTGTTATCAACCACAAAGGATTCTCTAAGATGTACTGATTCTAAATTTACCAGTGTACACCTTTTGCCCACAGTGTAGACTGACAGCATTTAATCTCAACACTTTTATGTTCTGCATTGATTAATTTCTCATTTTTAGAGCCTGGTATTGGGAACAATTTGTATAGAAGGCTCTATTCAATGCTTCAGGCAGCTCTCAAGGGGACTCTATTAATATATAGAATTAAAATTTTCCATTTTAATTTCCTTATTATTTTGTATTTTGGAGTCAACATACATTAGGAGTCAAAGGAAACCTGAGCTCCTGAGCTTTGT
Source organism: Acridotheres tristis (assembly GCA_037013685.1). Classification (NCBI taxonomy): domain Eukaryota; kingdom Metazoa; phylum Chordata; class Aves; order Passeriformes; family Sturnidae; genus Acridotheres; species Acridotheres tristis. The sequence goes on from CM072898.1 coordinate 2,987,723, forward strand.
CTGCTTTCTAAGTTTATACCAGTTTTGTTTGGCTCCCCCAACGGTGCATTAGCTGAGCACAGAGTCTGGCAGTGATCAGACCCTTTGTGTGTCAGAGTGGAGAGGGCAGAGCTCTGGGCAGAAAGGGCAGTGTTAGTGGGCAGCAGAGCTGTGGTCACCAGGGAGCCCCAGTCAGTGGAGTCATGGTGTTTGGGTCTCACATGCCCTGCTCTGTGTGCAGACTTAATCCAACTTGTTACATGGATCCAGTAATGGGTAATTTTATGGTCATATCCTATTTAGCATTACATTTAATGAGCTTTTTCAAAAGCAAAATAGGCATGAATTTCAGTCAGATAATTGTAAGCACCTAAATACAGGCCATTTCTAATTTGCTTATCCACCTACTGCAATTCTGTGCTGCTGAAACATTGTTAAAGTTAGGATTTCTCTTCATTTTTTTCCTAGGAAAACAGAAGGAGAACTTGAAATCATGTGGGAATCCACAACCAAAGAAAACAGGAGAATGAGAGAACTCTTGCATAAATCCCTGAGGAAGAACAACATGTGGAGTGCTGCCACAGTTCATGAGCCATACTCTCAGAAGGACCTAGTTTATGGACATGATTTTAGCTATTGTGATGTAAAAACTTCATCCCCTACTAAAAATGGAATTGAGCAAGAATGTCAGTAGTAAGAATCTGCATCCCATCCAATAAAGAGAGCTTGGTGCCTGAATTTTACTTTTTCAGCAAAACAAGGTGTACAAGGAATGTTTACTGTCTTCAATATCACTGTGTTTGTAAGGTCATCGGAATGACTACAGCATATTCTCTATTTGTACTGTGAAGAATGTAAATCTAGCCTAAAATATTACTTTGCTACTTGAAGAAAAGCCTATTCCTTCTTAAGACAAAATGTGACACAGCTTTAACTTAAACATGTGCAGACAAGTGAGTAGTTAACAGGATAAGTAGCTGGTAAGCTTGGTGTTTAGCACAGATGCCACAAAACAAGTGAGCAGCAAGACAGTGCTTGTTAAAATTAAAAGGACATATTTTGGTAAATTCCCCCTAAAACGTCAGATGGAGTATGATCCAAACTGAAAAAAAAGTGTGGCTTGTACTTTTTCTCATGAGGAAGATGACTTCTAGATCATGTGCCGAAAATCTTGTCATCTCAAGGACAGAGAAGAATTTGACCGTGGAGCAGACAAGACTGAAACATCCTCATGACAGCTGCTGTGCCTGAATGCACAACTGTCCCCTGTGCAGATTTACAGGATCCCTGGAGGTGCTGGGAAGCTCCTGGCACTGGTTTGCCAAGGGGATGAGCTGCCAGGACAGGATGCAGCTCTCCTCCAGACTGTTTTATTTATCCTGCTTCAGATTCAGTGGCTTCAAAAGCCACCCAAAGTATTCTCTGAAGCAGTGGTTATTGTATATGCCTTTAAATTATTGACATGTATTTGTCTGAGCATTCAGATTTGTTGATTTTCACAATATTGCACATTAACTTTGTTGTAGTATGTATTACTATGATGTGACTTTATTTTGGATTTACATATAACTTGTATTTTCATAATGAAATGTAAATGGTACCAGAAAACTGTAACAATACAAAAAACCATGGAACTAACATAGTTCTGTAGTATTAGAAATAATGAAGAATTTCATTGGCTTTGATCAAAGTTAGCAAAAAGAGCAGAAAACCTAGTTAAAATACTAAAAGAAATACATAATGTTTGTGTCTGGAAAGGTTCCTGCAGCAATTTTCTTCAGGGTTAAGGCCATGACCCAGCAGAGTAGCTTTATTTAGGAGAGGGTGGGGACACACATGACATTCAGGGACAGGTAGATGTACAGCTTTCAAAGCCAGATTCTGCAGTATGGTGCAAAGTTTAAAAATCGACAGACTTTCAAAGCACTGGCAGAACCTCAGTGCTCTCAGATACTACCCTCATTATGGGAAACCACCAAAGTAGCTGGGTCATATCTGTGCGAGTGACATTTTAAGATGTACTTTAATTACTTTCCTTTATGGCAATAAAACGAGTGCAACAACCTTACTAGGTCATCAAGATAAAACTTCGGCATGCTGTGGTCTTTAAGGCACTGATTAACAGAACTGCTCTGTAACAACACAATATCTTTTGGTCTCTGCCCAGACACTTAACAAGAGCTACACCTTCCAATCCTTTCATTGTCCTGACTTTTTCAACTTGGTTATTTTAGGACTCCATGCCTCAACATAACAACCAGAAACTCTTTTCAAGCACGGTCTTAAATAACTTCATTAATATGTGAAATTGTCATGGGGGTGGTCTATCGTTAAACCAGTCCTGTTCTCTATCTTCCTTGAATTTGAAAAAAAATTGATTTGAAATATCTCTTCAGATAAGTAAGACAGGCATACACACTTTTCTCGTTTCCACACGAGCTCCAATCTGCAGGTGAGCAGAGTCTGGAAGAGCATCAAACATGGCCATAGCCACAGCTTTTCATGTTTGTAAAGGCAGGCTTGGAAAATGAAGCCTTTCACATCATGGTTTTTAATATAAGTATCTCTGAATATGCAAATACAATTTCAGAAGTGATTTAATACTTATAATATTATCCTCATCTGATTTCATTTGCCCTTTTGAGTATGTTTTAAGAGTTTGTAAAAATAAGCAGCTTCACAAGGAAAAGCTGTTGTATTGGAAGTATCCTTAGAAACAGAAGCAAGATTTTCAAAACTGTCAATATTGGCCTAACTGTTCTTCCACTGAAGTGACCTGGGAATGTCTTAGAACTGTACTTTTCATACACCTGCTGCCCATTTTCTGATTTTAGAGTAAGTTTTAATACGTGGTTCACCTTGACAGTGACACTCTTAAGGCTTTGTTCAGAAATGCTACACTTACTTTGCCATTTGTGTATTATTAAAATATGACATGAACTTACATTTAATCAAATCCCTAGGTGATTCTCCATACTCAGTTTCCACAGGAAGAAAACGGAAAAAGCTATGTCCCATGGATGCCAAAGTCCTTCTGTGGCTCAGACTTTTTTAGCATAACAAAAATCCTGTTACAGGATATTTAAAATACATATGAACAAATTTTAAATACATATGAGCCCATTTGACATACTTGAAGAGTAAAATACTAGAATAGTTTCAGATAACAAAAGTAAACACATTTGCAAGTGTGCCAAGTGTTGTTCAAATAGAATTGATGATTAGACAGGTGCTTCCCTCCAGTTCCTTCCAACAGGAAAGAAGTTGATTCTCTCTTTTATTAACAGCTGAAATAATTGGTTTTCCTGTAAATCTCTTTCAGATGAAACATTAATCTTACGCTCTGTATGTTTTTCATCTTGCATTAAACCACTTGGTTTTTAGCATATTTCTGTGTGCAGAAAGTACACAGTATAATGCTTATTGCTGACCATTGATTTTAGGACTAGAAAAACATTAAAAAGCTAGCGTTACACCTATAAATATTTTTTTTAAAAAAAGAAAATATGTTTTTTATTAAAATATGCAACATTAAGACAAAAAGGAAAAATAGAAACCAACAGAAAAGTCCTGCTAAAATTACTAACAAAGTTGATAATTTTAGGAGCTAAATTGCCTAGCAGGATTATCACTACCTAATCAAAGCAAAATCCAATGTCTCAAAAGCTAGCTAGAAGGAAGAACTCAGAGAGGGTGTGTGCAGGGCCAGGAACTGGACTCAGTGATCCTTGTGGCTTCCTTCTAACTCAGGGTATTCTGTGCTTCTCTAAGTTACCTTTCATTCTCTGGAGGAAAAGATAAGATAACCAGTTAATTAGGGTTCAGCTGTAGCTGTATCTAATAGTGTATGAGATAATACATTTAGATTTCTTAATTATACAAGAATGTGCTATAGTGAAATGTACTATATTGTTTACTCTTTATTCTTTGCCATTGTTTGCTTCCATTATTTCTTTCTCAGCTGCAGCCAGGTGGGTGGAGCTGTCTGTCATTGCTGATCAGCTTTTTGCAAGAGATGGCAGAGGGGCTTTACTGAGTGCCAGTTGGTGTTGGACCAGTGTCAATGCAAGAGTCAGCAGATGCAGGTACAGTGTAACACAGTGAGTGCTTTTTCATCTAAGTAAAAGCACAACATCCCTTGCAATCAAAAAAAAAGTCAAAGATTTGCAAAGGTGTTAAGATCACAGAAGATCAGATACTATCTTGATATTGCAGCCCTTGACTGATTTCACATGCATTTTCCTGCTCTCATTTTTAATAGCTGTACTCAGTCTAGGTGATGTTTACATCTTCTAAATGTATCCTTTTATAAACAACTCAGCATTCTGGAAGCTGAAGGTTTTAGTCTTAAGACCATTTAATGATTGATGACACTGTCATAAATCTTATTGAGTACCATCACAAGGCACATACGGGACAACCAAGGGATCAGGCCCAGCCAGCATGGATTTAGGAAAGGCAGGTCCTGCTTGACAAACCTGATCTTTTATGACCAGATGACCCACCTCTCAGAAGAGGGAAGGGCTGTGGATGTGATATCCACAAACAAGACTTAAGCAAGGCTTTTGGTGCTGTGTCTCAAAACATTGTCCTGGAGAAGCTGGCAGCCCATGGCTTGGACATCTTCACTGGGTTCAAAACTGGCTGGATGGCTGGGCCAAGGGAGTGGTGGTGAATGGAGTTAAATCCAGTCGGCAGCTGGTAATTAGTGGGGTTCTCTAAGGCTCAGTATTGGGGCCACTCCTGTTTAATATTGTCATGGGTGGAGTGGAAACTTCAGATAAAGTTTATTAGAGAAGCTCCCAATGAGTCATGAGATGCAGAAAGGTTTTTAAATTCCGCAGAAAGGAGCCTGGGGGCAGCTGGATCCAGCCTCAATCCCAAACTGCCAGCAACTTAAGTCTGAAGACTTACAGAGGCGTGATTGAACATTTGTACAACTTTGTCCTGCAGAATTAAGGATGGCAAATTAGATATATAAAACTAATTAGTTATTATGATAAATCATTAGACAAAAGATCTTAATCAGAATTAATTACTGCATAGTATAGAAGCTGAAACTACTAGTACAGTGTAGCATAGGATAGGATAGTGCACTATATCAAAGCAGTTATATTAAAGCAATAGTATCAAAGCTATCAAAAAACCAAATTCTTAAGTAGAGATTGATATAACTCACCCATACAACTCACCCAGGCCTGGGGGCAAATCCTGTTCACTCAGTCTTGAGGTGTAATTCTGAGGGGTGTCTCCACCCAAAGGAGGAATCTCCATACACACTCCAAGAAGGGGAGAATTAGAAGAAGCTGCCATTTGGAAGTGGGACTGAACTTTCATAGTGTAAAGTGATTGACTGCCACTAATATGTCTCCAGGTAGCTTAGCAGCTTGTCTGCCAAGTCTTTGCCTCACTGCCGGGATATTAATTTGGGATTGATGTGTAATGCTGGTTTTAGGTCAATTCAACACCAAAAGCAGCACATGAGCCCCTCTCAATCCACCACTGATAGCCTTGTAAATAGGCATTGTCCGAGCTGCTTGACCACATTCCAGGGCAGAGCATCCTGCTCCAAGCATCCTTTATTTTGATGAGAGGATCCAGTATAGCTCAGGCAGTTCCAAGGCACCACCAAGTTGTGGTTTATCGGTGTGGATGTGCTGGAGGGCAGGAAGGCTCTGCAGAGGGATCTGGACAGGCTGGATCCATGGGCTGAGGGACAGCAGGGACAAGAGCCGGGTCCTATTTTTGAGTCACAAACCCATGCAGTGCTACAGGCTGGGGGAAGAGTGGTTGGGATGCTGGTCAGCAGCAGCTGAACCTGAGCCCAGGAGTGCCCAGGCAGCCAATGGCACCTGGCTTGTATCAAAAACAGTGTAGCTGGCCCAGGGCAATGATTGTCCCTCTGTGCTGGGCACTGGTGAGGCTGAACCTCGAGTGCTGCATCCAGTTCTGAGCCCTTCACAGCAAGAGAGATGTTTTGGTGCTGGAGCCTGTCCAGAGAAGGGCAGCAGAACTGAGGAGGGGTCTAGAGAGTAATTCCTATGAGGAGCAGCTGAGGGAGCTGGGCAGGGGCTCAGGCTGGAGAAAAGGAGGCTCAGGGGGGCCCTTGTGGCTCTGCACAACTCCCTGACAGGAGGGGACAGCCGGGGGGATTTGGGATCTGCTGCAGGGAACAGGGACAGGAAGAGAGGGAACGGCCTCAGGCTGGGCAGGGGAGGCTCAGGTTGATCAGGAGGAATTCCTTCACTGAAAGGACTGTCAGATATTGGATGGGGCTGCCCAGGTAGACGGTGGAGTCCCCATCCCTGGAGGTGCTGAAGGTACTGGACATGGCAGTGTTCTAGACTGCTTGGCAACATTGTGTTTTGGTCAAAGGTTGGATCTTGGAGGCCTTTTCCAACTTTAATGATTCTGGGAGAATCATTAAAGACACGGGAGACAGTTCTCCATGAACCTCTCCAGCTTGGCTCCATCCCAGGAGCAGCAGCCAAACCACACCTGCTGCACCCCGAGTCCCTCCCAGGGGCACACAGCCCTCCCAGACTGCTGGCACAGGGCTCTCTCTTTCCATGGGCTGCAGCCCTCCAAGGACAGGCTGCTCCAGCCTGGGAGCAGAGCCCTCTCTCCCCTGGCTCTGCCACTGGATCAGAGCCTGCTCCAGGCATCCACCTGCCCCAGTGTGGGCACCTTCCCCATGGGCTGGGGGGGATCTCTGCATCCCCCATGGATCTCTGCATCCCCCATGGATCTCTGCATCCCCATGGATCTCTGCATCCCCATGGATCTCTGTAATCCCCATGGATCTCTGCAATCCCCATGGATCTCTGCAATCCCCATGGATCTCTGTAATCCTCATGGATCTCTGCATCCCCATGGATCTCTGCATCCCCATGGATCTCTGTAATCCCCATGGATCTCTGCATCCCCCATGGATCTCTGCATCCCCCATGGATCTCTGCAATCCCCCATGGATCTCTGTAATCCCCATGGATCTCTGTAATCCCCCATGGATCTCTGCATCCCCATGGATCTCTGTAATCCCCATGGATCTCTGCATCCCCCATGGATCTCTGTAATCCCCATGGATCTCTGCAATCCCCATGGATCTCTGTAATCCCCCATGGATCTCTGTAATCCCCATGGATCTCTGCATCCCCCATGGATCTCTGCATCCCCATGGATCTCTGTAATCCCCCATGGATCTCTGTAATCCCCATGGATCTCTGTAATCCCCATGGATCTCTGTAATCCCCCATGGATCTCTGCATCCCCATGGATCTCTGTATCCCCCATGGATCTCTGTAATCCTCATGGATCTCTGCATCCCCCATGGATCTCTGCATCCCCATGGATCTCTGTAATCCCCCATGGATCTCTGTAATCCCCATGGATCTCTGCATCCCCCATGGATCTCTGCAATCCCCATGGATCTCTGCATCCCCATGGATCTCTGTAATCCCCATGGATCTCTGCATCCCCCATGGATCTCTGTAATCCCCATGGATCTCTGCATCCCCCATGGATCTCTGTAATCCCCATGGATCTCTGCATCCCCCATGGATCTCTGTAATCCCCCATGGATCTCTGTAATCCCCCATGGATCTCTGTAATCCCCATGGATCTCTGTAATCCCCATGGATCTCTGCATCCCCCATGGATCTCTGTAATCCCCATGGATCTCTGTAATCCTCATGGATCTCTGCATCCCCCATGGATCTCTGCAATCCCCATGGATCCCATGGGCTGTGGGTGGATCTCTTCATGTCCCATGGATCCCCATGGGATCTCCACACATTGTCCTGCTTCCAGGTAGCAGATGGGAGAAAAAAAAAAATCACTGAAAAAAACCGGACCCAGAATACGTGGGAAAAGTAAGGAAGAAAAAAAAAACCTTGTAATCATTCTTCATTTTTCTGTTAACATCAAGAATGGAAAGAAATGACTTTTAGTAACCTTTGAACCACACGAAGTAATGAGATCAAGTTCATGGAATAAAATAACATCAAAAGCACAATCTGACCTGTACAACTGCCTTAAGATAACTCGAAATACTTAAACTGGCACAGGCTGCAGAGCTTCTGTCACGTACATTCATAAAGAACTTGTCACAAACTCCAGTGTACTCTGTGGACATGATATGGACATTGTAAACCTTTAAAGCTTGTACCTCCTGCAGCAGTCAGCAAACCAAAGGTCTGCTGTCTTCTCTCCAGCTGCCGTGATTTGCATAGAAATCACTTCACACATACCAGAGCACATACTGGAATAAAGCTTGACGTTCACAAGCCTGAATTCAAAAACTTTCAGGGTGTCTTCTCTCCACAATAACTGAAGAGCCACAGAAGCTTTTTGTGATTCTAAGATTAGGTCTTATGAAGGCACACTTGTTCTCATTTCTTTCCCATGCTTGGTGTAGTTTTCAGCACTACAGAAAATGCCTTTATAGGAGCATTTACTGGGCACTGCTGCCAGCTGATGTTTCATTAAAGGTGTGTAACTTTATAAGAATTTTAAAATCATAGTTTTGCCTTGTTTCATAGATACTGTGCTAAATTTAGATGAATAACACTAAAGAAATTATTTGACTCTCTTATTCTAGTACAATAACCCTACCCATGCCAATTTATCCTTTTTCTGTTACCCACCTGACAACAGCAACTTGCTATTTGCCCTTGGTCACAGCGTCCAGAGCATCCTGACTCTGTTATATTGCACCTGCCTTCCAGTTACAGTATCTTCCAGTGGGTAAATTGAAACCATGAAGGAGTTTCAGCTTCCTTTCACAAGACAACATAAAAACATTCTTTCATTCCTGCCAAGGAAAGGAGAAAAAAACAATTCAGGATTTGTGGAACTGTAGTCACATTCAAGTTGCATTGATGAATTTACGGAGAACATTCTGTCCATAATAACCGAACAGAGTTTTGCCATAATTTGGAATAAATAATGTGATTATATATTCAAAAAGCAAACACTTGCTATCACCTTTTCAAGACCAAAACCACAGGAGAATTTGGAGTGAAAGGAATGAGGGACTTGTCTTTACAAACAAACTGGATCTGCTGGTAAATAGAGCTAGATACTGAGAGATAAAAGAAACAATGGGAAGGATTCCACTGATTGATAAATGGAATGAGAGAGATTTGTCTTTACAAACAAACTGGGTCTGCTGATACTGAGAGATGAAAGAAACAATGTGAAGAACCACAAATTCCGTAAGGAATTCCACTAACTGACACAAGGAAAAGAAAAAGAGGGGGGGTTATACTTTAGGAGGGATTCTTAGGTATCAGTGTTTTGGGAAGTCTGTACCTCTCGAGTATCTCAGCCAATAGGGAAAGAGAGAGGGAAAAGGTCAGGAAAATAGAATAAAAAGGAAACTGTGTCTTCCTACAATTTGAGAGAACCCAGGGGAAATGCCCCATGGCCTCTCCCTTTATTCAAATAAAGTTACCGAACTCCTCCGTCTCCTTTTTGGCCATCAACCTCTGGCGTTTGTGGATTAATTTTCCTGACAGTAGTTCCAATGCATTTGCCAACTACAGCTAAAACAGTGGTATTACTTCTCACTGCATTGTCAGAACAGAGTGTTTCATTCTCTGTTTTGGTTGTGTGAATAGCAGGGAGAGTCTGCCACTCAGCAGTCACATGAAGGTGAGTATGGACCAATGTTCTGTGAACTGACAGAGCATTGATAGATACTTACCTTATCTTTTCTTCCAGTTTCTAGAAAATTTCCCCCGACCATTAAGAAGTCATTTAAATCCAGCTGTTTTCTTCTACCTCTATTTTCAAGCCAGAAAGATGCCGTTTTTCAGGCCAGGAGATTGCCTTTCACCAGATCAGAAGAGAGAACTTCCTAAGACTTTTTCACCATGAAAAATTCATGCCACTATCCTGGCACATTGCATCAGGAGTTCTAAGAGCTTTTCCCTTGAGACTACAAATCCTTCCTTGGGCAGGCACGGCTCTTCCACTTAGGAGAGTTCTAAGCACTGCTCATTCTCTGCAAATCTAGTGTAAATAACTATGGTAAAAACTCCATGGTGTCAATCAGCTTGAATCTAGAAAAGCAGCTGCACTTTGAAGGCTTCTTTATGTTTAAAAATGTGGTTTCTCAGGGAGCAAGCTCTCCAGATTTTTTTAGTCCTGAACTATTTTCTTCTGTACTACATTTATTTCAACATACCTATATAAGCACATGTTCAGATATTAAATATAGAAAGAAATATATTTTAGCTGTTAGAATTGTTTTATACCTGAAATATTTGGTTTTGATAAGTACAAAATTAAAATGAGACTTCAAAAGTAGCACAAAACATCATCACCTCAGTGGAGGATTCAATATTCAGTGCTTCCTTCCTCAGCTAGAGATGGGCACAAGACAGATTTATCTTCCAAAATCAATGTTGACTGGTAACCCCTCCTTGGTGGAAGGCCAGTGGAGTGCAAGCTGAGTTTTGGACTCAAAAAGGAGACCAAAGTCAGGCTTTGTTTTTAAAAGAGAAAAACAGGAGGAGTTGGTTGTTTATCAGAAAAATCATTGATTCTGACCAGACTTTGAAGCACTGTTAAAAACTTGGCAATCTTTGAAAAAAAACTAGTGTGACATACTAAAGCTAATTTTCTCCAGATGCCATCAAAATTCCTTTAGAACGTCCTTAGGAAGAGACTTGATTTTTTTGGTGACTTTTTGGATAGAATGACATACCCAGCATTTACGAGTTTATTAAGAGTCTCTAAACAGCTCTGCTTAAAAAATACATGATACAAAAATAAATCTATCACTGGACTAAAGACTCTGCATATTCAGGCAGGTCCAGTACAAGACCTTTAGCAGACTTGAATATCTTTTCAAAAGCCTTATTTTTTCACAGAAGAAGAAACAATTACGCTGTAACCAAGAGCTAAGTAGGGAAAAATTGCAGGTATTTAAACCTCATATCTTCTGTTAAGAGCTACAGTTTATTAAGTAGTTCTATTAAGAACTACAGTCACCTAATATTTCCTACTGACTTCCAAATATCTTGCAAACCAGCAGTATAACCCAGCATCACCATGGCTATTAAATAATATCATTTCTTTATATTCCCCTTGCAGCATACCTGCAAGTACCTAGGAAAAAAAAAATCTTGAAAGGATGACAGTACTGAGATCAAATCTTAGAACATATCTATTAATGGTCAGATTCAGGGAAGACCAAATGCAAGGAAACACAGCGGTCCTCTCATTAAAATTCAATCACCAGTAAGCAGGGAGGTTAGAATGGAAAGTAGCCACTCTGAGATACTGCTAAGCCACAATCAAAAGCTGCAAGTTAGGATGATCCTTATCGTTTGCTTTAGTGTTGGTCAAAGCAGAAATACATTACTGGAAGCAATAAATACCAACCCTAACAAACATTAACCTTTATTCATTGTAACTTATGATAATAAAATGTGTTTTTATGTACTGTGTCCTTGTTATTTCCCGAATTAAAGCTGAGAATTACTTTTTACAATTTAATTGGAAAATAGCATTTGAAAAGGTTCAAACTACAGTGCTTAGATAGGACCAGCCCTCCAAGTGTTTACCTCTGTAGTCCCTTGGAATTTGAACTCATTCATGTCTTCATTTGTGTACCCATTTGAGAGGGAAGGATTCTTTTCCCACGGCTGTAAAAGGTCATTTCTCTTGTCTATGAAGAAAATAATAATAGAATCCTTGAAATCAATGTTTATTTTTGTCTTTCAGTGGCTGAGGAAAAGAAGGATTGCTGGTAAAACTAAAAATCTTTTAATAGGTTTACAGCATCCCAAGAAGAGTAACCCCTAAAACAAAACTGGTCAATAAATGAAGATACTTTTCTATTTTTATCAAGAAACACAGACTAGTTAAGGTCAAATCCCTGCAGAGCCCTAAGACTCCTATTGAACAGGTGGGAATTCTCCAGACATTCCAGGCTTACTAAAGAAACCAATTGCTTAGGCAAAAAGTCAAGAACATCTTTTCAATGTTGCTTTTACAGGATCTGGAGAAACAAAATGGAGTTCAGATCTGAAGGAGAAAGAAAAGACAGTTGACACATATATCTACACAAATAAATCAAAGATTGCCTGCTCTAAATCTCAGAAAAATTCCTCAGCCATAGTTTACTTAACAGAACATTAACTATTACATACCCCATTATCTTTTTATGAAATTTTTTTTTTTTTTCGTTGGTCTGTAAGTTCCAGGGTAGAGATGATGTGAAAGATGTGCCTGCTTCATTTCAAGGGACAATGTTAACCCCATAATATGACACCCCCCTTCTTCCCTTCTTTTTTTTCTCTACACATTATGGATTTCAATAGTCTGTGCCATTTCAGGAACAACACAGCCATGATAAGATTACAAAATTTCATTTCAAAATTATGGGAATAAGGAACACAGAAGTACATTACATAATATCTGATCCCAAATGAGGCATGTGAAATTGAAGAATATGAAAATATGAATTGTCTAATTTAGTCATACATCACAATTACCATGAAAAATATTTTAAAAATCCTTGCAAACCTTGCAGAAAAAGGACTAGACTGTTCATACCTGCCTTTTCACATGATTGTAGCAATACTATAATTTTAAGGTGTTTTATTCTCTTTATCTGTAGGCAAATAAAACCCCAACAAAACAAAATAACAACAACAATAAAAACAACAAGGAAAAAAACCCAAAAGACCCCTTTTGTTTGGCCATACTTACTGTGGTAATTTTTCATTAAGAAGTTATTAAAGATGGAAGACCTTCTCTTGTATCTTAACCCTATTTCTATGAGCATTAAACAAGAAAAACAAAGAGAGGAAAAAGCCAGTGACTAAAAAAAGTACAGTTTTGATTTTGTTTTCTGTACTGACGTTACTTTGCAACCTCAGACTTGGAGAAAAGCATTCCCAGCCCAGTCTGGCTCAAGCATCAGCAAACATGGCAAATATAAACTAACAAGGGGTCACATGTTCTAGAAAGTCCATTTTTAGTGACAGATTTACATCATCATTGCAGAGGGAGTTCCTGTTGATCAATCCTGCATGCTTAAGAAGTTTTTTAAAAAGTGAGGAAAGCAATTGTCAAATAGTGCTTAGGAAATTTTGTTGATACTCAGGCACAACAGTTTGCTCTTATTTCCAGCCCTGTGCTGCATGTTTATGAGCCATTATCTCAACAAGGCAACAAATGTTAAATGTTAACATCAGGAACCAGCACCCGAACATCTCTTAGCTTTTAGCAGTAGATATTTATTGAAAAATTCAGCTGCATTTAGAGGGGTTCGGTCAGGACTTACTGCTTGGAATGTCATACAGCAAAGGAGTTGTACAACTCCATTGCTAAAAACAATTAAGTGATTAACATGATTAAGGGTATTTTTGCAAGTGTTTTAGGGATGACTAGCTCCAATGACGGCACTTACCTTATCACTGAATTCAGGATAATAATACTTTTTTTCCTGGATATACAGCTGCATAGAACGGCAGTTTTTACGGAAGCAAGATCTTTAAATATTTACGAAAATTGAAAATATTTGTAACTGCAAGCAAAGGGAACACAAGATGCCCACTCAGCTGCCTCAGGTTAATGAAAAACAAAGGAAATATTTTTGCTCATGCTTCTCTACCTTCTCAAGATAAAAACATCTATTTTTAATAGGATTAAAACGCATGGTTTTAATGCGCCAATAATATGACAATTACTTCAAGGTTGCCTTTCCAAAGCATTTCTAAATTAGCAACTGCTTGCTATAAAGATCATCAAAATAGACTCCCCAAATTTTGGTTCACTCTCACTATGTAATACACTACTGAGGCGCTGGACAAACATTGTCACAAATGGAACAAAGATGGATTTTCTTGTTTTTAAAGATAAACTAATTGGACATCAGTTTACCTGTGATTCCTAACTCAAAACTTCTTGGCAGAGAATAGGTTTAATGATTAACTTTTATAACCTCTGTACTTAAGCTGCTGCTTCTTCTGCATATTCTGGTTTCAGACATGGGCATGCCTTGCTTGTAACTGGCTGGGAGATCGAACAAGAGAAAGACACTTGACAAGGATTCCTGGACCCGATTAACATCAAAGAAATAGAAATAAATAAGGTAAGTGGAAGCAAGAATTGATAAAGGTAATGACTGAAGCAGTCTAAATGCATGACTTTAAAAGAGAGATATTGGGCACAAAGCTACGATGGACTTCAGTCATCCAAGCCCTGCATTCTGCATGTGTGCAGTTTTCTACCATAGGTTTAATCTTAGAAGTTGGATTCAGTATGATTAAATTAATTCAAAAGATATACTTGATGTCTTTATAGCCTAAATGCTTCTGAAGACCAACAATACTGAGATAGATGTTCTGTCAATTTAAAACGCTGCAGTTTTTGTACACAGTTACTACTTAATTAAAAAAACCAAACAAAAAACAACTTATGTTGCCTAAACATGATGCCTTCCAGAGTTACTATCTGTATAGAAGCATAAGGATGTTCAGCATTCGAACTCAAGTAATTACAGTAGTAGAGTCTTAGGAGAGAAGAGACTTTTGACTGAATCTATTTCAGAGACTCAGGACCTAACCTGACCAATTTCCTTCACTGTCTCAGACTGCATTTCAGACCAACACTAGGGGAAACAAGCAAAATCCTCACCGGAAAAAAAAAAAAAAAAAGTAACACTACATTTAAATTTGAAAACAAATACTTTACATTCCAGTTCTAAAAAGGACAAAAGATTGGGTGGAAGATACTTACCCTGAATCAACAGAGAGAAGATTGGTGACTCTTTCTGGGGCAAAGAGCTGCTAAATGGATAATTATAGTAGCCCACACTCTGTTTAGCAGATACTTCCATCTCCAAGGAACTGAGGCAAGGCCACATTTAATGAAGAATGGAAAGAAGGTCTCCTAGATAAGAAGAAAACAGACGAGCTTTTGAGAGGAAGATAAAATCTATCTGGATCTTTGGAGGAGTTCAAAGGAAGGACTGGCTATAGAGGCTTGATTGTTCCAGTAAGGACATCCTGGAAAGCGAATGTAACCCGGGACAGAGGGCACTGACATTCCCTTGCCAGGTGGGTAAAAGGAAAATCCACAGCGAGCCAGAGGATGAGGTGAAGCTGACATAACTTCTCTGCCGTTTCTTCTCTCAGTATTTCCTTTGCCTGTGAGTGTGTGCATGTGTTTGTTTTCTGGTAATATTTACCTGTTCTACTTTGTACCCACACGTGTCAGCCAAAGCCAAGCGACAATAATATGCTGGAGTAAGATTTTGTTTTTATTTCCTTAGAAATTTCAACAAGAATAACAAATGGGTGAAGAAAGCTTGAAGAAAAGAAGAGGAGAGGACAAAGGAAGAGAGGACAGACAATCCATTCAGAGCCATGAACCCCAAAAGATGAACCTACAAAAGCAGGCAAACCTTTTTCTTTTCCCCTTTGGTCCATGCGGGAGGGGTTGGCAGAGGGAGGCAGGGGAGATGTTTGTGCATATGCACCAGCATACAAAAACCACTCCTGTGTCCAAAAATAGGCTAAAATCTCAACAATATGGTTGGTTTACATTTTCAGAAACTGCTAATTACTGAAGTTAATAGCTCTGATATAAACAGACTAAAACCCCTGGAATATGTCGTTGAAGTTATCAGATATAAAAATAATTCCAAGACTTACTCTAAGTTGATCAACTGAGGCATTTAATCATCTTTTTTTTTTTCCACATGTACTTTTCAGAAGTTGTAGTGGGTTGTCCAGCTCATTGTTTCTGAAAGTTTGTTAGTGTTTATAGCCAGGAAATAGGCACTGGTTCTTGAAGACCAATGAAAATCTGTCTCCTCTAGAAAATTACAGATGCTTCAGAAAACAGTTGTGTCACTTCCTCTCAGGAGAGAGTGGCATTTCTCTTAAAATTAATTTAAGTAGCCTGGAAAAAGATTATCTATGTGGATTTAGTTTGGTGCCAAGACTGGAAAAATACTGATGTTATTAGAGTAGCCATAGCTATCAGAAAATATTGAGTAGCCCATGCCACTTGTTTTAGTAACACATGCCTCGATTTCAGTGGTTTCATGTAATATTGAAATCACTACGAATTTAGGAGAACATGTTCTTATCACCACCTAGAGGTATCCACACAATTCCTAGGCACAAATAGTTAAAGCAAGGAGAGGTAAAAACTGCTCAACAAAAAAACCCCCAAAAAACCCCCAAAAACAAACAAACAAAAAACCACCCCCCCAAAAAAACCAAAAATCTAAACCAAACCAAACCAAACCAAAAACCTCTGGACTCCATCCATGAAAGACAATTTCTGAGTCTTAGAAAACTCAGAATTCATTAAATGCTTGTAAAAGAATGTCATTGGTTAATCAGAGGAAAGGGCAAGTTCACCATTCAAGGTTATATTTGAGACTCACATAATCCAAAAGAGAGATTAATAAAGGAAACAGGCAGGCAAAACACAAATAGATGTGATTTTGAAAACAGCAGGAGTACACCACAGGGTACATACAGATCTTGGAAAGAAGAGTGAAACTTTGAAAAATTGCTTAATATGTTTCTTTATAGAACTTATATATTGAAAGCCAATAAAAATAAGTCAGTAATGACAATTACTGTAGTTCTGTGATATTGAGAAGTAATTGGTGAATTGCTAGAAATTGTTCACAAAAACATCTCATTTCATTTCATTTCAAGGTGGGCCTCATTAGTGGAATCTGTATGATTGTTGGTACAATTATTGGCTCAGGTATCTTCGTTTCTCCAAAATCTGTGCTTGCCAATGTTGAAGCTGTGGGTCCCTGTTTAGTTATCTGGGCAGCCTGTGGAGTTCTGGCAACACTAGGTAAAGGACTTGACAAAAAATCTGAATCTTTGCCTTCAATCTTTATATCTGCTGTTTCTGTGTACTTCTCTCATTTCACAAATTAGCTAATAGCACCTCGACCAAAATCAACTAAATCCTGCTGCATATATGCATAGCAGTACTCAAACATCAGTTTAAAATGGGGTGTTTATAGAAGACAAACTAAGTTTTAAAATTGTAAATCACAATTTATTTTGAAAGAAAGTTTTAATTTTTCCTGCTTCATCCACTGACTGTAATAAAGAGAATAGTCTTCGACTTAAATATGTGACATTTACTGGTAGTGAGCTTTTACTTTCTGCTAGCTTTCTAATTCTGTAATTCTAATTCTATTATCTGAAAGCTTAGCACTAAGCACCTCAAAATATTTCAAGAAGTGAAACAAAGAAATTTTTGAGCATTGTATCAAGTGGGGCAGCATACAAGAAAAACCTTAATTCAAGATGCCACAATAGAAGAGGAAGTAAAATTGTATTTTAATGTTGGACTTAGCAGACATTTTATTTCAAAATTGTGCAGAAAGTCTGTTTTTTCAGGTTTCAAAAAGGTCAGCCAGTGCTGTTCTCACTTAAAGGCTTCATATAGTGTTCATTTCTTAAACAGAAATTGAATGAAATCAAAATGTTTGTACTGGTTTTGGTGAAATCTTAAATATCAATGATATTAATTTTAAGACTGCATCTGAATAAATTCAGGGTATTTTTTTTCAATTGCTCACAAGTAATTAAAATTTTATTTTTCATATGCAATGAAATACGCACAAATATGAAGAGAGCAATGTTGCAGTGTATAGATCAATTTCCTTAACTTTCCTACCTATTCAAAAATGATCATCTGTTCAAGCAGTCCTGGGTTCCAAAGTGTCTGAACTAAACCTGCTTTTCTTGTTATTCAGGTGCACTTTGTTTTGCTGAGCTTGGTACAATGATCACAAAGTCTGGAGGAGAATATCCTTACCTTATGGAGGCATTTGGCCCAATTCCAGCATTTTTGTTTTCTTGGACCAGCTTGCTGGTTACAAAACCCAGTTCCTTTGCAATCATCTGTCTCAGCTTTGCAGAATATGCATCAGCTCCTTTTTATCCAGGCTGTGATCCACCCCAAGCTGTCATCAAATGTCTTGCAGCTGCTGCTATTGGTAAGAGCCACGTTTTTAAAGACAGAGCAGATCCAAAATTGCACAGTGACTTGTGTCTGGCCCCATCAATAAGTGCACTTCAGTACCCTGAAACTTCCTTAAGTTCATCTTCACAAATACCAAAAATCTTTAAGGCACACTCCAGTGAGTCATTCCCACAATAACTAATTAAACAGCATAAAAAGGATAGATCTAAATATGGTTTTTTTGCTAGTCCAAGGTTTTTTTTAATTCCTCATTAAGATAGATACAGCTGTATTACGAAGGCTTATCTCTAGCAGAAAAGGAAGAAAAAATAAGTCTGCAAATACTATTTCTTTATTTATCAAAGTGCTGCACAACTTCAAAAAATTTTTTTAAAGGTGCTATCAAAATCTAATTAATAAATTTGCTTTTGCTCACTATTTTAAAAGTTATCCAAACACAGGAAGTAAAATCTGTATAAAATATAGACAAAAAGTGTGACAGACAAGCAGTACAGTAAATAAGGGGAGGGGCAACTTTAATTTCTGACAAACAGTGCAAAAATTTAAAATTTTATTTCTTTTAGTGATCATTACAATTGTGAATTCATTGAGTGTGAAGCTGGGAAGTTACCTCCAGAATTTTCTCACAGCTGCTAAAATGATCATTGTCACAATCATTATTGTAAGTGGAATTGTTCTCCTTGCACAAGGTAATAAAATATGTGTTATTTAAAAAAATTATTTTAACTTTTGCTAGGATCACTAAAAAATTCCCCACTGACAGAAGTGACACAGTAATAAGGCACAGCCCTGCATCTCTTCATTCAGGGTTTTAGTTCTGCATCTCCTGGAAACTGTGGTATTTTCTTTTAGAGAAGGGGGATGAGTGGAAAATGCAGCACTACAGATCAATTAATACAAAAGGGTATTAATTAATTTCTATAAGCGAAAAGTTTCAAAACATGAGACATAAGTTGGAATGTTTTTTCATCTGGTGGGGATTACAAGAATGAATTTCAACACTGATCAGTAATCTTCCTCTTATTTGCAGGAAAAACCGATAATTTCAAAGATTCTTTCAAGGGCAGTAAAATTTCTGTTAGCTCTATCAGTTTGGCATTTTATAATGGACTCTGGGCATATGATGGATGGTAAGGAATTTTTATTAGCCTTAACAGTTAAACAGCCTTTAACTGATTTACTCTCTCCCTGTAGAACTCTCTGAAGAAGGTAACAACTTATTATTAAGAATGTCTGAATGAGTTGTGGAAAAAGAACACTAGTTTGGTTAAGGAAACCCCAGAAATTTGCTGTTTATTAGAGAAAGAAAATCTATTAGATCCCAAAAGGATTACTACTGCTGCTTTGCTGCTGAAGGTGCTAAGATAATGTAGGAATGGGAATATAACACAGTTGAATTCCACTGTGTTAGACAAAACAGCTTTCCCTGCAGGTTATCCCATCGAATTCCATCTCTTGTGAAATATGCAGTGCTGTTTGATTAATCCGGGAGAACATCAAAAGGAACATTGTGTCAGAAATTACAAGGTTCAACTTGGAGATTTTTTTCTTAGGGAATGTCAGCTGGCATAGTGCTCTGATGGCACAAATCCATTGTTATTCTTAAATGTACAAACTGCAAAAGTCTACATAGAGGTCTGTAATTTGGAAGCAAATAAGAATATAATATTTTTCTACCACACAGCAACTCCCATTTAAAAGCTTTTGAAACTGAATTTATTTTAAATAGATTATTTTTATAGGTTCTGTTTCCAATCTCGAGTGTCTCAGCTCAGGCATGTAAGTCTGCTAATTCAGGCATTCATATGGGCTTTTTAGGAGGGCAAAGAAGCTGATCCCTAAATAATCCTTTGTGAATGCAACCAGCAGGCACTAACATTTGAAAATTTGCCTTTGAACTGTCAATACTAACTCTTCAGGTTTTCAGAATGGATGAATATAAAAGCCTTGTTCCAATTGGTCTACATGCTCTAGCAAAAATGGGTATTTGGAAATTCAAATTCAGATAGGTATAATCCTCAAAAAGGTTTTCATGCCTGTTTTCTAAGGACAGCAGGACCAGTAACACCAGCAGAGCTGCTTTACTCTTTGCCCTCAGCACACTTGTGCTTTTATTTGAAAAGACTCAGATAGCAAAAAGCATGAAGTTAAAGGGAATCTTGTAAATCTAAGGTGTGTACCAAATTTTTGTTTGGTTATTCTGGGATATTTTATCCAAGATTTAGAGTCTCAGAAATAGCAGAGATAATGCAGAGAGAGATGGAGAATCAAGAGGCTGGCTTGTGGGTAAGAAGCTCACATAGGTTTTGTCCTGCAGTTTTCCCACTTAAAAGATGGATTTTACTTTTTTTTTTCTTTTTTTAAACTGAAAAAATTTAAAAAATAACCCAAGAAATAACACCTCACTGTATAGTATAGTCACATTTAAACATCAGACTGCTAAAATACTCTATGAATGTTTTTCTTTCCAGGAATCAACTCAATTACATCACAGAGGAACTTAAAAATCCTTACAGGTAAAACTGTGTAGGAAAGCAGTGTTTTTACATGCAAGATATCAAACTATGTCTTTTTCTATAAGCCAGCATATATTTTGGTTTGTTTTTTAAAAGCACTAATATTCTATTATTCAAAGCTAATTTACCTGTATTACAGGCTTTGTATCTTTGCATAATTTGTATTTTTTTCTTTTTTTTGATCCTGATTTCCATAGCTCTACATTAAAAAAAAAAAAAAATACACCTAAAGAGCATATCAGGAAAAGTAAGAATCCACAGTTTACTATGATAACTGGACCAGTGATACAGCAGTGCTGATGGGGTCTTACTTTTCCATTCTTTAGAAATCTACCACTGTCTATAATTATTGGAATCCCCCTGGTAACAGTTTGTTACGTTCTGATAAACATTTCCTATTTCACCGTAATGACTTCAACAGAACTTCTGCAGTCCCAGGCAGTTGCTGTGGTAAGCTACTTACTTTTGTAATAGAACACCTGAAGAAAGCTGTGTGCAATGAAATCGTGCAAATCATTAAGTTCCATTAATTTTTGGAAGATAAAATTAATTTTAGTCTAAGCTGTTAGTGCCACCTTTCCCCCTATTGTTTACTATCATTTCTTAATCTAAAATTTCAGTAATACCGAATTTAAAGAGTAGTTCTATCAGATCTAAATGGGAATAAAAGAGGGAAGCAAAGGGAATGCAATCTTCAGCAAACGTTTTGTAAACATTTCAGGTCAGAGGGTGGCTGCTTTCCATAGGCAGCAAAAATATGGAAAGAGAAATAACATCTGACAGTTGCTTTGCCATTTTCAGTGTTTCCAGTAGTTCTGAGAAAGAAGCACATGTGAAATGACAGTAGATCGAAGTTTGTTATTATGGAGATAACAGCAAATAGTCCATCATTCACTTCCACCTTATTCTTTTTTTAAAATATTTTTTCCTTAACAAATGTGAAAGATATGATTTTTACATTTTTGCAAGGTAAAATTAGAAATTCTGTAAGGTTCTGAAACCATAAAAAATGCATTTGCCCCTTCAGTTGCACTCAGTAAATTTTCTGTGTCTCTGAAACAACTGTTGAGGTCCTGCAACAATTTTCCTAAAGCTAATTTTTGGGGAAAACAAACAGTATGTGACAAGCATTTAAATATATAGTCTAGCACAGTGAAGAAGTACAGTAATGTTGAAATTTTTTTTTTTTTTTAATAAAAGTTTTTGAAATTTAGATGTTCTGTGCATTTCAGCAGCTTGTCTGCTCCACAAAGTACAGCAAAGAATGAAGTTAAATCTTGTATAAGAACTAGTCCTCTTCAATACACCTTTAAACTTACAATCTGAGCACCACACATCAACTAGCACTGAACTGATCAGACTAAATTAACAAAATCTCAGAAATGGCACTGGGCAGAGATTTCTATGGAGCTGTAACTTCCCTTTGAGCATCCTGCTCCTGGACAAAGAAACACCACTGGTGCCAGAACTGTGCAAAACCAAAGCTCTTTATGCTCGACTTGCTAAAAAACAAAACCCCAACTAAAAACTTAAACCTACCTGTCCAAAACATTTAAATTCGAATTATTTGCTGTTGGTCAATGTACCTACATGAGATCTACAGCAAGAACTAACACACCACGCCACAGGTGAGAACTCAAATGGCCAGAGGGAGTTTGTCCTGTACTTGTTTGTCCCCAGGTGTCACTGCTGAAGTTCCTCCTTCTGGGAACAGCTCTTGGTGTGGAGGATGCTCTGCAGCAATGCCACCTGCAGTCTGTCTCTGCAGACACATCCCAAACCACGTGTCCATAACAGAATTTAATTTCTGTGTAGTTTTTACATCTGTCTTCCAAAGTTTCCTACGGATGTTGCATCTCAAACATCATGACAATAGTATTCCACTCCATTTTATAGTGATCAGTGAATTAATTTATTTGGCAGAGCATTCTTTAATAACTCCACAAAATACACAACATGGCTTTGTCAGTAGCATAGCTCAGATACCCATTTACTTTACCTATGAAGAAGCTCTAGCATTACTGAATATACTAAATGGCAGTTAAAATGACAAAAGTGATTAATTTTAATCCCATATCCCAGACATTTGGAGATAGAGTCCTTTATCCAGCCTCTTGGATAGTTCCTCTCTTTGTGGTATTTTCGACACTTGGATCTGCCAATGGCACCTGTTTTACTGCAGGCAGGTAAGTGTCCTTCTAAATATCTTCAAATGAAAGGTTCTGAAGGATGGAAACATTTTATAAATGTATCTACAGACATAAGGACATTCTTCTGATCCACACTATAGAAAATGTAATTTAAAATTGCCTGTAAATCTAGCTGTATTGTTCAGTTTTCAAAAAATAAACAGTGGCTGCTCAGGTCTGAAAAATCAGAAAACATTGTATCTTCTTAATTCAATAATAATTCAATTCTTAATTCAACCTTAATTCAAAGGTTTTTTTCATCTCTCATTGATTTTAAAGGTGAGAATTAAACAATTAAAAGTTACCAGTAAAAACATGACTAGACCAGCAAAAGTAACTGAGAAGCTATTCCTTTCTATTAGTTGTTCAGTACTTCCATTTATTATTTAAAATATTTTAAAATTTGAACAGCATCTGAATAAATGTGGCTGTAAAAGACCATTTTTTGACAAAAGGTTGTCAATATAGCATTTTGCTATGAAACACATGATAAAGGAAATATGTAATTAAAAGGGACACAGTAGGTAACATTTCCCAAAATAATTTTCAATTATATGTTTAAAATAACGATTCTGAAATTAGTTTCAAGTGTATTATTTTAATACTGGTTTAGAATTTGTTTTAGCTCACTGCTTTAATACTAGTTATTTCATTCCCCTCATTTTAAACTGCTACAATACTCTTTAAATCCCAATGCATATCAAAGAAAATACTGATGAAATTAGCTGGATGTCTATTTTTTAGTGACACCAGTTAAAGTCCAGGTGCCACACTAACTCCCTTGCTTTGTTTTTGTTTTGTCAGACTTGTTTATGTTGCAGGTCGTGAAGGGCACATGCTAAAGGTACTATCTTACATTAGTGTTAAGCACTTAACACCAGCACCTGCTATCATATTTTATGTAAGTATATATTCTAAGTACAGAAAAATTATCACCTATCACCAAAAATTCTCCAGCAATACATACTTTCACAGCTTCCTACAAGCAGTTTTGACACATACCTTGAACTATCTAGACAAGAAAATTGCTAAATACATTTTGGAAAAAAGACTACACAAAACCCCCAACTTCTCTAATTTGAACATATTCATTCCAGAACTGGATTTTAAAAATCAAAATGGTTGAGAATCAATGGCATGAGAACAAAAACTGAAATGAATGGTTAGCATTTCACAGGATGCTTGCATGCAAGTTATCACTACCCTGTTTCTTCCATGTAGGAATATTTCCTCCATGTAAAAAACTTGCATCTCACTAAAAAATTCCAGTAAATTTAAGAATAAATCTAGAACATGTTGTTATTTTTATTTTACCCATTTATCTTCAAGGCAAAACAAGATATATTCAACCCTGCCAGGAAAATTAATCCACAAACACCAGTGGTTTATGTCCAAAAAAGAGACAGAGAAATTCTGTAAACTTATTGGAATAAAGGGAGAGGTTATGAGCATTTCCCCTGGGGTCTCTCAGATTATTAGACGACACAGACTCCTTTTCATCCCAATTTCCTGGCCACATTTCCCTCTCTCTTTCCCCACTGGCTGAGGCACTTGAGAGGTACAGACTTCCCACATTGCCTAATACAGATCTCCTTTCTAATGTGTGCCCCTTCCCCCCCACCTTTTCCTCGTGTCTCTGTTCTTTTTCTCTAAATCCAGAGATGTAGCACAGTCTGGAGTGAGTAACAGTCTGTGCCAATTAGTGGAATTCCTACGGAATTTATGGTTCCCCCCACTGCTTCTTTCATGTCTCTGTATCTGGCCTTATCTACCATCAGGCTCACAGTTTGTCTGTAAAGACACCTCCTTCTCATCCCTTCCAATCCCTCCTCTTCTTCATTTCTCAATAATTGTCTTTACAAACTCCAGTTATCATTGACTTGACTTTCTGTTCCTGGCTCCTTTTCGGTTTTGCATTTATATTCAGCAACATCATTTTCTTTCCTTTTGAAGCCATTTCTGGGTCTGTAGGCGTGGCTATTACCTGCATCCCTCTGATCACATGTTGAATAAGTTGTACTAAGCAAAGGATCATGCATGGTAAGAAGACTAGAATGGATATAGCACATAGAGGAAAAAAACCAGTTGTTTAACCCATAGTCCACAAGGTAACCACAAAAACATGTCCCATTCCCAACCTTTCCACCTTTGGACTAGTACAGGGGCTAATTTTCTTATTCTCTTTGTTATTTGTTTTACCACTTTTCCATTGTCATCTATTTAGCAGTTAGAGTAATTTAATTTTCCACACACTCTTCCTTCTTCTGCTAATAGATGATCCAATATCATCTGATGTTGAAATATTTATTTCTTCATCTGAGTGGTTTGATCAGCAAGAAGGTCAAGAGCTGCAGCTGTCTGGTTGATCATTATTTTAAAGACAGGTTGTAAATTTATTACCAGATTTAAATTCTAAATAGGTTCTCTGGCACCTGATGTAAATTAATTTGGATTCCCAGGGGCTGGTCCATAGTGTTGTATGGTTTGCTCAGGTGGCCATTCATCTTTTCCTCACTCTTGGGTGCTCCCTCCACCCAGGGGTGCCTCAGCTGACTGCTTCTCTCTAAGCAGACCATCATATATCTTGATTCCTAACTGATTTCCCTGAAGTTGTGGTGGGGAAAAAGAACAATGGCTTAAGATATCCTACATAACATTTTAACCAGCTTGGAGGTAACCTGCAATAAGCATGTTGGCCACAAATCCTATAATGCCCTGTCAAAGCCCAGGTCCCAGTGGCAAAGGGACCCTCCCAATTTTCATCATCAGTTGGTGGATCAAAATACAGCTAATACAAAAGCTCAAAATACAGCTGTTAGACTGGGTCTAACAGTCCTCCAACAATAGTTTCCCCACCATAAGGATCACAATATTTGCATTTCCAAGCCCCCACATGAGGTTTCCACCTACAGTTACATCTCAGATCTGTTTTGTTGGATCTGGACCAGAACTTATTAAAAGGGTTTGAATTCTGTTCTGGTGTTGCCTGTTCCACTGATAGTCATGGATAACATGTGCCCTACTTGTGGAATTATCTCAGGGGCAGTTTAAAAATAAAGGATTAAAAAACCCTGTCCTTCCCCACTGCTTTACAGCCTTTAAAATCCTTTTGGTAATTATGATAGGAACACCTTACCCAGCTACCGTTAGTGAGCTTAACATGCATTTGATTCCATCTGCCTCAATATGTAGAACAATCATAAGGAAGGCAGTTGGGGGTCCAGCAGTATAAGCCCAAAGATATAAACCCAGTCACAAGCACTTTTTCCCATGTATGTGCTTCTTGTTCTATTTAGACAATAAGTGCCTCTGTCAGAAGAGTGAAGCAGCCATGGACTTGCTTCCTCATCCCAAAACTCCATTCCAATATGGACCTCACTCAGGGTGCTAATCCACCATTTATGTCCGACTGGGCTGGCCACCCATGGCCAGTTTTCAGATCCCCCTGGCCCTCCACAGACCCAACAATTGCTGAAGTTAAAGGTTTTTGCTCCTTCTCCTAGGACTAAAAAATTATTCTCCCACCTCTGGCCCAAACCTAACTGACAATATAAAGATAAGGCTATTAAAAGAAACATTCTAATAGTGTATTCTAATGACCTAGTCTAATTTTCACCTTGTCTTCGGCACCACCTGTGGTGGGTGAAGGCACAGAAGCCACTTAAGAGAAAGAAAACAATGACAGCAAGTAGTAGCTCCCCAGTGGGTGGATATTCCAAAGGAATACAGACTGTTTCAGCAGCAGTCTGTGGGTAGGCACACAGGGCACTGGCTGCTGCTCCAGTCCCCTCCTGCAGTGTCAGTCACTGCCTCCCATCCTTCCCAGCTGAGATGTCCAAACCTCTGGGGCTGCAGAGACCTTGGCCCGAGTGTGATGGGTCCAGCCGTGTTCAGCTGTGTCTGTGCTCAGCAACACCTGCAAAGGTCCACGCCACTTGGCCACCAGTGGGGCTTCTTCCCACTCCTTAACCAGGACTAAATCCCCTGGTTGGATGTTGTGAACAGCAAAGTCCAAAGGCAAGGTCTGTGCCAGCTGAGCTTCTTGTCAAAGAGATTTCACAAGAGACA
This sequence comes from Acridotheres tristis, assembly GCA_037013685.1. NCBI lineage: Eukaryota > Metazoa > Chordata > Aves > Passeriformes > Sturnidae > Acridotheres > Acridotheres tristis. Next base: position 3,014,466 of record CM072898.1, read on the forward strand.
GGATTCTGGCCACATATTATTTTAAATATACATCACTTATTTCCACCCCCCAACTAGGTTGAGAATTACAAGGGTAAGGAATTCCAAACATCAATTTGAAGGGAGATAATTGAACTTCTCTTCTGGGTCTGGCCCTTATTCTTGCTAAAGTCAGTGGCAAGAGCTGTACCCGCGGCATCTTTCTTTCTATCACCAAGTTCAAAAAGTGTTTCTTTATTTCTCCATTCATTCTTTCAACCCAGCCCAAGTTCTAGGGGTGCCATGGGGTATGGAGGTTCCTCTGTATCCCTAAAGCAGTCATAACTCCTTGAAGAATTCTTCCTGTAAAATGAGTTCCCCTATTTCAGTGTATTGCTTCCACAATCCCGTATCTTGGAATTATTTGTTCCAAAAACACCTTAATAACTGATGCTGTAGTTGCTGACACAGTTGGAAATGCTTCTGGCCACCCTGTTAATTGACATACTGTTACCAGAAGAGATTTAACTCTTGCCACACGGGGCATTTTGGTAAAATCCACCTGGCATCTCTGGAAGGGACATACAGCCCAAGGCCTCTTTCCCCTGGCAAGTTTCTTTGTAACTCTGTTATTGGTTTTTAGCACAAATAAACAACCCTCAATAGCTCACTTTGCCAGATTAAAAAGACCAACAGCAGCATACATTTTGGGAAGGCTTCTGCCAGTCCTTGAGAGCCCCAATGGTTCCCTTCATGGAGTTGTTTTAGTATCTATAAGGCCAGAGCTTTTGGTATCCACTGCTTGCCATTCCTTGTAAACCAGTTATCCCCTTTTCCCTCTGCCCCACTCTTTTTAATTATCTGCAGCTCCTCAGGTGGAAAAGCATTTCTCTGGCAGTGCTGGGGTTACTGGGAGCAAGGGAGGATCTCAGAGATCTTAGAGCTTTCCAAGCTTCATCTGCCAGTCAGTTACTGCCTCCTATTGTCTCCTCTGAGCACCCTGCCTGGTGCACCTCAATGTGGATTATTGCCACCCCTTTTGGTAAATTTACCACCTCCAATAGGCGAGTAATTAATCTCTCATGAGCTAATGATTTTCCCCTGCAGGTTAATAAACCTCTTTCTTCCCATAGTTTCCCAAATGCATGTATCACCCCATATGCATATCTAGACTCAGGAAAAATATTCACTGTCTTGTCCTGGTACAATTCACAGGCTCTGACAAGTGCACACTGCTCTGCTCATGTCTGAGCTGACCATGTGGGTGGCAATCTCTCCTTTTAATTCCTTTCCATTAATGATAGTGTATCCTGCTTCTACCACCCTCGCATACCCATCAATAAACACATTTTGTCCCTGAGGCCAGGGAGTGTCTCATAAATTTTCCCTAGCCTATTGCTTGAATGCAGTCATGGATTTCTCCCTGGTCCCCCTCTCCAGGGGGACAGGAGGCTGGATTAAAATCTTCCCCACTTTTGAATTCTAAATCCTCCTGTTCCATTAAACAGGATTCATGCTGTGATAACCAAGTGCTGCTCATCCATTTGGAGGCTCTCTCAGTTAACAAAGCTTTAACCTGATGTGAAACTTTAACAATCAGCTGTTCTCCATTTCAGTTTTCAGGCTCCAGTTGCCATCAGAGCTGTGGCTGCCCAGTTCTGGAGACTGAGGGCCAGCCTCTGGCCACTGGCTCTAACAGCTTAGAAAAATAAGCAACAGCCCTCCGTGTTCCCCCATGCTCTTGTACCAAAATTCCTTCAGCATGGCCTTCTTTAACATCCACATAGAGTTCAAATTCCTTTTCTGAGTCTGGAAGAGCTAAGACTGGGGCATTAACCAATTTGTCTTCTAATTTTCTAAAGCTTTGCTCTCCTTCTGGTGTCCATACCACAACATTAGGACTTTCTAGGGTTAAAAAGTCATATAAAGGTCTGGTTAAATCAGAAAAATCTGTAATCTGTGCTCTGCAGTACCCCACCAACCCTAAAAACTGCCATTACTCTTTTTTATGGTAATGGTACTTGTAAAATTCCGTGGATTCTTTCTAGATCAATACACTCTAACCCTCCAGTCAAAATGTGCCTCAAATAGTTAACCTTTTTCTCTACCATTAACATTAAAAACCTACAAATATATTTTGAATCGTCAAGATATTCAGTCAACAATAAAACAGATTAATGCATAAAAATTATAAGCATTTTGACTTAAAATGGAATTAAGATTGCACACAAAAATAACCACACTTTGGTAGGATGCAGCCACAAACTTTAAAGGTGCTGCAATACACCCAAATATTAAAGCAAAAGTACTCACAGTTCATGTTCTGGAACATTATACATGCAGCTATATTGAAACAGAAGTAAAATTCACCCTTCTTCTGTAATAGACTACACTAATTTTTGTTTTCATTTTTAGGGGGCCATTGCTATTATTTATATCATTCCTGGTGACATTGATACGCTCATAAATTACTTCAGTTTTGCAGTCTGGATATTTTATGGTTTAACTGTACTTGCACTAATTGTTATGAGGTTTACAAGGAAGAATCTCAGGAGACCAATCAAGGTAAGATCTGTGTGGCTTTTCCTCCATTCCATAAATGCTGTAGCATGAATTCACACTGAGTATCTGGATATTTAAACAGCACCCTTGGGCAGTATCTTTGTTTTTTACTCCCCTTGCCTGAAATCTAGCCATTTAATAGCAGCTCTGCACCAGGACTAAGCTCATAAGGACCGGGATAAGATTAAAAAATGCTGATTTTCACTTGCACAGACAACAGGGCACAAGCCAAATTTTCACAGATAGGTAATTGCTGTCTGCAGACTGGGTTCTACCCAGTTCTACCATTGAAAGAATATCCAAAATAAGACCCTAGGTTATTGCATGAAAGTCAGTTCCCACATTTATTAAAATGCAAACTTGTACACTGCAACATGAAATATTCCCTAAGAGATCTTAGTGAATTATTTGGCAGAAGAGTTTTCCCTGTCCATATTTCTGCTACTCCTTCAATTGCCCCATCTGATTCCAGAGAATTTTCAAGTAAAAAAATGAAAATAATTGTTTATTTATTATAAGGGAATAAGGGAATTATTTTATTTATTATAAAGGAATCAAAATATTCTTTCATACAGGCAATATCTTTAAGAACATCTAAAGAATGAAGAAGTGATTTTATTCTTTGTATCTTGCAGATACCCATCATCATTCCTGTCATAGTGACACTGGTCTCAATTGTACTGGTATTGGCACCCATCATCAGTGCTCCTGAACTGGCCTATTTGTACTGTATTTTATTTATACTTAGTGGACTTATAGTTTATGCACTTTTTGTTCATTTAAAATTCGACTGGCCACAAAAAATATCAAGTAAGTATACCTCATATAGCCAGCTGCAAATTCAACAGAACATTTGCTAAACTTGAGATTAATTAGTATAATAAAGCTCACTGTCTGGTCAATCCCTTCTAAAGCAAGTGAGCAGAATGTGGAGGGGAGCAATTTTATAATGGGCTTTACTGAAGACTCTATTTTATTCCTTCCTGTTGAAAAGAGTCTGACTTGAGGAAAAATTAAACTTAATTCACAAAAAAACAACTCATCACCGTAGTAACACAAAGAAACAGAACTAATTAATCTGTAAATTTAGTTTTTCAATTGTCTGTATTTCAAACCATTGCTTTAGTGATTAACTAAAGATTAGCAGACATAAATTCTTATGCCACCAAACACTGGGCTTTTAGCTCTGATTATTAATGTTACTATCCTTACTAAAGAAAATGTTAACAGCATTAAGATAAAAAAAATAATCCCAGGGCTGGGTACCGTGAAAGCTGCAAGAACCCAGCATGACCATTTATGGCCTGATTGCTCATTCCCTAGAGAAACTCTGATATTATCTCAGGTAAAACAGGATACACAGGTATTTCTAAGAGGCTAATTGGAATTGGATACAACAGCATTAGCTTACAGACATTCAAAAAATCAATAATCTGTCTCTGTTGTCCCCAGGACTATTAATTATAACTTAATAATTATAATTATTATTTAATGATGTAATTATGGAATTGGAACTGTAATGTAAGTCTGGAAATGTGGAATGCTGTAGTTTGGATCTTAAGACTGTTTATTCTCCACCCTTTCTTTTTCATTTTGAAATAGGAATGCAGATAAAAAAACAACTACGTAGAAGGATAGTTTTCTCACTTAGAAAATCAGTTTGAATTGAAATATTGTTCTCTTATAAAGCCTCTAACAATAAATCTTTTCCTCAGATCCCATCACCATGCACCTCCAGATGCTTTTGGAAGTTGTTCCAGAAGAGGAAGTTACTGAATGAAGTATTTTATACCCACCAGGTTATGTGCTGTACTGGTTGAATTAGATTCAATTTAGTTTGGCACACATACATACTTGCTAAATTGTTATGTTCATACTGGTGTATTAGTTTTGCAACACTTCAGTACTTCAAAGCATTAAATATATATATAATAATAAAAGATTTCTAAGACAGACTACAGTGTCCAGCAAAGCTGGTTTTATTGTTTGTTAATAAGTTATGGTGCCTTGTTTTCTGAATTAAAATTTTTAGCAAAGATGTGTTTCAATGTCTTTACAAACAATTCCATGGGTGAAGGTATGGGTGTCAATGTCTTTGAAATGGGTGATAATGTCTCTGCCAACTTCAAGGCACAGGTTTGTTACGGAACCTCCACAGTTCGGCTCCTGAAACACACCAGGGTCTGCCCAAGGCTGATTTCTGAACTTTGGCTGCTAGGTGGTTTGGGAAGGCTGTACCCTCTGAGCACCTCAGCCAGTGGGGGAAGGAAGAGGCCAACATGGAGCCATGGGTTTGGGGTGAAAGGAGGCTGCACCCTCTGAAACCTGAGAGAGAAAATCCCTGTTATGGCCAATTTTATCTGTGCAGCTTACAGACCAGCTGTAGCTGTCACATCTGCTTTATCTGTATGCAAATACATAATAAATTCGCTGCAGCACTATTGACCTTATCTTCACCTTCCTTGCATGTAGAAAAGGCAACTTTATGGAACATCAGCAATGGGTTTTAAGAGATACAGACTTTATCTGCCTTTAGTTTATCAGCACAGAGTGAAGGAGATTAAAGTTTTGTTGGACATTTACAAATAAGTGAACATGCCCAGAAAAGAAGCAAAAATGCCTCCAGAGCCAATCTGTATTGGAGGAAAGCACTCAGACACAGAATTGCAGTCTTGTGCAATGAAATATTCACACCTCATGGAGATTCCCTCTGCCCAATAGACCTGGTCACTGCAGGCTTCCTGTATGGACAGCAGAGAAAGGCAACTCCCAGGGATGACACAACTCACCAACATCACCAGGTGTTTATTGACTATGGGAGATGCTGTTTTCAAGCAATTTCATTTCTGTCCTCCATCTAATTTTGCTAAATGGAGACAGACCAGAGATCGATGAGGGCTCAGATGATGAAATCCTGTGTTTGGACAGGCGGATTGAGCTCCTCATCAGGTGTGATGGGCATCTAAACCTCAGGAACATAAATCTACCAGCACTACCCATGTCCAAGATAACGAATCATAATCTCATGGAATGGTTGGGGTAAAAAAGGATCTTAACACTCATCCCATCCCACCCCAGCCATGGCAGGGACCCCTCCCACTGTGCCAATGTCCAGCCTGGCCTTGGGCACTGCCAGGGATCCAGGGGCAGCCACAGCTGCTCTGGGCACCCTGTGCCAGCCCTGCCCACCCTGCCAGGGAACAACTCCTTCCTGAAACTAAATTCAAACTACTCTCTGTCAGTGTGAATCCATTTGCCCTTGTCCTGTCCCTCCATCCCTTGTAAATAGTCTCTCTCCCTCCCTCCTGCCAGCTCCTCCAGGCACTGGAAGAAAAGAAGAACTACTAGCTGTATTCTTTCACTTAGTTACTAAATTTTATAAAGAATTTTGATTAGAGAGCAGTTCTTTAGAAAAAAGAAAAAAATCTAAATGTACATCCCCCTTCCTTTTTTATTTAATGTGTGTTTGTGTGGATTTAAAAAAAATGTTTTGCTTTTGAGGCAATTGAAAAGCTTCAAAATGTAGCAGCATACAGGAAAAAGATATCAGAAATATATTTTTAAATGTGAGAGGTATTAAACACATAGTCCGAATTCTTTGGAGAAACAACTCTTTGCCATCAGTTTGCCATACTGGGACCTGTTTAGCATCCCTGAATATTAGGAGTTTTATTCAAGTGCTTAACTTCAAGCAAACATTCATAGGGACCTGTGGGAAATATGAATGTTCAAAATATCTCAGCTTGGACTCTTCATGGACTTACAGAACTTGGGTAGAGGGATAGAAGAGAAACGTTATTCATAGCATTTCATGTAAAAGAAATTCTACTGTATCAATGACCAGCTGAAAAAATTATATGTTTTAAATAAGGTCAACAAGGTTTGAATACAAACTTTTGCTTTATCTTTTATAATCCTATTGTATTTCTGTGAACAAGAGGATGGCAAAGCGACCGACTTCTGTCCCAGCTTTGCTCTGATCTAAATTCAATTTCCAAATAAGCATCAGACGCAGAGCAGGGTTTTCTTAAAGGCCTGAACTTCCAGGAGCTCATTCTGCTATTGCCATCTTGTGGATGACCTGCAGCATGGTGCTGCTCATTTGGCATCTCTCCCATCCTGCTTTGGTGAGGAATGTTTCCTGATATTCCACATTGCCATGGTAATCCATTACCTGAAAGTTACAAAGTTCTTTATGTCAAAATAATTGAGTTTATTAATTTCAATTAACCCATTAAAGAAAATTAAACTTGTCTCAATAAATTGTGTTACTTTGTCCAAGTAAGATATTGAACGGTGGTAGTATGTGAACTGAACTTTAAAAATTATCAGCTGTGCCATAAAAGTGGTTTTAATTAGCTATGTATAATTCCCTTTTTGTTAGAGAATTGTACTGTGCTGAAGAAGAATGAGCCATTGTTTAAGGCACAAGGCTTATGTGAATCATGAGACTATTCAAAGTCACAAAGCCTTGAAAAGATTTAAATGTGAATGTATAACAGATTGTGCATAAATCAGAGATCCTGGTGCTCAATGGGCAGAGCTATATTATATATAAAAAAGCTTTCCTGCAATATTGTGGACTTGTTATATTTGTTCTCTCGTTTTACATATGAGAACTGCCCCCAAAAACAAGAGTTCCAAAGGCAAGGGAATACTGACATAATGATGGAATTCCTAAGTTTAAAAAGATTTGTGTGCCTGAAGTGTCAAAGGCTTTGCTCTCAGATTTACCCCAAGTCTAGAACTAAACAGAAGAGTTTAACAAATGGCAAAACAGGTTTCAGAGCAGAGCTTTGCACTCCCCCACTGGGACAAGAACTGTAATGGGAATACCACAGTTACCTTTTAGTATTTTTAGAAAGTTTTTTTCTAGCTACAAGCAGCCTGCAGTGCTCCCTGCCTGCCTTATTCCAGCTGCTGGGCAAGCTGCTTCCAACCTGCAAGCCCAAATGCCTGGTGATAATGAATCCAGTCTTGTTGGCCACTCTGTTTTGGCTGACACATGGAATTTTACCTCCCTGTTTTGACCCTTGGACAGCTTTTTATCTTGTAGCTCCATATTTCTTGAACTCTTTTCTCCTACTTAAAATCTCTATTCAGTATCACTTCAATATGAGCAAAGTTTAAGGATTTTTGGAGAGAGTTTGTGGCTGGATTTGGTTTAACTGCTCTGCTTGTTTAGAAAGCAAGTCCTAGATTTCATAACTGGAAAAAAAATAATATTCCATTGAAAAGTATTCCTTCAGTAAGTTTTCCCTAGGTTTTGGTTTCTTATACTCAGTACAGTTGCTATGATTATAACTATGATGGAAGCCTTGTCATGGTTTGACACTGGCCAAACACCAGGCACCCATGAAAATCATTCCCTTACCCACTTCTGCTAGGGCTGGGCAAAGGAGAGGGGAAAAAATTAACATGGATTGAGATAAGGACTGGGAGAAAAACACTCTAAGGGCAAAACAGGTTCAAATTTAAAGGTATAAAGCAGATTTATTCATAGATTTGGAGGAGGATAACGAGAAGTAAAATAAGCCTTTATAACACCTTTTTCCCCACAGCCCCTCCCTCCTTCCCACCAACAGTGCAGGGAGACAGGGCAGGGGAGTTTTTGTCAGTTCATCACTCGAAATCTTCTTCTGTTCACTCAGGGAGAGGAGTCTTTTCTCTGCTATGCTGTGGGATGCCTCCCATGGCCAAATAGTCATCCCAAAACTGTTCTGGGCTGCTCATCCACAGGGTGCAGTTCTCTACAGACAGGCTGCTCTGGTTTGGAAGCCAGGGCTCTGTCTCTTGTTAGAAAAGACCCAGACCCCAAGTGGGAATGAGCTATAGAAGTTTGATTGAGAACAATAAAAATATTTGCAAAGCAAAGGGGACAGCACTGGAACTGTGGCCAAATGCCAGAGGCTCGTGCACAAAATGGTGACTCTGCCTTTTACACCCCTGGTGCTGTATCAGTTTTGTGCATATTTATTTTGATTTTACATAGTCTCCCCATGTCACTCTTTTCAGTGCTGATGTAGTTTTGTCACTGTGGTCATCAGGGTTATCACTGAGTGAATTCTGCCCCTTTTAAGGTTGTGTCTCCAAGGTTTGGCTAGTAACACTCTGTCCAGTGTAAACTCATAAACCCAATTAGAACAGACAAAACCATCCTTGTGAAAACCAACCTCACAGATAACATCAACCACTTTATAACGCAGATCATTATCTTAATATTGACAATATAATATCTAATATCAATTCCTGTAACACCCTGCAGAAGCCAATTCCCATTAACTTGTTTCCCACACTCTGTGTCTCTGGAAGCAGGGCCCATCAGGGATTTGCTCTGTCAGACGTGCTGGAAGATTCTAGCAGCTTCTCACAGAAACTCCCCCTGTGGCCCCCCACTGCTACCAAAAACCAGGCTGTGCCAAACCAACACAAAGCCCATGAGTTTTGCACCACAGCAGAATTTTGAATAACAGAAGCACACGTGCTTTGTCAATGTGGACCCCATTGGTACAAAATGAAAGGGGATATTAAAATAGAGCAGCTTTTATAAATGTTAAAGCCATGACCTGGGCGGAAATATAAAAAGATTCAAAACACAAAAAACTTGACTTTAGAAAAAAGTCAGGGAATAAAGTAGAAAATACATCAAGACAAGACATAAAATAGAAAAGACAACCCTTTTTCAGGCATCATACTACATATTTTGTCAGCCATTTTCTGATCAGAGGAAAAGATTCTGTCATTAAAAATAAATTACAAAAGTAGGTTTTTTTATGTTTTTTCCCTACACAGTAATTTCTGAATTTCCCACTGTGAGTACATGATTAGTCAGTGCCTATTTACACAAACTCTGTGAGCTTGCAGAACACTATTCAGGGAAAGGAGGGCTGAGAGAAAATCCTTTTAAATCAACATATATTGTGGAGTACCTCAACACTGCTGTCAGAATTAGAGTACTCAGAATTTTGCTAAGTGAAGGAGCCTCCTGAAAGTCCTTCTGCTCTTGGACAGAGGGGCAAACCTTGTGGTACCTGACAGCAACATTTCTATAACAATGGTTATGTAAAGGTCCACGTGTAGGGACACATATTGAGAAAGTTAGAAAATTACAGCCTGAAAAATATTCCAGGCTGGAGCTTTTCAGCTCTGTTCCCAGCCCATGAGCTGGTCCAGCTCAAGGCTAGGGAGAATTTCTCCCAGGGTGATAATTTGGTCAAAATAAAAAGGAATTAATAACAAGACAGAACACCTGTTGTGGTGTGTGCCCAGGCCCTGGCAATGGGGTGTCTTCTCTCTGAACCAATCACCTTTTCTCTACTCTTGGGGTTGCAGTCATGCCATAAAACCAAGTGTGTTTCTGAATAAACTTGGCTCTTTCTTCCTGTCATGACAGACGCCCATGTAGCTGTGCATCTTATTTCTGCCGCACTTAAAGGGTTAAAACCCCTTTCCACGGCTGCATCCATGTTACTCAGAATACTCTGCACCTCTGTCCCACTCTACCTTTATACCTTGCATCCACGGATTTGAAGGATTCCTGATGGAGAGGGTCCCTGGAGAGGAGCAACAGGTACAAGGGTGGACACTGAGAGTTCTAAGCAATGAAGATCCTGGAGCTCAAGGTTTAGGAGATCAGGTGTGAACCACACTGGGACCTGCCAGCTTCAGTGGTCAATTCATGTGGCCGTCTCCAGGGTCACCACATTTTGTCACCTGGCACCATAAAACATCTCCCTTGGGGCCCGGGGCTCTTGCCAGCCCCTTGACATTATAATTAATGTTCACTAAGCTTCACTTGCCCTTCAGACCTGCTGCTACCTCTCCCTGACTCAGTGCAACATGCCTAGACACAAGTTAGTGAAGGTAAAACGGTTCTGGGAGAGAAGTTTTTTTCTAAACTGATACCATGGGTTAAAAGAAATATTTAAATTTTGTCTGAAAATATTAATTTGGTATTCTTCACATTAAGATATTTAGACACTTCTGAGGAAACACAGGCAAGCTGTCTGGTGCTTAAAACTGACATGAATGTTCACATTCACAATATTTTGCATGATGTATTTTACTCATGTCAAAAATTATCTTCTGAAAAGAAATTATTAAAGGGGGCAGTGGTAGGCACTTTAAAAGTTGTTTTGCACCTCCCTCTTCAAAAAGTTGTTACAGTTCGTTAGGATTATGGTTTACTAGGAGAAAGGAACAAAGATTCATCCCTGGCAGGGCCCAAGGCCAGGTTGGACACTGGGGCTTGGAGCACCCTGGGACAGTGGGAGGTGTCCCTGCCCAAAGAGCTTTAAGGTCCCTTCCCACCCAAACCATTCTGTGACTCTGGGGTCTCTCTTTGCAATAGATTGTGAAATCTGTAGAAATAAAATATATATTTTGAATTGCACTCTGGCTAAGCTGAGCTCTGTGCTGTTTGTTTCCCTCCCTTCAGGTGATGCTTTTCTGCCTGAGGCCCCATTTAAATCCAGTTAAACCTGTGCAGGGGAAAGGGCAGAGGCCCCTCACAGAGGACAAACCTTCTGGACTTACTACAGCTGGTTAATGCCCAGGGAGGGCAACAGCAAAAACGTTTATGCAAACATATCTACAATTTATATTGTGCAGCCCAGCATTCCATAATGAAGATGTAAAAACCAGAAATGCGTATTTATTATCTTTAATGTATTTCTCTGGCTGTATGATTTATTACCCAGACATTAATTACTTGATTGAATCCTATTTTCCACTCCCTGTCTCTTCATCCCCAGTATCTCCAGCACACCAGTTTTGTATTTCTTTAGGGATTTAGATTCTATCAAGTGATAGCCTCGTGCATTTAACAGAAACATCAGTGATTTCAGCTGCAGGACTCTGCATGAATGAACTACAAACTGAGTTTTAGAACCCTGCACAACATGTCTAAAGTAATTTTAAATAGCTCCCACTTACATTGCTTAAAAGATCTGAGGAGCTGTTTATTTTCTGAGGCCATTTTGAAGTTCTGATATTTCAGGGATTCAGAATACAAACAGTTTTCATATAAACCCTGAATTTCATTAGAGATTAGTGGAACAATTGAAAGGCCTTACAATAGAGAAGTAATTGATCTGTTCTATTCAAACCAAGAACACTTCTGTACAGTTTAATAAAAAGCATCTGTCATAAAGATTATGTCCTACACATTGTGGGAATTCTGTCACCACAGACAACTTAGATTAATTGTAATAAACAGAAATTGTCACTAAAGCTCTCAGCTCATGCCATCTAATATTGTGTGAACAAATTTCATTTTCTAATATTATGAAACAGTAAGAGTATAATAAATCAACCACCTAAGTCCTTTGAGAATTTTTGCATAATTCACCAAGCCAAATTGATTTTAGCAGTAAACCTACTAATTTACATGGGGAAGAATGGTTTTCCTAGCGTGATGAATTTAATTTCTATTTCCCTGTTTGCATGAATTCACTCAAGCAATTCATCACTGCTAGAATTAAACTACAACCATGTTTTAGTTGAGCAGGCACATAACCTACACCTGGATGACAATAAAGTGTCTTTCAAAGGCAGGATGTGAAATTTAGTGAAAATCATTGGAAAGGCCACACTACCTCAAAAATGTAAACAATAAGGTGCTGCACAGAAATATAAAGTATTTGGAAAATTTTATCCATAGATTGGTTGTCAACTTTTCATTTCGGAGGTCTAATCTTTCTAGTAATTTATAAGGTTTTGTTCTATAATGGGATATTTTCTTATAAGGAATAAAGGTGTGAAAGAGAGTTTATAAAATGAGTAGGTTTAAATTACGACAGAATGAACTCTCTCTTCAGATTTTTAAAAATGAGTCACCCAGCCAAACACAACGTGCACAATATGGGAATAAATTATATTTTGCTGTCAGTTCAAGTTGGTTCAGCTTGGGACTGGAAAGTAAAATAATACTACTGGCAACCCAAGTGTGAAAGGAATGAATTTGCAGGTTTATGTCCATAGTCCAGCATAAAATAATCCAGTGGCTGCTGGAAACCCGGAGTGAGTGAGTTTATAGATCTGGAAAGCAGTGCAGGGCTGTGTTTTCCATGGCTGCTCTCTTTGGTGAGTGCAGCTCTCAGGCACGAGGCTCCTTCCCTGAGGTTCTGCTAATCGGGATTCCATCAGAATTGTGCAAAGATTCCATCCTTCCAAAGGGGCAGGGCAGCAGAAAAACTATCCACAGTTGTTCCTTGCTCAGGCAAGAAAGACTTAAAATACTCACATGCCTTTTTTTCAGATATCAAACCAAACTGGGAGCTGCAGGAATGCAGGACAGTAGCCAAAAATGGATCCCCTTTTTCCCCACCATGGGCAGCATCAGATCCAGTGCTCACTAACCAACACAGCCATAGGAAACGAAATAAACTAATAAAGGAAGTTTCCCTTTTTGCCTGTTGAGCTGAAGGCAGTTGGTTTCATTTTAAGGCATAGTAGAGATTGGATTGTGCCTGTAGATGTTCTAGGAATAATATAATACAAAATAAAAAGATTCAGATTCTTACAGGAATGGACACAGTGATCAGACTGTCTACTTTTCAGCTTTTCCCCTCGCCCTTATCCTTAGGATAAGAAGCAGAACACTTCATTGTCATGATCCAGAAGTGGCTTATCAGGCCATTGACCTCTCTATAAATTGATGCCCATTTTAAATTACAGTGATGCAAAACTTGTTCGCTAGGTAATGACACAATGTGTTTGAAAAGAGAGCTGTCACTTACTCTGTTTAGCACACACAATATGGAAATTAATTTCACAGAAAGTAACTTGCTCCTCTGAGGGAAAAGGACACTGCAGATATTTATAGACTATTTGATTAGTTCCTTTCAGCAGCATCAAATGGGATGACGCTGGAGCAGTCTGTATTTGCTTAATACTGAATCTATAAAGAATCCATCATTTACATATTCTCCTCAAAAGCACCAGCTGTACATTCTTAAATAAAGTCATAAATGGCACTGACAAGACTTCATTCTTTTAATGAAAAAAAGACACTCTGTGGTACAGCCTGTGCCTGTACTTCACTCTCCAGACTTTATATGCTCAAAAGTCTATAAATGTTCTCAATTGGAATAAGAAGGAGGCAAGTTGAAACTTCACTGGAAAATTAATTAGTTTTCTTGTGGAGTCTATGTACATTCACCAACATTTGATTTACATATGTTATGGATAATTATTCCAAATATAAGAATTAATATGTAAAAGAAAGCATTAAAGACAGCAGAGTAATTTTTACCTCCAACCATCAGTTCCATTTCACCCTTTTAAGATTAATATTTGTGCTGCAGGCATTGCTTGGAATCTGCTGCTTGATGGGAAATTTTCCTTTGTATAAGTTTTAGTAGAGCCAACAGCAAGCTGGAGTGGTTCCCTCGTATTTTTGAAAGAGTGTGTCCCTGTTTCCCATGGAACTGGATGTGAATTCTCTCCGGGGTCAGCATTTTATTCTTTGCTTATGGCAACAGAGTCCTGGAACTCCTGGATGCTTTTATAGGGCACCAAACATGATTCTTATTTAGACACATTGTTAAGTCTCCTGAGAATATTTGTCATATTTCCCAAACAACTAATTCCATCTCCTTTCCTTCTTTATATTTTTATTTCTTTGGTTTTCCTGACAACCAGTGAGAGATGTTACTGTGTCACTGTCAGATCCCACCCCTCACCTTTTTCTTGCTTTCTTTTTTCCTTCTTTTCTTTTCTTTTCTTTTCTTTTCTTTTCTTTTCTTTTCTTTTCTTTTCTTTTCTTTTCTTTTCTTTTCTTTTCTTTTCTTTTCTTTTCTTTTCTTTTCTTTTCTTTTCTTTTCTTTTCTTTTCTTTTCTTTTCTTTTCTTTTCTCTTCATTCTGACTTGTAAGATCACACCTTGCTTCTTCTGTGGAAGCTTCCAACATACAGAATGTTTCTGCTACACTTTCATGGCTATTTCAAATATCCCATGCTCTTCTACAAAAGGAGGCATAAATGTCCTGAACACAGTGTAATGCTTTCATTGTACATTAGATGTAATTAGATGCACATTGTACATTACATTGTGCTTTCTTTAAAAATTTAAAAATAAAAAAAGAGAGGGAAGGGACAGGAACAAGGATGGAGAAATTCTTTTGTTAAGGAAGCTCAACAAAACCTCAAGAGCCTTCTAGAATGATTCCTTTTAAACCCAGCCTTTTATGTCCTTGATAACGCAGGCTGCATCTTCCCTGTCATAATTTCCTCCCATGGAGTGATTTGGAATTACATGATGTGTGGCATAGAGCTATACAGCAAGCAAGACACCCCAAAGCAGAAGTTCTTTATCAAGAAATTGAGCTTTACTTTGACTAGAAAAGCAATTCTGTAGCCATTAGTCTAAAACATCAACTCTTGGAAAGCAGATACTTGCAAAACAGGGCCAAATTGCCACAAAACTCTAAACTTTTTGTTCAGTGTCTTCTTTCGACAGCCCCATAAACTTATAAAAAAGTCAGAGCAATACAACAACAGAGGCTTTGGGGATGTGGTTTATATATATTTTTTTAATTTAATTTTAGTACACTGCAGAAGAAAGTTGGACCTTAGAGAATAAATAATTTCCTGCCCTCTGCACGGTAGTTCCCACTCCATCATGGCATATTAAGCACACATTACCAATAAAGCCTGCTTGAATCATACACAGAAACATTGGAAAATGCTCACGACTGAAGTAAAATTTTCTAAATCATGGACTGTTAACACTCATGTTCTTTGCTCCAACTTGAATGCCTGCTAAATGGATGCATTATTGCCACAGCTTTCATCACCAGCTCCTGCAGTAATCCTTCTGTTTAATGATCCTGATTTAAAAATCGTTACAGTTAACAACTCCTGATATTTTACTTTCAGCATTTTGGCATTCAGAACTGCTTAAATGAAACAGTTCAATCTTCTAAGTGACAATTATAGTTCTCATTACACCAACCTGCAGGATTTCCATTCTGCTACATTTTGATATATTATGGCTCTGCTCATCTAGGATCATTGGCATTGTATTAAAAATGCACTTAATCTTTGTCAGAAAACTCATCAAATATTGAATTTTTTGTTTGGAAATATAACTTTCCTCCTGGGAATTACTCTTCCCACGTTGGACATGGGCTAGAATTTAGCTTCAATCCAAGGATCTGACTGGATCATGGTGCTATTGCAAGTGTGTACAACAGTGCATTAAAGCTGCCAAGTGTTAGACTAATTCATTGATACTACTCATTAATCTCTGTACTATTAGATAAAAAAATAATTAAAATAAAAAGGACTTGGGTAAAGGGGTGTTCTTGAAGCCTGTCAAAGCACCAACACTTTCCTGTTTTGTAGTGAAAAGGGGAGGAGAGGAAAAAGAATAATTTGCTACTCAGTCACCAGGAAAGGAGACAACATTCTGTTTTCTGTGTAATTGCAGCATCTATTTTTCTATCCAGCAGTTCAATTGAGTTTGACAAATGGGCAATGGTCTCACAGAAAATAAACTACCAGGAATGCTGTGAAAACATGGAGCTACACAGTTCCAAACAGATATAGTTCAATTTGTTCTTTTCTGCCTCTTGCTGATTAATAGATAGGGAACAGAAATGAATGAGAGTACTAAGAAACAGTTGTGTGTGATGGAGAGGAAAATAAAAGGCATAATTCAGAATATGAAAATTAAAAGGGGGATGGGAGAAGAAGAGAGAAAGAATCAGCAACTTTGAATTTTTCTTTTAATTGGGGACTATTTGAATTACAGAGGTTGGTACAGAATTACCAGGTTGGAAGAGACTTTCAAGATCATTGAGTGTATCAAACCACGGTAAGGAAATTTTCCAAGTACAGGAATAGGACAAGTGATAACAGAAGTACAGAATGTCTTTAAAACAAAAAAACTTCCTTTTTGTAGAAAAAACAGGAAGAGTGCTCAAGGCTTGGCAGGGGCTGCCCAGGGAGGTTTGGAGTGCCCATCCCTGGAGGTGTCCCAGGAAGGGCTGGAGGTGGCACTCAGAGCTCTGGGCTGGGGTCAAGGTGGGGCTGGGGCACAGCTGGGACTCCATGGGCTGGGAGGGCTTTTCCAGCCTCAATGACTCCAGGATTCTGTGATAGTGAAGACTTCAGTGGAACTGGTAAGGCCTTGGGAATTCCATGTGCTGGATTCCATGCACAGCTGCTGTAGATGCAGAAAGGGCTCTCCAGGTGTGTGTTATGGGTTTCTGTAACACATGCAGCCCGTGGTCCTCTGCACTGAGGCTGCCCCAGACCCCTGTGGTCTATCCCATTTCTCATGGATCTCACTTTTGTGCCTAAGAGGATCTTGGACAAGGACCATCAGCTTTTGTGTTGGCAGTTGAGCTCCAGTGGCCCTGAAGAGAGGACAATCATGAAATCCTTCTAGCTTTGAGTTTCTGGAGAGCTCTGCACCCCCTCCTTGTAACTCAGTGTAGCCAACACTACATTTAGCAGCAGTCTGTGCAGTCCTACTGCACATTAGCATTTTCTGTCATTGAATATGGGAATTAGAGACAAGTTACTTTTGCTGGTACCTTGTTCCTGGACATACTCCAAGGAATAGAGCCTATGCATAGCAAGGCTATACAAAGTGCCAACTGTTTCATAACCACCCGCTATAAGCAATTTCAGCCTCATCCAAAAAATGTAACTTAAGCTGGTAAAAAAAAAAATCACAGTTGTCAATTCTAATTATTCATCTCAAAGGGAACCTTGGCTTCATATTAATTTTCTTTTCATCAGTGAATCAGTCCAGTTAAATCTTCTAATTATCATTTACTTCAAAAAATGAAATGTTATTTAGGTAGCAGTTCTTTCAATTCTGAAGTAACAGTGTATGTAGACTTTAATATAATTTGAGTATATGATCCAATATGTGTATAACTATTTCATTAGGGTTTGGTTTTGGGCATACCATACATTTTTATGCTAAGGAAACTGAAAAAAATAAATTGAATAAAGAAATTAACTCCTTACAGAGACTGTCATTGCTGCTGACTGCAAGGTTAAAATTCCTGCTGAAAGCTCATGGAAGACCAAATGGCATTCCTTGGATTCTATTTTTGGTTATTTATATTACATGTCATACACCACATACATGTTACCACCGTGGTAACAACCTCAGCTGACTCCAGCTGCTGTGGATAAATAACCAAACCAAATCCCCAGTGTGCTCCTCATTTATAGTTAGAGCAAAGCCAGGATTTGAATGTCACAGTATTTTAACCTGATCCCATTAACTGAGGCAGTGGTAAAGAACATTTTCATGTGAGCAAGGAGAATGTGATACTTCCAGAGCAGCACAGTGACAGTGGCCACAACTAATTGGCTGCAAACAATACTTAAATGGACAGGCAGGAGAAAAAATAATTAAAAACTGAGATACATTTGAGTTGGTTTTGTTCAATCTGCCACACAAAGATGTGTCACGGTACAACAGATTAAATTTGTATCTCATCTTCCTATTTAGATAAAATGAATATTATCAGGTTTATATGTTCCTTGCTCTCTGGCCCTGCAGTGGATGTCCTTCTGTGGTCTGGAAAAAGTTCTGAGGCAACACTGATCAGAATGACCTGGGGAAACTCAGAACACGAGTTCACAGATTAGTGAGATCTATTTTAAATTCTTAAATCACATTTTAAAATTTCTTTGCAAGCCAAAATAGAGCAACAGCACTGTGTACTCAATGACTAACCTTGTAGTCTCCTCCTCCTAAATAGAGAATATTATTTCGATTCACTGCATGAAGAATCAGACCCTATTCCCAGTTCTGAAGCCTTAATTTTTCAGCAAAAAGTTCATTAACTGTGAAGCTGATTTCTTCTTTTCTCCTGTAGCTACAAAGGGGTCTCCCTGCAGTGCTGGCAGCTTTGCTGTTTCACCTTTGTCTGTCCCAAAACCTTTCCCTGGGCAGCAGAGCATGAGAGGATTATCTGTAGGGTTGAGCTGTCAGCAGATCAATAACTGTCCCTTTGGGGACACAGAGTGGAGGAGGCTGAAACATCAACAGAGCACCACTGGAGAAATCCCACCTAGCCACAGATTTTCTCAGATTTCAGCACTTGTCACACTTCTTGATGCATAATTCACCTGGAAAGATTGCACTCCAGGGACAGGATTGTCCCACAAAGGTTTGTTCAGCAGAGGGTTTTCAAAATAAAAGCTGCTGGTATCTTTGAAGGAATCAAGGAAAAAAACATCTCACAATCCACAAGTCCCAAGTTCTGCATTATGTACAATATTTGTGTATCAGAGAATGAATTGCCCAAGGCAAAATTAAGAGATTGTGGATAGAAGTTTATTCAGTAGGAGAAAAATGCAACATTACAGAGAAGAGTAGAATGGGAAATGCAGATGTGTATTTCACTTGGAAAGATTGATAAGAATGCCTTGAGAAAGCTGGTTTGATGGAGAAATGGTGGTTTGGTAGAACTAAAAGCAGCAGCTGGGGATGAAAGGATCTACCTGTGTTTGGTAGATCTTGAAATCAGGTTACTGCTTCTTCCTGTTTTCTGCTGGGTTCTGAGAACTTGGTGAGAAGGTAAGCCCTGACTAGCTAGACTTTTTACCAGATTTTTCATCCTCCAGATCTAGAAGGAGGAGGAATGCAGTTTCTTCCAAAAAGATCTCCTAATGCTTTATGTTTGTGCAGGCATTATTTCCTCCAATCTCTGTGCTAAGAGAAGAAGAGGTGGGTTAGCTTTATTTTTTATTTTATTTTAATTACTACCATCTGGAAACAACTAAGCCACCACTGACAGAATCAGTAGGGCACACAAAAAATGGCAAACAGCTACAACAGTCTTTTTTAAGATTAATCCTGATGTCTGACAAAACAGCCCAATTCATACAAAGATGTATTTTAAAAGAGTTGAGCATCCTTGGGCAGGAAATACAAGACATACAAACAGAAAGACAATACCCTGGGAAACACAGACTTGCCCGGTCTTAATGTCACACTGATTGATCAATTCATAGTTCAAACTTAAAGGAAACAAATATTTTTACTCCTCTGTCAAGGATATTTCTTGTGGATTGGGTGTTCACGTGTTTAAAATCGTGGTTAGAGAGTGGAGCAGGCTCAGAGAGAGACACGTTATATAAGTGTTGCAGAAAAATCCTTGTAGTGAAAGATTGAAAGAGTTTATTCAGCTTTTCAAAAGGAAGACTGAAAGCAATTAAAAATTATTGTATAAGCACATTTATGAGGAGAAAATATCAGTTACAAAAGAGCTCTGCAACTAAGCAAAGAACAGTACAATATGAAAAGTGAGGGCTGACATATAAAAACTGTTAAAAACAGTTGGCTTAAACTGTGACTGTGATAGAATAACAGCAGAATTTTCCATCTCTTCAAGAATACAGATTGCATGCCAAAAGAAATTCAGCCACACAGAAATTCATATGCTCAAGGCACAGTCATTAGGGTAAGGATATGATAAACTTAAAAAGGTAATTTCAGACAAGAGAGGTCTGCTAAAGTATAAAATAAACATCTGAACAGTCTGAATGTGAGAAGCTGCTTTAATGAATCCATGGACACAAAATATGAGTCACTTACCAGATAATTCAGACTTGTGAGTAGCCAAAGGGAAGAAATAATTTTCATGTCCAGAACCAAACCAGGATATTTCATATAATCACAGAACGGTTTGAGTTGGAAGGGGCTTCAAAGATTGCAACCCCCCCCGGCATTTTTTCCATTAAAATAACTGAAAATTTCCCACTAATTTGGTATGGACATGCTATTATTTGCTCTTTTGGGAAACCCATCTTTTCCCTTATTTATTTCTAATTTTTTTTAAGCAATAAACATGGACTTTAGGATCCTCGTGCAAAAATTTTTCTCTGCCTTTAGCAAACAGAAGAAAGTTTATGATGTAGCTGCTTTCCCTAAAAATAGGGTAGGAAAAAGATTAACACCTGGAAACAGTTAAATATGCACATCTGTCCTTCATTGAGGAGCAAATAACAGATTGCTTAGCTTTAAACATATGGCCTTGAGTTCTCCTGACTTTGTGGGGGTGAAAGCCTTAAATCAGATTCACATGGATGGAAGAATCTGAGCATAGAAATGAATCCAGGACCAATGTTATGCATCGAAGTGACACTTCCTGCAGTGTCTCTTATGCACTTGTTGACCAAAGGAGAGATTCATTGTTTCACTTGTAGAAATGTCACTGGTGCCTGAATTTCAGAAAGGTAAATATTTAAGCAAGAAAAAAAAAAAATCACTTGCAATAAAAATTGGATACTTCTAAAGCCACTGGTAAAAGCCTCATCAGTATTCATATGAAAATACTATACTTTTCTAAAAAGCAAAAAAACCCCTCATGCATCAGTCACAAGACAAGTGACAAGAAAAGGCACTTCTTACTTCAGAAATTTTCCCCATCTTAAATGAAAATGTTTCAAAAAAATAAAGAAAATTAGAAAATGGAGCAAGAAATCCCCATGGATTGTTCATATCAGGAAAATGCTGATAGGCAATACATCATATTTGACCCCAATAACCTCTGATCAAAATTGAAATGGTTCTCTGTAGAAATCATTATATTGTAATTATTTTCTCAAAAGACTCATGATTATTTAAATGGCATACAATTCATCACTAAGTGATATTCCCAGAATGAAAATGTTATTATCAGAATAATAATAATCTTCTTAGAAATATCAGTACAATAGAGAGTTTGTACCAAATCAAAATAATTTAAAAATTAATATATCTGGTGCTGAACATTTTTACTACACAGCATGGAAGAGCTACATAAATGGCTGCATCTAAGAATTTTAAAGAAAAGAATCTGATTGGTACTCTTCACTTTAATGTTATCTTGAAATCTTGAGGACTCTATTTTTTATTTTTTTTGGACTCTGCTGGTTTAGCTACAATCCAAAGAACAGAAATTTGGCAAATCTATTTCCAAGGGCCTGGAGTGCCAGGATAAGGGGGAATGCCTTCAAACTGACAGAGAGCAGGTTTAGATCAGATATTAGGAAGGAATTGTTCCCTGGCAGGGTGGGCAGGGCTGGCACAGGGTGCCCAGAGCAGCTGTGGCTGCCCCTGGATCCCTGGCAGTGCCCAAGGCCAGGCTGGACATTATTCCATTCCATTCCATTCCATTCCATTCCATTCCATTCCATTCCATTCCATTCCATTCCATTCCATTCCATTCCACCTACATGACATCCATATGAGAGAAAGATGTGTTGCTACAAGGCCATGCAAAACTCAAAGTATAACATATTTACAGGATGGTTTAACCATTCCAAACAAGAGCTGCATGCTGTTTTTTGGACTCTGAACACTTTTTTCACCCACAAGAACCTTGCACAGACATGAGAACACTTCCTACAGAAGAGTGTTTTCCTTTTAAGACATTGTTCTGCCCACATATGTTTATAATTCTCCAGGTTTGGAAATACACACCAAGTATGGATTTTTATTAATGTGCAAGTTTCTTCTGCTTGGAAATCTGCAATGAAATTCCTCAGAGTCTGGATGTGAATATCAGCATAAGTCATAGTGAGTGTTGATGTGTCCTAACACTTACAAGCAAGTTGAATTCTTCAGTAAATCCACTCCCTCCCTCACCTCTTCAAGGTCCCCCTAAAGCAGCTGCCACCATCACAACACCTGGAAGGGCAGATAAGCAGCTCCATTTGTGACTTTCTCCAGGAACCTGCATCTGTCACTTCAGCCAAACATCCATCTTCTTGCCACTCCTTGATTTCATACCCCCAGGCACTGCTGGGGCAGCCTGGACTGGCTGCAAATGGAGCAGCTCAAAGACCAGAGCAGAGCTGATCCCAAGAATGCAGTGAGGGTAAACACGTACAAACAGAAATCTGCTCTATGTTCACTGTACAGCATTAGAGAAGATGTTTTAAACATAGCCAGGTTCTGTGTGATGCAGCCAGTGGAAGATGCCTGTGAAGTCAAAGGGAAATGTTCCCTGAGGTGAAAGCATCCTGCTGAGGACACTTAGCACCATCTGAAGAGCACCTGATACTGACAATTATCAAAACCTGGTCTAGACAGACTGCAAAACTTCATTCCTTCACCTTTTTCACTCCTTTGAGAGACCCTTCTGGTACAGTCCCTTCTGGTTCCAAAATACCAGGAATTTTCCTCATTTAAGGTCTTGTTAGACAAGACTTATTAAAAAAACACTTTGTATTTCAGGTGCCTTTGAAGATATGGAGAAATGTGTTGAGAACTGAATAGAGAAAACTTTACATCCTTGTTGAGGCTGGTGACTAATCAATATTTGAAAAGTTTCTTTCCACGTAAGTTTTAAAGTTTTCTGTGTAAGTTTTATCAATTTCTCTCAAAGACAGGTTGGATGGGGCTCAGAGCAACCTGGTCTAGTGGAAAGTATCCCTGCCCATAGCAGGGGGTGAAATGGGATGATCTTTAAGGTCCCTTCCAGCCCAAATCAGTATGTGATTCTACAATGTAAGATGAAGGAATTTAACCTTTTCTGGGGGGAGATTATTTTAATTTCAGGTTACATTTAAAATAAAACTTGAAAAATATAGAATTAAAATTTTCAACGTGTAAATTTACAGATTCATGCCAAGTTGCACAAATCCCATAGTCCATTTGCAGACTTATATTTTTAATCTTTTCAAGTCTGTTTAAAAAAGGACCTTTTGGATAACTCACAGCTGCAGAAATGGCAAGAGCATTTGGAAATGTGTGACAGTCAAAAGAGTAATAAAATGTTGAATTTGGCCAAGTACTGGTCCTGTTATTAGAACAAAGAACTTCTGAAGGTAGGACAGACTTGGATATGTGTGTGTGTGTTCATTATATCTAATGAACAAAGTGACTTGGAAACACCCAAAACATTAAGGTGAGATCTCCAAGGAAATTTCCAGAAACAGAAGCAACCAATATTTATTCACGGAGCTACTTATTTTCCATGAAGTAAACTAATAGCTCAGTTTAAATCAAAGGCCCATGAAGAGCTGCTTGACAAGCTGCTGTCAAGAGACAGAATTCCTGACCTGGAGATGGGAGGAGTGCTCTCTGCAGGCATTAAATAAACATTTTTCATGGAAAAATAGTGACCCTGGTACACAGGTAAAATTACAGCACACAGAGTCTGGACTAGCTTGCCTGTTCTTCCCCTGGATGTCTCAAAGATTCTTTATAAAGGCATTTTTCCTACAGGAAATCTGAAAACTGAAGCCTGCTCAGTAAGTTTCTTGCCTTCTGTGATTGCTTGCCTCTCATTGCAGTGGAGGTAACTAGCATTTCACACCTGCCATTTTTAAATGATACTCTTAAAAATCCCAATCAACAATCATTTTGTGGCTTTGCTATCACAGTTCTAATGCTGCATTTCATCTTAGAGGTGGCTGGATTTCTGTAGTGCTGGAACCAGTCTTTCCTTGGTGCACTCACAAAGCCAAACCCCCTCAAAATTGTCAAAACAACTGAGACATAAAACCAGAGGCAGTTTTTAATCACTATAAAATAAATTCTCAAAGTATTTTAATTCTTGTTATTCTACAAAGCACAAGTCCAGCACAATTACAGCAGTTTAATGTTCAGCAGACCTGGAATAAAGTCTGCTTCAGGAATTTCTTGTGATTCACCTAACTGGGGTTTGGAGTGCATAATCCCATTTCTATTATCCTGATACTCCTTTTAGCTGTGTTCTCTGTTTTATTTGCTTCCCAGAAATGCAAAGCACTCTTAGTAGCTGTTTTATAGAAACTCTTGCTGCTCCATGGTCTCACAAAACAACAAAAAAACCCTTGGACAAAACCCTGCTGTGTACAAGAAAAGCTTTTACCTCCAGATGATCACACCCACGGGAAGACATGAGGTATTTTCTTCAGTATATTTGCCTTCCTCTGTCCAGTCTTTCTGTGAGGTGTTATTTTTGATAATATTCTCATGTTCAGGCCGTGGGAATTCGTACTTTGGCTCATTTCTGAAAACAGAAGTTGCATGAGGGCTTGAGGGAGCCTGAGCCACGCTAAGGTCAGTGACCATTTGACCTCTGATTTATGCTGAGAAACAGGAACATTAATGCCCTTTCCAGGTAATCTGTTACTCTTATTTCCATATTCTGCTTCCATAAATCTTTGTAATAGCTTTTTTAAAGATGGAACACTATGCAGCCTCTGTTGAGAAAATAATAGGAGGTTTGCAAACCATGGCCAGTGGAAACACCATCAACCCACATATCAGCTCAGCAATGTTTTTACTGAAATTGTCTGCAGCTGGGTGATTGGAGTGCAGTTTATTTTCACGAGCCATCATTTCAGGCAGTTTCAGATGGATGTTATGGACATTAGTGACATTGCCCAGCATTAATTGCAGTTACTATATTAATTTTATTTTTGTGCTGCTGTTCACAGGTAGGAGCTGTTGGAGGGTCCCCACAGGATCACAGCCTGGATAAGGCTGGGAGGGACCTCTGGGGATTCTCTAATCCCCCCTCCTGCCCAGACCAGGGTCAGACAGAGCAGGTTGCTCACAGCTGCCTTCAAGTCAGGTTTTTGGTATTTCCAAGGATGGAGAACCCAAAATCCCTTGGGACAACCTGCTCCGGGTTTGGCTGTCCTCACAGTGAAATTCTTTTTCTTATGTTTAAATGGAATTTCCTGCATTTCAGATTGCTGAGATTACCTCTTCTCCTTTCAGTCCATACCACTGAGAAGGGTTTGGCTCCATCTTCCTTCCTACCCCTGTCAGGTGTTGACACGTTGCTGCAATGTTCACAAGTGCCTTCAGCAAAGGATAAACTGGAAGGAAAAATAACTGGAATTTCAGTTGTTTTAGCCTCTTCCTCCTTCATTGACTTGTTCTACTTCTAATGGAACAATTTTACATAGCAGTTCTGCCTGCAGACCTGAAACAGGCTGAAAGCTCCTCTGGGCCAGAGGAGAATAACAATTCCTCCTCTTCTATTCCGTGGAATAAACAGAATTGTAGCACAGACCGAATTAGACTCTGAGAATAAAGGCAGAGTTCCACTCTTTATGCCTTTATGGCAATGAGAAGTTCCTATGCTCCTTCTCACCAGGTTGTCAGAATACACAAATAAGAGGAGCCTCAATTTCCCCTCTGCACAAGGAAGATTTTGACAACAACACCTTCTTCCAAGAATTTTCAATTTTTCTATCAGAATAATATATTTAAATTCAATTTATAAATGAGTTAAAATAGCAAAAAGGCAAAGAAATGTTTGGTACCAGAAAATAAGGAATAGAGAAGGAACGTCAGGTATTTTAGCAGCTTGCTCACTGTCCTCCACCCCCACGTTGTGATGAGGGAGCAAATAGGAAGAACTGGAGTGGGAAAACTTGTGAGTCAAAGCAAAGACAAGGAAATCACTCATCAAGTATTGCTGAGAGGAAACCATACTCTCAGCCCAAAGCTTCTCCTCTGCAGGTGAACAATGCCAGCTGTGCCAGCCTTTCCTCCCAGCAGAGCTGCTCCATGCTCTGCTCATCCTGGAGCCTCCTCTGGGCTCTCTCAGCAGCTCCAAATCTTATGCAAGAACAGGAAGGATCATTGTGGATAAAAGCAGGAATATTCACCTCTCGTTACAAAGGCAGCCTGGCCAAGTTGTGTCATTTACAGAAACCTGAGCAGCTTAACAAAATTATTTTCCTTTCCTCTTCTGACAAATCTCTACCTGTACTATCTACTTAAGTTGTTTTGCAGAAGTGCAGCAGCTCAGGGTCATTAGAAGAGCAGGGCAAGACCAATAATGACCTCACGGCTGTATTGTACAGGCTGCAAGGAAAGCACAGAGTTTGTATCTGAAACCCTGACAATTTCACATAATGAATTAAAGTTCTAGTGCAAGTCTGCATTTTAAAAGACTGACAAAAATCCCTTTTTTGGCACATGACACTAAAATTTTGAACTTCAGCATTTCTTCAAAGGCATTCACACATATAACAGGAAATAATTCTGTGCATATTTAGTGAGCATTTATAGCAAGAGTCATCACTTCTTTGTATTGTCACAATATTCATTACAATGAATTTTAGTCTAGACAGTTTTTTTCTTATTATTAAAATGTTTATTCATAAAAAAATTAGTTTCACATTTGGGAGCTTTGTATAATTCATTTGTATTAAATAACAGTTTTAGTGCCTTTAAAAAGGAAACTACTTTCTGTATACACATCTCTCATAAAGGGACTTGAATATTTAGGTAACTATCATTTATAGCTGCTACCACCTTGGATTTCAGTGTAATTCATAAGGCTCTGTAAAAGTATTTCTGTAATACCTTGATTAAACAAACATTCCATTGCTAGATTAATCAGAGCTTTCATAATATATCCACAGAATATTTATTTGAATTAGGACTGGTTTTAACTGATGCTTTCACGATCAAGGACTGCAAAAGGCATTTAATAAAACAACCAAATACTTGACTGCTTTTTCTCTGTGCTTAGACATTATTGCATCTCGTGCTGACTGGGTTAGAAGTGGTGTTAAGGAAGATTTAGATTCATGAAACAGTATGTAAAGTCATGGGAGAATGTATTAATAGAAAAGCCACACAGTTACCACACAATCTGTTCTTGTATTTGCCCATTAACACAGATTTATTGTGTCTTTACAGAAGTGAGTGCAAGTGTGCTTGACTCTAAAGGCTTGGACTGAAAATTCTTGACATCAACAGAAAACTCTCATGACTTCAAAGAGCTTTGCAGCAGAGTTTATATCATCTGTGAGACAAACCTCCCATACAAAAAGATATTCAGCATCAGATCTTCTAATTTAGACTCCAACTATTATCCTTCAAACCAGGGTTTATGCTAAAAGCAATCTGATAATTAACTCAATTGGACACCTGACTCTTTCCAGAGACCAATGGTCTCTGCCTGTTCAGAACAAGGCTTGAGCCCAGGAGATCCAGAGACAACCCTGTAACACTGGTGGCAGGTAAGGGCACCAGGGATGGAGCCACAACCCTGTTGAAGAAATAAACATCCCCCAGAATAAAGGTGCTTTTGAAAAATTTAAATATACACTGACAAAGAAAAACTTCTTTTTGAATCAATCTATACCTTAATTCTTTGTGCTATTTTCCATCTAAGAAGGCTTCACACCCCAGTTAAAGTTCTTTTTTAGACCAAAGACAGTGCTTTTGTTAATCTGTAGTAGCAGGACATGTTTACAGCCCTGTTTAAATCAGAATACCAGAGTTGTGATGTGTCCTCTTCTGTCTCAGTGATCCAGGGCAATATGAGATGTTGCTGGCAAATAAATTCTGACAGCCAGTGCTGTAGAGGCATTCTGACTGTCAGCTCCACATTTCCCACAAGCTCTGAAGTACAGCCAGCCCTGGGCACCCATTTTTACTGACCCAAAGCAAAGGACCAGCCTTTTCTTACTCCTTCTAATACTCATAAAGGTTCAGATCACAGAACTCTGCAGTTCTACTTTATTCAAGTGCTTCGTTCTCTTTTTAGGAAAAATTGCCCTGCATGCCGTGTAATTGCACTGCTCAGTGTGGCTGAGGAACTGGATTTGGACTATGAATAGGATACAGTCATCCTGAATATTTTCCCAGTTAATGATCTGTATTAAAATAAACCTACAACTTCATCCATTAGCTCTCCTCTCTACAGAAGAAGGGAAATGCAATCAAAACAGAAAAGGAAAAAAAACAAACTAGTTTTGGCTTCAGGGCATCATTGTTTTAGCTTAGCTATGGCATCATCTAAAATCAGGAAACTATTAATATTCTAGGACTGTAAATCACCTTAAATGGTGTGTAACATCATAGACTTGGGTGTCAATCTTTCTTCATGTTTTTATTCCAAAGGCCTTATTTTCAGCCATTGCAATTCACCTTTGAGTGCCTTAGGTGAAGTGTTCTCAATGTGAAAGCATTTACCTTTGACCAGATGGAAATACTCACCCACTGCTGTCACATCTCTCCCATCTTAAACACCACTGTGAAAAGATGGAGAGATTGATCTCCATTCAAACTCTCCTATCCACTTCCCTTTGGCTTTCTTAGTTCATTTTGAGGAAGACAATTGCTTAGGTTATTTTTTAGTAATTCATTATATAAAGTATTACAGTCGCCTTTTCTTCCTCCTGCCCCTGCTCCAAAAAAATAGAAAAAACACTACTGGAAACTACTGTGCTTTATTTCTTCCAATGTACTCATTGTAAATCTTAAATTCATTGATCCCTTCTCCAAGCAGTGGCAAATTGTGACATATTTCTCTGTTACTTCATGTCACTTTTTGCTACAGATAAACATCTCAAGAGCTTGAAACTGATGGTCCTAAAAAACCATATGGGGATCTTCCTGCTGATGGCAGGGGTGTTTGCTCTCACAAAGGCATGAGACAGCCAGATTTTGGCAAGAAGCTGCCATGTACCCGTGGGCTGACTCAAGGAAACTTCTCATTCCAGCCATGCAGGACCCACTCTGAAGATGCTGCTGGCAGCACCTGAGCTGGGACCCTGCACAGCTGCTCCCCCCATACCCACACACACCCACACCAGGTTTCCTCACCAGCTCAGCTCCAGGATTCCTATGGCAGAGTCTCAGATGTCCTGATCCTCAAAATAACTTAATCTTGGTGCAACAACTTAATAACAAAACCACAGCCTGAGCTGATACCTTAATGTTGGTCAGTGCTGGCTGATCCTCGAATGTCTGTTCTGCTGCCACTTTGTCCATCTGAGGCTCCTGCCTTTCCCTCTCTTCCAGCAGAGTCTGGCACAATCCACAAATGGCAGTGCCCAGACAAATGCCTGGGGAGCCTGGCCCCAAACTGCTGCACATCTGCCTTTGTCCAGAAGGGAGAACAAGACACATTTGTTAGCACAGAGCACAGTCAAGCACATAATATCAAAAGCTGGTGTCCTGGACAAGGGCAGCACAGGTTGGCCAGATTCATTCTGAGCTTGAAGTGAATTTTAAATTAGAGTGTATATGGATGAAAAATCTCCAAGTCCAGCCTAGATCCAATGAAACTGCATAGGCCTTGTTTTCAATACCTTCCTGCAGCATTTTACAGAATCACAGAACACAAGCTGGATATAAGAATAACCTAGAAGGACTCACCAGAATTATTGAGTATGACTCCTGTCCCTGCAGCCCCCCAGCAATCCCCCTGTGCATCCCTGGCAGCGCTGTCCCTGGAGCTGTGGACCATTCCTGGGGAGCCTGGGCAGTGCCAGCACCCGCTGGGGGAGCAGAACCTTTCCCTAAAATCCAGCCTGAGCCTGCCCTGGCCCAGCTCCAGCTGTTCCCTGAGTGCTGTCCCTGTCACACAGCTCAGTGCCTGCCCCTCCTCTTCCCCTCACAAGGAAGCAGCAGAACTGCTGAGTTCTCTTCTCTCTCTCCTCTCCTCTCCTCTCCTCTCCTCTCCTCTCCTCTCCTCTCCTCTCCTCTCCTCTCCTCTCCTCTCCTCTCCTCTCCTCTCCTCTCCTCTCCTCTCCTCTCCTCTCCTCTCCTCTCCTCTCCTCTCCTCTCCTCTCCTCTCCTCTCCTCTCCTCTCCTCTCCTCTCCTCTCCTCTCCTCTTCTCCTGAACAGATCAAAGCCCTCAGCCATTCCTCACTCAGCTTCCTCTCCAGACCTTTCCCCATCCTCCTCCTCCTCCTCTAAGCCAGTCCAAGATGTGGCAGTAGCTGAGGCCTCCTTGCCAGTTGCCCTCTGCAATTTGCATTATTTAGGCACAGCCCTAAACGGGGAGCTCTCCAGCACATCTGGGTGAGATCTGGCAAATCTGCATCCAGTTCCTGCAGCAGGAGAAGCAGTGCTGGCAGGGAAGAGCAGGCTGGGTTAGCAGGCTGAACAACCTCCTCGTCCTCCCCAGAGCCCAGACACAGAGCTCAGGGACCAAAGGGAAGCAGAATCTTCCCTGAGCAGAGGTCAGACCAGCTCCAGGTCTGCTGGCACGGAGCTGCTTCAGAGCCCAGGAGTTCTCAGGCGTGCGGCAGAAATGAATCAGGGTTTCAGGAAACTGCTCTGCAGTGGGCAGCGTGAAGGGCTGGCTTTTACAAAGGCATTTCATATTGACACTACAGTTTCTGTCTGACATATTAATCCACACACCAGGAACTGAGAAATGAGACCTCAATTCCAGCTTGGATCATCTGGCCTGAGCTTCCACATGGATAAGAAGTGCTGTGATAGTTCTCTATAGCAGCTTAATTTCGAAATCGCTGAAGCCTGAAAGCCTCAAATGAGTTTTCCCTTTCTGAAACAGAAAATAAAACTTCAAGATCCAACTGTTGAAAAGCTTCCCTAAATCTCCTGGGAATCACAGTGCAGTTTTCTACAGCAATAACAGCCATCATACCCATAATTCTTAATTAGAATAAAGCCTTAGCCATAGAAAATCGAATACGTTTTATGTACAACCTTTCTTACTGTTAATCTTAAAAAAAAAAAAAAAATTAAAAATTGCTCTATTCCATACAGAGCAATAAATGTCCTAAAGCACACAGCACATTGGTAGTAAATATTGCATTTGAGGGGTGGAGGACAAAAATTTGAAGCAGTCCTCCCCCTGACTGTTTCAAAGACAAGTCATAAGTAGAAATTGGAAGGTACCAACAATATCCAACAGCAAAAAAAGTGATTGGCAAGGTCAGACTATTTCTAGAAGCAGCATTTAAACACTGGTTTTACTGAAACTTGAAAAAATTGCTAAGACAAGGGACAACACAGGACTAAGAAATTAAAAAAGACTTAAGTAGAAAAAGGCTTTTCTCACAGGGAGCATGAAAACAAAATTGATTCTTCAATTGACCCGAGATATTTGAATTGACAGAATTAAACCTACTATGTCCTCAGGAAAATCATGTAGTATTGTTTTCCAATATTAGTGTATTGGCCAATTATCCTTCTAAAGATGCATAAATCACCATTTTACCCAAATGCTCTCCAAAAATCTGGTTATCAGCAACACTCTCACACAGTGCTGGATCAGGTCAAAGCCCCATTTATTTGAATTACTCAACTGTCCTAGTTCCAACTGGTTGCTCAGGAAAGAGTATAATAAAAAAAGAATAAGTAGTTGAAAAATTCTCTCTCAACAATTTACATTGAGGGGGGTTTCCTCAGCCAGGTGTGGTTTTATTTGCACAGCTCTTGATGGATTTCTTTCCCACATTTCAGTCACATCAAAATCCAAATAAATTATTAGCTGCTGTACATGCTGCAGCAAGGGATTTCAGTGCTTAACAAGGTAAATGTTAAATTTTACTATATTTTAAATTAATATATGAGTATTGATGAGGAATGTTCAGCTCTCTCCCCTCAGTCTGTACTTGAAAAAGAAAATGAATCTCCTTTTTTTTGAAATTAAGGTTACCCAAGTTTGCACGTGTTCAAAAATCTGTTACTGCTGTGCAAGAGCAGGTTCAAGAGTAGGCAAAAGACAGCAGTTTTGACTTTAAAAAGGGGTAACAGCTGAAAAAAGTGAAATGACTGATTTTCAGACTGATTTATGCTTTGGTCTTTAGTTTTGAGAAATTCCTCTGTTATGCCCTGACTTGCCTGAAGATGGTACTGGCATCACACAGACCTCCCTGCACAACTCCAACACCTCATCCTGACATCCTCAGTGCAGAGCTGAAACATCTCTGGCAGCTGCTCTGAATATTTTAATCCTGTTTCTTCTCTAATTTACAGTAATTTCAATATAAAATAATAAGTTCTTCATGGTGCATTATTGTGCAAATAGCATTTAATGAACCTATTTTTCTGCAGCTCTAACTTAGCTTTCCAGAGTGAGCATTGCTACAGGTGGGAAAATAATGGGTGTTTCAGTTCTGTATCTAAACCTTCAAAAATGAGGAGTGGCTTGGTGGATTTTTAGCAGAATTTGAGGATGGAAAATAAGAGAAAAAAATGGAGAAAGGAAAATCAGCGTTGCCTTGGGGCAACCTGCAATGCATCACTTATCACAAAATAAACTATTTAATGCAAAAAAATGGCACAAATGAAAAATGCCGTTTTGAAGAAGAAATTAAGAAATATTTAAACCGAAAGGGTTATTTTTTCATGCAGTATTTCACTTTGAAACAGATGATGAAACACTAACCACTTGCTTATTTCTGGAGAGGTTTACTAATTTTTTAATAAAAGTCCTAAATACTTTTTATTTAGGAGTAGGAAAACTGAGAGGAGTGGTGAAGATCACAGGAGATATATGTAATATATATGTATGAGGCAGGTTATATATAAATTATGGATAAAAGACACAACTTAGAGTCAGCTGATGTCACTGAGCTTAAATGGCTTTGAATTTACGTTTTTCAGCCTTCATCTTTTCAGTCTTTATATAAACTTGATAATTTTAACCTTTATTTTTTGTATAATTGATTGATATGCCAGCAAAATATGAGCTTGTTTTAAAGCAGAAGAAATCCACAAAAAGAAAAATCCTGAATGTCCTAATCTTCCAACAATGACATGTAAAGGATTTTTGTTTAAACTACAGAAAAAAAAAAAAAAAAATTTGTATGTGCCAGGCAGCATCCTGGAGTCTAATGGGAAATCTCTTTTTTATGCTGCTGGAGACAAATGATACAAGGCCTTGAGTGACAGATTCTGTTCACCTTGTGCTGAAAACCAAGAGTGTGAGGCAATATTCTAATGTCTACTCAAATGAGTGAACAGATTTTTTTGGATCAAGATGCTTTTTGTGCTGTGAAATGACTCATTTTGGTATCAGAGACGATTTTGTTCACACACACATGATGCTGAATAGAAATGCCAAACAAACCAACAATCCAACATATCAGGGGATGGGGCAGATAAGGCAAAATGTATACACATTTTATAAGTTTCTACTCAGGTGGCAATGAAAATTCACCTTGGAAAGAACAACTGTATTAGGACAGAGAGCAGACTTGACTAATCTAACCCAAAACTAAAGCTGATTCTATGGATTGCTGTCTTCACTGACCTCAGGGACGTCACTGGACACTAAATAACTCATTTACATTTAATGGCCAGATTTTTTCTAATTAAAAAAGCCAAAAATATCCCATAAATTTTCACAAAGACTTATAGATGTGTAATAAAGACTTAGGGACATTTCCTTGCAAAGTCAGCACACAGGGAATGGCTGCCAGTGCCAGAGGGCAGGGCTGGATGGGATCTTGGGCAGGAATTGTTCCCTGGCAGGGTGGGCAGGGCTGGCACAGGGTGCCCAGAGCAGCTGTGGCTGCCCCTGGATCCCTGGCAGTGCCCAAGGCCAGGCTGGACATTGGGACAGTGGGAGGGGTCCGTGCCATGGCTGGGGTGGGGCTGGATGGGTTTTAAGGTCCTTTTCATCCCAAACCATTCTGGGATTCCATGATTTTTTGAAGTCCTGAGAGAGCAGTTGTAGAATCTAAATGTGGATCTTCCAAATTAGGAGTAAAATCAGGGAAAGACCTGTAAGCCTTTAAGTGTTGATTTTTGAGCACTATCACACAGAAACTCATATAAAACCTTCCCCTTCTGAGGCGACCCCACAGATGAGAAATAAACCCCATAAAATTAATTGAGCTTCCCATGAAACTTGGAGAAAGGGTCAAAATGATATTATTTCTCCCAGGTCAGTAGTGAGACACACCATCACAAAAATCTGCTGGAAAACAGACCTTGACCTTTCCCCTAATCCAGCTCTCTGCTTCAATTTCCACTTCAGCTCTATTTTCATAAAGATTAAACAAAAGAACTGGATGGCAACTGCATCTGCTGCCAGACTTGGAGCCAACACAAGTCTGAGATTACCCCTTAGCTACTGAATAATTAACATCCTTCCCCATATCATACTAAACATCTGAAGGATTTCATGCTTCCGTGGTGATAGATTTCTGGATTTTTGTCCATATTCTCGATTTTCCAATTCTTCCATGTTGCTGAAGGAAGCAAATCTTTTTGATTTGAAGGAAGGACAATACCAAAATGGCATCATCATATGGTTGCACTTGCAGCTATGTAAGTGTTCAGTATCCAAGTGGGATCCTGAATATTAAGGATTTTTTGAAAAATGTTCTCTTGGACCAATTATTAATTGCCCTGATTTAAATACTTCCTAATGATCTTTTATGTTCTATTGGAAGAATCATTTTACCACCAGAATCTTCCATCTTTCCTTCCCTTCAGGTGCCCTGTGACCTGAAATGTTTCCTTCAGCAGAGAACACATTGTCTCTATCACTTACCTATTTTCTTCTTATTTGTGAACTTATATCTTTTGATGATATTTTTGTGTGCATGCATCTCCTTTGAATTCTTGGTCACTGAGATTGTTGTGATGTAGCTTCAGTTCTGCTGCACTTCATAGTTTTCTGAAAGGCAGGTAACAGAATATATTGGTTCCGTGTGAACCACAAAGATTATTTGATGTTCCTTGCAACATGTGCCCAAAAAGTCTTCTAAAAATACTTGTTTCTTTAAAAGATTATTTGAGAGGTTTTGTTATTGCTACATACATTTCCCTTAATAGGGATTTCATCTTTTCAGACCATGTGTGCTTTAACACTATAATAACTAGAAATAGCTCTGATCTCCCATGCTTTTGTGATTTGTCTGGAGGCTCTCCACAGAGGGCAGCATAGAAAAGAGAGCTCTGCTTTCAAGATGCACATTTCAAGATGTCAACAAGGACCACACCCCTTCCCTTCCCTTCCCTTCCCTTCCCTTCCCTTCCCTTCCCTTCCCTTCCCTTCCCTTCCCTTCCCTTCCCTTCCCTTCCCTTCCCTTCCCTTCCCTTCCCTTCCCTTCCCTTCCCTTCCCTTCCCTTCCCTTCCCTTCCCTTCCCTTCCCTTCCCTTCCCTTCCCTTCCCTTCCCTTCCCTTCCCTTCCCTTCCCTTCCCTTCCCTTCCCTTCCCTTCCCTTCCCTTCCCTTCCCTTCCCTTCCCTTCCCTTCCCTTCCCTTCCCTGGCTGGAGCCCAGCAAACCCCACTGCATTTGTTGGATTCCTTTTGGCACAGGGGCCATTGTGAGTTACTCCCTCCCCAGCTGTTACTCATGACCACACCACTGCAGATCTGTCCTGTTTTGGATTTCAGTGCCAGAAAGAAATCATGACTTTGCAGGGGGAAAACACAATGCAGGACTCAGGTGAATGGATGCAGCAGGACACTGTTCACTTAATACACTTAATTCCATTGCAGAGTCAGAGCACTGATGGAGGCTGGGAGCCAGAACAAGGAGATTCTGAGACCTGCTGTCAAGGATCTGCCAGGGAACACGGATAATGGACATAATTCCTACTTTCTGAACACATTTAAACTGTGTGATGGTCTTATTAAGCTCAGACTTTTACCTATTCCTTATTTCTTCAGTGAAAGAAGGTAATAAATTCCTTCTTCAGGGGTTCTAAGCAAGAGCCAGCAGATTTGTGCAGAACCCTTAATGTTGGAAAAGCCCTCCCAGCCCATGGAGTCCCAGCTGTGCCCCAGCCCCACCTTGTCCCCAGCCCAGAGCTCTGAGTGCCACCTCCAGCCCTTCCTGGGACACCTCCAGGGATGGGCACTCCAAACCTCCCTGGGCAGCCCCTGTCAAGCCCTGAGCACCTTTTCAGTGAAAAAAGGAAGTATGAAGCCTCTCACAACAAAGAATGTACATTTTCCCAGCTCTCAAATTTCTCTAACTGTTAAATCTGTCTTGTCTTGACTGATTTCAGTCCTATTCCCTAACATTCATTTCTATTCCCTGCAATTTCATAGGTGCTCAGTAATTCCCAGTTTCTAACTTCATTCTGGCCACCATGGGATTGAAAGCTTTTGTGTATACATTTCTTGCTGTGCTCTAAGTCCAGCACAATTTGCACCTGCTTGTACAGTTGACTGAGCTAAGAAATCTACTCTCTGTTCTCTTACCTGGAAACCAAAGCCAACCTCTCGGACGTGCAAGATGAATCTAAACAAAAGTTTTAGAGTTCTGCTTTCACATCTCCCTAGAAATCCATCCTAAAAATTATTTTGCTCGTGGAAGCCTGACTGTAACTTCTTATGGCTGTAATTCCTTATTTCAGCCAAGCCAACAGAAGCATTTCTCAGTTATTTCTATTTTAACCAATGTGTGTAAATTCTAATTCTAATTCTAAGTTAATTGGCAGCCAGGTCTGTATTTCAGTATTCTTTTTGATATACTGAAAATATCCAAGACTGTAGGATTCCTCTCCATGTTTTTTAAGGCAATGCAGTTTATTTACATGGTTTAAGTAATGCAGCTACATCCAGGGATGCATTCTAAAAATTCCGCAATTACCAAAAATTGTTTAAAAGAAAGCTACAGCCTGCATTTCTTTTACCTTATTACTAAAAATAACAGTAATGTTTTCAGTGCAGAATTTTTGTAGCTTTAATTTTTAAGCTCTCACTCTTTACCTTTGTATGTGTTGCATAGTAATATAATTATTATTGGCTCCATTTATAGCTTCATGGAAACTATGCAACCTACTTTAGTATTCTTTAGTCCTTAACAAGTGAGACTGGGAATTGAGGGGTAATCACTAATGGTTATCTGCCTCTCCTATTTAAAAACAATAATGATGTTCACTCATCCTGAACAAGGACTTTAATTAATCATTGTAGTAATGCAGACTGAAGTCCCAGTGTTACTATCACTGACATATAATAGTAATATTAAGTCCTGCTTAAATGCTTTTATTCTGTAAAATAAATCTTTGCATCAAGACCCAATAATTTAGTAAAATTAAAATATAGCCCCATTATTCTAGTTCTTACAAAATTTTCAAGCAGGTGTATTATTTTTAGGCAGGTATTGTTTTTATCCTGTGAGAGCTCACAATTACACTATTTAAAGGCTATGTTTTCAGGCAGTGCATAAATAAATATATTTTTATATATATTCTGTCTATATATTTTCCTTATATATATATATTTAATTCTTATATTAAGAGACAAATTTCTCCTTCTATATGTATTTTCACTCAATTTTGCAGCCTATATCTGAGTCCCACAAAGTGTAGCTTAACCTGCAGGTTTGTTTCTTAGGGTTTAAGATTACCCTGTTTTAATGGGCCTGGGAAGAGCCCAACTTGGTGCATTACCCCCCAGACTGGTACCCTGATTGACTGAAATACAATCTGCACCTTCTATTTAGATATGGCTACTACTAGCTAATAGCCTAATTAGATTAAAAGCTACCCCGTGCATCTTTTTCCACGTGAATAATTCAAATGAAATGACTAATTAAATTCTGTAGGGAAGCATACAGCTATTTTCTCTGCTACCTTGGAGTTCCCATCACAGTGGCCACGCACACATCTCCTTGTTCTGTCCCATTTCAGAACATCCCCCCAGGTTGGGAACACTGCAGAAGGAAGTGCAGCTGAATTCTCTGGAGAGCAGGAATCAGGTGTGCAGGGACTTAACAAACTCCAGTTTCCAAGGAAGACAGGAAAAACCGAAAGGAAATGCACTTCTGCATTTCCTGAAATGTAAAGGGCCACATTTCATATACACTCTGCCCTATACAGCATCACACTCTGAAGGCAATGAATTATAGAGTGTTATTGGTGTGTTTTCACGCCTCTTTGGCTGGACTCCACATATATTTATTTTTACAGGATTTGATACTTTTTTTTTCCCTCAAGCCTTGCCACAGCTGCTCAAGGAAAACTTTGGCTAGCATCAACTTTGCTTGCCATCCTAGATTTTCCACAGTTCTATGCAACATTCTGGTCCTACCAATAGATGAGTGAGTCAGCAAGGCACAGAGATGGCAGTGTTAAAATGAAAATGAAAAAGAAAAATGAAATTAAATGAAATGAAATGAGAAAAGAAAAAAGGAAAGGAAAGGAAAGGAAAGGAAAGGAAAGGAAAGGAAAGGAAAGGAAAGGAAAGGAAAGGAAAGGAAAGGAAAGGAAAGGAAAGGAAAGGAAAGGAAAGGAAAGGAAAGGAAAGGAAAGGAAAGGAAAGGAAAGGAAAGGAAAGGAAAGGAAAGGAAAGGAAAGGAAGAAAGGAAAAAAGGAAAAGGAAAAAAGAAAAAAGAAGAGGAAAATAAAAAAAGAAAAAAGAAAAAAAGAAAAAAGAAAAAAAGAAAAAAGAAAAAAGAAAAAAAGAAAAAAGAAAAAAAGAAAAAAGAAAAAAAAAAAAGAAAAGATGAAGCAAAGGTTTTTAGGTTTCTGTTGCGTGATGTGGCATTCCAGAGCCAGGGACTGTGCTTTGCATTCCATGCAGTCGTGGACAAATCTCTTGACCTTGTAGCTTTCCCTACTAAATTAGCAATTGTGGATGCTGACTTTTCCCTACCTAGATCATCAGGTCACAAACAAAGGTATCAATCAGTGCCTGTTAGGCACCTTGGTAATGTAGAAATCAAAGCACTATTTGTCTAGCTGGGTAGAAACCTGGTATCAAGCTCTCAGCATGAAAATTGGATCTGACTTTTAATGAGGAGATTTGGATAGGTGGTCCGGTTTTGAACTTAAAAACACTGAGAGACACTTTCCAAGTATATTTTTGTCCTTTTAATTAAAGCCTTTTCTCATTTTCTCAATCCCTTTCAACAACCCTCTAATATTTTTTCAGCCTTGCCTTTTGAGGGGCAGGCACAAAGTGAGGCAGATACACTGAACAAGGGGATATCAGAGCCTGAAGTTCCCCTGTCGCTTTAACCACATGAAAGCTCTCCAAATGTATTCCCTTGCTCCTCTTAGTGGTTTGTATAATGAGATCAGTGGAAGTGAGCACTAACATCTCCCTGTTCCATTTGCAGCTGCTGGGAGCTGAAGGATAGCTGTGCTATGGTAATGATTCTATTTGAAAAAAGGAATATTTGCTACTGCATTCTTTCTTACAGGTTGGTTTTTTTGTTTTCTTTTTTTAATGCTCTGTGTTCTCAGTTTTGGGGAGGAAAGGGAGGAAACAGAAGAGCACTAAAAAAGGATGATCCCTGCCTCGAAAATTTAAAATCTGATAGGAAAGAGGGCAGAACTAACTGGTGGTCTCAGAGGACAGAGAAAAGTTATGATAGGGAAAGGAAGAAGGAAAGTCTATAGTTGCTTATCAAATCAACTTTATCTGGAGCTCTGATGTCCAAAATAACTTGTGCCAGTCTTCAGAACTGGAACCAGTAAAAGCTCTGCAAGGATCAGAGAACGCTGGTACGGTTTGTGTGGAAAGGCTTAGAGCTCATGCCATTGCACCCCTGCCATGGCAGGGACACCTCCCACTAACCCAGGCTGCTCCAATGTCCAGCCTGGCCTTGGACACGGCCAGGGATCCAGGGACAAGACCTGTCCTTGTCTCAAATATTCCTGACATGCTCAATGTCCTCCCTGTATAAAGCACCTATTCACATGATTATCTTCCATACATAAAAAATGATTTCACTGTTTCAGAAGTTTCACAGGTAAAGCCATGATAGCATTAAAACAGTACAGAAAAAGGCTCCCAAACCTGACATAAAATTGGATTTATTTGCTGTATGCTGCACACATACTGCTGTGATGCCACTCCAGGCTATAGAAGCTGCTGCTTATTCACAAGTAAGAAATGCTTATGCAAGAATGCACCAGCGCTCCCAGACAAGATGCAAATAGTTTTCCTCAGAAGAGCTGTTTTATGATACACGGATTTTTATGGAAAAGACAAAATACACAGACTTCCTTTTGATAAGTTCTGGCTGAGAAACAATACAATTATTTTTATTTTTATACAGATATTCTTCTCCAGACAAAGTAGCCAGGGGGTGTGTATTTTTAACATATTATTTTCTCTAATAATACCCAATTTTGAGAGGCTTACTCCCACTCCTGGGCAATGCAGTTGTTAGTACTTCTTCAGGGATCAATATGGCTTAATCTTAGTGCTGAAGGAGAGTATCATTAGAGCTCTTTGAATTATTTACTTTTTGATTCAGGTACTGAACCAGGCAATAAAAACTGACAAAAACTATGCTGATAAAATTAAAACTAAAACTTGTCACCTTTTCTCCATCAATTCTAGAATTTCAGAAGTTTAATTTATTTTGCTTTGCAACTTAAAATGACCCCCTTTTGTTTCAGGGATCTCTTTGAAAAGCAAAGGAAAACAAAGAAGTAAAATGCTTAAAATGTGGGTAGATGAAATTCTGGTTGCATTTTATTGGTGGCTCAAAAGTTAGTCTAAGGCAGAGTAAGAGAGGAGATAGAATCTAAATCATCATCTTTAGGGAATTAGCAGCCTTGTTGATTTAGTCTCTGCTTTACTAATTAATTATTTCATCTCTGAACACAGTTTTGCTGAAGTCTGCATGTAGCAGGCACTGACTGAATTCAGAGAAAAAATCCAGCATAAAACTACAAAAGGTCTTGTAGGCAAGCTGTAAAGAAGATTTACACTGACCAGGCAAATGCATGAACAGGTAGCAGTTACTAACAGCTGAGCTTTGCCACCCAAATACATATAAATGTCAAATAATCAAGAGATTTGTATTGTTTGGGAGCCTCAGTGAGTTAACTTTTCAAAACCTGAGTGGAATCACTTCACAACCTACTGAGACTGATGATTGAATACCACCTTGTAGCATTCCATGGCCATCTTTTCCTCAGAACTCTCTTGTAGCAGCATTTTAGTCTTTTAAATCAGAGCATTCAGACATTTAGGAACATAGTTAATTCTTCTCTAATTACAGCAGGAGCTAAG
Organism: Acridotheres tristis; assembly: GCA_037013685.1. NCBI lineage: Eukaryota > Metazoa > Chordata > Aves > Passeriformes > Sturnidae > Acridotheres > Acridotheres tristis. The sequence goes on from CM072898.1 coordinate 3,055,613, forward strand.
TGGCATCTGGGTGCTTAACATATGATATTGGGCCATGGGCAAAGAGCTTGGAATGGGGTCTTTGAGGAAATTGATTGTTTTGGGTTGCTTGTGTTAATTAAACCAAAATCAAGCAAACAGACATTAGGAAATACATCCACCTCTCACCTTCCATGGAATCAGAGGAGAGTTTGGGCTGGAAGGCTCATCCCATCCCACCCCAGCCATGGCAGGGACACCTCCCACTGTCCCAATGTCCAGCCTGGCCTTGGGCACTGCCAGGGATCCAGGGGCAGCCACAGCTGCTCTGGGCACCCTGTGCCAGCCCTGCCCACCCTGCCAGGGAACAATTCCTGCCCAAGATCCCATCCAGCCCTGCCCTCTGGCACTGGCAGCCATTCCCTGTGTGCTGTCCCTCCAGCCCTTGCCAATTGTCTCTCTCCATCTTTCCTGCAGCTCCTTCAGGCCCTGCAAGGCCACCCTGAGCTCAGCCCAAAGCTTCTCCTCTGCAGGTGAACAATGCCAGCTGTGCCAGCCTTTCCTCCCAGCAGAGCTGCTCCATGCTCTGCTCATCCTGGAGCCTCCTCTGGGCTCTCTCAGCAGCTCCAGCTCCTTGCTGTGCTGGCCCAGGGCTGGGGCAGCACTTTGGCCACAAAAACTCCCTAATTTAGGCAAGGGGATAATTTGAATTGTTTCTAGTATTTGTTGATTAGCTGTTGGTACCTGTGAATGTGCCAGGACTTGTTAGTTCATTTGAATATAGAATAGAAAAAACCCTATTCCCTTGTTTTTTGTAAATGTTTGATGCAGTATGTCATTTAACACAGGCACAATCAAAAAAACTGGATCAAACACCGAAATAGTAGCTTTGTTTGCCAGAGAACAATGCCAGTTGTCAGCATTTGAATTATTACAGAGCCATTTGACGTGTACAAAAAAGACTGTGCATTTTTGACTTGCCTTGTATTGCATCAGCAAATAGAATTACTTAATAGGATTACTATTGAGTTATATTGTACATTTCTATTTCAGTTACAGCTTTTGTACATTGCCTCTCTTTGTACTTTACACATGTAACTATATTATATAAAATGAAAAATAAAACACTGAAGTGCAAGCTGCTTCTTTAAAAATATTTATATGGTATATTTCAAAGATATTTTGAAACTTGAACAATTATGGTAAAAGAAAACTACACATGCTAAAATTTATTTTTAATTACTCCACAGAATCCAAGTCTCACGGATTGGTTTGACTTGGAAGAGACCTTAAAGCTCATCTTGTTCTACCCCCTGCCATGCCAGGGACACCTTCCAATGTCCCAGGGTGCTCCAAGCTCCAGTGTCCAACCTGGCCTTGGGCACTGCCAGGACAGCCACCACCTATATAAACACGAAACCTGTTATTTATGCTATGTAGTTAAAAAGGATGGATCAATCAAATGTGTTATTTGAAAGATCATTATTTCTATTTGTCGGACCCAAAAGCAATCAGAGAAAAATGGGATGTTGCTAATGGGGAGGAGTGAAAACTCAAATGGCTCAACAATGAATGGGCACAGTGTGGGGGATGTTCCTCTCAGGATGTCTGATCATAGCTGGGTTTTTAAGCTGAAAGCTGATAATAGCTACCATTTCAATTTCTGGCAAATAATTTGTTGCAGCTGTAGTTGTTCACATGCACCATTAACTGCCAGGGCATATATGGAAAAAATTCCTGTCCTTTGCAGGGTGTTTCATAGCTCTTCTGCTATAAAACTTACAACTCTAAGCTATGAAAAATTTCCCAACTCCAAAGTATTTCCAACCCTTTGAGAAAACAGAAGTCCAACGTACCTATTGGAATTCTTCACAGTGGTTAGAAGCAACCATCACTTCTGTTTACAGTATAGGATTATAAATTATATTGAAATATCATTCAGTTAGAGTCATTCTCCAACACTGCAAAGAGATGGATGGTCTCCAGGGTAAGGTTGTCATAAAAAGGAAAATCAAACCAGCTGAATAATACAATAAGTCTGTGTATCAAGCCAGCTCAACCAAGCAGTGATAAGAACTGTGGCAGGCTTTGAGGAGCTGGCTGACAGATTTCATTTGTCTGAGTCCAGATCCTGCCCTAGTGTCATATGTCATATCCTCCCACCATCCCTTTCGTGTTCTACCAGCACCAGGTGCTGTCAGGGGATTAGAAGGAGTCTGCCAGTTAAAATGTTTGAATGGATAATTCAAGAGTACAAGTAAAGAGCACATTTCATTTATTTTTGAGTTTTTTATACACCACAGAATTGACACATCTTTTGCATTTGGCTGTGTGCTTACACATGTATTAAACTTTAGAACACAAACATGTAGTGCAGTGTTAAAATGGGACTTTTGACCTAAATAGTAATGAGAATGGAAAATGAAGATGATTAGGCCTTTTGGCAATATCAAGAGTTATCTTTAAATCTGTGACTACAGATAGAACATCTGGAGCCACGTATCAGATATTACCAGTGTAACCCCTACAATGTAAACACAAAGGCCTGTCCATCTGCACAAAATAGAAGTTGTCCTGTGTTCACCACAGTGTTTCCTCTGTAACTTCATTTCCTCATGCATTTTAACTACTTTTTGCATTCACTCCACTGAGGTAACAGAATCCCAGAATCACTGAGGTTGGAAAAGCCCTCCCAGCCCATGGAGTCCCAGCTGTGCCCCAGCCCCACCTTGTCCCCAGCCCAGAGCTCTGAGTGCCACCTCCAGCCCTTCCTGGGACACCTCCAGGGATGGGCACTCCAAACCTCCCTGGGCAGCCCCTGCCAAGCCCTGCCCACCCTTTCCATGGGGAAATTCCTGCTGCTGTCCACCCTGAGCCTCCCCTGCCCAGCCTGAGGCCGTTCCCTCTCCTCCTGTCCCTGTTCCCTGCAGCAGATCCCAAATCCCCCCGGCTGTCCCCTCCTGTCAGGGAGTTGTGCAGAGCCACAAGGGCCCCCCTGAGCCTCCTTTTCTCCAGCCTGAGCCCCTGCCCAGCTCCCTCAGCCCCTCCTGGGGCTCCATTCCCTTCCCCAGCTCTGTTCCCTTCTCAGGACATGCTCCAGCCTCTCCAGGGCTCTTGTGGCCACAGAACTGTCCACAGGACCTGGTGACTCATACAGAGTTATATTTTACAGACCTGTCCAAAACATATTCCTCAGTTAGTTCTGAATGAATTTTGAGAAATAATGCCAATTACTAAAGTGCATATCCAGATACACTTGGTACATAAATATCCAACTGATGATTGACCCACCCTGCATCTGCTGTGGCTGCTTTCGATGTCCTGGTTGCACTGGTGCCTCCAAAACTGCACCAGGTGCCTGTGCTCAGGTAGCTGCCCCACACTGTGAGCAACCACAGCTCAAGAGCAGCTGGGCTCAGTTTTGGGAAGCAGCTCTGCTGAGTTAAACACTTCAAACAACCTAATATATCTATTTCCCACTGCTCCAGCTCAGCAGGAGCTAGGGCTGGAGCATCACGAGCAGCAGTTGTCTACACAAGCACACAGACACACTCCCCAAATCCACTACTCACCATTCCACGTCCTTCCAGGGATGAGAACAATGAGAACAAATCCGCCAGTCAGGAACATCAAGGCTTTGGGTTTTGAGCTACAAGCTCCAGCAGACACAAATTCTCATCTCATTTTACACAAATCTCGCCCCACAATTTGCATATACAAAACATATGTAAAACAATAAAAACCTCCATTAAGAATAAATAATCAAAATAGCACATTCTGTGAATAAACTTCAGCATCACACCTTGGATGTGAAATCTGTTGTAATTTGAAAACCTAATCTAAAGTTTGCAACTGTTTCAGAAATCATTCTTCATGAGAACTGGATAGGTATAAATTTTAATAGCAAATTCTTTGCTTACAGGAGAAATCTTTGGACATTATCAACCCCCTGAACAGAAATGGGAAAGGATAAACTACAGTTTAAAATTTAATGGCACTTTTCTTTCAGATAAAAATTGAAGGTTTTGCATAGCGTTTTTGTCCAACAGGTTCCTAAAATCAAAAGCATAAAATTCAACTTCAACATTATTAATTTAAAAAATTTACATATTTCTCAGCAAATTTTATTTTATATCTATTGAAATGACAAGAATATTCATTCCCATAGCAGTTCTAATGTTTTTGATCATAAACAGATCTCCTGGAGGAGGTGGAAAAAGGGCAAATATCCAAAAATTCCTGAGGTGCCAATTGCACCTGAGCTGTGCCTCACAATGGAGACACAGCAGCCAAAGTGTAGAAAAAAAAAAAATTCTAAAATTCCAGTTCACATCCAGTCAGACATAGGATTTTACATTTTCATTTTTATGAATTTTCAAATCTTTACCTTTCTATTTGTGAGCAAAAATAAAAGTGTACGTGAATGAAAATGTCTGGAAGGAAAGAAAACAGTAACTGAAGCTGCTGCCTTTAATCAGCAGCACTCAGGAATAAAACAGGTGCCAGAAAGGTTTCAGTGCACTGGAGTTACCAGGCCAGCCTGATGCCAGACTGCCTCTGGCACTGTTGTTTTGACACACTAGTAATGTCTGCTACTTGTTAGCAAGGGTTTTATTAAATTATCTTGTCACCAATTCCAGCTTTTATCAAGTTAACTTAAAAAAATCCACCACTTAAAAAATAGAAAATATATTTTTTCCATAGAGTAAGTCTGGATACAACATCTTTGAAATCTTATTTTCCTGTCTATATCTAGCACCAGACTTGTGTGTGGAAGACAGAAGAAAAGATAAGCAACTTTTTTTAAAATTTAAAAACATATCAAATGGTAAAATGAAACTATTTTTCATTCCTAAACTTTAAAAAGCACTGCCTTTTAAATAATGTTGATCTTAGCCAAAATGAGAAAGAAAAGCTGGTGGGTGGTACAAGTTTTAACATCAAAAGGGAGCTCTCTAGAAGAAACAATATTTTTAAAGACTTTACACTTGGTACTGTCAGTCATGTTTTGAAATTTGGGACCTTTAATACCTTAGAATTGCAAAATCAAATAAAATAAAACAATTAAGTGTAATAGTGGAGCCAAAGGATGTATATGAAGGATGACACAAAACCCCCACGTGGCAGCAGTAGATGGACTGGTGGCATGACACAGCTGTCAGGGTGACTCAAACCCTGGAAAAACTGGAATTGCCAGAGAAGAGGGGCCCTGACTTCCTAAGAGAGCACAACCTGCAGCACAGACTCCCGAATGAACACATATCCCCGTGTCCTAAAGCTTGGGAACTATGGGAGAAGAACAAACCACAATATTTGCTTTTATCTAAGCCCTTTCATTACACAAAAGCACAGTAAAAATGCCTAGAAGTGTTTCAGAAGTTTCTAATTAAAATGTTTAAAAACTGTGCTGACATAAGCATCTACCTTCTCTTCACTAAAATAAACATAATTTCAGTAATCATAGTAGATTAAATCCTGTGTCTAAGATGCTTTTTTTCATTCCTAATTCTAAATTTAAGTTGCTAACAAATAACCTGATAAGAAACTGAAACTGACCATTTTTTTTTCAACCATTATTTCCTTTCTTAAACTAAAATATGGTATTTTTGGCCAGTTTGGCAGTAATTGATCATGGTCCATCTCTCAGGGCTATCAGTCTCTTGGGCAGAGCAACTCCAAACTGGGAAGGGGAATGGATGCACAGCCATATGCCAGCAAAATGTATGGAGAGAGAGAGCTGCTATGTCTCCTGGCTCTGAACTCAAAGTATTTGGGTCAAGCTTGAGCTTCTTCAACTTTCAGAAAACTGGGGAAGTTAACGTATGTCTCAGAGGAATGGGCCTTCCTGTGTTCTTCTGGGTGAATAAACAATACAATTGTTTTGAACGAGCTATTTTGAGTCACTTGAATTAGCAGGAGCTCCCTGTAGGGAATTTTCCTACTTGTGGCGAATTCAGTTGGGATTGCTCTGTAAGAACAGTTTTAAAAGAGAAGATTGTGAGTACAGGAGTTAGCCTGAGAATGATTAATCCCAGTGTTGTACACCTGTGACTAGGAAGGGAGGCAGCAAATGTTCCTATACTGAAGTACTTGAAAAAACCTGCAAAAGGCTTTAAGTCATTGTGTTCCTCATCCATGAGGAGCATTTGTTAAAGCTTCACAATTCAAAATGGGGTTTTACAGTCTCATAAATTACCTACTTTGCCAGGCAGAACCCTCTAATCAGAACCTTAATTCTGAAGAAAACTCACCTCTACTGGTCACATGTTAAGGCCACCAAATACTCAGCTGATCCTGTTGGTATTTGAATTCTTCCCCTTCTCTTTTAAAAATAAAGTTTCTCCATGGGTGAATACAAGGGCACTGCAAAATGCTCAGGTTGCCCAGAGAAGCTGTGGCTGCCCCTGGATCCCTGGAAGTGTCCAAGGCCAGGTTGGATAGAGCTTGGAGCATGCTGGCATAGTGGAAGGTGTCCCTGCCCATGGCAGGGGAGGTAGGATTGGATGGATTTTAAGGTCTTTTCCAACTCAGACCATTTTATGATCCATGATAATACTATGAAAATACTTGTACTAGTTTGAAAGCAAACCAGTGAGAGACTCCAAGTCAGAACTACAATTTAACAGGAAAATTAAAATGCAAGAGTACAAAAACACTAACAGTGTTGGGATACAACCTGACACCCTGTCAGTCAGGGTGTTGGTAGCAGTCTGATTAAATGGTGGCTGCATCCTTCTGCAGTGACAGATGCGGTTCTGTTGAAGCAGTGCTCCTGTAGAAAGGTGGTTTTCCTCTGGAATCCAGTGGGAAAAGGCTGCCTTGGTGCTCCAAATCTCACTTTTTATCTAAGGAAATATTTGGCTCCTCCCGCTGGCTGGAGCATCTCCCAATGGGATGATGTAATTTCATCAGTCATGCAGGCTGACTAAGTGGCCCATTAACAGAAGATACCTCCTGGAGGGAGGATGAGTTGTGGAAAAGATAAAGAACACTGGACCATTAACAGAAGGTATCCTCCTGGAGTTAGGAGGGATGGGTCATGGAAGAGACAAAGAACACCGCCCCACCTGGTTTTAAAAGCTTGTGAAGATGGTTATAGAATGTATCCTTTTGGTTACATCTTAGATTGCAACCTAAGACAATACTCTGCCCCCAAAACTGAGCTGCATAATTGAATTCCTTGCAAGAGCTAACTAAAATATCATAATAGATTTTCTTCTTTGAAATCCATCAGCTATCACAGGAGAGTATATATGGGCAAAATTCACGCCTCAGCTGGAAGAGTTCATGATAGTTCTGCAAAAGTGAATTACAGGTTATCTTGATCACTGGAGAGTCAGTAAAATTCTTTAGGTTTCATATCTTAGTAAAGTTACTAAACCCTTTGGATTTCTAGTAAATACACAATCCCACATTTTGACCTCCTTTCTCTGAGATTTACAGCAAGGGCCACACTGCTTACCTTGAAAACTCCCCTGCTGCAAAGAGAAGCCAAAGCACATAAAGTATGGCTTGGTGGGTCCCCTCCACCTTCAGCAGGAACACAAAGCCATTCCTCATCCTTCAGTCAGGTCCATCTTCAGTTGGTTCCTTAGAATTCCACATTCCATAATCCCACTATTGCTCACTTCCTGCAGATACCAGCACAAACCTTTATCTGAGCAAGGGAAAAAACAAAACAGACTTCAAAATCATGAACTGAAAGGGGTTGGTTTAATAAGGAACTTGCTCAGAAATTCCACATATGCAATCTAGAACATGTCTAGCTAGACTTTAATGATCTAAATTAGCTTTATTTAGGGTGAGAATGGGATTCCTAAGGATCCTCAACACTAGAAGACAAAATGACAGAACAAGTCTAAGTGTCGATTCACATTACAAATTCAGCTCCTTAGATCTGTATCTGTATAGAGGAAACAATTTTTATTTAAAAAATTATAGACAACGTACAAGGAGACAAATTTAATTGAAATAAAAAGGAATTTTTTTTACATTATAAAGCATTGTCTGCTATACTTTTTCCCCTGTAAATAAAATCAAGCCCAGATATTGCCCAAACACAACATATTTAATTGGATACAAAAACAGTCTGACAGGAAGCACACACCATTGGGATACTCTGTGTGTCCCCTTTGACTAAGCAGAAAATCCATATTTTCCCAGTTTTATAAAAGAAATGGACATTACACATACTGTTAACATGTTCTGGAATAAGGTTTTACAAAAGCTAATTTTAGTATTCATGTGACACTGAGAAGTCACCAATCTGCCCTAAATAAGAGATGTCTAGAATATGATCCCTCTTCTTTTTAATAAATAAAATATTTTTATTTATGGAAAAAGATGAAAAGATTGAATGCTTTGCTTGCAATGTGAAATTTGAAGGAATGACAATTCTCTTAATGCCAGCTTATGAAATATCAGAATGCATCTAGAAAGGTTGAAAGAGTTTATTCATCTACAACAAAGGACAGAGAAAAATTCAGAAGCACTCAATATCTTTTGGAAAAAAAATATTACTTATGCAACTTACAGTCGTTAAAAAAAGGAAATGGGATTTTTCCCATGAACTTCTGTTGGTATTGGAGCAGTCCTCAGTTTCTCTGATCACCAAAAATAAGTTGAAGAACCTTAAGAGAAGTGATATCATAATATTTTATGCCAAATTCAATATTTTTACTTGCTAAGCACTATTTGTTTTCTCTGGTTAATTCTGAGACGTTTGGAACTAGAAATGCCTCTTCTCCTGCTCTCTTCCTGTCTGCAACTACATTGAAAAATTTTGAAAACAGTCCAGAGAATTTTCATTAACAAAGGGATGTCAAAGGCATGTCAGGAAAATCTCCAAGGAAAGTTTAGTAAATGTTTCTCCATTTTTAATAATAAATATTGATTATTTAACAGCAAGGCTTCCAGATGCTGAAATGGCAAAAACACTGTTGGCAGAAAATCAACACGGTTGGAGCTGTCTACACTGAGTAAGAGAAAATAAAGTTAAGTGCAGTAATCTTGGGAATTATTTTACTTCTCTAAGTAAAATGCCTTAGCCTACATGATTTTACTTTTAATTATTTCATGGTCACCAAATTCACTTTGTGCTGATGTTTTGCTTCAGCCAAGGATTGTTTCCAAACAAACCTGACGTTAAAAAAAAAAAAAAAAAAAAGTAATAGAGGATACAGCCAGGTGGAGTCTGAGCTCTTCCCAGGGGAAAAGACAGGACAAAAGGAAACAGCCTCAAGCTATGCCAGGGGAAGTTCAGGTCGGACATGAGGAAGAATTCCTCCATTGGAAAGGTTGTTATTGAAATGCTTCTCATCAATAACTGTTCTAAAAAGAGAGGGGTAGAAGGAAAAATTGTGACATCGCGTTGGCTCTTGGTTTGTATTTATTGATTTAAAAATCCATTTAACCGTAACTTGTTCAGTGCCTTATTATGCCCAAGGAACATGACCTAACCAGCGCTGAACAACTTCTGAGAAGGAGCCTGATTGATTTCAAATCCCAGTCATTTAACTCCAAGCCAAAAAGAGCATTGGACTGCAAAGCAACGAACGTGCTTCAGTCACTAGTGTTGATATGAATCTGGCCGTGTGGGGAAAGCCACTCAAGGGCACAAGAAGAATAAAGAACAACAAAGTGAACAGAGATGTGAGCAGACAGGAGCTGTTCATTATGGTTATACAGTAATTGAAACAAAGCATGTTTCAACAAAAGGCAAAAGGCTTTAAAATAAAACAAGGTGTGGAAACTAAATTCAAAGCTGTTGTGTGCATCTTCATCTGTTCTGTGAGTTTTAGAGGCTCCACAAAGTGTTTGCAGTTCCCAAAGGCTGGGGAAGTTCTTGAAATTTGACATTTAAAAAATACAAATCTTCTGCAAAATAGATTGGAACAAGCCTCCCCATAAACAACCTGAATACCTTTCAAATGAAAGTCATACCTCTAATCTCTTCTCAGCATTCACAGCAACTGCCTGTAACTCTGCAAATAATTTTATCCAATGGTCAGGCAAGTGGAAGCAATTATCCTTTCAGTCTTAGGTACAGCACACACACATGTATATTCATTTCCTGATGAGGTGAGAAAGGACTTTCACCTGAAAAGAAGATCATTGAGAAAGCCTGTAGGCTCAGTTTAATTAATCCTGAAAATATAATGGGAAGAATATAATAGCAATGGGAAGAGTAATATAACAAAAATGAGAAACACATAATATTCAAGATAATTACTGTAATATTCTTTTTCCATAGGTGTAGCACAGACTATATGTGAGAAGTGAGGAATACTTTTAGCACATAAAAACTTGCTGTAACATCTCCACAGAGAGACAAGAAGTATTCATTCACAAACAAATGCTAAAAGTTATTGAGTGTCAGACTGAAGCAGACACAAACACAGGGTGAGGAATCTCAGCATGGATCATGGAAACAACAGGCTGGGGAAACTCAGAATTGACATCTCTGGACGTAACTTACTTAAGTATTACACATAATAATGCCAATTAATAATGCTAATAATGATGCACTCAAGCTGGCAAATAAGGGCTTCCTCAGTGACCTGCAAACCCAACATCTGAACATAGCCCTGCTAAAGTCCAGCTGAGTAGTTTCATACAATTTTTTTTCTAATCATCTGTGGTGAGAACCTGTGTCTTACCCAGTAAAACAGATTAATACAATGCTTTCTGATTTTGAGCATTACATCTGCTTCCTTTTGATCTTTTTTTAGAGCCTAACACTAATGATGAGAATTTGATTTCCTGTGTTTATAATAAAGCTGGCATTAGCTATATGTTCTTAATTAAAGCTTTAAGATGCATTAGACAAGGACATGAGTAGATTCACAAGTACTAAAGTATTCTTCGAAAAAGTTTCAGCATTTTGCACTTTGCTTCCAATGTCTGAACACACAGATTTCACAGACAATGGAACCAGAGCTGAAGACTTTACAAATAAAATAGGAGCAGCATTCCAAAAGCCCACAGAGGAACAGGAAGAATGGATCATTTCTCAAAAACTGAGGTGCAGCAGACAATGAAGTTCAGTTTCAAAGTCTCCTGCTGCAGGAATCTTCTCAATTTTCCCCAGATCACATGGGTTTTCACTCCTTTATCTGATCTCTGTGTTCAGCAGCAGGGGTGAGCACTGGGGTGTTGAGAATTCCACTTACTGAATTAAAAGAGCCATTATTTCACCTTTCCATCTCAAGTCAGGTGATTCATGAATAGCACAAAAGCATCTGGCCTTAGTTGATACTGGACACTGAGATAATTATTCATTTGTCTATTATTATTGACTAAAGTTGTGAAAACTGTGTAATAAAGGATTTAAAAGACACAAATGAACCTTAATATCCACTTCTCTGGTCTGAATTTATTTGCAGATGACAAGGAGCTGGAAAACTCAAGTCGTGGCTGCTGGGAATCTCCTGAGGTTCAACAAAGCCGAGTGCTGGGGCAGCACCTGGGGCAGGGCAGCCCCTGGGATCCTCCCATTCCCCTGGGATCCCCCCGTGCTGGGGCTGAGCAGCTGGAGCAGCCCTGGGAGAGGCCCCGGGAGCTGCCCTGGGGCAGAGCTGGGACCCCAAACCCCCTGCCCTGGGCTGAGCCAGCGTGGGCAGCAGGGCAGGGGGGATTCTGCCCCTCTGCCCCCCAGGTGAGACCCTGAGCACCTGCAGAGGTGCCCCAGCCCTGGGCCAGCACAGCAAGGAGCTGGAGCTGCTGAGAGAGCCCAGAGGAGGCTCCAGGATGAGCAGAGCATGGAGCAGCTCTGCTGGGAGGAAAGGCTGGCACAGCTGGCATTGTTCACCTGCAGAGGAGAAGCTTTGGGCTGAGCTCAGGGTGGCCTTGCAGGGCCTGAAGGAGCTGCAGGAGAGATGGAGAGAGACAATTGGCAAGGGCTGGAGGGACAGCACACAGGGAATGGCTGCCAGTGGCAGAGGGCAGGGCTGGATGGGATCTTGGGCAGGAATTGTTCCCTGGCAGGGTGGGCAGGGCTGGCACAGGGTGCCCAGAGCAGCTGTGGCTGCCCCTGGATCCCTGGCAGTGCCCAAGGCCAGGCTGGACATTGGGACAGTGGGAGGTGTCCCTGCCATGGCAGGGGGTGGGATAGGATGAGCTTTAGGGTCTCTTCCAGCTCAAGCCACTTTATGATTCTACGATTTCCTTTTTGAAATTATTTTCATTTATCATGTACTTGCCTTGATCCGTGGTTAAGCTGCCAATAAAAATTGACATTTGGTGGAGAAAAGGAAACAAATAAGTCCTCTAGGTAAATTAAGAAGTTGTTATATCACTTCTTGCATCTTGAATTACTTTTTCATTCTCTCTGCAAAGCTGGTGGAAAATGCTTTACCAGTTCATTAGCTCAGCATTCTGAGAACGAAATTTGCCTTCCTAGCCCTTAAATTTGTCAGCACCTTCTGTGTCAGAGGACAGTAAGAAAGAAGCCATAAATATATTAGATAAAGTTTATATCTGAGAAGAGTAGCTATGATCATTAAACCTATGATTATCAGGCAAAATTCAGGAAATCCTTTCCCTTTGCCTGGCTGCATGAATTTCTATTTGTCTTTGGAATAACTTGTTTGATTTCCACGTTCATTATTTGCACTTCCTTACTGTGAACAGCATTAATGGGTCCTCCAGGGATATGTGATAAATAACATAACACAACACATACCTCTCTAAAATAAATGTTGGTGAACATAACATATTGTTTTAAGCTATTAGCAACCAAAATATAATCACTAAGTTTTTTGTAACCCCTAAGAAGAGTCCCCTTGGTTGCTATGACACACAATTAGGTATTTATGGGTAGTTTGGGATTCAAGAGCTTTAGTGCATGGAATTGGCAACCTCCCATATGCTTCTTCCATATCTCTAAATTACTGCAGGTTGCCATGGTATTTCTTTTTTCCTTCACATCATCACATTTTGCACCAGATTCCAGATTTCTCACAGTGAAGTAAGGCAGCTGGTTATCTCTCTTCAGTTTTGTTGGGCAAGGGATATGGATTTGCTTCACTTCCCGAGTTGTGCTCAGTGACAAAACACAGGGACCCACTGAAGAGAGAAATGTGAAATATGACTTTTGAATATTGCAATGCCAGTGCCATTACTTCCACGTTTTCAATCATGCCAATTGCTTTCAATACCTCTTCATGAAATAAATTCGGGAGAAATGATTTTGTAGAAGTAATGAGGTCACCAAAAGGGTTGAAAAAACTGTGATCCCCTTCTCTTTGGTGGAGCAAAATCTATGAGATGATATACACAAAATATATTTTTAATACATATATAAGTTGCCCATAAATATGCCAGATAAAGAAGGGGTTTGTGTTTTCAAATTTTCAGGTAAGAGGTATCAAATTAACTAAATTTTGTAAGAGGTGTCCAAAGGGAAGATTGTCATTCAGTTGAAACATTACGAACTGGAACCCACCTTGATTTCCAGACAAATGCAAATCCTTGTTCTTATCATTTTGCTGTCATTTAAAAATAGTAAAACTTCATTTGTTCTTAATAACTCTGTATCTGCAGAGTTCCACTGCCTCTGACAGAGCAATCCCAGCTTTCCACCTGCACAAGTGAGAGGACAAAGCAGCTCAGGGACTTTTAACACATCTTTAAGGTCTTACACAGTCAACTGCAAATTGGGGAGACAGGTAATTTCAATTTATTTAGACATGAAAGCAGTCAGACTTGCTCGTGTAGGCACAGCTCTGTTTTCATGAAAATACCATGTCTGTGCTCAGAGAAGCTATTTCTCTTTCATGACACAGATATCAAGAATAATTCTTTTGTGAAGATCTACCTAAAAGACAGGAATATACTAAAATAAGACAATACTTTCCAGGAAATGTATTTATTGATTCAAGCACGAAATTTGTCTTCTCTTAAATCTGGGTCAAAACCAAGAACCAATCACAGAATTTGATTTATAATAAAGAATAACACACACATCCTGCTGCAAAGAAAGAGAAATTCTCTCTTAGCCTGTCCTTGGAAATACACACACAATTTAAAAAATTTTATTTGTTTTATACACAGACAATGAGAAACTAAGCCTGCATGATAGCCTTCTGATTTCAAATGCTTGGATTTAACTTCATGAATATTTTTCATTTTCAAGCCCTTTGCATTTTTGTGTTTTCTTCATTTTTGGTCACTTAGATGCCAGAAAACTGAAATTTCAGAGTAAATAATCTATTAGTCTTCTAAATACAACAGGTATGTGAAATCTGAACTGCAAAAATAGTTATGCACAACTTATAAATAATGCTAGACAACAGAGTTCAGAGTATAATGCTATTAAAATATAAAATTTTTGGGTTTATGGCAAGGTAGAATTGTCTTCTTAGTGATTAATTGCAGGTAAAATAAATTTGCATTAGATACACCTATTTTTAATTGAATATTTTCCATGAAAAGCTCTGATTTAAAGCTACCAAGTCCTGGGTTCATTTTTCTATGTGCTTGGTGACCTTCTCTGGGATTGAATGTGGACAACATATCATGGCAGAAGATGAACATCTTTATCAAGGTTGTAAAATTCCACTTTTCCCCTTGGATTTCTATCTGAGGGGAGCTGACAGAATGGAAAAGCCATGGGGAACAAAATTAATCCTACAACCACTTGAAACCTGCAAAATTTATACTCTGGGTCTGAACAAGAAAAAGAGAAAAAGTTGCCTTTTATTTTATTTTAAATCAAGGACCATTGGCAATGCAAGTTGCAGTGATATATAAAGATCTGATCCCTCTCAGCCCTAAATCTATACTTCACTTAATTAAATAGCAATAAGTTCATTTCCACTGATATTCTCCTGCTCAGTTTGACTCAGATGTACTGCACCAAAATCCCACATATTAGTGTGAATTTGCAATCTCAGGGCTCACCTTCCCAGACAGAGTCCATGCTTCCTGAAGTGCCAAGGAATTTTAAATAATGCAAAAACATAAAGCATTTGGGAATGGTAGAGAAAGTTCAGCTTAGCTTGGGTTTGCAAGCTGGGATGTAATGAAGACTTGAGCAGTCCCACTTGGTAAATCCTGCCTACCCAGAAAGATGATTTTTGTCATTGTGATTAATTAGGGACTTGGAGTTGTAAATAGGAACTTGTTAATATCTAAAACACAGCATAATAAAAAAAAGGTAAGGAAAAATATTGCAACATTGTTTCCTTGAAAGAACATATGTAACCATTGATTTAATAAGCTGTTTCATATTTTTATTTCTACTTTTTTGCAGAAATAACAATCAAAACACTGGCTACTACAGCAGTCAGGCACAGACATATGGGGAGAGGAAGCTTTAAGTTCAGGATGGCCCCTCCCTATGAAACCTATCCATTTCACCTTGACTGTAACAGGAAAAAAAGTGATTTCTAAATGCATCAATAATCTGAGTCCCATATTTTGGTCCTTTGTTGCCCCTGAATCCCTTATCTTTATGGCAGGCTGTGATACTATCTGTCTCACTGCAGGACAGAAAATAAGAGGCCTGTCAGGATGACATGTATCTAAAAGCACAAGCTTACTTTAAATGAAAGACCTGCCAACAATTGAAAGTATTTTCTCCTTTTGGTGTTTTGTTTGATATTGCTTTACTCGCCAATTCATTTGGATGGAGGGCAAAAAGCAGGAAAAAAATCTTTCTAATGCCCATGCTCAGACTGAGCAATGTGGAACAGAGCTGGACTCCTGTGCTTGGGATTCTGTCCAACCACTACCACATTCCAGTTAAAACCTACATTTATTTTGCATTATGTGTAAGTCAGTATAATAGAATCAAGTGAAACAATAAACACAAAGTGCATTTCCATGGTACAAAATATTTACAGTAATAAACTGAATACTGATACAACCCCTTGTAATCCCCTAGGTTTCAGCACATGTTAAAGATTAAGTACTGAGCAACATATTTATCTCACTATGCAATATTTATCTTCCCCCCTCCTTTAAAGGATAAATAATCTATTTTCCCTGCAGCAAAAATATTTGGCTTTGAAAGTACTTGTTTTCCTTAATGTGATTTTAATACTTAATTAAAAATTATGTGCTTCTTTGAATGGAATACATGTTAGAACTAAAATAAAATAAGAACATAAATAAAAATAAAATATAAAAACAAAGTAAATGGAATTTTAGTGGCAATATTAACTGGACTCAAATTACATGGTATTTCAGGAAAACTACTGAGTAAACTAAGAAATAATCCAACGGCAGAGTTTTGCTGTAGTTGTCATACAAAAGTAATTAGAGTTTGAGATTTGTAAAAACATTCAGTCTTGGTCTAGCTCTTCCTTAATCCTCAAGAATTCAGTGATAAACCACTCATAAGCTTTAGTGAAATCAGAATTAAGTTTCCAGCACACTTACCAGGTATAGAGTAATTACTTGTTCTCCCTTCTAAAGATCCTATCCTCCTCCAAATCTGTTCTCATCAGAAACAAATATTTTGGGCACTGTATTTGTAATAGTAGAAATAAAATAAAATAAATACCAAAATTCAGGTATTCATAGCAATACAAACTCAAGCACAATTCGAGGTGTTGGGCAGGTAAATTTGTGCCCAGACCATTGCAGAAAACAATGCAGTAGGTGATGTATTTTTCAATAATTTGTCATATTGTAAATTGTGAAAAGTTCACATGAAATCCTCTTTACCTTTGGCCTTTCTCTTAAAATGCTTTCCATACACTGAGTTTCCAGCACGGTTTAATTGCTGCCACACACACAGAGTCCATTGATGTATATTTGAATCACTCAAGGCAGAACATGTAAATTGCAGGCAGAATTTTAGCAACTCTAGGAAAATATGATCCATAATTACAAGCAAGAGGAATTTATGTAATTGAGACCACAGCAGAGTGTGAAGCAGGTATCATTCTATTGGTTTTTTAATTTCATTTCAAGTATTTGGGGCTTTTGTTTTTAAAAATTTCTCTGACAGCAGAGCTAATTAATTTGTAATTGTAATTTGTAATTATTACAAACTTGCAGTAACTAATTATGTCTTCTGATGCTGAGCAAATTACTTCTGGACACTTGTAACATGCAGGTCTGCTTTACTGATAACAGACATGGTTTGCAGTGTTCTGTTCTTAATCATCTCACTCATTTAAAAGTAAAAAGAATGATATTTTCAAAATCTCATCTTTGCAAGATCATCTTGGTATTCACCACACTGTGTGTGCTAAGCCTTTCCAAAGTGGTTTGATAGCAAATTACAGAGACAACTGTACTTTAAATTCTCTTTAGAAAGTAAATTTACATTTGCTATAAATGTAAATCATTCTCATATTTGACCAGTTGTCCTCCACGGGGTACTTAGTGGTCCTGTAAAGCTTTACTTGACTTTTGTCACTCAGAGGTAGTTGGCAGGTGAAAAAAACAAGTGGAGATAACAAAGCCTTGACACCAAATACTCAGCACACTGCTGTTCGTGGGAGAAGCTACCATTAAATGGAGACATGCCCAAAACCCGGGATCCACATTTGAGTAATATGTGAATGTAGTGCCTGGCTGTGGGTGTAACAAATGTGCCTGGGCACACCACCAGTCTGTCAACCTGGCCTTGCAGATGTGCAGGAGGTACATTAATACTTTTGGGAATGTAAATCCACCTCTTCTTGCCCAGTGATGTTCAGTAATACCAGTAGGTATTTCAAAAGTGGACCGTGAAAGACCCTGTTGGCATAAGATAGTACAGGGAGATGAACAGATCACTGGGATGTAGGGAATGGTTCAAGACAGACTGGGAACTCACCAGCCCTTGAGCAGCTCATGTGGGAGTGCCTTACCTTGAGTGACCAGTGTCACACCAAGGTGGCACACTGTTGGCACAGTGCTGCAAGTGCTGTAGTACCAGGAACAAAATAAAGCCACTATTTTCACCTCCCTCTGTACCGAGCTCAATATTCTAAAGTTTGTTCAAAAGTATGTTTTTTTTCATTTTACAGCATGATCATCTCAAAGACCAGAAGCACTGATATCCCAGAGATGTGTGATGCTGCTCAGTGTGGTTCATTCTACACACTCAGATGAAAAACACTGCATGGGTTAATGGTATTAATTCAGTTTATGGCTTCCAGAATGCTGCTGCTTTATTGTCTGTTTATGTCTTCTGAGAAAATACATAAGTAGTACAGTTTAAAAAAAGTTAATCTCAATAGAGTCTTCTCCAAATTCATTTCTTTGGTGCCTGTGATTTACTCTGCAATCTGCTTCTCCTTGAGGGCACTGCTACTTCTTTGTTTAGTTTTGTTGTGTACTACACCATTATTTTACAGAACATTAAATATCACCAAGAAAATATTAGGCCAGTGTAAATACAATCTTTGAAATGTGTCTTGTTGTTGATAATAGGGCACCTTGTGAATTTTCACCTGGGCTATGCATCTATTTCACTTCAGCAGATGTTACTGATACTCCTAGGGGTATTCTAACTTTCATAGCTTTATTTTCTCACTGAGTAACCAGATGCCAGACCACAGAAACCCCAAATCCTGATAAAATGTATGTCTACTCCAGTGATCAGAATACAAATTAGGTATCTAATCTGCCCCAACAGGACATAATTACAGATTGAAGACTACAGGCAAAGCCCTAACTGGTGCTTACTTTGCATTTCTTCCAAATATATAACACATTTAGAAAGAATGATTCTGAAGTCTACACTCTGCCTGGCTCTGTCAAGGAATTGCTAGGTGATTTTTTCTTTATTCTCACTACTGGCCAATAGGTTTAATGAAGAGCTAGAACAAGCCCAGACAAACATAACCAGTGTGATCAGAAGCACACAAGAGGTTCACTATGATGGGAAATTAAATAAGTTACACAACTTTCCCTTCCTAAAGAAAAGACTGGGAAGGGAATATCATGGAGATCTGAAAGTTGCTAGGGATGCAAAGAACAAATGCATGTATGTTCTTCCTCAAAACACAGGAACCTGGGTTTATTCAGGGGAACCACCAAAGCAAAGACTCATGCTACCAATGCATTTGCTACATGAAGGTGTGAAGATAAAAGGTTATACAGCTTCAAAGAGACATTACAGAAGCTCAGGGGGCAGAGATTTGGTATTAACTATCAAACACTGATATCTGTGTGCAAGATCTTGTACAAGACACCCACATTTCCTGGAAGCTGGGAAAACATGACTCTAGCTATGATGTGTTCTTTCCCTAAAATTCCAGTGGTCTCCTCTCTTGAAGAAGCTAAATTTAGCCTTGTCTGGCCATTACATAATCAGCAAAACATTTATTACACAATCACAGCATGGTTTGGTTTGAGAGGGACCTTAAAGTTCATCCAGTCCCACCTCCTGCCATGAGCAGGGACACCTTCCACTATCCCAGGTGCTCCAACCTGGCCTCGGACACTTCCAGGGATGGGACATTCAAAATGTCTGTGGACAATCTGATCACATCAGCTCATGAAATTTCACATTTTCATGAAACAGGGAAACTTCTGGTGTTTGTAAAAACCTACAGAAATGCAAGAGAAGGAAAGACTGGGATATAAAATATTTTGTTAGTCTCTGGACTGTTTTATCTCTTTTTGTTTGTGCAAAATTAGCAAGTATAATGCTTGATCAAGTTCGCTTTTGATCTAGATAAGCACTCATGATCTTGATATTTTAAAGGAAAAGGTACTTTGTACCTAGTGATGTCAACAGAAGGCAAAAGATATGCTTAAATAATGCAGGGGTTTTGCCACAAAGTCTGCAGCCACATATTTCCACCCAGGGAATGCCCAAACATGGAGTGAAATCACTACATCACAACCAATTACTGCAGTCAAGACAGTAACAATGTGCTTGACTAAGTTTCAAACTTAAGTCACACAAAACTAGTGGTAAAAAGGAAAAATTACATAAAACAGAGCAATTATACACTTGTGTCAAAATTGGACAAGGGTAATATTTTATGAAATATCAATGAATTGATTTTTTTCCCCAGTTGTTTTAGCATTTTCTGATTTGTTTGACAGGCTACACGTGTGATTTTACATGTGATTTTTACTTTAAAAAAATAAAATAGCGCCTGGAGCAATCTTATCCATTGTGAGCAACTGCAACTATAAACTTAGGTTTGTACCTTTTTTGTAGCCTGGTTTTTAAAATATGTCTTGGTCATATTTAATTAAATGAACTGCTCAAACATCTGTATTACAGTGTCAGTTATTCCAGCTTCTCCTGAAAAATTGCAGGTTTATAATACCTTTCAATCAGTTTAGGAAAGAATGATATCTTTTAGCTGGTGGCGATATTGAACTGGAATTTAAGCATTTTGTTTATATGTAAAATTATCCAATCTATAAGAAAATATAAAGGATAGATCAGATATTCTATCAAGATGTGTATTGGGGAATAAGAGCTAAAAATCAAAATACCAGCCAAGACAAAGACCATAGAGAGCCCCTGACCTATATATAGCACTCTTAAATGATAAAATACTACAAATAGTTTATCCAGGCTAATATTTCATTAAATAGAAGCAATAATTCCCATGGTATTAGCAACTTAAAAGCAGAATCACGGGGAACAAAGAAACACACAAGGGGATAGGAAAATCCAACCAAACTTTAATTTAACTTGCCCAGAAATTTAGTAGTATTTGAATGATAGCACTCTTAGGAATATCCTGAATATATTTATGTCTTTAGCATGTCACACTGTCCAAAATCAGTATTATTACAGTAGAGACTAGCAGTTATAGGGATTTTAACAATATTATGGAGAAAATTCTAGTATTGAAAATAGATTATCACCAAAGCTTCCACCAAAAAATTTAAGCAGATCTCTGGGATATCTTTTGCCTTTAGACAAAATAATATTTCATTCATTTTGTGAATAAAAGCAAGAAAACATCTTCAAACCCGTTGAAGCCTTCATAAGCATGATAGTACTAATGTCATAGTATCAGTAAGAGGTCTGGGTTGCTTCTAATATGTTATACATCTAAAATAATTTGATTTTTAATTCCGGTAGAACTCCAGAAAAATCTGAACCGATCTGTTTTTCATACCCAGCTCAGGTTTTAGTTACTACATTTAAACCTGAAAAAGTTTCATATTCAACTTTTAGTGCTAAAACCAAAGCACATAAAAGTACTTCTGTGCACCCAACATGGTGGTGGAGGGAAAGAAGAACACTTCAGCTTTAAAGAATAGTTCAAGCATTCTCTTTAACAGTCTGAAGGGTAGCTGGAGCTTTCCATAAAAAGATTAAAGAGCAGGAAAGACAGTGGAGGAAGATCTTTCCTCCACTTGGACATGACAGATGATATACCATGTGCCAGTAAAATAAATAATTTCTAGCAGGGGGAATACACTTAACAGCTGAGCAACAGAGATGTAACTTATCCTGTCAGATCATGGGAGTAAGACAAGGAATTAAGAGTCCTGAAATAGTAACAGGGAACAGACAGAAGTAGTTAAGCATTCTACCATGTGACGCCAGTGTCAGACCCTTTGAAGACAAATGTGGCATCTCAGATGAAAGTATTATTGTTATGAATTTAATTGCCTAATAAAGGCTACAGAGATGGCAATTTATAAATTATTTAGCTGTTCTGCATTTTAACAGCTTCAGTTTTCTTATGATATCTTCATCTCCTAAATCAAGGTGGAAGCCATGATTCCAGCTCCCCTCCCAAACCTAAAGGCAGCTCCATAGGAGGAGCTTTGTTACACTGGGAAGAGACTCCAGGCCGTCACTGAGTTCAGCAGGACACCTATGTGCCTCACATGCTTAGACCTGCATTTTATTGGGACTCAGCATCAGACTGCCCTTAAAAAGCCAAACAAGTGCCTTGGATACCTTTTGATGCAGTTGGTATTTTGTTGGCACACATCAGCCTCTGACACTCTCTCCAATGACATTAAATGTGCAATGTGAGTTTGGGTGTAGTGGTCCTTCAATAATAATATTGAAATAAATAAATAAAAATTTAAATATTTAAATATTTATTTTATATTTAATATTTAAAATATTTAATGAAATATCTGATATATCCTCAAAACAATTATAATATTCATTCAGAACTTTTCTGGCCTTTAAAATTAGATCGGGAAAATAAATTTTATTTACTGGCTTTCTTATTAACATGTTCTCTTTCTTTAGCTGTAGATATCACATAAACAGTATTTTCTCAATGCAAAACATTTTAAAAAATGCACAAAAGCCCTTTTATGTCTACTTTTTAAAGTCACACCCATGAATATAAATGGCTCTGAGCCTAGAACAGCAGTTTGGGGTGTAGATTTTGACATTGAGTGAATACAAGTTTGAGTATGCAGGAACAAGTCCTAGACATTTGTTCCAAAGACAGGAGGGAAATTAATAATCAGCAATTAAATCTATAAATGATAGTTTAGTGACGAGAATAATTAATAATACACATCCTTTTGTGGTTATTCAGGTTCTGACCCAGTCAGGTTTGCTGTAGGATTGGGAAAAAGTTGTTTACTCTGTGCCGATTGTTGCTGACAGCAATTTTTCCAGTTTTAATTGTTGGATTATTCCTTCTTCTTGCACCAAATGCTCTCAGCTCTCAGAGCTGAGGGGACACAGCCTTGGCCCAGGCAGGCAGGGGACCGTGGCCAAATCAGGCAGCACAGCCAGGTCTTCATGCACACATCACTCTCTGTTCCATTTGCAACTAAAACGTTTCCCAAATGTTTCTTTTTGTGCAGCCTGGCAGCACCATATGTGTTTAGGACGATAATAATGACAAACAACTGCAAAAATCCCCCAAAGCTACATTTAACACAAACAGTGATGTTTTATTTCATTATAGCTGTAGAAGGAAAATGAGGTGTCTGAGCTTCGTTATCACTCGGGTGAGGGGCGAGTGAAAGTGATTGGGTAACACCTCAGGCTTGACATGATTCTAACTCCTAATTAAGCACACCAATTGCAGTTTGAAATGTAAGCAGACTGCTCTCAGGAATGTTCCATCCCTCCACAATGAGCACTTGCACACTTGGATGCTTTTCCCAATAAATGAAAAAGGAACACATTTGAAGCAAAGAACCCACCCTCATAAAATGGCTTTGACCCTAGCAGCAATACCAAATGGATTTACTTTCCCAAATATTCATTTCTTGAGGATTTAGGTTTTTTTCAGGCATCTTCACTTACAGATCCTACAGAAGTGACAAAGTCCTACTGTATTCTTGGCCAGAAAATGATCTGTTAGATGGTGTGACAGCGCTATAAGGTGTATTTGAAAACCTTCTGTCATCAGCAATTCCCTGTTGGAATTGGAGGTGAAATACTTCATGTCAAGAATAGTGTCACTTAGCAATTGTTCACATGAGACTCGTGTTATAACCTCTTTATGTTGTAAAGGGAAAACTGGATATTCTATTAACAGCCAGGACAGGAGCTGATGAAAAGCCTTCTTAGGTTACCAGAATCACTGCATCTGATTTATTCTGCTGCTTCAAGGACATATCCACACAGAAGATAAAATCCAAAATTTGCACAGCAAGGAAAACTTAAATTAATTAGTCTCCCTCCTGTACAGCCTAATGCAGGCAGGAAACTTCAACCTCAGGTTGCTTTAGTACAAAGAATCCCTCTCAAAGAACTACTTTGGTATTTCTCAAATCTGCTCTTGAATTTTTGTAATAAACGTGCATCTCAGCCCTTAAGTTGAGGCCAGGGGTGGTTAATTATACAGTGCACATCTGCCCTGCTGACCAGGAGCTGTTTTCTAGCTGTGTCCATCCCACATGCCATGCACTGGTTTGTGACAAGGAACTGCTCTTTGTGAATAGCAACCATGACTTCAGTGGAAATTTGGGTTAAATATGTGATTCTGTGCACTTTAGGGTGAACATGAAGACGGCAAAATAGAGACAAACTTATAAAATGAAATTAATAGAGTCACAGAATATCCTGAGTTTGAAGGGACCCACAGGGATCATTGAAATCCAACTCCTGGCCCTGCACAGGGCTGACCCAAGAATCACTTTTATATTACCAGAAAATGACAGAATGGTGCAAAATTGAAAAGAGAATTAACTTGTGCTGCAAAAGATCCCATGGAAATACATATTAATATTTCCTTTAGAGATTCTGTAACTAGAAGTGCATGTTTAGAGATTCACACCTATATTTTAAATCCCTCTGGCATTGTGGAACTGTAATTACATAGAAGTTGTATTTGGGTTAATCTATAAAATACTTTTTTAAACTGAGTTAAAACACATGTAGATAGAGAAGCTGACACGAGAAATAAAACCCCTTGTTTCCAAAATCATCTAGAGAACTGAGCAAATGAAGGTATGTTACTGATTGATGTGGCTTTATAAGGGGAAGGCCGAGTAACATGGCTCCGGCCTGTTACAGCAGCTGAGCAGAAGGGAACTGTGGGCAGTGACTCAGCTGGAATAGGGGGGGAGATGTGAGGGATGTGAGAGATGTGAGGGACATGAGGGATGTGAGAGACATGAGGGAAGCGAGAGACTTGAGGGACATGAGAGACCTGATGGGTATGAAGCACATGAGGGACGTGAGAGACGTGAAAGACATGAGGGATGTGAGGGAATTGAGAGATTTGAGGGACATGAAGGATGTGAGGGACATGAGGGACCTGAGGAACATGAAAGACCTGAGACACATGAGGGATGTCAGGGTTGTGAGGGACATGAGGGATGTGAGAGACTTGAGGGGCGTGAGAGACATGAGAGATGTGAAGCACATGAAGGATGTGAGGGACATGAGGGATGTGAGGAATATGAGAGGCCTGAGATAGCTGAGGGATGTGAGAGATTTGAGGGACATGAGAGGCCTGAGAGAGGTGAGAGACATGAGAGACGTGTGGGACGTGAGGGATGTGAGGGACTTGAGGGGCGTGAGAGACATGAGAGGCGTGAGAGATGTGAAGCACACGAAGGATGTGAGGAATATGAGAAGCCTGAGAGAGGTGAGGGATGTGAGAGATTTGAGGGACGTAAGAGATGTGAGAGAGGTGAGGGACATGAGAGACGTGAGAGCTTGGAGGGATGTGAAGAACGTGAGGGACATGAGGGACGTGAGAGACCTGATGGATGTGAAGCACATGAGGGACATGAGGGATGTGAGGAATCTGAGGAACATGAAAAATCTGAGGGACATGAGGGATGTGAGAGACTTGAGGGATGTGAAGAACGTGAGGGCCATGAGGGCCATGAGGGCCGTGCTGTGTGACTGCCAAATGTCCACATTGTTTTGTGTGGTGGTTGGTTGGCTTGGGCTTGTTGTGCCTTAAAAGAATGTAAACTGATAACAACTGTAAACTGCTTTAGAAGGGCAGGTTTTGGCAATGAAGAGCACTCCTTTGCATCTGCCTGGTCCCTGCGTGGCTCATTATTGCAACACAGATAAAAAAAACCCAACAACGTTGTAGCTGTAGGGACGAGCATGACATACAAATAGACACACTCCATTTCAGAAGGCTAATATCCCGTTTATTACAACAGCATGCTGTCTTTTATACCCTCTACACAGTTTACACTTTGTTCCTTGGCTACAATAGATCAACATAACGTTGATTGGTGTTAGGCCATCTATGCTTCTATTTTCCACAAAACTTTTCTAAAAATATTTTTCCAAAAATACTTTTCCCAGCTCAAGTTTTTTTCTTGCTTATCTTTTTCTCCTTCTTCTCTTCTTGGTCTCCAGGCCAACGGCCTTGGTCAGAGAATATTTGTCAAAACACACCTCATTCATTAACCCTCTCTAGCCCACAGACCAGCTGTAGGTCCTATTCTACTCTGTTACAAGGGTAGATACAAGTGTTTTTATTATATTAGTTCAACTCTAGACAACACAATTATTTTATTCACTTAGTCTGGGAAACTGTTCTGCAAAGATCAGTTTTCCTAAGCTGGTCTAATGCATACTGCAATTCCTTAATAATAGAAATTTTTATATCTGGTAGAGGCATTTATGGCAGATGTTTAATGCAAAATTACCACAAGTCTTTATTGCCAACTATTAGGAAGCAGATTATGAATTTGACATGCTCTTAAAAAAAAAAAAAGACACTTCAGGAAATCAGGAGCATCTCTTTCTTCTTTTCAGGAAAATTTATTATGTTGCCTTATATATTCCTTCCCCCAAACTATTTTTTTCCTTTACTGCTTCCTTCTCATGGCTCCCTAAGCAAACTATTAAGGCTTTTTCAAAGCAATTTATTTCTTTTGTTTTCTAAAGCCTCTGCAATTTGAAAATGCATAAGAAAAGTGCTGGGAGCAGTCAGGCCACCATAAATTCCCTACTGCTGCTTTTTGTGAGTCCATCACCAGCACAGATCCTGTCATTGATCTGCATGTGCTGGAGCTCCACTGAAATCAATGGAGACTGCTGCAGGAAAAAAGTAATCAAAGGCAGGAAACTGTCTCCTAATGAACAGCCCTGAAGTCTGTCACAGCTCCCATTAGCAAAACCGACTCTGCACAGTTCCCCACACACAGCTCAGTGCCAGACAGGATTAGCTTGGGAATATTGGTATTTCAACACTCATCACCAACAAAAATTCTGCTTTTTCCCCACGGTTCTCCTCCCAGAGATGAAACATAGGTTTGTTATTTTGCTCTCCTTTCCCAAACATACTCTAAGATTCCCATGACACTTCCTCATTCCTGGCTGAGCTGAGGGAAGAACATGCTTGGAATGGCCATCAGATGTGGAAGAGCATTATCAGGAACAGCAAACACCATCCAGGCAATCTTTTCCTGAACAGACCACAGTGGAAAAACAACTCTAAACTGCACTTTCATGTTTACCTGGGATAGTGGAAGGTGTTCCTGTCCATGGCAGGGGCTTGAACAAGATGAGATCCTTCCAATCCAAAAGCTTCTATGATTTTAAATTTGCATTATAATTAACATTATGATTTACATTCCACTAGTTCTGACCTGTCACAATTCTTAGGGGAAGTCCAGACTGTAACAGAAAGTTAATTCAGCATTTTAGAAACTCCTGCTTGATTTCTGTAATTCCATTACATGAATTAAAGGCACAGGTAGCTAAAATGAAATTTTCCAAATTCCCAGGAAGGAGAATAAGCCCATTAATTTTGTTACTGCTTCATCTTACTCCACAAACTACCTTGCTCATAATTAATTTAAAAATAATTTAAACAATATATAATGACCTAAGTGATCTCTAGTGATCTAAAGAAAACTGAGTTTTACTGATTGTCTAACCCTGTGTGACTGATATGAAGTCTTCCAGTGACATAGAATAAAACTAGACACAGAAAATAGGTCTAAACAGTTCTGAAGCTAAAATTTGTTCTTCTTAATATATTAAAAAATGCTTCAAAAATAAGAGTTTTACATACATTCAGAATCTATGAAAAGCAACTTTTAAAATTTTAACAGAATCTTTATTTTAAATTCTTTAAATTTAAGAAATGTCTTTTAAGCACAAAACCACATTCTTGACTATGTCATATTAGACAGCAACACTGTGAAATATGAGAAGGCATCATGAAATTTGATGATATCAGTGATTCCTAGTGGAAAACAGTAAATTCTCCTTGAACAGAGATAACCTGGATTTACACCAGAACAACAAAAAGCCATCAGATAGTTGTAGAGACATCCAGGAGGAACACTTATAATACAATGATACTGGAAAAGCATGGTCGCTTGGCAATCCCACAAGATATGTTCAGAGAAAGTGAAATATTATTTATGCATTTTCACAACGTTTGTATTTTTACAGAGCTCTTGAATAAAATATTGGCAAAACTGAAGGCAACTGGAAGTTACTACTGACTTGGAAAAAAATGGGAATCTATTCTATGTTTAAAACCCACAACATAAAAATATTTCTGTGGTTCTACTTGTATGTTTATTTTTTATTACCCTTATTGAACTTTTCTGCACAATATAAATGCTGCAATAATCTCTTCAATAATGACGATTTTTTCTGAGGCCATTAGAGAATTCAGAGTGTCTGAAGTAGCACTGGCCTTCCATCTGCTTCCAAAAGGGCACACCCACTCTGGAACTACTACCCCATTGACCATGCCAGAGGTCACCTGGCATGAATAGTCACTTGTGCAAATAATAGATAATGTTGGGGATTTCAGTGTGATAATGATTCTTCTGAAGCATATTGTTCAAAAGAATTAAATATTCAGAGTAATGAGACAGTCTGAATTGGAACTTTGATTCTCAGCAGCTTCCTACACTAATTTTGTAATTCTTTGGATTTAACATGTGCAAGGTTAAATAAAAAAAAATTTAAAGCATGCACAAAATGCAAATATTTCCTAGAAATAAAATATTATGCAGATGAGAGTTTCAGCTTTGCTCGATATTTTCATATTATTTGTAACTTGGAGAAATGGGTAGCTGGCATTAAGTGACAGATAAAGTCTTAAGGAAATCTGTATACCCGCTGTGCAATGAAGCATGAAGTAATTGCATTGAAAATACAGTCTCTGATCCTGCAGACCTTCCATTTCCCCAGCACAACTTCCAAATAATTTGCTTTCGTGTGAGTGAAAACCAGAGGAGCTTGGAAATGAAAGTTCACCCAGCCAGTTTGGGAACTGGATTTCACGAGAACTGCTCACCACCAATTATCCAGTTTCAATTTTGGTTTTATGAAAATAGAAAATTGGCTCTGATCAAATACCATAATTCAATAATCTGAATAAAAATGCTTCAGGTATAAAATGTGTTTGGAAGTATCTGTGATCACGGCATATCAACATCCTTTAATCCAAAGGCAACTTACCTGACAGGTGTAAAGAAATTTTGTCTCCTATTATCTGTCACTTGAACTTGTCCATCAGATCCTTCCAGCAGCATTTTAGTTTAGATTGTGGATCTGTTGACTGCTCCAGGAATTTCCAATGGACATTGCCATGTAATACTGTATCCTCTAAACTACAATTGCTTGTTAAAGATAATTATTCCATCTTACCACTCCTATATTATTAATTCCATACAGACGCAAAACCATCTGAAGGGGGGGTGAGAGTGTGTCAGAGGGAGAAAAAAAACAAGTTCTTTTCTGCTCCTCAGCAGGCAGATAGATGTCACATTTCCTTCAGAGTTCCAAAGAATCTCAGTTATTAGCAGGAATATGGGATTTTTTAAAAGTCTGGTCTTTTTCCTCACACAGCATGCTTAATTTAAAGATAATTTAAATTATAGCTACTGTTGTAGTGGAAGAACAAGAAGGAACAGTAATAGGGTATGAATGCATTCGCACAGGAGAGAAATCAAACCCTGCTTGTTTCTCACGTGGTGCTGCCACTGCTTGGAAGAGCAGGCACAGGGATTCGGCTTCATGGAATAACAGTTAAATACACCTTTGCTGATCCTGCCAAAGAGCAAGTGCACTCAGCAAGAGCGGAGTTAGAAGTCCTAAATGGCAATAATACTGTTCCCAGGAAGCAAACACATCATCATCCTCTAGCTGTGCTTCCTCTTGCTTTCTCTCCAAGCTTTGCTTTCTGTCAGGCTGATGTGAGTACAGCTACACTGCAGCAAGAGCAGTCACTTAGCAACTTTGCTGTACCCACTTGGGAGAAGAGTGTTTCCAGGGAAAAGTTGCTTATTGATCCAAAAGAACTCACTGTGACTCTGCTGTGCACGCAGATAAGGGCAGGCTTGGCAGGGTGATTTATACAGATGATTGATAGATATGCCGGGAATGGATGTGAATGTGTCACTTAAACCCTCCAAAAATAGAGTCATTAAAAATGAAAACCAAACATTTTTGACACATCTTCAGCATTTAAATAAGTTCATAAGAGATGCAGTACTCAAGGGACAGGAAATTTTGAGGAATGGCACATCTCTCATCATAGAATCACAGAATGGAATGGTGTGGGTTAGAAGGAACCGTAAAGCTCATCCAGTGCCAACCCCTGCCATGGCAGGGACACCTCCCACTGTCCCAGTGTCCAGCCTGGCCTTGGGCACTGCCAGGGATCCAGGGGCAGCCACAGCTGCTCTGGGCACCCTGTGCCAGCCCTGCCCACCCTGCCAGGGAACAATTCCTGCCCAATATCACACCTAGCCCCACCCCTGGCACTGGGAGCCATTCCCTCTTCTCCTCCAGTGTCTGATGAAAAATCCCTGTCTGGCTTTCCTGCAGACCTTGGAAAGAGCTGTGAGGTGTCCACACAACCTTCTCCTCTCCAGGCTGAGCAGCCCCAGCTCTCCAGCCTGGCTCCATATGGAAGGTGCTCCAGTCCCCTCAGAAACTTCATGGCCTCCTCTGGATCCTCTCCAGCAGCTCCAGGTTCTTCCTGTGCTGAGCCCCAGGGCTGGGGGCTGCTCTGCAGGTGGGGTCTCACCTGAGCAGGGCAGAGGGGCAGAATCACCTCTCGATGTGCTGCTCACACCGCCTTTAATGCCCTCATTTAAATTCTTCCTGAGCATCAGGATCAAGCAACAGGACAAGAGGAATGGGCAGGGGCTGAGCCCAGGAGCTGCCCCTGCACAGGAGGCACAACTTCTGCCCTGGGCAGTGCCCAGCCCTGAGCAGAGTGTGCAGAGAGGCTGTGCAGTCTCCTCCCTGGGGATATTCCAGAGCCACATGGACACACTGCTGTGCCCTGTGCTCTGGGATGGCCCTGCTGGAGCAGGGAGGTGGCACCAGAGCAGCCCCTGGGGCCCCTCCAGCCTCACCCAGCCTGGGGTTCTTGATTGTGTCTTATCTACCTAGAGGCCATAATGACATGCAGAGGATAAAACCCCAAAATAAAGCTAAGAAAACATATTTTTCAATTCTCTGGAAGCAGCTGCTGCTGGGGAAGCTGATCAAACCAGTGTGATCCATTCCCAACTTGCTTGTATAAAGCTGTGGTAGGATTGCAGTCATGGTAGGGCTTTAGATGAATCAGGATCTCAGGGAAAGAAGATTCAGGTGAGAAAAGCCAAAAAGAACCATGTCCATGCTGTGCTTACTTAGCTTTCTCCATTATCTCTGTGCAATACAAGAAACCCCTTTGCCTCTGCACATGTACAATTTTATATATTCACCTCTATACAGGTATTTCATGATATAAAATCACATAGCATTATGTATTATATAAAACAAATAAAAAGCAAACCATCATGACTGAAATCTGACTAACAGAAGTGACTGCTTTAATAGCACCATGATTTTGCACCCTGTGGTATTTCTATTTGCATATTAATGAAGTTGAAGGTCAGATGCCACTAATTACAGCCTGTTCACTCTGTCCAACATCCCACCACCAAATACTCAGGAGTGGACCTCTTAATGCCATTATGCAAATGATACTTAAGTACAGAAATAAATTCAAAATAGTGGCATCTAGAGCAGCATATTAGCAGGAGGTAAATTAACAAATATATTCAAGAAATTGAAATTAAAAATTATTATTCAACACGAGATTAATTATTACTGAATGATATGTAAGAAAAAATTATTTTTTTCTCCCTGGTGTAACAGAATAAAACATCCAGTAACTTGGCAGGATGTATTACCCAACATTCCAGCACGAGTCTGATAAAGAATGTGTTGAAGCAAATAGAAAAGAACTATCTTGGTTTGTAGAAAAGTGAAGAACTGATTTCAAATTATTTGAAAATTTATTGAATTGATGTAAAAAACCTCTAAGAAACCCTCCAAAAAACCACCAAATGCCACAACATTTCACAGTATAGCAGCTTGGTACTGGAGACAATAAATAAGATGATTTCCATAAAAAATTGCCAATATAAATAATTAGTAAATTCTTGTTTACCACTAAAAATTAAGTAACTTTCACATGTAACTCTATGGCATAAAAAAAGTGATTATTATTTCTTTGGTGTAGAGTGTGAAAATAAATTTACCATTTCTTCTAACATCCCTTTTTCTATAAAGAATGAGAGTGTAAACAAGTGCACAACTTGAAAGAGAAGATCCCATATGAAACACATCCCTGGAAACAAGCACTGAATTCAGACAACCCAGCATTTCCAGCTGCAAAGGAGAAAGGAGGGAATACAATCCTTTGGTCTCCTGTGGGAGAGCCATGAGAAATACAAGACTTGCAAAGACAAACCTGTGTGTGAAGGAACCCCTCAAGTCATGGGCGAGGTTTTCACCCTGGAGAATGTGATGGAGGTGCAAGGAAAGCCACAGGTCAGCATCTGTAAGACAGAAAAGCAGATTTATCCTGTGGCAAAACCCCAGAAGGAATTGTAGTGATGTGCAGGATAGAGGGCTAGGGAAGGGTGGAGGGTGTCTGTGCCTCTGGTTTCAATCACACAGGAAGGGAAGAACGAGTTACAACTTGGAACTGGCAAAAACTAAAGAAGCATAACACAGACTGAGAGATCATGGAGGAGAAAACAGTGGCACTGCAAAGTGGTGATTGCCTAAAACACTCAGGGAAGAGCCTGAAGGCAGCTGAGGGGAAAAAAATAGATTGCCAGGAGAAAAACAAGTGTGAAGGTAGAGAGCAATGCAAGGAGTCAGGTCACAAAATAAAAGGATGAGCAGTCTCTCTGCAACAGATCAATCTGTCCTTGGTCCTTTACTCCAGTGTAAAATATAAAGGAGAGCAAAGCAAAGCAAAGCAAAAAAAAAAAAAAAAAAAAAAAAAAAATATATATATATATATATACAGGATAGATCCCCCCAAAAAACAACTGTCAGTCAAACCAGCAGAAGTATCCACTCTGTTTACATAAATTAAAGCTCAATTGTGCAAGAACTTTACCTGCTATGAAAACTTTAGGCTTTAGAAATTTTATCTCCTGTTCCAATATCTTTCATAAGAAAGTTTTATTCATTCTCTTGCACGAAGGCTTTCTTCTTTGGTTGCTTGTAAATAAATGTTCAGCTACAAAGTGATAAAAGTTGTCAGCAGAACAGAAGCTAAGTTCCATGACAAGAAACCTATGGACTGAAGGGTAGGAGGGGGAAATAGCACCACAGTTGGAATTCACAATATATCAAACTATTTTTAACATTAGTGTTAAAGCAAGGGGAAAAGCAAATGTTACAGGAAAAGCCTGGGACAATACAAGAATGCTCTCAGCATCTTGGTACATGTCAAGAAAGATCATCAGCTTTTCTTGGGGATAAATTTTTCCCAGAGTAGAAATCTGTCACAGTAGTATCCAAAATTGGGAAGGGTACACAGTGCTATGTTAATCTTTGTTTCTAAAGGTAGGAAACAAAGCAGATTATTTTAGAGTATCCTGCAGAGGATGATTGAAAAATAAATCACCATCTCTGCATCCTGAATTCTGTAATATTTACCCAAGCAGTCTCACATCTATTTCTCAAAAATATTTTACCAATAAGAAAAAAATAACAAGAAACCCCCACCCCACTATAAGATTTCACCTTAGTCTATGAACTCAACAATTTAGCCAAAAATGTTTCCTACTTGCAGTCTTACACCTGTTTTATCATTTTATCAGCTCCTTTGGATGAAGGAGTCAGCAAAAGTCCTTAGGAATTAACTACAATTTGTATTCTCCTTCTCTACTATTTTCGCCTTTCTGTAGTATGCAAACCCTTTAAAGTTAATGAAATTACTCTTGTTTTGTTTTTGTCTTTAATTTTATTTGATGCAAGACAACTAGACAGGAACACTTAATGTAATTCTTTTTATAATAACCAAGGGAAAAAAGTGAAAAATTTATTTCCACATGTTTTGTTTTCATAAGGTTGTTGTATTAAACCTACTTGAAGGTTATATATATATATATATAAAATAACATATATATAGTATATAATATATAATACATAATATATAATATATATAATTATATTTTATATAATACATAATGCTATGTGATTTTATATCATGAAATACCTGTATAGAGGTGAATATATAAAATTGTACATGTGCAGAGGCAAAGGGGTTTCTTGTATTGCACAGAGATAATGGGGAAAGCTAAGTAAGCACAGCATGGACATGGTTCTTTTTGAATGTTATTTCATTATCAGACTCACAGAATAAAAAAGTGTTTAATTAACAAATATGAATCAACATTTTAGGACTGATAATTTAGAGGCTTTAAAATAATGAGCAAAAATAAAAGCACAGAGTTGTAAAGGATAGGACTTAGCAGTATGGTTTTTAATAAAAGAGTTTTTCTGGTTTTCATTCAATTCCATCTGATTTCAATCTTAAGAGGTTTTCACTGTAGCAATACATTAGATTGAATATCATGGTACAAAAATCTGTCAGAAGAAAGATTTCCTCTCATGGTGTAAGAGAACTGAGTAATCAAACACTCTTACTATTAGACCTGCAATAACAATTTCAACATTTGTTCTTCTATTGAGCAAGAACTCATTTCCAAAATCTTTTAGCAGTGAATTTTACCTGCACACAGCCCTTTCCAGCCCGTTGGTTTGGTTTACCCAAAGCAGTGATGTTTGAGCTGCTCTGAAAGCTCCCTTGCAGCACACACACACGTTTGCTTGTGCTGAGATGAATAAATCAAATGTTAACAGGGTTTGTCTTCTCTGGCAGAGCAGATTAACATTAGCAAAAGTCACCTTTGCTACAGAAGGTTTAAGTCTCTCAGATCTTTCATATGGATTTCAGAATGATATGCTGAATGCCTTCAGCTGCTTTCCCAATATTTTTGCATGATTTTCCCACAATCATAAGGATGCTTCTATTCCAAAACCCTTAGGAAGGAAAATATTGCCAATATTTTTAGGTATTCCTGTGGCATATTATGAATGGTCACAAGCAGTTACTTAAAGATTTTTTGTTTTAAAGACTTCTAGTTCAAAACCATGAGAGTGGCTGAACATATCCAAAATATCACTAATCAATATGTCGAGACAGAGAAATGTCTCAACATTTGATGACATCCCAGCCCCTAAAACGAGCCTACAAGAGAAATGGAGTGGGACTATTTACAAGGGCTGGAGGGACAGCACACAGGGAATGGCTGCCAGTGGCAGAGGGCAGGGCTGGATGGGATCTTGGGCAGGAATTGTTCCCTGGCAGGGTGGGCAGGGCTGGCACAGGGTGCCCAGAGCAGCTGTGGCTGCCCCTGGATCCCTGGCAGTGCCCAAGGCCAGGCTGGACATTGGGACAGTGGGAGGTGTCCCTGCCATGGCTGGGGGTGGCACTGGATGAACTTTGAGGCTTCTCCCCACCCAAACCATTCTGTGATTCCATGAAAACACATCATGTCCCTCCCAACTGGAGAACCGAGGCAGACCTGAGTACATTTGTATATTTGGAACTACAAATATACACTCCTAGCCCAAACCTGATGAGCACAGAGCTGTTCAAGAGTTGCACCCCCAAACATGTGACCTGCTTCATGTCTCATTTCCTTTTCTTGTGCCAGCCAAGTACCTCCACTTCACCATGTTCACCTTTCTAAATCAATCAATCAATCAATCAGTGTTACTGTTTTGCTGGTGCCCCAGTGGAGCACACCCCCCGACACTTCAGGAGTTCCTCAGTAACTCTCTTCATAAGCAAGCAGATTTTAGTACAGCTTTTTTCCTGCTTCTTTAACAATTAGTTCCCACTGTATACAAACTAGAAAAATAAAAGTATTTAGTAGAAATAGGAAGTAGCTGGAATCTTGAAATATGTGCTGGTGTTAGAGCACGAAGTTACTCTGCTGAGCCCTAATGAATACCCAGGGCAATAAATTACTTAATCTGTATCAAGAAAGCACTAGAATATTCACTTTACAGAACTAATCCACTGACATGCAATTCATTAATGATCTCAATTTGATCTTTTCACACACTGTAATTTACTGCAGAT
Source organism: Acridotheres tristis (assembly GCA_037013685.1). NCBI lineage: Eukaryota > Metazoa > Chordata > Aves > Passeriformes > Sturnidae > Acridotheres > Acridotheres tristis. Next base: position 3,091,324 of record CM072898.1, read on the forward strand.
AGAATGTCACAATAAGGCACCCAGGAAAGGCAGAAGTTACACTTGAGATCTGGTAATGCCAGCCCCACTGGCTGCTGACAACAACAACCACAGAACCACTGAGGCTGGAAAACACCTCCAGCATCAGAACCCAGCCCATGAGCCATCACCACTTTGTTCACCAGCCCAGAGCCCTGAGTGCCACGTCCAGTTGCTCCTTGGACACCTGCAGGGATGGGGACTCCAGCACCTCCCTGGGCAGCTCCTGCAAAGCCTGACCACCCTTTCCACTGTTAATGGTAAGGGCACACAGGCATAAACACAATCTCTCTCTTTCTCTCTGACAACTCACTCTATTATTTCAAACCACAGTTGAAGTAATTCAGACTAAATTTCTACACATCAGCTGGAAGCAGTCTAAGCAGAGTGATTTCAGAAAGCTTACTAAGGACTTTTATTTTGTTGTAATAACAGAAATGTAAGCCTTGGAAGCCTAGCACAAAAAGAAGGTAGAAAGCATCTTTTGGTGTATAACAGGATCATTTAAAGCAACATCGTGATGGCCTCAGCGAATAACATTTTGCAGAGGTCTCATGGCGTAAAAATATCAAAGATACTGATTATATGAGCTGAAAAACACTAAAGGACCAAGCTCCCCTGAGGGGCATACAACGAATACTACAACTACCTGTCACTGAAACAACTTTGTTACTGTTTTCCTGTGCCTTTGAAATTGAAATTATTTACATAACATTTAAGGTTGCCACTTTTATAACAGGGCAAACAAGAAGCACACAAGCATTACAACATCATCCAACAATGCCAGCTGCAAATCAGCACTAAAAGCTACAGGAAAGCTAAAAATGAACCCTTTCTTTTAACTTGGAATTTAAAAGTTCATTTGACTGTACACTTTCTGATTGAAGACATGCTCTGTTCTCAAGTAGATACAAGGTTCAAAATGATTTTAAAATGTGATGATAGGTACTAAACATAGGCAGGTGCACTGGAATAAGAGAGGCAAGACTGGGGGATTTATAATTTTTATCTTTGCTAGGTAACTTAATTTTTTTCTTTTTTTTTGGCATGGTATAATTATATGTCTTTAGTATTAATGTAGAAGTCACTCAGTCCAGTTATTAAACAGAACCCCTCTAGCTGTTACAGAGGCTCAGAGTAAGTGCAGTTCCCATTATAGACAAGCTTCTTTGTATTAAATTGCCACTCTGAAATGGGGCCTACCAGGTTACCATCAAAATCAGGACTTGCTTAACCAGGATAATCAGCTAGAGTAGTTAGGTAATACTCTTCATTAAATCTGATTTGTAGCTTGTGATATTGCTGATATTAGTGGTACTCACAGTCATTAGAGACTATATTTCTATTTTCATCCAAAATGTCAAAGACCACACTAAAAATCTTGCTGTTTAAAACCTTAAACTCTGCCATCCCAATTCATGACCAGGATTATACTCATCTTTTTTAGGTCTCAGCTGATAAAAGAGAAAATTGCTTATTTTTCACTCAAATGAGCAATTTAAGAGCAAGGAAACAGATGGCAATATTTCTTAACATAGTTTGGATTAATTATAATGAGTTACAATAGATCACAGAATGGTTTGGATTAGAAGAGACCTTAAAGCTCATCTCACTCCAATCCCTACCTTGTGCAGGGCTACCTTCCACTACCCTGATTGGTGCTCAAATCCTGTTAAATACTATGAAATTTTATCTCATCTATCAGATCAAGAAATTTCTTTCAGCATAAGTTCCTAATCAGATTTTTATTCCAATATTTAAATCATTGCCCTTTGCATTTGAAGTAGAGCAGACAAATACAGGGAGTTCCACATCAGCTTGCTTATAACTAATTGCAGAGGCTGATTACGTTGCTTTAAACCTAATTAACTGTACTGACAGAAGTTCACAGAGCCTCCACACTTCCAACAGGCACTGAGGACAAGGTGAGCACAGAGTTCTCAATATCCTGTGGAGCCACTGCTGAAGCAGATGCTCTTCTCATCTTGAAAGTTATAAGTTCAAGAAAAAAAGTAACATTTCTTGTTTCCTCAGCAAGAGAATACTCAGTGCTAATACACAGAGCATTTATGTTTCAAATAAAAGAGTGAAAACAGTTTTCTAGGGTTTTTTTTATGTGAAGAAATTAGATGGCCCCATAATCTGAATAGAACATATATAAAATATCATTTATGTGAGTGAAAACAAAGTTTTGTTTAAGCTCAGAAGCTGGGCACCCTTCTTGTGCTCCGAAGGTGAAATGCTTCTGTGTTGTAATAAGCCTTCTTAGAACCAAAAAGAAAATGTATTTGAAACAAACAAATACTTTATATTGCATGCTCCTGTATAGGAGAATAAGGGAAAATCCAATCTCAAGACAATTTACTGAAAGCAGAAGGAAAACAATGGAATTGCTAAGAAAGCAATCAGACACTTTTTTTATACTGCCTGTCTTGATTTTTAATAGCAATAGCTCTATCTCTCAAGACACTATTTGATATTGAATATAATTTATTTTTTCCTGAGTTCAAAGAACTTAAATTGTTTCTTATAGAATGTAACACAAAACAAAAATAAATCCAAACAAACAAAAAAGAAAAACATTTACTTTTCAGATAAGCAAGGAATGAAAAATCTACATGTATTGAAATTGTAAAATCTATTTTCTCTTTTCTCCACACCCAAAATGGATGGTGGTAATATGTCTCTGGAATCTGCACCCATAATTATTCACGTTGTGTTTTGCCTATCTCTGGTTTACTGGAAATCACAGAAATAGGGTTTTGATTTGGATTTGCATCTTCCTTGGAAGATAACTATTAATCATGGAATCATGGAATAACCCGAGCTGGAACAGATGGATCATCCAAGTCCAGCTCCTGTCCCTGCACTGTGCAAACCACCAGTGGCTGACATTTCTGGAGAAGAATATTCAATTTACAAATTACAGAAGCCTGAATTCTATTTGCATCAATAACCTTGAGAAAACAACAACCCACAACCAAGTCATTCAAAATTTTAGTTTCCAAATTTTAGTTTCTAGAGAGTCATTTAAAATACTGTTGCATTTTCCTTTCATTTCCACAAAACACAATTAGTCTTTTGAGTCTTCATTGCTTTTGTAATAGTACACATTATTAACTGAAACACTAAACAAGCTGGCAGTACTGTTAGATGTTTATTGCTGAGAGACATTTTCATTAGGAGACTGAAAGTAATGCATCTTTTCACTTTAGGGAGATGACACATAAAGAAATGTAATAATTAACCCCCACCAAATTTTAAAATCCTGGTTAAAGTGAATAAAATGTTCCTTACTGACACTCTGGTTCATCTGAATAGATTATTAACTGCTAAATATGTATTTCTCTACTCGAACAAAATATTGCATGACGGATTTTTTCAGAATTTATTAATTATAAAATTGAATTTGTAAATGCTTCATGGTCTTGTGTGATGTCTGCATGAGGCCACCAGATTCCCAGGTTTTGGTGTTTGCTCATTTGTGATACTTAACGAGATATTTCTTCCCTAATAACTAAAACACCCAACCATTTCCTCTCTTTTTGCATGTCCCATTCAGTCCCTCCCAGTCCATTGTTCATGGACTAAAAACCAGAAATGCAGATGTTGTAGCTGTGCTGGAAGAAGAGATACAATTCTGTAGACACCTATATGCAGGGAAGATGAATTTTGGGGTAATTTGATGTGGATTACTGCCCAATACTGACTGCAGGTTATCATTTGCTTTCACACACAAGAGTACTGGCCCTATTGTGCTCCCAAAAAAACATATCAGGAGGAAGAAAACCGCACCCCTGACTTAGTAAAGTTCTAACAACAAATTAATATGAAACCATGAGCAGCCACAATTATTAGATTAACATGTGTGAGGAGTACAACAGCTCCCCTAAGTAACGGAGTCACTGCAGTTAATGACTGTCAATTAAGCAAATGGAGCCAAAACCAGGTATTTGCCCTCCGGGTGATGGACACCCAGGGTGCACACCCTGATGAGACTCATCCCTTTTGTGCCACACTGGCAATTTTAACGGGGTTGGCAAAGATGCAGTCAAAGTGCCAAATGACTTCCGAAGCAAACACGAGCAGCACTTAACTTCTGATCTCTAGGTAATTAAATTTATTAGGAGTTCAGACTTGAAGCCTTTTGAAGCCCCTGCAACCCAGTAAAGAAAACCTTCCAATCAGTGCAAGTCAGGCATCTTCATGCCTTCAGATGTTGGGGTCACTGCTACCTTCTGCATTTGTTCTTTCTGGATATTATTTTATAAATAATACATGCAAGTCTAATTCTGTTCAGACTCGGTCAAACAAAAGTATCTGACATTGTTTGCTTTCTAGAAATGTGATTACTGCTTTCTGTCAGAAATAAAGCTCTGTGGGAAATCTGTTTTTCCTGGTCAAGAAAGTACTGTGCTGAATACAGAGTGAAGGGGAGCACGAGTGGAAATTATGCAGACAGTGTGACTAGAGGAAAATGTGGAAGTGCAAAGCAAGCTTAGTATATTTGTGTAGAAAAGTGCTGACACACATATCATTAATGATGTAAGAAACTAATCACCAGCCTCTGCTAAGATTCACAAAACTGGAATCTACTCATTTCCGTGCTTATTGTCATGGTCCCTGTCCATTCAGCTGGGGAGCTAGTGGACTCTTAAGTCTAGAAGAGAAGGATAAGTCCTGCAGGTTTAACCAGTTGTGGGAAGGTGTTTGATTTACTCTCCAGAAGAAAACTTCTGTTAGGTTTTCCCCTCCGCTGCCCCAGGCTGCTCCAAGCCCCAGTGTCCAGCCTGGCCTTGGGCACTGCCAGGGATCCAGGGGCAGCCACAGCTGCTCTGGGCACCCTGTGCCAGCCCTGCCCACCCTGCCAGGGAACAATTCCTGCCCAAGATCCCATCCAGCCCTGCCCTCTGCCACTGGCAGCCATTCCCTGTGTGCTGTCACCTCAGGCTCTTATAAATAGTTTCCCTCAAATAATCTAGAAGAGGGTAAAAAATTGCAACTCTCACTCAGTTGTCAGTAGGCAAGAACCTGATCCTTTAACTATTGCACATGGAATTCAGCAGTTTGATACAAATTGCACTGCTCAATATTGCATATTTAATAATCAGCACCATCTTAGTAGAGATCATAAATGTGGCAGCTGTAGGTTTCTTAGTGATAGTTATTTACAGATGCCTGAGGGTTCCAAGATCTGGAATTCAACCCTTTCATAGTTTACGATCTATCAGAGCCAGTGCCTCAATACCATCAATGGTAAACTTTGACTTAATCTTCACATTTACTAAGAAAAAAAAAAAGAACCCAGAGAAGATACAAGCTATTTTATTTCTAATGTGGTTTTATAGCTCCAGTTTGTACTTTTCATTGCCTGACATTTTGCAAGTCATATGATGTGTTTCCTCAGGGAAAGTAAATCAGCTGCTCTCCTGGAGTGCAAGCTTCCCAATACACAAAAAAAGTGCTTTGTTTGAGAGCAAAAGTGCTGTACAGTTGTTATGGCAACTGGATTTTAAAAGGAAGTGCATAGTTTTGAGGGGCATCTGCTTAATTCCCAAACAAATTCTTCAGCCCAGATTCCCTAGGAGGAATGATTTTTAAATCAGTATCTTGCAAGATGCAGAATTACTTCTAGCTGAGCAGCTTAGCACAGCTCCCACTGGCTCCATAAAAAGGGTGATCCCCATGTTCCCACCTCCAGGAAAGGGCGATCCCCGTGTTCCAGCCCCGTGGAAAGGGCGATCCCCGTGTTCCAGCCCCGTGGAAAGGGCGATCCCCGTGTTCCAGCCCCGTGGAAAGGGCGATCCCCGTGTTCCAGCCCCGTGGAAAGGGCGATCCCCGTGTTCCAGCCCCGTGGAAAGGGCGATCCCCGTGTTCCAGCCCCGTGGAAAGGGCGATCCCCGTGTTCCAGCCCCGTGGAAAGGGCGATCCCCGTGTTCCAGCCCCGTGGAAAGGGCGATCCCCGTGTTCCAGCCCCGTGGAAAGGGCGATCCCCGTGTTCCAGCCCCGTGGAAAGGGGGATCCCCGTGTTCCAGCACTATGGAAAGGGCGATCCCCGTGTTCCAGCCCCGTGGAAAGGGGGATCCCCGTGTTCCAGCCCCGTGGAAAGGGGGATCCCCGTGTTCCAGCCCCGTGGAAAGGGCGATCCCCGTGTTCCAGCCCCGTGGAAAGGGCGATCCCCGTGTTCCAGCACTATGGAAAGGGCGATCCCCGTGTTCCAGCCCCGTGGAAAGGGGGATCCCCGTGTTCCAGCCCCGTGGAAAGGGCGATCCCCGTGTTCCAGCCCCATGGAAAGGGGGATCCCCGTGTTCCAGCCCCGTGGAAAGGGCGATCCCCGTGTTCCAGCCCCGTGGAAAGGGGGATCCCCGTGTTCCAGCCCCGTGGAAAGGGGGACCCCATGTGCTTCAGCTCCATGGAAAGTGTGATCCCCGTGTTCCAGCTCCGTGAAAAGTGTGATTCCTGTGCTTCAGGACAGACACACAAAACTAACTCCCAGTACAGCTGTAAAGTCCTTTAAAAATAAGGAAAAAGCATAAAGAGAAATCCATCTGGCATGTGTGTGTGTGTGTGTGATGGGCTGGGTACAGTAAGGCTGATCATGGTTGTCACCATGCTGTCAGAACCTGTCAGAGAAGTTTCAACATGAAGCTGTGAATTAGGAATTGAAAGTTCTTTCATATTTTTAAGAAATGCAGTAATACTTGAATCATCTATAATTGACAACACTGACTTACAGTTGTCTTCACTGTGTAGAGTTTTATGAAATTTCAACACTATACAGATGAAGTTTTGGGGATGTTTTTCAGAAATATGAAGCACTGGCATATACAACATATTTATGCATAAAGACAAAATTGCAAATGAAAAATACCCCTATTAGTGACCACTTGTGCCAGGACTTATAGCTTTGTATAGAAAAAAGGTCATGCAAGGACTCAGAACTACAGCTAAAGAGCCAAGGTTCCCAAACTTCCAAGGGATACACAGATGTGCAAAGTAGTTCTTTCAAAGGGACATTTACCATCAAGCACAGGCTGGAGAAAAATATAACAGGCAAAGTAACTGATGATGCTAAGAATCACACCGTATTTAAAATTCAAAATAAATAACTAACTTCTGAAAGCTATTAGTGAACATGATGAAAAAATACAAATCCTCCTGTATCTTATTAAAACATAAATGGCTTGAAAAAAGTAAAATACTGTATAACAACAATCAGAAGCAGAAAAACTAAATCTGGAATCAGCTACAGCAAGGAGTTCAAAATCGAAGGCCTTGGATGATGGATTACATTGTAGCTGCTAAAGCTACACTTTATTCTCACCTGCTATTGTAAGTGCAGGACTTGTGTTTTGCAGAAAAATCTGAAAGTCCTACCAAATGTACCAGTACTATAGCAAAGCACTGGTATTTGTGTAAAAATCACAGAGATTCAACAGGTATGAATAAACTCAGGCTTCTGTGGCTGCTCCACGCCCCTTCCCTTTTCACTTCTGTTCAAGGCTGCTGTGAAAGATGGGCATCAGAGTTAGCTGTTTACACACATAAACAACAGGCATCTTTAAAAATCTATAAATTCTAGATAGTCTATAAATACTGCCAGCTCTCTGCACCTGCACTGGATCCAGTCAGATTTATAGAAGGAGGAATTGTTCGTTCACAGATGCATCTTAACATTAAAGTCCATTTCATTTACATGACCCTGGAGCCTTGTCCAGACAAGCTCACTTGAGCTTTACCCAGATGGTGCCCATTTGCTCAGGCACCATTTATTACAATTCCCCGAGGTTAGGGCAGGCAGCCAGCTGGCAGAGGCTCTCAGACTTGTGCTGGGGAGATTGCATGTCTTCATCACTGCATGGCAAACACAGCAATGACAGTTCTAAACCTGCCAATGTTTGCATCATTCCGCTGCTTACCCTGCTGTGTTCAAGCTTGTTTTGTGCCTGAAAATTATATATATATTTATAAATAGGCAGAGTCATGAAAGAATTGCAGCAAGAGCACAAAGGAGCTGCCCTTAATTAACAGGACACTGGTGTTGCCATGTAAGCCTTAAATAAAACTCCAAACTCTATGGGAAACTAGTGTGGGATAAAATTAAAAATATCAGGGGAGGACAACTAAGAAGAAATAATCAAGTTTTTTCAGCAGATTGTTGTTCTAAGAACCTAAGCAGATTAATATGAAGCTTTTTCATTTTCAAATATTCTACTATGGCAGCATCAGCAAACAGATGGATGAAAGCTACAAGCAGGAGTTATTATTTAAAATGTCACAAGGTTTAATAGTCTATGTCCTAGCATATATGGAAGAAGACCAGGCAATGCTGAAACATGAAACTAATATACTTAAAGCTGGAAATTTTTTACCAGTGTGTAACTGCACCTGATTATTTCATCTCCTGCAACCTACAGCATATGCCTACAACGTTTTCATAGATCACTAAATATGCTAAACTCACTGTTGCTGCACAACTGTTTTATTATTATGGTATTTTCTTTAAGACAACACCTGCTATCAAATGCAACCCACTGAGCTACATCCATATTTAAAATAAAAATAATAAAATGAATAAAAATACCCCCTTCAAACCCCACCTAAAGCCAGTGTGAATATTATACAAGGCATACACTGGCAGACATAACATGGACCTGGCAGTTTGCAATGCCCTAGTGGGGAATGTCAAGTTAAAATTTACCTATGGCAGAGCAGTGATAGTGAAGTGTCCAGTTTATGACAATAAACAATAAGGAATAAATTTGTATTACCCAGACAGTAGCCAGTGCATACCCAAGTATGGAGCATCAAAAGAAATACAACCTTTTTCATTCCATCAATATTAATGATACCAGTAACAAATGCATTTATCTTATTCCCAATTCGTGAATTTCCAAGTATCTAAACTGTTAAACCGTTAAATTTTTCCATTGATCTAATGCAGAACAACTCACTCATTTTAAGACAGTTTCTGAGCTTTTAAAAGTGTGTAACTTCATATTCAAGGACAGCAAGTCTACAATAAGCTCAGAATTTACCGTGAAAGTCCAAACTTCCTAGTTAAAAATGTAGAGTTTGAGATCTCACTTCTCTTTTTACAGGAAACCAACTCCATCTCTAAGTCTACATCCAAAATTTCATTAAACACACAATACTTGACTAAACAAGGTTTCTCATCATCCCAAATCAGAGCCCTGGCTTTAAACTTCATGCAGGATAAAAGCACCTACCTTGCATAGAACAGGACACAGCTCACACAGGGGACAGGTACACCCCATCCCTGCCAAATTGCACTGGAGAATCACCTGGAGATGGTTTCTCCTCAGCAGAGCTGGAACCTGGAGCAGTTTCTCTGGGAAAGGGAGGAGCTGGCTGCAGCAAAGTGCCACAGGTGCTGTATGAGCTCAGCTCCAGCAGGGCAGGGGATGGTGAGCACCCAGCTGCTGTGTGTTAGCACAGCCTGATCCGTGGAAGGATGGGAGGTAAAGCTCCTCTCTTTCCTGGCTGCTCTTTAAAACACCTTGGGAAAAGGAGAGAGAGCTCCTCGTGTTCTTGTTGTACAGCAGCAGTGCATTAGGAGCAGAGTTACCTTGCAGCTCTGCCTGGAACCTTCTGGAAGGCACAGGCTGGTGGGGATGTGTGGCATCTCAGCTCCTCATCTTGGGACCCCCTGTCCAGGCTCCAGGTGAGGCAGCAGTGTTGCCATGGGCTGTGGTGGCAGAGGGATGGGCCAGCTTAGGGTGGGCTCAGTTCGGGAAGCTGCAATTGAAAGGGAAAGGTGCTGTGCTTAACCCATTCACTGCAGTGGCACAGGGACACGGGCTGGGTTCCCGGGATGGGGTTCTGGGGAAGGGCTGTTGATTGTGGTGATGTCTATGCGACATTCCCTGCCCTGTCCCTGGTAACACCGTGTTCCCATCCTGGGGGGAAGCTCTGCTGTGGTGCTCCAAGGGCTGAGCTGGAGAGGTGTCAGAGTTGGAAAGGCTGTGCACTTCCAAGTGATGTAAGGACACACTTTCCAGAGAATTCTAACCGAGTTTCTTAGCTGACTGCACGTTTTAAAGCTGAGCTGTGTGCTTTTGGTGTGAAAGTGCTGGAGCTGGCATTTGTTGCAGACAAAGCTACTGGTCCGTTTCTGTCAGGGAACTTTTCCCTTTGTTGCCTACTAAAGTCATGTTGGGTTCTGGTTTGGGGACTGTTGAAGTTAAGTATGTGTTAGAAACCTTCACTGAACCCACAAGCTTGCTGATGGCTTTGCTGAATTGCTGAGGAGTTTTTCAGCAGCTTTATACTCTACACATCAGTGTAAACACTTAGTACCTTTCTTTCATCTGTAATAGAAAGAAAATGCTTTTTGCAGCAACTGAAACATACAAAATTCTGCAATTCTTTGGCATCCTGCCCATTAATGTGCCTTAAGGATATGTCGAACTGGACAGCTGTAATCCTTCTTTTCCTCCTTGGACTCCAAAGATGTTGGGAAATGTTTCCTCATGTTGGTTTTTTTTCTTACACCTTTTTAGAAACTTTAGATTTCTCTTTCATTTTTATCTATCATGATATTTACTCAATACGTGGATTCCTGTACCCAGTGAGTTTCAGGGCAGTACACATGTTCAGTATCTCAAGCAGTCCCTGTTTCCACAAACTGCAAATTGATTTTCCTTCTCTCAAGTTTTTTTTCCTGAATTGTCTTGACCCCACCTGTCCCATAAGTGAAGCTTCTTGATAAGAGCAAGGACATGATGGGCTTCTAATCTAATCTTTGCTGATAATTCCTTTAGTACTAGTGGAGTTTTTGGTTGGTTGGTTTGGGTTTGTTTATTTATTTATTTATTTTTATCTTCTTTGCTTTCTTGAGTTTCTGCTGTAGGGAAAAGTTTGTCTTGATGGATTTTTTTCTTGTGGGGAAGTTAGTTTTGAAGTATTGCACCATACCTAGATATGTGCTATAACCTTCCTGCTGCGTTTAGTAATAACTAACTGCAGACTTTTTTTTCCCCCTAAACTTTTCCTGGTGGATTTCTTGGTTATAGAATGTGGGCCCTCAACACTGGGTCTGTGATCCTGGTGACTGTGTACAAAACACAAAAGACGGCCTTGGAAAATCTATTCAAGGGGACTTTTTTAACAGAAAAAATTGAACCCATTAAGTGGTTGTAAAGAGAAAAACATGAAGTTGTTTTTAAAAAATGCTACACACAAAAAGCCCCTTGTTCGTGATTTATAATAGTATTATAATTCTAAGTTGTTGTCAGTTATATGTAACTGGGGAAAGCTAATTGGATTTGTTACTTTAGTTCAACAAATCACTCATGGATTGATAATTAGTTTGTGACCTCAGATAATAAATTCAATACGTTAGCAGTTCTCTCATGAGCATTATTTTCTGAAGGTTAGGACTGCAGAATGCACCTTTTTAACAATTGTTTGCCAAGCAGTTCAAGTAAATAATGAAATACTACAGACTGAATATCACGTATTTTGACTACTAACCATTCATTGCTTTTCTTGAGAGGCTATGAAGCATTAATTAACATTTTTATTGCTACAGAAGTACTGCAAAGGCAAAGTTTATTACAAGTACAATTCATAAAGGGCCCGTATTTGTTATAGTTTCAGGATGGGGAGCAGTTTTAGGCACTTGTTTCATCTGTGCCTGCTGATGCATTATCTGTGAGGGGGTGGATGTGTTTGTTGGGTTTTTGGCAGTATTTAGATGTATGAATATGTTTCAGTGACGCTGAAACAAACACACAGGTCTCCTGAAAACTTGTTTTCCTTGAGCTTTTGGATTTTTTAGTTAATAATTTCTTTTTTATTGTTACATTCCTGAGGTTTTACTTCTGATGGCGGTGTAAATGCTTTTGTAAGATCAATGGAAGGGTTTCATATTTCTAGTGACACAGTAACAGCCCCAGAGGAGTCATTACCCTCACACTGCAGGCACTGGAGCTGTTTTGGTGTCAATGAAGTGTCTCTCAGACTTCCATCCGTGTGCTAACAGCCCCAGAGGAGTCATTTCGTGTCACTCGCAGAGCCTGAGCACTTATGATGTCAATGGAAGTGCGATTTTAATGCCTGGCTACGTGCTCGTGGGAACATTCCATGGCTGGGATGAAATGCGGGCTTTACCTTTAATGTGTTACTGCGGCTCTGTAAGAGGTTTGAGCATGAGCCTTAAAAGAAGAGGAATCTGCAGCCTCTGAGGCTCGTGTTTTGGCAGCTGCAAGGCTGGAATTACTCAGGAATTTGCACCTTTTCCTGTGCATTGTGAAGCGTTGTGGTGGTGGATGCAATGGAGCAGTAACCATTGTTCCTGCACTACACAGATGGGGAAAGCTGCAGCCCTGACACAAAGGAAACACCGGAAAGATATTTTTACAGTAAAATGTTTGCAGGCTTGTTTTGTGCAATGAAAGATGGGTGGATAATTCAAGATTTTGGGTTCTAACAAGGAAAAAATATCCTTTTATGGGATCTTTAACTACTATTATTTTTTATTTAAATGCACTTTTTATTCCCTGAACTAATCTACATGGAAACTTAGAAGCTATTATGTTGACTACATAATTTTTTCTTTTTATTTCACGTTTTGAAAAGTTGCTGTCTTGATCAAGGGTTATAATGAGCCTTACAGGTACTACTGAAAATCATATCCCAGCATCACAGGCTGAAAACATTTCTTTTTCGATGTTTCAAATCCAACATTTTGTTAATGCACTTCAAGGTTAATTGCTTTTTATGCCCTATTAAAGGAAGTGAGATGTCTTTTATATAGAGAGCAATACAAATTTTTCATTTTGATGTTTTTGCATTAATGTGGTAACGGAGTAAGGTATCAATGATTTTAGGGATATAGACTGGCGACTTGTACAACCCCACAGTTCCTTCAGTGCACTGACATAACCTACTTCAGGTACCTTTAGGTGTTAGCAGTGAATTAAAAGTACATTTCATTTTGGCTTTTTTTTAGCCCTAATTAAGGAATTGGCCCTAATTCCTTAATTTGCAAGTAAACCCATCCCAGGGATTGCATTTTTCACTGAACCAGCAATTCTGGATTGTGGAAAAAGACAAGCTGTGTGTTTCCATGTGTGTTCTCACAGGGTGATGCACAACTAGGTGTGTTATTAAAAAAGACACATAATGACATATATTCTAAAATAATGGTATGTCCTTTAGTGGTGGAGTTTTGTTTGCATTCAATACATCATCACATTTTTTTCTTGGCAAACTTTGTATACAATGCAGACACAGCTTCAGAAGGAAGAGTATTTTATGTTTTGATTACTAAGAATTGTGGCATTTGCAGGTCAACACTTGAAAAATTAATAGCATTTCTTCACCTTAATTTGTTTTCCTTTTAAAATTAAATTTTTTTGTATGAATGGCTACATTAAAATGGCATTTTTCCTAAGTGTTGGAAGGAGTGATGGTGCTGTTTAATTTCTTCGTGTTGTCTCTCATCATTATTCCTCTGTACCTGCACTAATTGATCAGGTATATTAGGCTTTCCAAATTATTTGTCTAACCCCAGGTGGATTTACACATTCTCTGTCTCTTTGCACATGAGGCTTCAGTTATTTTCCAGGACAAACAGGCAAAATACTGCTCTTTCCTCCTGCTCTCAGAAATCCTGAGGTGGGAATATCCAAACTGACCAACACTGTACAAACTATGAACAGGATCTAGGGGAGAGCACAGTGTCAGAACAAAGCCCTGCTTCACAAAGCTTTTGTTTTTACTTCTACAAATTGGTGTATTTTTTTCTGGAATATTTGTGATACAAGAAGTTTGACAGTGGATCAACCAAAGTGATGTTGCAGCCTAGAGATGGAGACAGAGGTCTCTATTAATTAAAAAAATAGTCATTATAAAGGAATGAAATGAATTCTTGGGTAGGTAGAGACTGTATTACTGTATTTCCTCACACTTGAACACAAGAACATATTTTATAAACTGTGAGAAGCTCTGCTGGAGGTGGCCCTGCAGTAGCTCAAGGCAAGACCTGCTTCTGGTGAACATAACCTTACATACAGTGACAATAGGATGCTATGATTTGGTGTGTCTATATATAAATATATCACATTTTGTATGCACTATGGCTTCAAATAACTTACTATCTAAAGAAGTATCTCTTAATATCTTTACTCATGTTCAACTTTATTTCAGTGGCTGTGGCTTATAAATCACAGGTGGTCAGAGGTGATTTTTAGGGGAATTAATTCTACTTCTAGAATTTTAATTTTATGAAGTACTACAGAATTGTTTGGTTTTTAACTTGGATTAATTTTGAATAACCAAAGAGTCTTTTGACCTGCTAACAATATTATATCTAAATAGTAAACACTAATGCAATACAACACATGTTTTTGATAACACTTGGCTGTTTGATTCCTTCTGATGTTCTCATCTTGGTGGAGGGACTCAGCTCAGTGTTTTTCTTACTGTAGTACCTTAATACCATTTACTTTACCATAAGAGTTCTACCTTAATTTTTGGGGCTTCCTTTTCATAGGAAGAAGCAGAGGTGCAAACAAAACTTTCCTTTCTTTCAGTCACTTTGTAATTTGTTTTTGTTATTGCTGCAGAGACTCTCACAGTTGAAAATATGCAAAGTAAAAGTTAAAATAATTGTTTGTACACATAAAGGATGTTGTTTTCTTCACACCTTGTGCAATCCCCTTAAGTGTTTTCTGGATTTTCATGTAACTTTGGATACTTAAGCTGTGAACTCCCATGTCTTCACCATATTACCCTCACATGTTCTTTCTATTATGTTGTATTTGTACTTATAGTAGACACAGTTGTGCAGTTTTCTCGAATTTGGGAGCATGTTATATGAAATACGATATGTGAGACTTAAATTGAGTGAGTTTAACCCCTTAAGAGGAGCAGGAGTCATATAAGAAAAAAAAAAAGGTTAAGTTCTTCTCACTTCTTCTAAATCAAGTGTTTAGAAACCTTTTGGTTATACTTTGCTGAGGATTAAATCCCTTGTCACAGGAAATCTGAACCCTCACACTGTTGGTCCCTGGACTCTGGTACTTAATCAGGCATGGCAGCAAATTGCTGGCTGCTACCACCCTCAAAAGGGAAAAAGCCACTCTCCTCCAAAGTGTCATAAGGGAAGAAAGAGATTGGAAGTGAGTTTAATCTGATACTACAAGTGCCTGAAAACTAACAGAATACTTTTTCAAAGGCATAGAACTGGGGAAAACAGTGTCCAAGTAAGTAATAGCAAGATAAGGGCTTTGATATTGCTTTTTATAATGACCTCGCTGTGCTACCAGCAAGAGACCACACATAACCTCTGACCTGGCTGTTTTGTAGTTTCATTAGATGGTAGCACTGTCTGGCAGCTTGTCTCAAATGTGCACAGGGCCATCACAAGTGCAAACTTCCCCGTTCTTGCACTGAGCATAGGAACATGTGTGCAAGTTGAAGCAGTGGTTCTGTGCTGTTCCTTTTCTGTGCTGTTTTGACACTTGTAAATCAATTAGTGAGATTCTGCAACCAGAGTTTTACAGGCTTCTCTCTTCATCTTGAGGACTTCTGTAGTTTGAACAAAATAGCTTCAAGCTCTTTCTGAAGACTTCTATCTATGTTTTATTTTTTCTTCTGAGATGTGTTTTGAAATCTCTCCTAGTTTAGTTGTGACATATTTCACTGGTGCTGTTTACTGATAACCCCAGGGACAGCAAGTAGAGGTGTTGGAAAACATTGGTTTAGTGCAGATTACAATCCTAGCAACTGGCTTCTGTGGCTCTTGTTTGGGATGTGTTTTGCTTTGGGAACCCTTTGATATAAAAATAAAAATGTGCTGCAGTTCCTTTGCACAAACGAAGGTCTATTTCTTTTCAGTTTTGAATTTTATGAGGGCCTTTAGACCACTCTTATTAGGTTGCCAGCATAAATCTTTGAGACAATGGAGCCTGCTAGATAGACAAGTGACCACTAAGGATGCTATTGACCAAAAGCTTTTGAACATGTTAAATGAAAGTGTTACAGGAATGTGATCCAAGTAACAATAAAACAAAAGAGTTGTTCATTTCAGTTCTCTTCTTCCATACCCCCTCTTCTTGAGTTTGCATCTGCTTCTAAGGACTACCATGTAGGACTTTGCCCTGTAGAATCAGTTCTTTCCTTGAATACTTGGGGTGGAAAACTGCATTTTCTCTGAACCAGACATGAAACAATTGTCCAGTGTGCTGTCCTGTTAAGGTGCCACTGCTCATTCCTCACTGCAGCTATTTCAGTACCTTCTCTGTCCTAATTTTCTGCTCACCGTGGCTACTTCAATCTTTCTCCTCCCTTTTCAAAACTAACTTGTTGCTATGGGTATTCTTTATGTATGTCAGCTTTGGATCTCTGATGGACCTGGAGTCATCCAGTGTATCATTTCTGTGTCCCTGGGGCACGGGGAATGGGGACTATGGTCAGTTCATCACATCTCTGCTGCTCCTTCTTCATGGAGAGGAGATTGTTCCCTGCCCCAGCAGCACACAGTGCTCCATGAACTTCTCCAGAGTGAGTCTTCCTTCCTGTGGGCTGCAGGACTCTTCTCCATGGAAGTGTGGTCATTCAGGAACAGGCTGCTCCAGCATGGGTCACAGGTCCTGCCAACAAACCTGCTCAAAGCCTGTGTGGGCTCCTCTTTCCATAGTCTGCAGGTCCTGCCAGGAGTGTGGAGTTCCCCTGTGGGGTCACAGCCTCCTTCAGGCACCCCCTGCTCCCGTGGGGGGCCCTGCAGGGGCTGCAGGGGGATCTCTGCTCCATCCTGGAGCCCGGGGGCTGCAGGGGCACAGCTGCCTCTCCCTGGGCTGCACCCCGGGCTCGGGGGAGCCTCAGCTCCAGCCCTGGGGCAGCTCCTGCCCCTCCTGGGGTTTGCAGAGCTGCTCCTCTCGCATGCTCTCACTTCTCTCTCCTGGATGCAGTTCTGCAGGGTTTTTCCCCCTTTTTCAGTGTCACCCAGAGTTGCTGTTGCTGATGGGCCCAGCCTTGTGTGTCCTGGAGCCACCTGGGCTCTGCCAGACCTGGGGGAAGCTTCCAGCAGCTTCTCACAGCAGGAGCCCCCCAGCTAGCAGAACCTGCCCACACCAACCCAGTGTAATGCTGATAGACTGTCCATGTGCAAACACTTATGCTTGGGGATTACTCATTTCAGGGAGGTGCAATTTTGAGGGATCTTTGCCTCAAGTATTTATTTCTTGCTTTCATGGTAATGCTAAAAGTGGTATTTTAATTTGTAGAGGGCAGCACGGAGGTGCTGTCTGTTTGCAGGTATAAGGATTGTTGCATTTTGTGATTCCCCATTTAGCTGCTTCTCTTAGGGGACTGCAGAAGCCTGGCCACACTGGGCAGTAATTGCATTTGTGCTTAAAGGCAATAATAAAGGCAGATGTGGCAAACAAAGTGCAGCAGAGTGACCTCGGAGAGGCTGCCCGAGGGTCTGGGCTGGGGCACCATCATTAACTGTGATGGCCATGCCTGGGCCCTGAGATAATCAGACTTTAGAGGAGCATGGTGCAGGGGGCACCTCGTGGCTGTCAGTTTGCCACACACTCATTACCATGTTCTGTGTGCTGGATTGTGTGAGAACAAGGAAAATCCACCTTGAGGCGTGTCAGCCCGTCTGGCTGGAGGCATGAGGGACCTTGACAGACTAAAGCAGTGTATTAAGAGCTTTCATTCTGATGAGCCTCTTAAAAACGAGACTTCAGAACATCTAGTGCATAGCATGATTCATCTAAGACATCAAATAACGTATGTTCTTAGCCTTTGATGGCAGTCCTAATGTTATGCTTCGGCTGAAAATTGAAATTAGTCATAAGTTTTTAAAATGCCAAATTTCTCTGCAATATTTTTGCGCGTTCCTCTTGTGAAGAGGTTGATTTTGGTAATCAGTCATTGAAGCAGTGAATTGCTGCCTGAGTGAAGTAATTTTTAGGATAAAATATAAAAACCTCACCCAAATTATAAGCTTGTTTTTCATACTGGAAAGTAATTGAATGAAATAATCCTTTATAATGTTCTTGTGTCTGAGGTCTGTTTATACTGCAGGTCCTGTCCTTTGACAGAGAAACATTTACTTGTCCTTAACACCATCTTGTGAATCCCTGGCAGAGTAAATCCTTCTCAGGACAGCATGTGCTGTGGGGATATTTTATGAGAGGTAAAGTTAACTTCCCAGAATCTCAAACTTCAGTTTTCCTTGTCCTCAAGTACAGAATATCCTAAACTGGAAGAGACTCACCAGGATCATCCAGTCCCACTCCTGGCCCTGCACAGACACCCCAACAATCCCACCCTGTGCATCCCTGAGAGCATTGGCCAAATTCCCTGCCCAGGAAACCCATTAGGATACCATGTTTGTGATTTTAATGCAAAGTTAGCATAAGATGGATGCTGTTCCCAGAAGATATCTAAGTAGTTGATCTCCCTCTGTAATGCCATCTTCCCAAATAATCTCACTGCCTGGTAACTGACTGTCTGCATTTGGCAACGCAGAGGAAATGTGTGATTTTTGTCAAGCTTGTGTAACAGAACTCTCTTCAGTCTGATGGTTATGGGCTGTTCCTGGCTGCCAGACAAGAGCTTGGATAAATAACCACACGTTTTGTGAAGGTATTTCCTCCTCACTTAAAATGTAAACACATTGAAAGTCACTTGATCCAAAGGTGCTTTACCTATTGCACTTGTCCTTCAGACAGTCTGTAAAACACAATTGCAATTCAAGAAATGCACTCACTCTAAGTAGTGTTGATCTTGTAATTTCTGATTTTAGGCAGAGTTATAAAGAATGAAATGCTGAAGACTGTAATTATGTCATAAAGTAACAGTGAGGGAAACACTGGAGGACTTGATCCAAAAAGTAAAAAAAGAGAAAACCAATACTTAGGCTGTAACATTTTGCTCAAAAATTTACTTACAGGTATTCACATTTTATTCATCAATGCACTGTTGTAGTTCTCTGCTCACAACAACAGAGATATCAACCTTTATCTCATGTCTTTTATTAGAAGACCCTAATGGTTTAGGAGAGAAATATTTAGATTAAAGGCATTTAGTAGTAGATTTTTAGATTCTCAGGGAAAAAACGTGGCTGGTATCAGAAATTAATTTAGAGACACTAAAAGCTTATGAAGGCCACTCATTCTTGAACTTTGTTTTGAATATGATGAGGGTTTAGATCTATTTATGTTTAAATTAGGGTTTCATCAGTATAATTTTAAGGACCAAATTTCAATGCAGGCCAGCATCAGTTACAAATCTGGTTTGTTGTTTGCATTTGTCTCAGTGGAGATCTTGTATACCAGATTATTTTTAGTCCCGTGAAATCTAGATTTGACAGATTTGCTCTCAAATTACCTGATGTATTTCATGCATCCTGGAGGAATAGCTTTAAAAAGATACATTGTGCTTTCTGTCCCTGCAGTAATAATGAGATGACTATTTAGCTTTGAAGAGTTCTTTGTTTAATTTTCTCAAGCAATTTTCTCTCTGTGGAAAAACCACAGTTTTAATATTATGCTCTGAAGAAACTCTGGGCTTGAAAGAGGTTGTTGAAGGTTATGTGGTGCTTTATATGTGCATCAAAATACCTGAAGGGGACACACACTCCCTGATTATTGTAAAGAAAGGTGCTGGGTTTAAAGCATCTGGTTAAGTGCTAGACTATGAGTGCTGAATGAATATTTGTCCTGCCAATTGGATGGGTTTGGGCCCTGAAAAGCAACTGATGCAAAGATTCTACGATAATGGTTGGCAAATATTTTGCATGTGCATATGGGTGTTCCAAAAAATAACAGCTGCAGCAGATTGGGGTTTGGAAGCATTTAATAACTTATGATAAAAGAAGCTTATCTAGAAAATAAAACCATGGCCTGCAGGTGTCTGTAGCTGTGTTGTCTGGCTTGAGCCAACAATATCCTGTAAACAGGAATTTTGTTGTTTCTGGCTCTCATCCTTAGCTTTGCACCCATAACAGTAGTAGAGGAATGTTTGAGTATAAATATTCGGAAGTTTGGTAATTAATCATGTGGTAAGAGAAGCAAAACTGATTCTGTTGGCTTGAATTAATTATGATTTCACCTAAAGCAGAATTTCCACCAGCTGTTTAATGTTATATAGCTCATGCCTGTGCAATTGGCCAGTTCTTACCTTTAAACATGAGCAGAAAGAATCATAAAACATAGTTGGCAATTAACATGATTTTCATATCTCAGCATTAATGACATGCCAAGATAGTATGTGCATTGCACTTAGATAAAATTCAGTACATCATAATAGGTTATGGCAATATTCCTTGTAAAATTGTCTCTTAATTAGAAATATCTGATTATCATATCTTGCTTTTCATGCGTTCTTGAGGATTTTAGCTGACAAATCTTATGGGGAAACAAAATTTAGCTCAATGCTCAACTCCTGTGTGTGTAGCTATGACTTGAGGTCACAGTGCTTCAATTCAGGTCACAGTTGAGTCAATTCAGATTTTATTTCTGACTTGAGTTGGTTTGCTGTGACAGGATATATTAAAGACAGTGGAGCATTAATATGTTTTATCATTTAATAAATGTGCTTTTAGCTGTAGTAAGAAGTAAAAATAAGGCACTTATTACTGGCACCTACATGTGTGCAAAAGTGCTCAGGTGCCCATTGGCTTCATTTAGCACCACGAGTTGGTGCCCTTTGAGCAAATATAGAAATTTATAGCCCAGCCTAGTCCTGTTAGGGTTGAGATATTAACAGAAAAGAGAAGTCAATTGTCCATATTTTTACTAAATATATTTGACCTATAATGCTGGAAATAAAGGTTACATTGTTAAATCATTCATTTCTGTGTTCTTATGGTATTTGCCTTGTCTTCCCTTAAAAGGAGTAAGTCCAGATTTTTACAACATCTGGTATATTTATAGCAATTCGTTCTGGACAGGTTGCAATTGAGATTGACAGCAGTGCAAAGTCCAAACTCACAAATTGGAACTAGAAATGATTTAGTCAATGAGTAGGTAGTTTATCTTGCTCACTTGAATTGGAGAGCTTTCAAACCTGATAGGTGTGACTGTTTTGATGCTTTTTAATTAAAATGGAGCTTATTATAAGTGCTAAAGCTTTTAAGTATAATGTTAAACAGTTGATGTAAGGATTGTTCAGTAAGATTGCTTTCTTTGAATAGACTATATACCAATATATAGGAGTTATTGATAAAAGAATTCAGAATAAAATATGCTTGTAAAATGGATGTTCTTATGAAATAAGTGGACCAATTATAATATTAAGGCTACTCTTGTGGAAAAGAGGTGATTTATCTCTCAAATTATCTTATAGACATAAAGGTTACTATCAACATCATTCTGTTAAGTCACTTGACAGTTTTTGCTTTCAACTCTAATAATATTGAAAAGCATTTACAGGGCCTACCTTAGTGGATTTCCAATGTCATAAATAAGAACTATGCATATTAATTGTCCCAAATTGCTTATTATTGGCATAGATTTTGACACCAAGGACAATGACATGTGCCAAACCCACTGGATTATGTCCATACAGTGATCAGTAACTGCTCAAATATGGACTTTGGAAAAAAGTTCAGTAACAGAGAAATACTTTCAACTATGGAAATATCAGTGTTTCCAGTGAAGCTGCTGTAATTTTCTAGTATGGGGGAGCTAATTTGTAGTTTAAGGTGTATTATATTGATAATGGTAAAACATGTAACACACACAAATTGATAATCACAAATCCCAGGAGGTTTGGCTTGGAGGGGACCTTAAAGCCCATTCAGTGCCACCCCTGCCACGGGGTGGGCACCACTGGACACCTTCCAGTGTTCTATTTATTGTTTGTAATGTTTCTCTGCACACGGGACCAAGGCAGTGGAAAAGGAATCACTTATGTTTGATAACACATCTCAACACTTGTGTTCTCATCACTTTCCTGCAATGTGTCCCAGGCTGCTCCCAGCCCCAGTGTCCAGCCTGGCCTTGGGCACTGCCAGGGATCCAGAGGCAGCCACAGCTGCTCTGGGCACCCTGTGCCAGGGCCTGCCCACCCTCCCTGGCTGTGACAGCCTGAAAGCCTCACAGACACAAGCAACCCTGATCTTGACTTAGCAGCCTATGCCTGTGAGAATATGAAGTGACATCTTTAAGGGAGGAGGCACTGAAGGGGTGGAGGGGTTTGGCTGCAGGGAATGGATGTGGCCAGTCTTCGAGCACACATGCACTGGTCAGTGAACTGGGTGGTAACAAGTTAGTGCCCAATTGGGATTGTGTGTGATTTTTGAAAACCATTTAAATGTGAGCTGTGAGCAGTAAAGTGTTGTTGATTGCTCCTTACACACGACACTCATTGATCTGATGGTGGACTCTCAACTGACAAGCATCAGTCCCTTATCTAAAAACTTGCATACCTTTCCCTTGACTGACAGTGGGCTCAAAAGGCTGATTCTAAAGATGGTAGCGAGCATCAGCAGTTTATTAAAGCCTTCTGCCTCTTCTCTGTTGCAATCCCATGAGCAGCACAGCACTGACTCCTTCCTCTCACAGCACGACCTGTTAGCTCCAACACCACCACCTCTCTCCTCCTAACTCTACACCTTTTCTCACATGCATAGCACCTGTGTGCCCTTTTACTCTTCTGTGGTTGGTCAATACACATCAGCATTCCATGCTGCTTCTCCTTTAGTGTTGTTCACTTATCTTGTACAGCTGCACCCCATTCCCAGTCTGTTTTCCCACAATAAAGTTTGCTGTTGCTGTGACACCAGGGAACAATTTCTTCCCAGTATCCCTTCTATCCGTGCCCTCTGGCAGTGGGAAGCCATTCCCCCTTGTCCTGACGCTCCATCCTTTGCAAATTGCCTCTGTCCATCTTTTCCATAGCTCGCTTCAAGGACTGCCAGGTCACAGTGAAGTAGCTCCAAAGCTTCTCCTCTGCAGACTGAACAATCCCACTTCTCCCAGCCTTTTCCAGCAACAGAGCTGCTCCATCTCTCTCATCAACCTCATGATGTGTGGTGTAGCAATATATGAACTATTATTTGACTTTCTGATGACAGCATCACTCAAGAAAGGAATTCTAAGGAGCACCTGCCTCGTGCCCCTGTCTATGTAGATGCACAAACCTGTGCATGCCTTCAGTAGCAAAAGCCTTGAAATCCATTTGAATCTTTGGAGTTGCCCTTTTTCTCTAGCTGATCAAGCAAGTTTGCTTGCTCAAGTACAGAGTAAAGGACAAGGGAAGTGTGCAATAGAAAAGTACTTTAGTTAGTTTAATAGAAGGAAAAACATGTCTGTAAAACTCACCTCCGTTTATCAGCAATTAGTTACTTTATCTTTTCTCAGTGTAATGTATATTTTAAATTAAAAAAAAATTAGATGTTCAATAAGGTATTTAATTGGCTGTCTGTATTAATCTGGGCTAAGAAAGAATTTGCGTGCTCAGATAATGTTCTTATCTTGAACAGTCTGATTTTATTGTTTTATGTCACTGCATGCAATAAACCTGAGACTGCCTGCTGAGTTGTGGAAATGAGAGTGACAGAGCACATGTCTTGAAATCAGAATTGCAGAAAAAACCAGCAGTATAAACTAGTCCAGAGTGTGTCAGCAAGTTAACAGCTTTTGTGTAAACAGGTTTGCAGCTGGTCAGGAATTGAGATAAATGGTAAAGCCAAGTGTGCTTGAAAGCTTTCCTCTGACAATCCCTAGACAAAGGCAGTCTTTGACCTCTTCATGTCTTGTTTTCAGAGCAAACCCACGGAGACACAGAAATGGGGTTGCAGTGCAGGGCTGGAATGCCTGGGAGTGTTTCCCTCTGAATGGTGCTGTTTGAGCCATTTATTGTTTGAAATGTCTCTCTGCACATGGGACCAAGGCAGACTCGGAACAGAAAAGGAATCGTTTATGATGTGTGATAATATATCTCAACACTTGTGTTCTCATCAGTTTTCTGCTTTTTTTAAACAGGAGAATTTAGGAACTGTGCAGTTCTTCTCTGATTCAAAGCAGATTAGCAGAACTGGAGTCAGTGGAACTGTTTTCAGCTCCCATGTGTCTGTCCCAAAGTTAGAAACAGGCCATATTTTTCGGTAGAACTTGAGTATAAAATATTAATTCACAGTCCTGAGTACAAAGATGTTGAAGGAAAGTGTCTGTTGATACCATAACTCTGGATATGTAATGGCAGTTTAGAAGCAGAAGACGTGGTTAAAGGTACAGTCCCTGTGGATTTCTGATGTTATTCCACACTAGTTTTTCATTACTTGAGGTAATTGGAGTAAGTCTTTTTGCTAGTGTAGTTCTGTACTAAAGTACTTTCTTGGCCTACAGCCTGAAAGATGGAACAGTTTGCATTTTGCAGTGTTAAAATTATGACGTTTTAAAAGAAAAAGTTTCATGGATTACTGTGAAGAGTTCAGTCTGAGAGACTCAGGTCTCAAGCTTTCTTTCTCGGGTTGCTTTTTACATTCAAGTTCCAATATTAATCTGTGCAATGATTTGATTTGTGACCTTTCAGCTGAATGATATTTGCAGCCAGTAGAAATTGGCTTTGTACAAGTCAGAGTTTTGCTCCAGGTTAGCTGAGAATGTTGGCCTGCCAAACTTTTAGCTCTTGAAGCCTTGAGAATTTGTCTTCCTCCTAGAGGAGACAGGCTTCTACAGAAGTCACCCAAGAGATGCCAGAGCTTTAAAATAGTGGTTTACAAAAGACACTGAATTAATGTATACTTCTGGATTTAAATTTTCTGATTAATGTACTGGTTTTTAAATCACCATGACTTTTTATATAGATGCTTTCATATGCAAATTAGTGTAAGCAAGTGGGAGAATATGTACAGAGAACACTAAAGAAAGGCCCAAAATGCACTGTGTAGGATCTCCTGTGAGAAAGAGCTGCTGGCAGGATAATCCTTCCAAGAAAATCCCTAATGAGCCGTGTTTTGTCCAGCTAGATGTTACCTCTCTCTGTGGATGTACATATATGAAATGATTTTCACTGCTGTTCCTAGGATGTATAATGCAAGAACCTGATGTGTGTAAAATCCTTCTTTAATGCTCTGAGGAGGTAATTTATAGTTCCATTTGATGTTTAGGTAAGATGCTTGCTCTATCAAATATGGTGATTAGTCCCTCTTGAATATAAGAGAGGGATTTCTGGCAGCAGAATTCTGTTTGACTGTAAAGCCTTGGAGGCTGGAAAGAAATCCGTCACACAAAAAATGTCTCTATATAGTTGCTCATCCACCAGATTCTAAAAAGAACCTCTAAGCTGTCAAGAAGTACAATATGATAAAAGCAGGAATGATGAAAAGGAAATGGCACCTTGCAGCTGACCGTATAAAAGCATAAATTCCTCCTGGGACTTCTGCATATAAAAGATAGGTTTCACTACTTTTCTAAGAACACTGGATCACATTAACTTATTCAAATAGGAGGTCAGATCACAGTGTTTAGGTTTAAAGCTGTCCCACACAGCCCTTGATAAGAAAAAATTGACAAATCACACTTTTGAATAAACTCATTTTAATCCTTTTCTTCCTTTTGAAGTAATAAAAAATATCCCTGTCATGCAGTTGCCATTGCATTTAATAGCTGTCATTTAGTGAAATGGAAAAATGATATCAGAACATAATGCCTTCAAATATGGCTAATAGCATTTTACATGAGGAAAAATACTTTTATTTTACATGAATATGGCTGTTAGTCTATGATTATTATTGAGAATTTTACTGCTTTGCCTATTGCAGCAGAGTGAAAAGAACAGATATGACTCCTGTCATCCATGTATAAAGACAGAGATTACTGTTCCTTAAGTTTTATATAATTTTAAGAGCTTGACAAATTCTTGGCCAATTACCACTTTATATCATTTTTATTTAGTATAGTAAGCAAAATATCCCAAATTGTATTTTAAAACAATATAGTGATTTTTGTGTTTGGATCTGCTATGTTAAATGTGCTTTTATCTCAGAGCATATTAATCTCACAAGAGTGATGGCAGTGCCGTTGTGTAAATGGGTATTAATTAATTCTAAATTACAATGGGTTACATATGAAATTATAGATGACAACCAAATGAGTTCTTGGTGATTAAAGTTACTGATGCTTCTAATTAACCTGGGTGCCCTGGACATAACCTGCACAGATTCTCTGAGCTGCAAACCAGTGCTGGTCCAGAGATGGCCACACAAAGTGAATAAAGGCCCACCTTTATTCACCTGTAGCCTGAGCTGACATTTGAAAGAACCCCAGACAGACCTAACTGGGATCCACTCACAAGGAAACTCAAACCAATTGTAAAAGGCATCTTTGGAAGGCTAAGCATGCTCACTTCTCTGGTGATTACCTCGGGCACTACTTTCCCTGGAGTTTTCATGGATATTTCACTAATGCAGTAACTTAAAGAGTTTACCTTCTTTGTGCCAGACATGACTGTATTCCAAAGTGGGGAATTAGACTCTGATTTATAGTTAAGATGCAGCAGATCAACTCTTAATTATTGGAGGATTCTCCCTCTTCCAAAATAATATGAAGCACAGTTATTGGGAGTGGTTTCAGGAGCACATGGAATGCTAAGTCATGGCAGGGTCTAGCTGGGAATTGAACATGGGATTACTCCAGTCCATAGCTGATTCTCTGCAGGGCATTTGCCTGGAAGCTCCAGGTTTTATTTTGTAAGTGGTAGTTAAAAGAAAGAAACTAGGAATGTCTTAAAGCATGAAGGAAATACTAATAGTATTTCTAAGCAGTGCTTAAAGATATTTGCTTAGAATGAGGGGTTTTAGTTCCATGCACTGTTTATTCCATGAGCCTCAGTCAGCTGCTTGTTCTCTGATGTGTCCACAGTGTTGCTTGTGTGATGCCACAAAATCATTAATATGAATAGTTTCATGCAGGTGAAATTGGCTGTTCTCCTCATGAATCGGTGGAGATGCTGATGACTAGAAAATTTCTGATGCAGTTTCTGTTCATTGAAAAAAGGGGGCAACTCCCTCATGTTCTTATAGGTTTGTAAATTCTTACTTGGAGAAAAAGGATGAATGGAATGTCCAATATGGAAAAATGCTAACCAGAGGTAATGAACAGTAACTACTGGGGTCTCCAGTTAGGGTGTGTAATTAATTTTTTGAAAAATACTGAATAATAAAAGTTATTTTCTGTATTTCTCATTCATCCACTGCCTCCAGCAATATTGTTTTACATTTAGTTGGTAGGATAAGATGCTGAAGGGTTTTAGCCTCTACTTTAAATAATGCTTTAAATCTGAGCTGATAGCTTGCATATTAAAATACCAGTGACATCACATTTAGTTAATAGCCAGGAAAGTTTAAGGATGACTGGAGTGAGTGTAAACTTTTCTATCTATTAATTAATTTTTTTCATGATGTCACAAATGTCAAATATGAAACCTTAAGCTACAGTGCTCCTTTCTAATGCAATATGTTCCCCTTGTGACTGCAAGTATGGGATAAAAGGATTTGCTTTTCATCATAGGCCAAATTAAATTTTAATTGCCTGTTAAAACACAAATGTCAAAAGCAAATCTTCAACCTGAGATTATGATCCTTTGTCACAGATGTTATGTCCCCATGTAAAAGCAAAATGTTTTCTTCACTTGAAGTATGTTTTCTACAGAATATCCGAAAGTTATATTTCTAACACCAGGCTGTGATATGTATGTGATATGTGTTGTTGCTAGTAGATGTGTATGATATCAGCAACTGTTAGTCTTAATATGTCAGGTTTTTGATGTCCTATCAACATGCCAGGACATCAAATGGAACATAAGGTACAGCTGGTGAAATGACAGTGTGACATGATCAGTGTGCATACAGAGCCCCTGAGCTACAGGAGGCAGAGGAGAACTTTCCCAGTGGATACAAATTAATGAAACTGCAGAGTCCTTACTGCTGGATTAAGGAAAGGAATGGAACCCAAGTTTTTCTGATTAATTATATTTGTTACTTATTTCCTGTTATTGCAAGCTGTCTTAATCAGAAATTCTGGTTTAAAAGCACTGTTTGATTTGCTTGAGCTGTCAGTGTGTGCTGGGACCCCAAACCCCCTGCCCTGGGCTGAGCCAGCGTGGGCAGCAGGGCAGGGGGGATTCTGCCCCTCTGCCCCCCAGGTGAGACCCTGAGCACCTGCAGAGCTGCCCCAGCCCTGGGCCAGCACAGCAAGGAGCTGGAGCTGCTGAGAGAGCCCAGAGGAGGCTCCAGGATGAGCAGAGCATGGAGCAGCTCTGCTGGGAGGAAAGGCTGGCACAGCTGGCATTGTTCACCTGCAGAGGAGAAGCTTTGGGCTGAGCTCAGGGTGGCCTTGCAGGGCCTGAAGGAGCTGCAGGAAAGATGGAGAGAGACAATTGGCAAGGGCTGGAGGGACAGCACACAGGGAATGGCTGCCAGTGCCACAGGGCAGGGCTGGATGGGATCTTGGGCAGGAATTGTTCCCTGGCAGGGTGGGCAGGGCTGCCACAGGGTGCCCAGAGCAGCTGTGGCTGCCCCTGGATCCCTGGCAGTGCCCAAGGCCAGGCTGGACATTGGCACAGTGGGAGGGGTCCCTGCCATGGCTGGGGTGGGATGGGATGAGCTTTAGGGTCCCTCCCAACCCAAACCATTCTGGGATTATCCATAAAATGCAACTCAGTAACTCTTTCATTCCAGAAACTGCTGTTTCCTTACAGTCCCACCAAGAAAGTCACCAGAATGTCATATTTAAAATGCTGTTTCCTGCAAGTAAAGCAGTACAGAACAAGAGAACAGTAGAGATTTAACTTAGACCCTTTCAGGTGTTGGGAATTCCTGATCTAGCACTGAACAAGGCTTTGCTCAGGGCACAGAGTCTGGCCATGAAAGGGATCTGCTTTTTCCCTCTTCAAAGACTGGATGTGGGTTTTGTTGATAGAAAAGAACTCATTTATCATTTCTTCTTTCACATAACAATTATGGTCACGTAAGTATTTGCTGAAATCTGATAAAGGCAAAAGCTACAAGTTGTGTTATTGCTGGAACAGTGAGAGCAGTGTACAGAGACTCCTGTATTAAAGCTGACCCTTGTTGTGCATTGCTCTTTGGATTGGGATCACTACAGCAGCTATGAGTTTTATGGAAGAAAATAGGGAATATTATTTTTAAGTCTTTTGAAAAGCAGACATGAACATAATAATTTCGTTTCATTCAATTATCATTCAAATATGGCATGTAATTGTAAAACTTATGGAACTATGAAAGTGGAAATTTATAATGATGCAGTCTTAATTTTATTAATTTAATCCATAAAGCAGATATACCAAGACAGACATCAAATTAAAACTCTCAGTCTCTAATTAGCTTTAGAAGTCTCTTATGTCTAATTTATATGGCTGTCATAATTAATTTAAATACTAACTTCAACCTGGTCATGATGCAGAAAACTCCATTCAGTGGCAGCCATTAAAGAAATATTAAGTGGGATCTTATTTTTTAACCATGCTTCAATATACTGTACTATGTCTAATTGGCTTACATGAGTTGGACAATATTAAGGTACTTTATAGGAGAAAGATCTTGAAAAGTGGACCACACCACAGACTATTAGGATTGCTTGGCTAGTCATGCTGAAGGAATGTATTGAAGTAGCAAATAAAACTTCCTGAATGTCATTTGAATGACACCATGAAGTCATCATTTTTGAACTTGTAAAGGTGCATTTGTGCCCTTGTGCTGAAAGGGGCTGCAGGAGCAGAATTGCAGTGTCTGTGGGCCAGAATCAGTAAAGGATCACAGAAATTTGTGTGGAGTTATCAGGATCAGCTGCTGTATAGTGCTTAAAGCTCTCTTCATGTGCAGAGTTCTCATTCTGTGCGTGCCCTAAATGCATCAGGTTTTGAGCCATTCAGTGCCCATCATGCAAAAATTTAATCCAAATTCTAGAATCCATTAATTATTCCACCTAGCCTCCCAGTACAGCCCAGTCCAATAGGTATTCTCTGGCTAAGTCCTGTTGATTGGGCATAAAAAAATTTCTGGGTTCTTTGTATTAATGGCTTGTGGAGAAATAAGTAGCAGCAGCCACCTGTTAAATTCTCTACTTAGGTAATTCTATAATGCAACAGGTAGAATAATCACCCAGGCTTTGAAATTTGCACATAAAACCTGGTTAATCCAACTCTTAAAGAGTCCTGTTAGGCTGCTTTAAATTCCACCCTCAACTGATGTAAAGCTGCATCAACTATCTCCAGCTATTGCCAAATGGAAAAGTTAGGAAAGAATAATTGATGAATTATTGCTTGGTTGATTTTTAGATACTCCATAAGTAGTTGTTTTGAATTTTCCAGCAGTTTTGGAACATTTTCCCGTAGTTTATATAATCTTTAAAATACTGTTAAGGTGAAGTTGAGGAAAGTGTTTGGAAATTTAGGTTTATACTTAGATTAGGATACTTATCTGCCTCCTGATTTCTTGTTTATGGTCCACCAGAAAGCAAGAATTAAATCTGTCTGGTCTGACCTTATTGCAATTTTTCTAAAATCTATGAATCTTTAAAAACTGGAAAAATCCTTTTAATCCTGTGCTTAAATGGAGAAAAACCAAAAAACAAACCCTCTCATTTTGAAAGAGACTGTGTAACAGTGGCTTAGGTAATTGTGTGAAAATGAGTTTAGAAAAGCCAAGACAACATAAAGACAGCCATATAAGACTAATTATCACTTCTTTGGCATATGATAGCTGTCACATTTTTCCACTGAAAATATGGATACTAAGCATCAGAATAAAAGGGAAGGGAAAAACAACTGCAGAAGCATGTAAAAGCTGTATTCTTCCTTGCTAGATGCAATAAAGAGCTGGCACATGAGGAGCCATTCATCATGGAAATGAATGGAGTAATTTGTTAAACTTATTCCACAGATGTGAAAAGAAGTTTAACTGTCTTCATTTAAGTTTATATAGGCTCTTTCAACTTCCCTTGTTTTCACTGAAATTGCTTCCCTTCAGACTGGTGGGGGGGGAACCCACCACATTTATTTTTATATCTGCTGACTTGGTTTTTGATGGAATAGTTGATTTGGATCAATTTATGGTGACACAGCATCTGACTTCAGTTGAGAGAGGGAGGTGATTTTGTTGGTGCCTGGCAGTTCAGATAACATGACAAAAACATTGTCCCTAACAACTGGTATGAATAAAAGTTGACTTCTTAAACCTTTCTAGCCAGTTAATAGTCTTGACCGTTAGTTACAGTTGACTGCTTTTTTAAACATTTTCAAATATGGACAAATTTCTTCCCAGATTTTTTTTTTCTAACTCACATCACTTTGAATGTGCTAAGAAAATACCTTGAGAGAAGGAATAGTTAAGAGGACTTGCACATCAAGATTATTCATTTATTTACTTAAGGAGATATCAGTGACCAAGTTCATGCTGTTGTGAGAAACATTTAAAAAGTAACACTTTTTTCTATATGGAGACTGCCTTTTGGCCAAGCCAGTGTAACATATTTCCCTCTCACCTATAGCTGTCTTTTAGAAAGGGCAAAGAAAAGCTCAAACTATCTTGTCTTTTAGGAAAGAGCCATGCTGCTTTCCTCACCTCTCTGATTTAACATTCATGCTTCTTCATGGCTGCCCTAAAATGCTTTTGAAGTCTGGTTCAAATGAAATTTTTCCTACACCTTTTAAACTATTGCTGTCCCTCAGTCAGCTTATCACTCTGCCAAGCTGAGCTCGCTCTCCAAGTCTCACAACTCATTCCAAATGTCAAGAACCTTTTCCTAGAACAAGTCTGTTGTGCTTAAAGCAAAATAAAAACATTGCCATCCTCTAATTTTTTCAAGAGTTCCACTGAGAAATTCAAAATGTTTACTGGGGAAATGATCTGTGACCTATAATAAGTCTGGTATTTCCCCTTTAGTTATCCATGGGGGAAGCATGGAAAGTTTGCATCAGGAGGAAGAACCCAACATTAGGAAAAAATCCTACAAAAATTCAGGAAACTCTGAATACTAGGGGTGCAAATTCTAATTTGGGAAATTGATATTTGTCAAATATTATAGATTCAGGTGAGGAGCCACCCCAGGTGCCATTGGCCTCTGGCACCCCTGGGCTGTGTCCAGCCCCTGTCCCCAGCCCCCCCCTGGGCCTTTCCCACCTGCAGCTTTCCAGCCCCTCTGCCCCAGCCCAGCTCCATGGGCTTGGGGTGACCCCAGGGCAGGACCTGGCTCTTGTCCCTGCTGTCCTCAGCCCATGGATCCAGCCTGTCCCCATCCCTCTGCAGAGCCTTCCTGCCCTCCAGCACATCCACACTCCCACCCAGGCTGATGTTATCTGCCCCCAATTCCCTCATCCAGATCATCCACAAAGACACTGAACAGGACTGGGTCCAGTAGTGGTCCCTGGAGAACCCCATTAGCTGCCAGCAGGATGTGGAACCACCCCATCATCAGGGATGTATTTATAATGAACTCCCCCAGAATATGCACTGCAAGGCTCAGGTTCCTAGAGCACAGCAGGCAGTGAGATTCAGGAAGTGCACAGGGAATGCATTTTTTGCACCATAAGAGCAGAAGTGCATATGTTCCTTTGTAGTTGCTGGAAACATGAGAGATGATCTGAGTAACTTAGCAGTAGGAGTGATAAAGGAAACAAACTATGACTATTGCAGAGGAGTGGAATTTGAAATGCTGATGGTAAATAAATGAATCAATAGGAAGTAATGAGCCTTGTTAATTTATTCCTACAACATGATTTCATAATTTTTTATGTTTTCGCCCTAAAGCACACAAAAACCTGCAGCTCATTATTTTATCACTGACACGACCTCTCAAGACTGTGGGTATTTCAGAGTTGGGCACCACTTCAATCACATAATGAAAGGCTGGAGGTAGCACATATAAAATTCCTTTGGTGTGCTCCTGTGACTCTGGAGTGCAGTGGAACTGGCAGCCTGCATTGTTACACTTGTCATGATGTACCTGAGAAGTATTCTGTGCAGGATCATGGGGGGTCATGGCATTTGCAACCCAAAAAAAGAAACTGGAGAAAAGAATGAAACCCCACATGTAAAAGCTTTTAGAGGAAAGAAGTTTTGCAAGTCTCTATGAAGCCATTATAAGTAAGGTCTAAAATTAGCATTAAAGATAATAATGTAAATGCAGGTCTGTAGTGCTTATTCAAAGAATTAAAAAAAGATATATTAATATCTATAGCTATAGCCAGCTGCTGCCATGCATAGTCCAGGCACACTTTTGAATTTAGTTTTGTTTAAAAAACTTATTAATTTAAAGATATGTGAATACTTAAATGTTTAGCCTGTCTTTTCATAACAGTTATGAATAAGGTAAAATAAGGGCAGAGAAATGCCTTACAGAGAAAACTGGGGGGAAAAAGGATGGACTTCAGTGGCTGGGGCTGAACCTACCTCGCCACAGCAGCTTTTAGATCCAGGTCAGACTGAAGAATTGAAAGACTATTCTTTCTGTGTCAGTAGTTTGATAACCTGCCACAAGGGCAGTGATTTTTAGCACAGAACTTCATATAAGATCATATAGAAACTGTGGCTGCTCCTGGATCCCTGGAAGTGTCCAAGGCCAGGATGGAGGGTTTGGGTTTGGAGACCCTGGGAAGGTGGAAGGTGTCCCTGCCCATGGCAGGGGTGGCACTAGATGATCTTTAAGGTCCCTTCCAACCCAAACTTTTCTGTGATTCTGGGAATTTCCCTCACTTCTGTCCAAGGAGATGCTTTAGAACTTTTGTAGAAGGCGCACACTTTTTTTTCAGCCAAATTTGTCTACCTGTAGCACTTCAGAAAAGCACTGCAGTGTTGCAAATCCATTAGAGGAGTGCTAAGGAACAGGAAATAATTTCACATTGCCTCAGGTTGAAACATCTGGTTCAAGTGCAAATTGCATTTGTGCTGTCTCATAGCTCCCAGGAGCAGCGCACAGAGGAGGGGGGAAGTGTGGCACGCTTTTCCTAAAATTCACTGTGATTTTGAGTTTTTACACAGCAGCTCTGAGTTCACAGCTCCTCTCCACAGTCTAATGCACTGCCTGGAAGGTTTTGTTTTGAAAGTTTTGTTTGCAGCTGTGAGTGTGACCTGTGCTGCTGCTCCCCTTGTGTGCCTTGGCAGGATGTGGAGCTGTCTGCTGTCCCTGTCCGAGCTCCTGCCCTGGCAGCTCACTGACAACACATCGGTGCTTTGCTCAGTTCGTCAGAAACACGTATGAGTGTTGTAGATTCACAACGTTATGTCTTAAAAATCCCCCCAAACCCAATAAAAGCAAATCCAGTATTTTTGAGAATACAATAAATTTGACAGCAATGATTCAAATAGTGTTTTTTTTTTTTTCCTGTGTCACTACTTGTCTACCTCCTACAATGCAGTAATAGATAATTTTTGCTCTGCACCCTTTGAAAGAATTCTAGCTCATAAAAAACTCAAAACAGTTAAATGTGTTGTTCCTTTTTCTTCATTACTTAAATAGACTATGACTATTTACTTTAAAAAATCCACAAACCTATTTTTAACTGGCAACTTTGTTCATTTGGGTTTAGGGCAGTGTTGGGCAATTCTCTTAAAGAAGGAATTTTCAAAACTAAGAAGAAAATCACGCTTAGAGGCACATCTTGTGGGTCTTCTAGGTTAATAATGAACATTTCCAGCTTAATTTTAAAATTAAAGTGTGGGGTTTCAAAATTTATTTTTTTTCCCACTTTTTATTGTAACTTGTTGTTCCTCAATGTTGCTTTGTTTGTTTTATTAAACAAACCATTTTTTCCACTAGGTTTCGATGAAAATATGAAGGCACAGGGAACCAAACACCACTAATAAAGACCAAAATCTATATTCATATAAATAAAACTGCATGAATTTAGGAAAGGAAAAACCAGGATCAAAAAAGTGTTTTTTCTTACAAAAACTTGAGTTTGTTATGGATACTGTAAAGTATTCCACAAGGCATGAAATATTACTATTAAATATCTTCCACTAGCATTATTTACCATAGGCTTTAGTTCTATCAAATGGCACTTTTCACCCAATCTATAGCATCTGTATTTGGTTTATATATATATACACATATGTATATATATTCTTCTTGTTGCTTGGTGTGAATACCACGAGTGTTTCTTTTGTCATGGACTGTTCATTAGGGACAACTATAATCTAATTCTTTTCATCAACATAATATTTACACCAAAAAAAAAAAAAAATCTAGGATAAAGTAATACCACAGATATCTAGAATAGGCTTATTCTCTGTGGGTATCCCATATTTAAACCACCAACAGAACAACTTAGGGAGCTCCAGGTGTGCCTCATGTTTTGACTTGATACTTTCAGGCCAAAATGAGGCTGTCTTTGAATATTACTGGCAGATTATTATTACTGTGAATTATCTCCTTATGCTTACTAGCCTTAGATAATCGAAAGAGATAATTTAGAGTTTAAGAATATAGTGCTTAATTCCCTTTGGAATGCTTGAGAAATTAAAGAAATTAAGAATGAATGTAAGAATCAAGTAGAGATAGAAAGGAGTGGTTAAGAATGCAAAAGTAGCTAAAAATGATCTTAAATATACTTTGCTCTACCCTGCATGAGGGTTTTCTGGGTGTGCATTTTCTTAGGTGCACTTTCAATTTTTTAAAAATTACTTTTGGGTTTTATTTGTTTTTCATGTTTTTTAAGTTGTGCGTTTTTAAAATCTTGCTTTTACACATCTCTGTCTGGCCTCTAAAGGGTTCATGCTGATGCTTCAATAACTGCTGGTTCTCACTGATTTGAATTCTGTGACCCTCTAGTTTTATTTTAATGAGTAGCCCATGGGCTGTGTGCAGCCGTGTACTCCCAAACAAAACCACTCTTGCCATTTGGGGAGGTAGTATTCTCCTATTGTAAAAACAGGCTCTCTAGGTCTAGAAATTTGTTTTCTGCCTGCAGTATTCTTTTTGCCTCAAATGGGAAAGTGGCATTGTCGTTGAAGTAAAAATTAGGAGTTAAATCAGTAGATGGTGCTATAATCTTAGTTTTAGCTTGTTAGTACAACAAGCTCTGAGAGGTTTGCTGCATGATTTCTTTGCACCTTTGAAAAGGAGACTTATAAATATGTAATCAACATGATGCTATAATTATTTTACATGTTTGACATTTCAAATACTTTAATATGGTCTTTACTCAGAAGGCAATGCTATATTTAGATTTAATTCTTGATGAGAATCCACTGGACAAGCAACTGGTGTGATTGTGAAGAAAATGCAGATTTGATTGTGCCCACTGTGGCTTTTTCCAGAGTCGTGCATTGGGTTTGCTGTACTTCCAGCCAGCCCATCTCCCAGAGGTTCCCTGGTGTGTGAGAGAAGGAAATCTGCTGTTTGCTGAGACTGCTCATCTCCCTGGAGCCCAAGAGATCCCTGCATGCTCACTTTCTCTCTTTCTGCTCTCCTTTTCTCAGAGAGGAAAGGGAAGGTGGTGTTTTGGGGGGTTTGACTGAGGTGTTTGTGCTGCTCAGAGAAGGGGAGCAGCAAATGTAGCCTGTGGTTCAGATGGGAAGGTCTTTGTACCCCCTCACTGTATGGTGTTGTGATCTGACTTTGATGGCTCAACCCCATATATTTAAATATTTGAAACTGGAAGAAGTGGCAGTGATAAGTCACCAACTGCAAATGGATCGAGAATTTAGGAAAGCCAGTGGCAAGCAGAGGCTGCATCTGGTAGGGAACTACACTTTGCTAACAGACTTGTCCTGGATATCTACAGTCTGTGTAGCATGACAGCTGTAAAATCAGCACAGTCATCAAGGAATGGGGAATGTAAACTGAAAAACAAATCTTTCTGGAGTCTATGTCTAAAACTGAAAGCATTCCCTCCCTCTTTCAGAGACTCATGGGAGCTCCTGAGCAGGTGCTGTGAGTGTGAATCCTTGGACAGGGCTGGAAACCAACAGGACAAACCGGTCACTTTGTGCCGAGGTCAGCAAAATTTCTAGCAAGAGTTTCTGTCAAATTTCAGTGGAACCACTTTGGATAAATATCTCTTCTTATCTTGTAACTTTGCATGAATCCTGCAGTGCTGCAGCCCCTCTGCAGTCACACAGTGAACACAATCAATTCCTGTTCTGCAGGTGGCAGAGCTGTGGGAGTCTATGGGCCTTCCACAGGGGTGCAGTTTCAAAGATGTCTCATTGATGGCAGGTGGAATTAGAGATGGAAAGAATTGACTGCTACCTTGTTTTGCATTTCTTAGCCGGTTTCTTTGTCTTTAAAGACTTGGTCCTTTCAGGGAGGGGTGGCAGTGATAATTTCTGTAAACCTCTTTCAAATAAGACCCAGGGAATGAAAACTTTCATATTAATAGCAAACATAAAGTTAAGCTTCACATGTCCTGATATGTAACTTATTTATGCTGGTATAGTAAGAGTACTTGGAAAGCAATTTTTATGGAAGAATTACTGTAATTTAGTATATAGTGTTCCTGTTCTCGAATGATCCAAAATTGTATTTTTCTCAAAAACAAATAGAACAACAACAACAAAAACAAAAAGCAAACAAAAAAACCCCAACCAACCAAAAACCAAACCAAAAAAGCATTAAATGCTGCTAATTCTGTAATGCCATGTTTCCTAATGTAAGTTTTGGGTAAAAGATCAGATAATCCAATCTTTCCTGGTGTGTAGAGCACAGCTGGAATGCTGTGTCCAGCCCTGGGGTCCCAAACACAGGAGGGACATGGAACTGCTTGAGCAGCTCCAGATGAGCAGAGGATGGAGCAGCACTGCTGGGAGGAAAAGCTTTTGGAATTGTTCCCTGTGAGGATGCTGAGGCCCTGGCACAGGGTGCCCAGAGCAGCTGTGGCTGCCCCTGGATCCCTGGCAGTGCCCAAGGCCAGGCTGGACTTTGGGACAGTGGGAGGTGTCCCTTCCCCTGTGAATCATTCCAAACCAAACCGTTCTGTGATTCTACATCAAAACTATATTCAGTTCTCTTTGAAGAACATGTGAGAATGTTGAACAGTTCAAAGGAAAAGATCATTCTAGTCCCTTAGCACAGTGCTGTGTGCTTGAACAGGGAATACAGTTTAGAGACCCTTATTTGTGACAGCAGTACCTGTGGCAGTAGCTGCAAGGACACTGAACAATTCCCAGTACGTTTGATTATTAAAACATTGGCATTATTTTGCTAAGATGTGAATGCAAAACCATTTGAAGTGTGGGGGAGCCTTAATATGGCTCCTAAAAGGGCACTGAAGATCTTTTCAAGTGTTTGTGGAGTCTCATCTGTACCACTTAACTGCTGCAAAGACTTGGGAGGGCCCCAAAGCCAGCACACGTTATAAAGTACAAGATTTTTTCTCCCTCCAGATCTTCACTTGTGGGAGGATCCTGAAGGGAGCATGTGAGTTACACTAATTTTTGCTAGGGAAACAGAAGCTATAGATACAACACAAATAATACAAATGCTAACCTGCAAAGGCTAATAGTATGAAATTTGTATTTTGTTTTATTTTATGTTGTTGATAGTTTTTTTTTTTAATGAGAGTTCCAGATTGCTCCCAAGCAAAGATGCATTGCAATAACACACAAGTACATTGTATTGTTAGGAAGTGGCTCATTATAACCTCATCTTATCATAGAAACCACCAGCTCAGGGATGCATTAAAGCACTTAGAATGTGCCTTATGGGCCTGCACAAGAAACAGATTAATGCTCGTGAAATCATATTTTAATTTTTAAATATTCTTTCAAGATTAAAGGAATCCTCTTAGTGCCATGGGTAAGCAATATTTTAAATCTGTGTGATTGTAATGTGGTTATTAATTTAATGTATTATTCTCATACAAAAACACATATTACCCTGGGTCTGGTTTAAAGTGACAATATTGCAGGCACTGAGCATTCCTTTTCTGAGCAAATACAGCAACACAGTCAGTCAAAGCCAGGCAATTAGTTTGGTTTACTTTTATGCAGCAACATACCTCCTGATGCACTGGAAAACACTTAATTATTCTTAATATAGTTGTATTTCATATGACATGGCCAAAAGTAAAAAACTTTATGCACTGGGGGGAAAAGATCACATGAAACCTTTGAGATCGTGGGATGTAAATGCAAGATGCCTCTTCTCTCTGTGAAAACAAAAGGAGGCGCCTGAAATACATTATCCTAGTTAGAAATGGAATTAAAAATGTAAATAAGCAGTAGGCGCTTCTACATTCTTCTTTTTATCTCCAGAATTATCACTTTTGAATTAGAATAGAGAGTACCAGGCACTAAAGCCCAAAATTCAGTATTTCTTCTGAGCATTCTGCTGCAGATAGACAATTAATTCCTCCATTTATTCCAAAGAAAAAAGGACGGGGAAAAAAGTCCAAACAACAGCAACAAAAAACCCCCTAAGAAACCCAACCTTGCAGGAATTTATAAATGGCTTGCAAATGGTTCAGAGGAAAAAACAGCTGAACTTCTAAAATTTGTAAGAGTTGCAGCTGTTGGCAGGTAAGCAGCCTTTTGCCAGTTACCCACGGAAGGATATGGCCTCAGTTGTCTACAGCTGTAGATAAGGATATAATTATAGAGAAGATAATATTAAATCCAGAATTAATCTTGCCAGTTAATCCCAGGAATATCAGAATCTGAGGTACTTGACTGTATGTTGTTGATCCTGATCAGGATCTCCTTGATCCTGGTTTGTCCTTCTGTTGAACTTCAGGCAAGGCATTGCAGTTGAAGTGAACAATCAATCTTGGAAAGGTGCTACTGAAATTGAAATAGATGTAAGTGATACTTAAACATAATAAAAATTCTCTGTTCCTTCTTTATTTTGTCAGATGGCACTCATGAGGGAAATGTTTACTGTACAAACAACAACTTGTTTACCAATATTTTATAGTTGAACCACTTCTGTTAGGAAAGAGCAAAAATAAATACTTCTGGTATCCTGAGGAAGATATTTAGTCATAAATTTCTGCTGAATAAGAGAGACGTTTTATTTTTCCTTTTTTTTTTTTCTTCCCTGAAAGTCTAAAAGAATCTAATTTTTGACTTAGACTTGAAATCTTCATCTTCAAAGAACAATTTAGAGTAGTGTTGCTATAAGAAAAGATAGTCAGTGTTTGTGTGTGGCCTCCCACAAACCTCCCTCTCCCTTTCCGTTGTCTCTGATGGCCAAAGGGAATTGTCCAGAGACAAGGGCCCAGGTGGGAATTGCAGGAGGAACTCTCTGGGTGCCTGATTGTTTTAGCTGCCTCTAATTCTCTTGCTAACAATTTAATGCAAGGTGACAGATTTCTGTAAGAAGCCAAAGGAGGAAATGATTGGCATCCCACATCTCGAAAATTAAGAAAATATTCGTGGATCAGTGTAAAGAGTGAGGAATTAAGATCACTAGAGTAAGCCGAGCCTGAATTCCACATTTCCTCATTCACGTCATTAAAGGACAGCACTTTAACACTCCTGACAAAAATATTTGCTCTGCTTGTCCTTGCATATCTTTGTCAGACTTGGTTTTCTTATCTGAGAAGCTTTAGGTATGGAAGTATGAACATTACGTGAAAGGAATTAGAGAATGGATTTCCTGTTCCTTTTGTTTTCAAAAATTGTAAGCTTGTTATTTAAATGATCACTGAATTCCTTTAGAAGTATGACAAACTTCAGCAATTTACATCTATTTTCCTAAATTACTGTGTCATTTAAAGCTCTTCACATTATTTGTTATACACAGAAAAAAAGACCTCCTCTTATAGATTGAGTCTATCATGGGCTAAAGGCATAACCAGAGTAATTACACATTACAGGATTGTAAGAGTATTCACATATAGCACATAACATACAACAGCATCCCTTATAAATTCCTGTGGGTGTTGAAAATTGAATACGACTTCTGCTCTGAAATAGTTCAGGATTGAGATATTTGATCTAGATTTTAGTAGAAAAAAAATTTCGTTTTCAAGTCATATAAAGGAAACACAAAAGGTACATTAAAAGTTCTTATTAAATTATTTTTTAAAGTTTCATTATTATCTTAGCATAGTCTATTCTATCTTTATTCAGATCAGAGCATTACAAAAGTAAAATCTCTACCTCAAATCTGGCACTTGTGATTTGAGAAGTATTTTTTTCTTTTGTCTAAACTCAAAGTAAATAAATAATGCCTGGCTGTTATATAGCAGATATTTCAGCGGCTCCAAGTGCACGCTGAACAGAAGTTGATTGTCATTACCCCTTTTACAGATGAAAAATCTTAATCCAAGAATCTGTTCAAACATCAGAAGGCACATTTATCTCCAGAGCCTGGTTCTCCAGGAGCTGAGCTTTGTTGCTGATTACTTTGAGCACCGAAGTCTTTCAGGAAGCTCGCAGTACCTTCTTGATTAGGCTTCCCCATTGGTGAAAAACAGGAGGTTTATTGTCAGGAAATCTCAACGTCTTTTGTCACAAGCACGAGAATGGAATTCTAAAAGATGTGTGAAGCTGCGGAGAAATCCATATAAATTGCAGGTATTATGCAAACGCTCAATCACTTCTTACAGTGTCATGAGGCCGTGAGGAAATTGGGTGTGAAAGTCGCTGAAGTGTTTTTGGTGGCAGTGTGGCACTGCCCAAATCCTGTTCAGAACTGTTCCGTGCACAGCAGCCTGACACATCGAACTCCGTGGACTCGGCATTCCTGGCCACTGTTTGCCAGGGAGGGTGAGTCCTGAGGAATCACCTGAAGATGGATTTCCCCAAAACAGCAGCGTTTTTGAGAGTCAGAGTCCACATTTCTAGTGCTGGTGTGTCACAGGCAATAAGTCTGGGCTGTGAACTGCCTGTGATGCCAATCACAGTTTCCAAAGCCTGAAGCCCTGCCTTCAAGCTGATGTGCAAAGTGAGGGAAGAGTTTTGCTTTTACTGCATTTGCAATTTTTCTACATTTCTTTCTTGATTAAAAGCCTTATTCTGCCAGTGTTTAATCAGTCGCACCTTTTTAGCATTCTGTGACTATGCTTCTGAGAATTTTTAAATGTTCTAAAAGTCTTAATTTAGGCAGTGGATGTGCTCAGATACATTGATCTGTGCTGAGGATGGAG
Source organism: Acridotheres tristis (assembly GCA_037013685.1). NCBI lineage: Eukaryota > Metazoa > Chordata > Aves > Passeriformes > Sturnidae > Acridotheres > Acridotheres tristis. Next base: position 3,133,387 of record CM072898.1, read on the forward strand.
GAAATCATTGTAGGAGTACTAGAAAGTGCAGGGAGATCATCAACAGTCTCCATTCATTTGTGTCACTCATCTAAAGACACCAGAGCACTGTAGGACAGTGTAGGAATCTCCTCCAGCTCCACTACCCATCCCTCAGGTGGAGTTTTCAGTAATGCAGTAATCCTCAGAAATAATTTCAAGAATTATTTCTGCACATTGATTTTAATTTCTAAATCAACACACCATCATTCTTGAAGGAAACCTAACTGGCTTCCATTGCAAAATAGAAGATGAATAGCAATAGGTAAATGCTTGTCCATTCCATGTGATGAATATTTGTTCAAGTCAGTTTATATTAGGGCAGAACAGAAATTTCTCTCATCTAGTGTATGGATTACAGTAAATAATTCACTTATTTGCCACTAAGATGTCCACAGTACAAACAAAATTAGAAGTAGAAAGAAAAAGCTTGGTAGTATGTCAGAGAGCAGCTAAGAAGCCATACTCTTGAATTATTCATATGGCTTATGTAAAGATGGAACCTGGAAAATGGAAAAGAAAAGGTTATTATTTATTTATTCTACTGAAGAGTAGCATATGTAAGTGGAAATACAAGTGGGGTCAGAATTGTAGTTCTATCATTTGTGTTTTAAAATAAATAAAATGGAACTCACAAATCAAATTTATTGAATATACTTAAAATTTGGTAAGAAATATTCTCAGCTAAAAATTCTGAGGAAGTTTCTGTAAATATCTCAATTACACTGATGGGGTCTGGAGGCATTGTCTTGGTTTTCTTTGTATGCTGCTGTAGACCCAGGAAAATGCAGCTGAAATGCTGTCTGAACATTTTTTAAACATATATATTTTCATATAATGTATTAGTGCATATTGTATTCCTCTATCTCTCTAAAATAGAGACATTGATGTGGAGAGTGGCTTTTTGTGGCTAAAGACTCTTGATGTGAATTTCTGCTGTGCTGAGGATGCAGAGCTGGGCACAGCACCCAGAGGTGCCCCCAGGGCTGGGCACAGGGCCAGCAGCGCCCCTGACCTGCTGCCAGGGCTCTGCCCATGGCCCAGGCACCCTTGGCCTCCTTGGGCCAGGACACTGCTGGCTCAGGGACAGCTCCGTGTCCCCAGCACCCCCAGGACACTCTGCTGGCTCAGGGACAGCTCCGTGTCCCCAGCACCCCCAGGACACTCTGCTGGCTCAGGGACAGCTCCGTGTCCCCAGCACCCCCAGGACACTCTGCTGGCTCAGGGACAGCTCCGTGTCCCCAGCACCCCCAGGACACTCTGCTGGCTCAGGGACAGCTCCGTGTCCCCAGCACCCCCAGGACACTCTGCTGGCTCAGGGACAGCTCCGTGTCCCCAGCACCCCCAGGACACTCTGCTGGCTCAGGGACAGCTCCGTGTCCCCAGCACCCCCAGGTCCCCCCAGCCTGTGCTGGTGCTGGGCTTGTTCCTGCCCAGGAGCAGGACCTGCTCTTGCCTTGGTTGAACTTGAGATGTTTTGTCCCTGCCCATCACCCCAGGCTGTCGAGGTCACTGAAGGTCTGCACAGCCCTTGGGGATTTGCCCACTCCTCCCAGACTTGTGTCACCAGTGGATTTGCTGAGGAGGCACCAAGCCCTTTATCCCTCCATTGATCAGTAAGTTAAACAGTGCTGGGACCATTATTGAACCTTGGGGACACCACTGGTGACTGGTCTCCAAGCAAACCCTCTGGGATCTGCTGTTCAATATCATTGCTAAGGCTGTAGATGAAGTTTTTCTGTGTTTTTCCTGTATAAATATATATATATGTATTTATATTACCCTTAAATAATGAAGGTGGGAGAGGAAGAACTTCAGGAGAAAGGTTATACTGTAAAGCAAGTTTTAAGTTTCCAGTGTGATTATTCTTCTGAGTAAACGTTCTATATAATCTGTGCTTCATTCACTTCTAGATGTGACTGGATTGCCTGTGTGTTACTGAGCCTAATAAGAGATTGATGAAAAGATATTTTCATCAGTTTTCCCTCAGGATGGAGTACTTTCTGCCTTTTAGTGCAGAGGTCCTGTATTTGACCCTTATTTCTGCTGACCTACTTGGGTCTCATTATCTTCAGGAGTTTGTAAGGATAGGTGTTTCACTCGTTGAGTAGGAAGGAGTCAGGCATACAAATAATTAAATCAGGAGAGCTGTGCTCAGTGAAAATGAGGATATTTGTTTCAGTATGTCATGGGGTTATACCTGTGTGGTTGAAAGAGAGTGCAGTTATTACTTATATTTTAAGGAGAATTCTTCAGTAACACAATGGCTGATGGCACTAAAAAATATTGTGGTGTCAACTTGTCTTGGGCATCAGGGTTAGCTGGATTTAAGAATTTTAGTTTCTTTACATATTTTCATCTTTTGCTCCTTTTTGAATTAACAAAGTTAACTTTATTCAGAGATTTCCTTGGTATTTTCTTCTCCTTTCAACCTATCCCTCACTTCAGCTTGTCCTGTGCAGAGGCTATCAACGATCATGATTTGTTTTCTGTTCCCATTATTTATTTCAAAATGATGCATTAAATGGGCAATTCACATGTGTATATTTTGTATTTTCCCTGTCCCTTTTGTCTTGTTGCTAAAGGGCTCTGTCAGCAGAAATATGACTGATAGAGGAGATAGATCCATGCACTGTTACTAATGGTGTAAATGTTACACTATTTTGTCAACAGAACTCTATTGTTGAGAGTAATTTCTCTCACTGTGTCAATATAGATGCCATGCTGTGTTGATATTAATGGATCTGCCAGGAAAGGCATTTAATTAATCAGTTCCTAGAATAAACTCTGTCAACTTTAATTTCCTAGCTAACAGTAATGCTTGGACCAGCCTGGTGGGTCAGTCAACAAATGTTGTAGTTAGTTAGATTCATGTTGGGAAAGCCTTGGTTCAGGACCTCGGAATGGTGCTGAGGTCAGCAATTTGTTTCTTTCTTTCTGTGCCCGTGTTTCAGCAGTCTGACAGCTCTGACATGTGTACAGGGAAAGAAAAGAGTGGTCTGCAGTGTTCCAAAGGCCACAGCAGCCTTTGCCAGGCTCTGGAGGAAAACTGGGAGCACATTCAGTCGCCTGTAGATCAGGAAGTTTTACTGTTCAGTGTAAAATTTTTTAATTGCAAATAAACATTGTATATACCTAATCTAGGGTGGGTGTGTGTGGTAGCTACTGCCTGTAGAGTATTTAAAATGCTTCTGCTTTCTTCTCAAAATTCTGAATTTACTAAATTTTTATCTTATCTATCAGGACAGTCACGTTGGAGGAATGGCACAAAGATGACATTCATGTACACAGTCTTTATAATGCAAAGCATCTTATTTGTATTGTCAAGCGAGTGGAAACTACCTCATTATTCAAGCATGTTTAATTTGGGTGTCAAATCTCCAGAAAATTAATACTTCTTGAGATAAGACCAGTGTCTTTAATATTTGTCCTTGACCATGTCCTTATCCCAACTCACAATACATTTATACATTTTATACATTTATTTTATACATTTTAGTGTAATTTATACAAACAGGAATTAGTTTTTTAAACCCCTAGAATTTTAACATCCTGTCATTGTCTGCTATATCCAGTTATTTGCTCTTGGATATTGATGCATGGTTTTGCATTTTGTCTGCCATGGGTAACAGGACTTTTCTATTTGATTATCAGTATTTTAGGCATGGTAAGATCTCAGCTCTGAGCAAATTCCTACTGGACTCAAAAGAGGAAAAAGGGGCTGGGAGCCAATGTGTTAATTTTATAATTTAAGATTTTTACTCTTTTTGAAGTCTATTTAATCCTGGGGGAAAGTATACATGCTTTAGGCTTGCCTTTATGACTTGTTTTAGAAATAAAATAATCAGAATACCTGCCCTGTTAAAATTTAGTTGAATACCAAACCCAAATTAACAAAAAAATCTTCCCCCGATAAAACCAAATCATTTTTTTAAAGTCTTGTTTAGCTATTTGTAATATCAAAAGCCTTTTCCAGACAGTGCAAGTGGCAAATTCTCTTACCAGTGCAGCAGTGGACATGCCCATGGAACCTGGGGTCATGACTGTTCTACTAAAATCTACTATAAAGTACATTTTGCCCACCAAATGAAGTAATAAATGAAATTTTCTGTCTCTTGGCTTTTATTCCCTCCAACAAGTACATTATTTATTGACAGGGAAACTGAACTAAATGCATTTTATCTGCAGAATTATGGATGGGCATTGTTAAATTGCAGTGTTTTTTTAGCAAATTGAATTAAAGGGCTCACCATCATTTGTATTGATGGAAAGTAATAAGAACTTTAATAAAACTGCTTTGTTACCAGAGTAAAGTAAGGTGTTTCCTGAAAAATGTGTTTTATTGACAGAAGAGAAATACGATCTTGGAGGAAAGTGCAGGTCAACAGAATATTGTGCAAACCCTGAAAATTCTTTATGGTGAAAAATTGCACCTCCAATTCTACTTCCACTTGTTAAAGCACTGTGCTGGATGTTATGATTTCACCTAACAAAAGGAATGCCACAGCCTCAGGTGACACTAATAGGAGCCATTCCCTTGGAGCCAGTGGAGCCAAGCTGGCTTAGAGTGGATAAATATTTGTCAAGTTGAGCTTATGAAGATCTAAAGTTTTGTATTTCTACAACAGCGTATTCTTTTCTGGAAGGTGAAGGGCAATTTAGCAGAGAAGGATGAAAATACTACACCATGTCTGTGCCTCTGTGTGGTGTTAATATTTTGTTGTGTAGTTTAGTTTAATCCACCTCTAATTCTGAACAAGGATGGTCTAATTACAACAACTTCAAAATCATTACACTAAAAATAGGGCACTAAAAATATATTGGATGACTCTTTTCTCATATAATCCATTGTGAAGGTTTAATATTGAATTTATATTTGTCCACTGTGTCTCAGCCAAAGAGACCACACTTTAGAATGGAATGAAAATCTCCAGCACAAGTGCTGTACTACTATTACATTTTTCTTCAAATACGTGTATCTAAGATATACATTCTCAGAACCATAAAAGGTGACTGTCCCAGTGTATTAGATAGTGATTCAACTCATGTATTAAAATAACAGCACTATTATAGAGTTGAACTAAGGTGGGTTATTTTGGGTCTCTTAATCTTTTGATTGCAGTTCTCTTCTTGCATCCTTCAAGTCCTTCAGGGACTTCATTGTTCTGCTTTCAGAAACCAGGACAAGCGTGTTATAAAAGATCTTCAGCCGGAAATCCTGTAATGGAAACCTTGTTAACGTAATATGAAATGGAGATGAAGATAAGGTGATGGAGAGGAGTGTTGACGAATATACTGTTGGGACTGAGTGCCTGTGAACTCATTATTTTTTGCATTTCTGTTTCTAATGAAGTTCAAATTTTCATTTTACAAGCATCCATGGAATGATAGCAGTTAAGCTTGAAGCATTAGAAGAATTGTCATTCTGGGGAACTGGTGGAAACATGATACTTTTTCCAAAGAACTCTGCAATCTAATCTCACCTGGGCAACCAAGTGGCTTGTTGAGTATTGTTTAGAAGCCCCTTCTCCCTCTGCAGAACAGAGGAGACCTCGTGTGCCTTTGTGTAACAGTGTGGACTGAATTACTGGATGTGAGAATTAAAACCAGAAGTCACTTATGTGTTTAAAGTCACTTAAAGTGTTTAAATTTTACAACCACCATTAGACAGTCTTCTCGTTTGAAAGCAAACTTTCCTTTGTTTGTAAGTTGCAAAAAACGTAACAGGAACAGGAAATAGGAGTCAAAATGAAAATTTCACCAGACCTTCTGGCTCTGCACAACTCCCTGAGAGGAGGGGGCAGCTGGGGGGTCAGACTCTGCTCCCCAGGAACAAGGCACAAGACAAGCCTCGAGCTGTGCCAGGAGAGGTTTAGAATTGGATATTAGGAAACATTTCTCCTGGATAGGGTGGTCAACCATTGGAACAGGCTGCCCAGGGAGGTGATGGAGTCACCATCCCTGGGGGTGTTCAAAAAACTTGTGGATATGGGACTTGAGGACTTGGTTTAGTGGTGAACATGGTGGTGCTGCTGGTTAATAGCTGGTCTTGGAGGTGTTTTCAACCTCAATGATTTTATGAGTCTATGACTCTACTGTGATTTAATTCAATCACTTTCTGCCAAGGTGAGTCTATTTTCCTTGTGATCATAACTAGGAAGTGATCTCTCTCCATCATTATTTTGACTCATGAGGCTTTAGGTATGTTTTCTCTTCCCCATCCCACTGAGGAGGGCAGCAACACCTGCCTGGGCACCTGGCATTCAGCCAGAGTCAACCCACCACAAGGAAAGTCCCTAGAATTTTGTTTTTATGTTTTCATATAGTACTATAATGCTACAGAGTGAGCCATATAATGATTGTGTTATATTGGTTTTGTGAAAAGACTTAAGTCTGTAGAAAGAAGTCAGAGTTGTATTTGGATGCCATATTATGAACCAATTAAATTGGGTGATTAGAAAATGAGAATAAATGGTTTATTAATGTGTGTCTGTGGAGGGAGGACTTAACCTGTTGCATATTGCAGTGGCCATCCAAACAGCTACCCAAAACCTACAAGTTTTAGTACATAACAGCTTTCCAAACAACTTGCTCAGTGCTGTGTCAAGACCAAAGTGGTAATGATGCTTCATGCTGCTGCTAAGCAGTGGTTAAAGCCAGTATTTAAATGAACATATTAAGTGCTATCTATTAAGTGCTATTATCACTGAATTTTTCTTCTGCAAGACAGATACAGAACTATGTAAGATGCAAATTAAAAATGCCATTCTCCTGCTGTTCATGCTGTTTTGCAATTGTATGAGTGGTGTGTATGAACAATCAGAGCTATAATAACATGGAAAGCTGTATCCTGCACTCTAAAATAATGAGGAACCTGAATTCTGAAATTCATCCTTTGCAGCAGGCTCTTGGACCATGGTCCAGTCAAGGAGTAAAATTATTGGAAGGAAAGATCCTTCTATCACAGAATGAATTGAGAAATGAGGAGTAGTAAGAAACAGGTTTGCTTTGATAAAAGTGAAGTTGTTAAAAGCTGTATTTATCATGTTGCCATTGTTGTATTTGTTGATATGATAGTGATGCCTGGAAAGGCTGACCTGGAACAGAGACTAGGCAGAGCAAAAGGGATAAAATAGGAATTTATTGAAAGGATGCACCGTGGGCAGTGCAAGAGCGTGTCCTGGGCTACACCCACATCAAATCCAAGCTGGATCCAGGTCACGAGTTTTTACACTTTTATAAGTTTGGGTTCATCCCCACACTGGAGTCAATTCTCCAAGCACAGCCCCAGGCTATGAAGTCTCAGCCTTGCCCCCTTCCCTTAGCCATTGTTTATGATTTGGGGTACCAGTTGTCCTTGATTCTCTAGGTAGGAAGGAATTGTTTTGTCACTACCCTGTGGAGAGACCTTACTAACACCTAACATGGAGTTTCAGAGTTACACACTGAGCAGCAGAGATTCTAGAAAAATATAAATGCTAAAACCCAAGGCATGAATTGCATAAGGATTTGTCCTTTCATTTGCTATGGAAAATGATCCTGAGTTCATAATTCTGTATCTGCTTTGCTCCTAGGACTGACATTTCAAGCAATGCTCTTGGATGTGTATGCTAAAGCCATCTGCCAGAAATTCCTGCCAGTCTTTCCCTTTCTCAAGTCTAGGTATTGTTTTGCCATGGTTTTAGATACTGTGCAAGAACAGCTTTCACAACTGTTCTCTGGATCTTGAGATACTGGTAGGACTCCTGGGCTATCACACCGAGTACTTGAATATTCTTGTATCAGAGTTAGTAGATATTGCTGCATAAGTCTCTCCTTCATGGTGATAAAATGAATGTATTTTGAAACATATTAAATCTGGAAATTTGAGTGCTTTGCCAGTGTTCTTTTTATTGCAAGGTATCTCATTTTCATCTTCATAAAATTAAATGCTTACATATACCATATAATTAAATTTAGGTCCAGCAGAGGATTTGATCTGTGAGTTTATTAACTTTTGGCTGCATCACTATTTAATTGCTTTGGAAGTTTTATCAGACTAAAATGGGTCCAGGATACATTTATCAATGAAATAAAAGTGAAAATGTTGATCTAAGGGGAATGGTAAAATTTAAACTCCAGATAATCTCTATGCTTTACAGCAAGTTACAGATGGAAGGGGAACATGAGTCTGCCTCCATTTCTGCTATCAAATCCTAACACTATATCCAAAATGTCAGACATAGAAGAACTATAATTTTATTTTGCTGTCCAAGATTTTACAACTTAATACTGAGGGAAGTCCTATTCAAGTTTTTTTACATAAAACTAAAAAATGTGATGCTTTTGACAGGAATAAATTTAATTCAATATAAATATTAAGAAAAAAGTCTAAAATTATGCAGTATTATTAAACATATTTTCTAAATTTATGTTATGTGTATCACATGGTTCCCTGGAATACTTTCATCTTTTTACTTTGGTGGTGTTTTCTAAGCTTCTATGAATGAACTTGGTCTTTCTTTTTTTTTTTTTTTTTTTTTTTTAAGTTATTCTTTCACTGATCTATTTTTCTTCCACTAAAATTTGTCATACTCTGACTAGCATTTTCCTGCACAGAGCTGGAATTGCTTTTTAAATGCACAGTCTGGATGACTTTCCCCTTGGCAATAGTGGGGTTCTTGATCAAAATTTTATAAGCCTTACCACAGCCTTGCATCATTCAGTCCTAATAATGGTGTCTTCAAGGATGGAAACCTTAGCAAACTTTCTAGGTGTGCAGTAGAGCAAAAACAGTTAAGATAATCACATGGAACAAGTTTTCATAGATAAATAAATAAATAGATAACTTGCCAATTCTCAAGCACATCTCACAGTGTGTGCACAGTTCTGCATGTGCTCAGATTTCACAAGGGAATTGCTAAAAAGCATTTGAGGCACCCCGCACATGATACAGTGCAATACAATGATTTCCACATAAAAATATTTGCTTCTCATAAGAACAGTGAGATTAACTTCTTACTGTATTTACATCTTTGTTTCTTAACATTCTCTTTCAATTTGTTGGGTTTTTTTTAATCTTTCTAATACTGTAAACCTTTTAGCTCTCAACCATCCTAAGGCTAATACTTGCTAAGTGCTCTGGGATGCCTTAGTAGATGATAAGCCTTTAGAAGAAGTGAAAGTTATTATTATTGTTGTCATGTTTCTGATGTAGTGCTTATTTGCCCCCATGAAAAGCCACATACAGAACTCTACTGTTATGACAGACTTTCTATTGTAAGTTTCATTTTTAGACCGAAAGCGTGACTAAGAATATTTTTCTGAGTACTAAAACAAGTCATGTCACACCGTGAGAAAAAGTATAAAAAACTGGGAAAAAAACCCCAAACAAAATCAGTTATTGAGGGATAGAAGTTTAACTGGGAGGAGTGGGCAAATCCCCAAGGGCTGTGCAGACCTTCAGAGACCTCGACAGTTTTGGGTGATGGGCAGGGACAAAACATCTGAAGTTCAACCAAGGCAAGAGCAGGTCCTGCTCCTGGGCAGGAACAAGCCCAGCACCAGCACAGGCTGGGGGGACCTGGGGGTGCTGGGGACACGGAGCTGTCCCTGAGCCAGCAGAGTGTCCTGGGGGTGCTGGGGACACGGAGCTGTCCCTGAGCCAGCAGAGTGTCCTGGGGGTGCTGGGGACACGGAGCTGTCCCTGAGCCAGCAGAGTGTCCTGGGGGTGCTGGGGACACGGAGCTGTCCCTGAGCCAGCAGAGTGTCCTGGGGGTGCTGGGGACACGGAGCTGTCCCTGAGCCAGCAGTGTCCTGGCCCAAGGAGGCCAAGGGTGCCTGGGCCATGGGCAGAGCCCTGGCAGCAGGTCAGGGGCGCTGCTGGCCCTGTGCCCAGCCCTGGGGGCCCCTCTGGGTGCTGTGCCCAGCTCTGCATCCTCAGCACAGCAGGGACAGGAGCTCCTGGAGCTGAGCAAGGGCTGGAGCAGCTCAGTGTCAGAAAAGGCTGAGGGAGCTGGGGCTGCCCAGCCTGGAGAGTGCCCCAGCTGAGAGGGGACTCAGCCCTGGGTGTCCCTGTGTGTCTGTGTGTCCCTGAATGTGTGTGTCTGTCTGTCCCTGTGTGTCCTTGTCTGTCTATCCCTGTCTATCCCTGTGTGTCTGTCTGTCCCTGTGTGTCCCTGTCTGTCTATCCCTGTCTGTCCCTGTGTCCCTGTGTGTCCCTGTGTGTCCCTGTCTGTCTGTCTGTCCCTGTGTGTCTGTCTGTCCCTGTCTGTCCCTGTGTGTCCCTGTGTGTCCCTGTGTGTCCCTGTGTGTCCCTGTGTCCCTGTGTGTCCCTGTGTGTCTGTCTGTCCCTGTGTATCCCTGTGTATCCCTGTGTATCCCTGTGTGTCCCTGTGTGTCCCTGTGTGTCCCTGTGTCCCTGTGTCCCTGTGTGTCCCTGTGTGTCTGTCTGTCCCTGTGTGTCCCTGTGTGTCCCTGTGTGTCCCTGTGTGTCCCTGTGTGTCTGTCTGTCCCTGTGTGTCCCTGTGTGTCCCTGTCTGTCTGTCTGTCCCTGTGTGTCCCTGTGTCCCTGTGTGTCCCTCTGTGTCCCTGTGTGTCCCTGTGTGTCTGTCTGTCCCTGTGTGTCCCTGTGTGTCCCTGTCTGTCTGTCTGTCCCTGTGTGTCCCTGTGTCCCTGTGTGTCCCTGTGTGTCCCTGTGTCCCTGTGTGTCCCTGTGTGTCCCTGTGTGTCCCTGTGTCCCTGTGTGTCCCTGTCTGTCCCTGTGTGTCCCTGTGTGCAGGCAGGCTCAGAGCAGTGCCAGGCTCTGCTCCAGGCCCAGCAATGGCACCAGAGCCACGGGCAGGGGCTGAGCCCAGGAGCTGCCCCTGCACAGGAGGCACAACTTCTGCCCTGGGCAGTGCCCAGCCCTGAGCAGAGTGTGCAGAGAGGCTGTGCAGTCTCCTCCCTGGGGATATTCCAGAGCCACATGGACACACTGCTGTGCCCTGTGCTCTGGGATGGCCCTGCTGGAGCAGGGAGTGGGTTCTGTGGGCAGAACCATCTTTGCAGTGGTACCCAGTGTCCATTGTGTGGTATAAACAACACACAACAGAGACATCCCAACATGTGCCAATTTGACATTTATTGCACTCTCACATTCTGCATTTGCTACAAGCAATACAGCAGAAAATAAAAACTATTTGTTTTCAAAGTGGATTTTATGTCCTACAGGAAATCCTTATCTATAGTATGTTACAATTCCATAGATGTATTTGCCTAACTCTCAAGTAGTTATCTCTTGGGCTGCCACCAAAGTTTAGGTAGGAAGGGGCTGTATTTCCAGAAACTGTTTGTTGGGATGTTTTGTAAAATAAAACATGAAAAGAAAATATTAGAATATAATTCACCTCTAACCTAATTCAAAATAGTGACATTTTGGAATGTAATTAGAAGTTTTTTTGTGGACTGCCTATGCATTTTTTCAGGTGTCACCCCCACCATTTGAAAATATGTACTTACTGCTATTTCTACAGAGCTAATGTAGCTAATCTCGATATGGAAAAAAAGTCATGCATGGTCCAGAAAAGCTGTCCTAAAAAATATGTATGACTTAATTTCCATGATCATTTTATTTTAATTAGCAACTTAAAGTGATATGGTCGAGTCTGCAAATATTTTAAACCAACCCTTCAGATTCTTGAATCTGAAATTTAGACAATGAAAATATTCTAACTTTGAGGTGAATCTGAGCTTGAAATTATTCAACATATGTAGCATAATTTCTGAGTGACATAATCTTAAAGCAGTGAGGATCAGCTCAGTGAGGAAAAGGTCAGCTTAATCAGTATTTGTAGTTTTAAATCTCCTGAAGTATATTTTTTTCAAACATAGCCTGTCTTCAAAGTGCCAATCAGCCCATACCTCTTGCCCAGGTGAGCTAAGGTTAGCTCCTAACCCTTTGCACATCACATCTGTTTAGAAGTCTGAGGCTGCAGAGTTTGGAATTAAATGCACTGCCATTGCCTTACATATCGTTTCAGATACTTTAAATAAAAGTTAAATTTTAAATGCTTTGCACTGATAAATATTAATCTTTTTATTAAATACATTTTTACTTTATATTTGACTACAAGCTCTACTTGTAAAAAGACTCTACTTCCAGCACTGTGAGAGAGACACACATTAGGATATTTCATTCCTTGGAGAAATAGATTTATATTCTATTATAAAGTTATCTGATTTTGACTGTATTATAGTTCTGTCTTTATAGCACTGCTTTTTAGCCAATACACTGTGAATTATCTCACACTCATTCTTCTCTCTTAACAGCCACACTGCTGATAAAAACCTTAAAAGTTACTTTGATATCTCTTTTGCCCAATGGCAAAGCTCAGCTGTACTCACTGTCATTCCTGAACAGAAGTTTAAACATTACTCCATTAAAAGATCTCTCTTTATAGGGACTAGAAAAACCTCCCAAGGAGTGTATATCATCAATTCCAATGTTTTTCTATCTTATTGTTAAAAATATAAGAACGTTTTTTGAAGCAAAATCCCCTATTTCACTTCCTTGCGGCAGGAATCTTTTTGCATTTAAAAATCAGTAATAAATTTTCTTGGAAATAAGCCTGACTTGTTCAAACTGCCCCAGCCCTGGGCCAGCACAGCAAGGAGCTGGAGCTGCTGAGAGAGCCCAGAGGAGGCTCCAGGATGAGCAGAGCATGGAGCAGCTCTGCTGGGAGGAAAGGCTGGCACAGCTGGCATTGTTCACCTGCAGAGGAGAAGCTTTGGGCTGAGCTCAGGGTGGCCTTGCAGGGCCTGAAGGAGCTGCAGGAAAGATGGAGAGAGACAATTGGCAAGGGCTGGAGGGACAGCACACAGGGAATGGCTGCCAGTGCCAGAGGGCAGGGCTGGATGGGATCTTGGGCAGGAATTGTTCCCTGGCAGGGTGGGCAGGGCTGGCACAGGGTGCCCAGAGCAGCTGTGGCTGCCCCTGGATCCCTGGCAGTGCCCAAGGCCAGGCTGGACACTGGGACAGTGGGAGGTGTCCCTGCCATGGCTGGGGTGGGATGGGATGAGCTTTAGGGTCCCTTCCAACCAAAACCACTCTGTGATTTATTCTGTGATTTAAATCTGATTTGTTACGAGTAGTTTAGGATTTTAGGAAATAAGAGCAGTTATTTTATCACTCTTTACAAACTTTCTTAGTGATAATCTGCCTTAGGGTATATTATGTTTCTTTCAGACAGGAAAAATCCTCACCATCTGATAAATAGTTGAAATGGTGTAAAGTTGAAGTTTAGAGTAATGAAAAGTAGAGGAACCCATTAATGATGGAGATTTACTGTCTGGAAAGGGAATGATGTAGGATAGGCTGCATTGCAGGCTTTAGGTCATTTGTTTTGGTTGATTCCCTCACATTTCCAGTCATCACAAAGGGAGAGTTTTAAACAGGAGAGGATGGAGAATTTTTCTATTTCAATTCATTCAGTCATCGGTTACCATGAAACATTTTTTTATGAATTATAATTTTTGAATTATGTCTTTAATGTGGGATTTAAATTTTGTTTTAGGTTCAAAAATTAGGTCATTTTAAGATGTCCAGATCTGATCAATCAGCACCACTCTGTAAGTGTAGTCTGAAAAATTAATGTTTTAGCTGAATATATATTCAGTTCTAGCTGTGTGATATCTAATTTAGAATTATTTGGTTTAGTACCATTCACGTTTTCCAAGCTAGTTATACAGCAACAGTGTATTATCCATGCAATTTATCAATATTTATTCATTATCCAAATGGCAGACTACTTGTCATAATTAATTATTGAAGCAATAAATAGTCTTATTAATAAAAATGGATGACAAGAACAGAATGATTTCCTTGATAAAGACTGATGACAGATTCTAGTATCTGACACGACACTCAGAACACTGTGCAGATTCAATCTAGGGCCTCCTGCATGGATAATAAATTGTTATTTCACAGAATAAAATGATTGATACATTTGCTTTGTGTGGAAAAAGCACCTGGGAAAAGATTCTACTCCCGAAGTTATTTAAGCAGACTATGGTGAAATTTTCTTTCCTTGTGACAAATTTAACTTTCCAAGGAAGTGACAGCTCTTTGGCAGGGAGAGAGGAATTGATCTCTGCTTGGGGTCCTTGACCTGGCACATTCTCCTGGAAGTCACATTCCCTTGGAAATCTCCTGGCACTGCCTGTGCCTGTGGTGCCCCTTTGGCTGTGGCAGGGCAGGAGGATGGGCTGCTGAGACAAAGGAAGCTGGCACACGCTCCGGGGACACTTTGCTGTTATTGCTGGGGTTATTTGTGCTTCAAACTCCTTGTGGTTTTTCCCTTGGTTTGAGCTCACCTTCAGCCCCAGAGGCTGAGCATTGCTTGACAGCTTGGAAATGGCTGGGCTGGGGAAAGGAAGCGTTTTCACACAGAATAATGATTTAAGAAACAAAATAAAACGAAAAACCAAACAAAACCCCAAACAAATAAACCCCCCAACAAACAACAAAAAACCACCTCAAACAAACACAAAAAAGCCCCAAAACAAAACAAAAAAACCCACCCCAATCTAAACCATATCTCAGGAAATGTTTTATCCATAATCAGTATTATTGAAGATTAAAATCTAAATATTTTATTTCAAAAATCTTCTGAAGGATGTTACCTGGCATTTGATTTCCTTAGCTTAGAGAAGATAGTGCATTTTGTTGCCTTTGATGCATCTTTTCACATTTTTCTGTATTTTACTTGAACTTAAAGGGGTTTCATATATATAAAAATTCTGACATTTGCAATGGACTGAGACATGGAAGTCCTATATAATTTTCTCTTAATTGCTTCCTTAATAGCCTATATAATGTAGTCTATAAAATCAGTCTTACCATCAACAAAGTCATGATATGGAGATTTATAACAGCTTTTACTGAGCCTTGTTCAGTTGCTGAGCCTGACATCGACAATATTATAAAAACCCAGAATGTAATAGTAATAGAATGTGCTATTCTACTGAATGTCCATCGAATTATTTATGAATTTTTATGCTGTAATCTGCACTTTGCACTAATTCTGACTCATGGTTCTATAATCGTACATAAAATCTAGTTGCACTTCTACTGGAATTTTGGGTTTAGGCCAAACAGAAGAGTAAAGCACCCAGAAATTACTCTGTATATTAAGACATGAAAAAGAAATGATTACACTCCTCTCTGGAACTGACTTTGTATCTGACCTACAGATTTGCTGGCTACTTGCATATAATTATTCTGAGAATGGGAATGTTTTTCTGGCTCATTAATGATGGATACCCCAAGCCAAATCCTATCACAGCCAACTGCATCCAGTATTTAAGTGACAAGTCATCCTCCTGGAAGGACTTAAATGATGGTCAGAAATGATACAAGAATAAACATGGCAGAACTTTACATCTGTTAATATCAATTTCTTTTTCAGCAACAAGTAGAAAGGGGTAGGGGATATCTAAATACTTTTAAAACTGCTTCCTAATATGCACAATCAATAATATAATTGCACAATAAATTATAATAGTGAATTGTAATTTCGGTGGTTATATGCTATATGGATCATGACAACAATTCTGTAGGAATTTTATCCCTTTCAAAGAGATCAAAGCTTAAATTCAAATTCAAATGATCAGATTCAAAGGAATTCTGTCAAAATTGTCTACCTCTGCAGAGCAATAGCTGTAACATAAAAGGCAGCTAAGGGCAATGAGGATTTTGTTAGACATACACTTGGGAGTGGGAAGATGTGATCCTGTTTTATCTTAACTCTACAGCTGAAAGCACAGAATTCAGACATGGGCATTGTTTGGTTTGACTGATACTAGAATGGAAGATTGTCAGGGTCCTAATGCAGTTATTCTTCTCTTCACACCCAAACATTTTTGGCAGCACAGTTGGTGAGAGTTTCTTTCCCCTGCAGAGAATTGAATTGCCCAGTTGAGCACATGTAGAGTTCAATGTAGAATTTATGCATCTTAGAGGGTTGGCTTTGTCTTATTGCTTGGTTTGATTTGTATACCAGCAATTCAAAGCGAAATCTAGATGTCTTTTCAGTTTTAGTGTTTCTAAAACTTTTTTTAGTAAGATATTACTTTCATTTAATAACAAAAGCTGTTTAGAATTCTGTTGGGTTTAGCTACAGTAAATCGTAGAGCATTCTTCCAAAAGAGACAATCAAATAGTTTTAACGTTTCAACAAAGAATCAAAGGAAAAGGAGCAGAATTATGTGATGCTGAAGTGAAGCATGCTGCAGAAAGCAAGCTGAAGCAGCTGATGAGAACTTATTAACATCTGCTCCTTCTGCTCAAATCTGCTCTCAAGTCTGAACAAAGAATTCCATTTAATATGAAACCTTCCATCACCTGATTGTTATTTAGCAGGTGAGAGGAAATCCAGGAAATTTCCCGAACTCGTTTTTCTGTATACGATTAATAATAGCAAAAGTTTAAAAATGACTTAGGTTCACCGAGAGACTGAGAATGAAGTGGTGATCAGGCAGATAACAGGTGGCCTCATGCAAGGTTGTGCAGGTTAGTTTAAATGCTGCAGGATAAGTTTGTTGTGAGTCAGCTCACATGAATACAGAAGAGCTAAATACTCTCATTCAGGCCCCTTTTAGAAAGCTCTCCATGTAAATTTTGTTTATACAGTTTCGACATGCACTCAGATGAAACACCCTATTTTCATGTTTTTAAAGTAAATTACCCTGAATAGAGAGAAGATGATTTGCAATGTAATTAGGCTAAAGTGAAATCCAAGTTTCATACAAAGGTCAAGTTATCCTCCAGTTTATAATTTACAAAGTTTTTACCTTTTTGTATCAGTCCGTACCCTTTGAAGTGCTGTTTCATATTAAAACTGATGTAATTATGCAGAGCTTCAATTGTTAATAGCACCAGTGGGAATGAGTGATTCATTTTTTCCTGGATTGTAAGATACTGCTCTTGCAAACCACTGACGTAGAATTTTTCAAAAGGTCCACTTCTGTGTCTTGACAAATGTACCCATCTAACAGACAGACATTATCACACAGTGGCATGTTTGGAAAAACTGGACAGAAACTGCTTTTTAAATTTCTTCAGAGAGTGGTTGCATCTTGTACTGATTAAAAGAGGGAGAGTTAGACTATAGTTAAAGTAAAACATGCTCATGCTCTTGTATATCCACAAAAGATTTCATTTTGCAATTACTCAGATTTTTGCATCTTGCTCTGTTATTATGCAGCTGCACAGCACCTTAATATGATCTAAATGAGGGTACTGAGGTCCTTCATCTTGCTTGAGCCTTGTATTTTCCTTTTCTCCCTTCCCACCATCATCTGTACTCCAAGGTGTTTCTGTGGCTGCTTCCTTTGCTTGTTACCTGAAAGCAGACGAAATGTTGTGTACATATTGAATGACCCATAAAGAAAACTACCTGCAGTTTTTAAATGTATTACTTACAGAAGGATGAAATTTAGTATTTATATAGTTAATCACTTTGGGTTGTTAAAGAATTTAGAGGACCAGCTCACTGATTGGCTTGTACTTTCTGGAAAGCTCCTGTGTGATTTGCCTTGGTAGATATCAGTCTGGCACAGTTCTTGCTCCATAAATTCAGGATCTAGGAGGACCAGACCTCCTCACATTATTTTGAGCATTAAAAAATCCTGTATTAATGGAGTGCAGCCTGAGTTTAGGATCAGGGCTTATGTGCACTTGACACATACTTCAAACTAAACTTCCTGCTGGTTTTTATTTTTGAGGCTTTTTAGTTGTTGGTTTATTGTTTGAGATTTTTAGGGGTCAAATAAAAATTTAAGCCTGTGTTATATGACTATATTTAAATTACACGGGAACCTTCTTCTCCAAATCATATTCATAAGTATACTTTATAGCTCTTGATCATAATAGCTGATCCAAGGATGTTATCCACAGCTAATCATGAATTCATCCACGGTTGAAATCCTCCAAAGTAGAAATGTTATCATCACTTGCATACATCTTTCATACTTTAAAAATAATAATTAAATGAAATTAGTTGAGTGCTCACTTTTTTCATTTTGAATTATGGCTGGATGGGTACAATCTGATTTCCTTAATTATTCTACAAATTCAGAGTAATATATTAAGAGTGCTGTAATATTTTTTTTTATCCTCAGGGATATTTAGTTTTTTTAAAGCAATTTAAGCAGGAGAATCTTATTGCCCTGTCAGAGTGCAGTTATGTCCAGAATTATGAGCACAAAGAATTATACTCTCACCCATGAAAATTAAGGGAGTTCCTCTGCAGAGAGACCAACACCAGTTTTTACAGAAATATTGTGTCATAGTTTACAGCTGAAAAAAATCCCTTTGGAATTACAGCAAATAGCATAAATCCAAAGTGAATTCTATGGCTCTAGGATTAATTCTGAGTTCTTGTAAAATCTTGCATTGGCTTGTGCTGAAAGGCCGTGATGTTGTCATTACAGCCTCACGTGGAGTTCTCACATGCAGCAGTCAATTATCCAGTCATTGGTTAATTAGTGACTAACAGGAACAATTAGCTGTTAAATGTTTGACACTTTTGGAGAGAGTTTCTTAAGGGTACTCTGGCTTCACCCAGCAGATCAGATTAATCTCTGAAGTGGGTGGTCTTTCTCTGCACGCTGCCCTTGCTTTTTTGCCATTAGACCTGCAAGGAAATCCATTAACTCCTCAGTAGGGAGATCCTGGATTTCCAAGGTTTGATGTTCCTGCATTCCTCTGATCTGGAAGGTTAAATTCTGTTACCATAGCAGAGGGAATTCCTAAAGCGTGCCCAGCACAGGACAGAACTGTTTGGGGGGCAAACTGGAAGCAGCTGCTTCTTAGTCTGGGGTCTGTGAGACAGCTGTGGCTGTGGGATGGCAGGAGATGGGCGATTGGGAATTGGAGAGCACGGATCTCCCTTCCCTGAGCAGGGAACAGCACTGGGCTTCCCTAGCAGCTCATTGGGGTTTCTGTGCCAGGCACTTTAGGAGCTTTCTGATGCTGCTTGGAGAGTAAAAGGCTGTTTTTGGTGAGTAAAAATTCCCCAAGAACCTGTTGGGGAGTAAGGACTAGCCTGGGAGTCTGCAAGGTCCTTGGTGTCCACTGTAGTGCTGGTTCCTATCAAAGCAGGGCTCCCTTCTCACACAGACACCAGCCTTGTGTTCCTTCCTGCCCTTCTCCCAAAACCCAGCATCTCCTTGCTACCCTTATTTGTTCATCTCATTTGCACATGTACAGACACCTAAGGAAACCCCAAACAAAACTAACAGTAATTTAAAGAAAATCATTTTTGTCCTCATTTCTCAGTCCCCTGTGCAAAATGGAATCAGGATTTCACCACTGTTCAGTGTGGGGTTTTGAATTTAGGCTTTTTCTTAGTGTCCATTAATTTCTAGAGATGATGCAGCTCGTTTAATGAGAAAATAGGGTTTTATTCTGCTTCATGCATCAACAACTCAATTGGTACCTAAGTGTAATTACAAAATAGTGTCGCCCAGCTTTGTTGAGTATCAAATATCCACAGCTTTTACTTACTGTCTGGGAATTTAAATACTGTTGTAAATGAGGGCATTTGCTAATGTAGGGAGTGTTAGTTAAGCCACTACAAAAAGCATGGCTTGACTTCTGTGAATGCAAGGTTGAGTCTTCCACACTTCTTGTTATTCTGATATTATTGGTCATATTTGTAAGTGACAGTGAGATAGGAGGTATTGATAAGTGATTTTAGTGTCAGGCGTTGTTTTTTTAAAAAAGCAAACCAACATGGGGAATAAAAATGACAATGTCTTTCAAGTTTACTTCCAGATGCTTGTTAAGTACAGACACAAATGGTAATAGTGCAGCTCACCAAGTTAAAACCACTTGCAGAAAAAAATAATGTCAAGGCTTCATTCATGTAGTTCTGTGTATATTTATACATTTTAAAACTAGTAAGAAACGCTGAAATTGTGGGAGTGTGGATAATATTGTGTTTAAGGAGTCTGACCTAAGTGTCAAATAACTATATGCCATGAGTATTCAAGTTACATGTGTACAATTAAAACTGATATGTTTAAAATCATTATTTTGAGTGTCTTATTTACCACTTATCAGCTGCCAGTTTCAAAAAAAGTGGAGACACATTGATCAGATGTTTAACCATGTGAACTCAAGTATTTTCCATCAGCTCTGCTTTTGCTTTGGAGCTGAACTGGGTACAAACCAGAACAGTTTGTAGTAGATCTGATCAGATTTGCACAGAAACATACATTCCTATAATAAATTACTTTATAGCCAATTGAATTATTTTCCAAATCACCCATTTATTCAAGGTTTTTTTATGAAATTAGGTGCTAGTGCTGTCCTTTTGTATGTCTACAATATACAGGGTACCAAACCCTCTATAATCACTATTTATAATTGAAAGTGGAAGCTATATGATTAAATCTTAATCTCTTGCTTCGATAAAATGTTCCCCAAATCCTGGCTTTGTGGTTCTCATTTTGTTTTTAATGCATTGTTACTAATGATTCTATGATGTTAATGCATTGAAGGGATAGGGAAGCTGGGGAATACTGCTTACTGCAAAACATTAAGTGGTTTTTTGATATAATTCATTACAGCTGAAAGAAAATACTAAAATTCTTAAATCTGCATACATTTAATCTTTTATGTTGCTTTTAACAAGAATGGTCTGCACATCTGTGTCAGCTACCACTAACCTAAATGATGTGTTTGATTGAGGGTAATATTAGACTTTAGAGTGAACATGGATTTGCTTATCAGCATGGTCAGGGGGATTTGGAATGACAATTTATTATAGTACATTATGCTTTATTTATAATTCACAAATGGCTTAGAGATTTAGATTTTTGTTATCTTGTTCCTAAATCCTCTCCTCATCGTTGGTTTCAGTATCCATTAGATTGAATTGCTAACAGAACATCCTACTCCAGTTGGAAGGGACATAGAACCACCCTTGCCCAAAGGCCTCTTAAACCCTGACAATTTGGGTACTGACCACGTCTCTAGGAAGCCATTCCATGTCTGACCCCCCCTCTGGGTGAAGAACTGCCTCCTGATATCCAGTCTGCATCTCCCTGTGCAGCTCTGGACTGTTCCCATGTTCCTGTCACAATCCCAGGCTGAGTGAGGCTGGAGGGGCCCCAGGGGCTGCTCTGGTGCCACCTCCCTGCTCCAGCAGGGCCATCCCAGAGCACAGGGCACAGCAGTGTGTCCATGTGGCTCTGGAATATCCCCAGGGAGGAGACTGCACAGCCTCTCTGCACAATGGATTCAGTGCACCAGGGAGAAGAGCTCAGTGTGCCCCTCTGTGTCCCCTCAGGAAGGAGAAGAGGTCACCAGTTATTCTAGAAATAACAGCAGATAAACAGAACAGTGACAAAACAATTCTCTTGCACAAACACTTCCAAGTGCTCCTCTGCCCCTCCAGTGGAACCCATCTTACTTCCCTGAAGAGGAGTTGTGAGGATGAATTTTTCCTTTATTTCAAATAAGGCGAGAAAATACAATATTGTACAGCTCTGGGGTTACCAAAGGAAAAGCTTGCTCATGTTGGCTGTACCTGAAGTGATACAAGTAGAGACTTTGAACAAAACAATCTGAATTAGCAATTGTAGTTTGAATTTTTAGCCCAGTTAAGATTTAATACCAAGTAGAGCTTGCGGGGTTTTGCCTGAGGGATTTTTGCCATCGATTGTATTTGTGCTCAAACAATTCCTTATCAAGAGCAGTTCTACTATGTCATGATTGTGAAAATTTTGGACAGTGTAA
This sequence comes from Acridotheres tristis, assembly GCA_037013685.1. Classification (NCBI taxonomy): domain Eukaryota; kingdom Metazoa; phylum Chordata; class Aves; order Passeriformes; family Sturnidae; genus Acridotheres; species Acridotheres tristis. The sequence continues at coordinate 3,155,168 of CM072898.1, forward strand.
GAGTTTTAAACAACTGAGTACAAATGATTGCTGAACTTAAGGGGTTTTTTACTGAGTGTTTGCTATTTGGCATTGAGCAGTTCCTATGCCACCACTCAGAAGGACCTGCTGAGCAGCAGGTGATGCAGCCCCTCACAGGATGGGAGTGTTTGGAATTAATTGGAAGGTCACAAGGAAACCCATTCTTGTGTTTCTGCAGACACAAACATTGGCTGTGCTCTGAGCAGCAGGCTCTCTTCAGATATTCTAATGTATTTCAACTGCCATGTGACCACAGGCAAAGTGTGAGGAAATTCCAGTTTTTTCTGTGTGTGGGTGAAGAAGGAAAAAGTTATTTTAGGAGAACTAAGCACTTAGAATTGTTAATATTACCAACTCTATAGAGAACTGAGACTGCAACTGTATGAAGTGCTCCATGTAAACAGTCCTCTCAAGAAGCAGAAATGTGATTGTTGACAGTATAAACACCAATCTTTCTCACCATGCTATAACAAAACTTTAAGAGTTCAGGCAAGTTAAAGATTTCAGACAACCAGCTCATTTTTCACTAGGTAGTATAATAGAATATACAAGAAGCAAAACAAGAGAAAATACGACACAACAGGCCTTCTTTAAAAAAGCCAATTCAATAACTTTCCAAGTCTAATGAATAAGATTTCCAGCTCAGCAGAAACTATGGAGCAGACATGAATTTCAGATTGTTGGCAGAGGTTTCCCTGGGTTATGCTCTCACAAGTTATTATTTCATTGGAATTATGCCTCTCACCTGTGATTAAACATGACAAATACTTTAACAGAACTAAATTGTGTCAGGATAACATTCCCCTATTTAGATTGTCCTAGTTTTACCTTGAGATATTACCCATTGGTGGCTCAGTATAGTTGACAGAAAATATCCTAGTTAAGCAGCCTACAATACCATCAAAATTTAGCTCTAGTCCAGCTACATTATCCTTGAAAATTATTTCAGTGAGGACATAACTCACCAGCAGTGATGGGTCAGACCTGGGCTCTCCCAAAGTTCTGAAGCCTTGCAGAAAGCAGCCTGTGTCGAGTCACAAGGCTCCTTCTAATCTGAAACCACAAAGGTGGTTTTTATTTTTTTTCTAGAAGAAATTTGGATTTAGCAAAGTCTGCGACTAAAGGTGTGAGATTAGTTCTGCTGAGAAGAATCTCAGTGTTATAGTCTTGATAAATAAGAAGACTGTTGCAGTCATTCTCAGATCCCTGTGTGTTCTCTTTTCTCTCACCCCTGTACCTTTCTATTAGGTTCTTGTATTTGGCTGTAAGATGTAAGGTGCTTTGTGCTTCTCAGTTTCTAATTAAATCTGTTTCAGAGTAAGTCTTCTCGAGTGCTTCACTACAGCTGGATCCACTGAAAGTTATTGAAGTACTATTGTTTTCTGTTAGTGACATAGAAATTCTTGTGAGGGGAAAAAAAAGTTCTCAGTTCTTGTGAGAAAAGGATTAACTTTGTTATAGAATCGCAGCAGAGTTACCTGGATTGCAGCCCCGCAGGTCAGCAAGGCCAACTTGCTATTTGAAGAAAAATTATTATGAGCCAACTGCTAGATGAGGTCAATAGCTTTGTCTAGCAAAGGTTTGAAACCTCTGTGGCTGGTGGTTTTACTACCTGAAAAGACAGCACTATCCTCCTAGTGAATTAGTGGTGGAGTGGTTTTTGTTGTTTGGGGGTTTTTTTGCTTATTTAGCCTGACCCTTCCAAGCCTGAGTTTCTGCTTTTCTGAGTTTTCAATGTGACCAAGAAGAGTTCAGGCCCCTTGCAGTGTTTTATAACTAAAACTGTATTTGCGGATCTTGGTCGTTGTGGTTTTCTGGTATCCTAATTTTCCATCCTCAAACCTTGATTTTATTGTCTGTAACCCTTGGATTATGAGTGTCCTGGATTCAGCTGGGTGCTCATCCCAGAGCACAGGGCACAGCAGTGTGTCCATGTGGCTCTGGAATATCCCCAGGGAGGAGACTGCACAGCCTCTCTGCACACTCTGCTCAGGGCTGGGCACTGCCCAGGGCAGAAGTTGTGCCTCGTGTTCAGGATGGATTCTGAAATTCCAGAAATTTCTAAGATGTCCGTGTTTCCTGCTGTTACTGACTGTGTGATGTTTGTAGCATTTTCGTGCAATGGAACTGTGGTTATATAGGGATGTGCTAAATAACTTGAAGATGAAAGTGGGAATGAAGAGCAGATCTTATGCTAATTATTGCCACAGAACCTTTTCCCTTTGCCCAGTGTGACCACAGTAGCTGCTGCAGCCCAGGGGATGGTTCTGTTTTAAACAATTTTATTTCCTCATAGTCGCAGGACCTGTACCTGTACCTCTGCAGGCAGGAACCTTCCTGCTCCTCTGCTTTATCTCCATGTTCAGCTGCACAAAAAGTGTCAAAACATTTGTTAATTTTCCAAACAATCTCCTCTCTGGTACCTCAGTCCCATCTAATTGCATTGCAGTGGATTTTGACGTCCAAGCTAGTGTAAAAAAACTTTGCTTCAAACTGTGGGGCAAACCCTTTTATAATTGATGCTGATGTCAAATGAACTTTTGCCACTTTGCCACCAACACAATGCAGAATGGCACTTCACTGACATTGTAAAGCAAGTTTTGGGTCTTTGAATCCCATACTGGGAAATGGAAACGATGGATTTCATTTGAGAAACCTGGAATGCTTCCAAATGTATGCAAATTCCTTAAATTTTATTTAATCAGTCCACAACTGAACCAGAAACCCGTTATATTTTTTCATTTCAGTTTAGCTAGGAGGAGTTTGCTGAAGATTCCTTGTTTGATGCAACAAAATCAAGCAACAATTGTCCTCTCTTTTCCTCAGTGGCATTAGCAGTGCATGATGGTGAAGTGGTGATATCCATGCTGGTGCCTTTAATTCAGGTTCCAGGTATTGGAGCTGCTTGCTTTGCAGTAATTATTAGTTACTCTTGCTGCTCAAGCTGAGGGCAATTTTAGTGCCCATTACAGGAAAGATTTTTTAAACAAGGTAATTAGCTATTTATCAGTAATTGTTGCAGTAGAATAAGAAAAAAAATCCACTGTGCTATCTGATGTATTTTCACCTTAATCTGATACAGATTCTCAGCTGTGTTAATTGGCATAGCTTGGTGGAAGCCAAATTCAGTAGTGGTTTATATACCTTAGGATCTGGCCTATCTTTATTTTCTCCCTTTTAAAAATCTACATTGCTGCTCTGTTTCATTCTGTCTTTTGATCTCCACTTTTTTCCTCTGTCTGCTTTGATGAACTTGAACCACAAAAAATAAGCATTATTTTTAAAGATGTATATACGTGCACATATCTGAAAGAGATTTTGTTGGGGACTAGCAGCTTTGAGAAAACAAGTCTGTAAAATTCAGAGGTGTGGTAATTAAACTTCTCCACATAAATTCCTTATTTTGTCTCCTCACTTGAGATATCCAGAGCCTGTTGGCTTTCACAGCACTTGACATTTTGATAGCCTTTGCATTTTAAGCCACTTTCATTTCATCTCATTCAACACCTAGTTCAATTTAATTTCATTTTTGGATTAGTGAAACAGAGACTGAATGCAGCTTGGAAAAGTTTGATTTTCCTGACTTGGAGAGCCACAATTAGGAAATCTCTTTTAAAGGCAACAAGACAATCTAATTCTTGGTGTAAAATTTAGATGCTTTATGCATAATATAATTCAGATTTTTGTTACCTACCTTTCAGACACTGAGAATTAACACCCTCATTAACTGCATAATTCCAATAGATTCGTGGAGAATCAGCTCTCAGAATCTGTAAAAGAGCCTCTCCTGCTCTTGTACCTTCTGCAGATTTATTTGGACTATTTGAGTTTTAACCCGTGGTTATGGTGAATCAACATCAGCATTTCTGGTTCTTCTCCAAAAAGATTATAATATTGATAAGAGGAGGTTTCTTCCTTTTCTGAGAGGTAGCTGATTATTGATAGTGCAGAAAGGATTGGTCTCATCCTCATACTGGGTAATTAGTTGTTTAGTACACTGTCGATGCTTATCAGTGTGTTCTGAGAGAAGTAATTGCCCAGCATTTGGGATGTAAATGTTGCTGTTTGAGTTCTTACTAATTACTGGTCTGACCAAAACTTAAATGCCCTAAAAAGAGGGAAAAAAATATCTAAAGCTACATAGGACAGGGAAAAAATTAATCAGGTGATGTTGTGAATAGTGTATATATATATATATATATATATATATATAAAAAGATACATATATCACATCAAATCCATGGGAGTTTTTTTGATTCTACATTTTGTTTCCATCATGATTGCCATATTCTTCATCTGACAAAAAGATACAGTTCACACTCCTCCCTAATTTCTTCTCTGCAAAGAAATTCCACAGCATGAACTCCATCAATATATAGATCATTTTATCATGACAGTGGCACTCTGTGTGCTGAGAGGGACATGGTAGGAAGAGAAATGAGATTATATTGGTGTCATTACTATTTGAGTTCTGAGGTTGGAGTTCATTAACACAGAAGGAAACACAGCTCTGCAGCCAAGGCCTTCCTGTGAAAATTTACATTAAGTGCATGGTACCAAAATCACATTTCAACCAACAAGATGCTATATAATCTTTTACATTTTACATTAACATACTTGATTAAGAATCTACTAGTTATGAGTTCTGTCAATTTACTAAAGAAGAACTAAATTTCACAAAAAGATCTGTTAAACATTACCATTTTGGTAGCTTTTTACAGTGATGATCTTCAATAGCCACTTACTGTAATCATAGACTGTAGCATTTGCATATTTTAATTGATTTGCATATTGTCTGCCTGTTCTAGATAGAAAATACTTATTTGATAGTATTTATGGTTTAAAATCAGTGGATTTAGTTATTCTCCTCTAGTGCTGCTCCTGACTGAATCAGCAATGTTGTGCTGTAACCAAACACAATGAGTGTCTGTGGTTTACAAAATCTGATAGAAAAAGCAAGAAGAGCAAATATTCCCTACAGGATTCGTGGATTCTGTTGAGATGTGTGTCTCTCACTGTTACCAGTTTACGGGAGACTCTGTCCTTTGCAAGACTTTCCATGAGAAATATGGAAACTAAAAGAGCTGAGGCTTTTGATCTTGTGGTTCATCCCTGCTCATCAATCTTCAAAACTTTTGCTTTTGGGTGTTTTCATGGATAAAGCACCTTCACCGTTGTAGTTCTTACACATGAGACACTGTGGGACTGTTCCTATTGATTAGATACATTATCCTGCTATGAGTGGCTAAAAACATCCTGCAAATTGTACAAAGATGTAAAATTCCAATAGCAGGCAATCTCGTGATATTGTGTGATTCAATATCTGTTGGGATTTTATTTAATGCCATGACTGACCATGTGATCAAAGGAATTTGTAGACTCCATGGACTAGACCTGATTGTGAATAAAGTTTTCTAATGGATTATTTTTGAAAAGAAATAGAAAAATAGTGAATAAATAAAGTAGAGCTGAAGCTTTAGTAAGCTCAGAAGATCACTAGGTGAAATCTGCTGTCTAAGGGAAAGAGGGATTCTGAAGGGGTTGACAGTTACTTAAGGAAGAAATACAAAGACTAGCAAAAAAAAGAGCAAAAGCTCACCTAAAAAAAGAAGGAAGATTAGTGACACACCAAGCTGGCTAAATAATGAATTCTTCAACAGCTTGATGATGAGAAAGAAGCCTACAGAAAATAAAAAAGAAGTCAAAATATTAAGAGGGTAAGTATTAAAAAAAAATAGCACAGAAATATAAGCAAAACATCAAAAGACCTGGTAGAGCTCACAAGTCACAGAAAGAATAAAAGGCAGGATTCTGTAAGTACATTAATAGTAAGAGAGAAATGAAGGGAAGAGCTGATCTGCTCCTCAGATGAGAAGGAAAATAAGCAACAGCAGATGTTTTTAGAAGGTCAGAGTGTTAATATCTCTTCTGCATCAGTCTTAACTATAAAGCTGTGCTGTGATAATTTAAAGGAGCTAACATAAGTGTCAAAGGAAAAAGGACTTGTAGCAGAGGGAAAGATCAGAGCAGAGACTCCTTTGTAAGTTGGGTGCTTACACATCAGCTGATCTGGGAGACACTCAGACTGTTTGAGAGGATTGACTGGAGCTGTTGGAAATATCAGGGGATGGCTAAAGGTCCAGAAAGTGCAAAATGGGAAGGTATTTGGCTATTTTAAGAAGGAGGAGAAAGTGAGAGGCTGTCCTTTTGAATGAGATGGGAACAAATAACAAAACTATCTCTTTCTAAACACACACAGTTAGTGAGAGCGCTGATAGAACAGAATCATGAAAGAAATCGTGAAGAACACCACATTTCTTTTGTTATATCAGGTGTTTCATTGATATGTGTGAGGTTTAGATATTCTATAGATCTCCATTTTTTTATAAAACATGTAACTCCATCTAATAGCAGGATATTCTCATTGGTAAGTTAGAAATATACTCTAGGAGAAAAAATTGTAAAGTACTCTAGAGAATCATATCCAGAAAGTATTTTTCAGCAGCCCACTAGCTAACTATGAAGATTCACTGAGAGTGATGATGTAGAAAGTTAAGCAGGATATTAGGCAAATAATTGCTCCAGGTACGTTTTGCTGGAGAAATTGTCTTGGACTGTTACAGAATATCATCACTTCTAGCAAAAAATTAGCCTACTTACCTCAGAAATAGATTCCATGAAGTTTTGTTTTTTTTTTTCCATGGGACAGAGCATAGTCTAGATTTTTTTGTACTCTAAAAATATAGTTCTCATTATTTTCAAGAAGAAAAAAATCTCACAGCATAGTTTTATTTTCTTCACATAAATTAATAAGATTGTTTAAATTCTTTATGGGTTAGTTATGGTCTGAACTTCCAGAAATTTCTGTTGCTCAAACATACTTCTTAGTCCAAATTCAATTTAAAATTGAATTTCCTGTAATTGATTATTCAGAAGGTTTGAAAAACAAATGGTGTCTGTAACCTGATCCATTTGCAGGCTTTCACAGCTTCGAGTCATTGCTTTGTCCTTGGAACTTATTGCTCTGAACCTACAGTAATAATTAAAGAACAGGATTTAAAAATGTATGACTTTATATGACACCTCCCTAACAGTATTATACTTACTATTCTGATATCCAGGGCACTGGTATTTCAGGTCTCCTTGGACTGTTCTTCCTGAAGCAGAGGGGAAGGCCACTGTTCTCTCTCCAGCAGCCTTTAAACACAGCCCAGCCTGGTGATTATAAACACACTGGGCTGATCGTGGGGCTTCACATCTCCGTGTGATTATCTCACCTCGTTTGTGTTGAGTGTGTGTGTAGAATTTAATGAGGAAGGACTTCTGTGGTCCTCACTGATAACAAAATGGTGCTGGAAAATCCTGCCTCTCTCAGATTTGATTCGGTCCTGTCATGGATTTGTGTATCTCAAAGTATTGATTGCTCATAAAATGGATGGGGAACCAGACAAAAAGCAGGTGTGAGTTGTGTGTTTAATATCACTTTCCCCTGCCCTCAAGGTAACAGACATGCTAGAGTGCACCAAGGTGTGACAGTGAATCTCCAGCTGAAGGTAAAGACTCTGAGATAATTGATATTTACCATCTTGGTGCATTTACAAAGTGACATGCTTTAACGAGTAATAATCTCCATGTCCCTTCCAGCTGTTCAGTTTAAGCACAAACTCACACTTCGGTTTTAAAAAAAAATCATAGAATGACTTGGGTTGAAAGGGACTTTAAAGATCATCTTATCCCCTGTCTACCTTCCCCTATCCCAGGTTGCTTCAAGCCCTGCCCAACTTGATCTTGGACACTTCCAGGGATACAGGGGCAGGCACAGCTTCTCTGGGCAACTCTTTCCTCTGTTTTTTGGTTTTTTTTTCTTAAAACATAGATTCACCAGATGCAGATTCCATTTCCTTTCCACTGCTACACGTGTTGTTTCCTTTTCCACCCTGGCCTGCACTCAGCAGTTCAACAGGAAGCGTGCTGGATTTCATTCTTCCCCAAATGAGGGGGATATGCAGAACCTTCAGGATCACACTGGCATACCGTGATGCTAAACTGTGTCTGAACAGGATAATTATAAAAAATCATAGCTGTATATTTCTCACATGTATTTAAAACCACGATGGTCATAAAAGTACAGAATCCTTTTGGTTGGAAAACATATTCAAGAACATTGAGCCCAAGCTTTGACCAATCCCCACCTTATCACCCAGCCCACAGCACTGAGTGCCATGTCCAGTCATGCTATGAGGGACAGAAATGTGTCACCCTGCTTTTCTGGAGCAAAAATAGTGTGAGTTCTCTTCCCCACTGGAGATTCTCTCCATGTAGCCAAGAAAGCAAAGCCAGTTCTTTCATTCAAGGGTTAATTTGAGAAGTTCCATGAGATGCATTCCCAGTTGTCTCATCAGAAGTGCTCTGGTAAGGCTTTCTTGTGTCGCTGGTATGACAGGACAGGGGAGGGCAGTGTGACCAGAGTCTCCTGTCCCCTGCAGCCTCAGTGAAGCACCTGCAGCTCCAAAGAATAATCTTGATATATCTGTGAAAATCCTGGGGCTATTTCTGTTCCCCCGAGCCTGGAGAGCCCGCCCTGAACCCCCTCAGTCTCAGTGTGTGTGGTATGGGTTTGTGGAGGAGTGTGCAGTGAAATATGTCCTTCTGTGCACTAGGACAGGGAGAATATTCTGGAAGGGTTATTCCTCAGAGGTCAGTGAGCTGGAAATATGGATGAGAGGCATTTCCAGTGAGGCTGCTCTGACAGTGTACACACTCCTGTGGTAATCAGGGTTAGGAAGGCAACAAATAAAAGTGACAGAAAGGCGAAATTAAAGATCTATCATGAAAGAAGGAGGCAAGGGAAGATTTTTAATAAGTGGAGGAGTAAGTTTGCTCCTAATTAATGACATTAATTTGGCTGACTGAGCTGTGATCAGGGACTCTGATTCATCATCTGGTCATCAAAAGTCTTTACAAGCTGTCACCTCCTCATTTCTGCTGCCAATTCACAGAGGTGCAATTCTGCAAACTTGTGCTGCTGATTCGAGTATCCTCCATGCAGAACCAAATTAGGAGGAGCTTAAAGTAAATCACTTAATCCATAGCAATGTGAGAGTGATGGCCAATTAGATTAGAGCTGGAGGATTGGAGAATGGAATTCAAATTTGGAGAGATCAGAGATATGAAAACAAACAAGGATGCTGGTCAAGAACTTCCAAACTCTCTGAGCCTCTGAACTTAAGGCAGTTTTTCATTTAAAAAAAAAATCCTTTTTACTGCAAATGAATTTTTTACAGGAAAAGACATCCAAGTTTTCTGTAGGACACTTCTGAAATAGTGTAACTAGATAAAGGAAAAGTGAGTACTCTAAAACTGCTTTTCTCAGGAAGGAGATAGATTTCCTTCCAGAGGATACTCTATGGTGCAATAATGTAATTATTACATACAAAATGAGAAACCACTTGTATGTAGGTTTTGGGGGTGGGAGCTTGTGCTGTTGGCCCAAAAGTAGAAACACGTGTTTCTTAAATGCTGGTGTAGAATGATTTTTAAAAGCCAGGACTTGTTAACAAGTACCAAACCACCTTTGCTAAAGCTGTCAGTTCTCTTCCCTCTATATTTAGAGGAGATAATGGGTGTGATACATGATTCATCATGCACAGCCTCCTTCCTTATGCAAACACCAATAAACTCAGATAGGAGAAAAACTGAGCTGAGGCTTTCTGCCCTTCACTCTGAATACAAATCTCTTCCCATCGCTGACATTGAGGAATCCCAGAGACGTAACACAAATAAAGACAAACAGATATCAGTAGCACATTGTGAATTGTGCATAATTAACAATTTTTCTTCAAGAACAGTGTGACAGGAATGACCTCTCACAAATAGTATAAAAAGCTGGGAAAAAAAGTTCCTGTTAATTACTGTGCATTATTTTAAATGACATAATCCTTAGAGATGAAGATGGTATCGTTGCTTGTTAGAGTTGCCAGTTTTTGCATGAAGAATTCTGTTTTCAGTTCCTTTAACTGCAAATCTGCAAAGCACCAGCCAGTATTTTTTGTATGAAAATTCTGCTACAGTACAATTCACTACGCTCCCAAATTCCCTTCGTAGTAGACAACTGATAACAGGGTGAAATAATTTCCAAAGAGAAAATGGTTATGGAAGGTTTTGTTTCATTGTACCAAAGAGAACGGCAATTTTTTTCTTTAAAAAGTACCAGTAGTTGGTGTTCTAAAACTAGAACGTGATCTCTGGCAGATGAAAGTGCTCATTGTTGGCAAAGCTGCCTGGCTTTGAAAAATACCATATTATTCAAGTTACAATTGGGTCAACCTGGACCATTTCTAGGGCCCAGCGATATCAACACACAAAGAACTGTTCTCACTCTGATCCTATTTAGAAACTGAGATGGAAACCAAGCCTTTGGCATCTGTTCATTCCCATCTCTGAAATTCTGGCTAGCCATGACAGATCATGGTAGTCCCCTGCTGCTATCAGTTAACTGCAGTGGCATGCAGGAGAGTTTTGAAGGCTTGGTTTTTAGCAAATTCAGTGCTAAATTGCTGAAGTCAGTGGTGAGACTTGCACTAGACTATTACATGTTCTCATTAACATGTTATCAGTCCTTCTCTGGCCTCTCTGCAGCAACTCCAGGGCTGGGGCAGTTCTGCAGGTGGGGTCTCACCTGAGAGGGGCAGAGGGGCAGAATCCCCCCTTGATTCATGCAGAAAAATGCTCTTAAAGCTCAGTGTCCATGCAGAAACCATCAGCTGTATTTTACAGAGTTGGCTCTAAGATGGTCTTACAGTGTTTTTCAGCACACAGGACCTTAATTTCTTGTAGTTTCGGCTGAGAATTTTGGCAACACTGTCCACTTTCAGTTTGCATTTTGCTTGCTCACAGCTGAACCTCCTTGTGTGCTTTGTGAACTTTGATTAATTGCAAATAGGCATTTGCAAATGGGCATTTCCCTGCCTTCTGCATGCTCTTGGAATGTACATTGCCTGCATCTGGATTTGTAAGGTGTTTTTAAAGGTACCTGTTTTAAAGGTTAAGATCAATATCATAACCGGTAGTTTCTGATAAATATGCACTATATTCATCTTTCACCATGCTGAGGAACATTTATTTTTCAGTCCTTTAGCAGGAAGCTCCATCCATACCACAGGACTGACAGCACAGCATCTTTGGCCTGTCAGCTGCACATGCTTGTCTGGTTTAGAGTATGGCAAATTACTTTGCTCAGGACAGAATGCACAAAAAGTGTCAAACAGTCATTTGGAAGTACAACTAAAAATACTCATAAGCCTAGTTCTTGTAGGCTCAATTCCTCTGCCTGTAAGGATAAGACAATAAGACAATTACCACTGACAGCTTCAAATAAGTTACCCTGAATGTAGCTAAGTAGACATTCATGTATAAATTGGAAGCTTTTGTGCATGTGTGTGTGTGTAAATTGCTTAAGTTTATTCAGAAACCACGGTGGTACTTTTGAGAGAAACTCAGAACATTGGCATGAGAATGATAAAAATTGAACTGCTGGAGAGAGCCCAGAGGAGGCTCCAGGATGAGCAGAGCATGGAGCAGCTCTGCTGGGAGGAAAGGCTGGCACAGCTGGCATTGTTCACCTGCAGAGGAGAAGCTTTGGGCTGAGCTCAGGGTGGCCTTGCAGGGCCTGAAGGAGCTGCAGGAAAGATGGAGAGAGACAATTGGCAAGGGCTGGAGGGACAGCACACAGGGAATGGCTGCCAGTGCCAGAGGGCAGGGCTGGATGGGATCTTGGGCAGGAATTGTTCCCTGGCAGGGTGGGCAGGGCTGGCACAGGGTGCCCAGAGCAGCTGTGGCTGCCCCTGGATCCCTGGCAGTGCCCAAGGCCAGGCTGGACATTGGCACAGTGGGAGGTGTCCCTGCCATGGCTGGGGTGGGGCTGGGTGGATTTTAAGGTCCCTTCCAACCCAAACCATTCTGAGTCTGTGTTTGCTGCACTACTCCAGGCCAGGTGAATTTTTGTGTGTTTTTAGTCAATGCTCCCTTGCCCTGTTGGTTGCACAGTGTTTTTCTTTTCCCTGTTCAAATTGCTGAAGTTGACTGCAACCCACTTCCTTCTGAAATACTGGAATTGAAATGTTTCCATTGAGATTTCTCAAATACATATTTCTGAAACCTCTAAGTTTAAAACATGTAACAAATAATAGTGAGGATTGCTCTCCTCAGAAAAATGCTGTATTATATGCTGCCTTTAAATGGTAATACTTGGAGATTCAGTTGTGCATTTAAAGTGTCCTCAGTTTAAACATGTGCTCACATTCACTGCATAGCAGAATTTGGCTAACAAATTTTAAACAAAACACTGACTTCCTTTCTTTTTTTCAAAATTATCCCAGATTTGGGTAGATACCGCTTTCCCTTCTATCTTATCTTCCTCTCTGCCTTTTTAGTGCCAATTCCTAAGATGTTTATGCGTGTTTAATTTTATGCACTGACACTGTTCCGAGGATGGAGGAGTGCATGCAAAAAATTTTCAAGTGGGGGAAAAAAGAATAAAGTTCTTGGTGAAGCGGGAGAATTTTATCTTGGCTATTAAAATGGGACAGACACATAAAAATGTCTGAACTTCTCTATTTATCAGCACTTTTCAAAGCATTCAAGCGTTGCAGTCAGAGACAGTTACAGCTACTGGTTGCTGGGTCTACACAGGTATCATATTTGTAACCATTAGTATGCAGACAGCAGATGATTAAATGCACTTGTGATAAAATGTGACACCATATTATAAATGAGAATGGAAAATGAATTTATAACCATAAATCATGTATTAAAATATATGTGACAGGTTCAGACTGATGAAGACAATGCCAAAATAACAAATACTGGATATGTCAGTTTTATCATAAAAAGAAAAGATGTTTTCTTTGTGTTCTATTTTGTGTCTTTTTTGTTGTTGTTGCTTAAATTCATGCTGCTTAAATTCATTCTCAGCAAAAAATAACAAGAGAAGTGTGGCTATGGCACATCTGTTAACTTTTGGTGGATGTCAGTCAGCAGCCCTTTCTAACATTAAATAAGACTGTGAAATTCTTGTCCAGAAAATTTAATATAAATTGAACTGACATAATCTCTTTTATCATAATAAGCATTTTCCCACAGTTTTTCAATAGAAATCTGAAGGTTCCATCCAATTAATATAAAATCATTTACCTGAGAAGCCGTGAGAGGTTTCACTGTCCATGTAGCTTTATTACAGATTCATTGTCAAGGAGCCTGCAGGGAATTTTTCAGATCATCTGTGCACATAGACCATCTTCTCAGTCTTGGGCATAAAAGATGTCCCAAACCTGGTGAATTGTCCTAGTAATGCACATTACTTAGAAGATTTATTAACATTCTCACTGAACTTGGGTGTTTGTTCAGAAGATCCTGTGTTAGGCAGACCCACAAGTTCAGTGTATAAATTATTTTGTGTGTAAACTCAAATAGAGACTTCTTATTTTTTCCCGGATCAGAGATTTGGTCACTCCACGCTTGAAATCCTGAAGTTTTTCTCTCATTTCTTGCTTTAAACAGTCTATTTCATGCACAAGCACAATTAGTCCAGTGGGCTTAAGAGGGTGTCAGATTGATAACAGAAAAATCATTGAGATGCATATTCTTAACTGAGGTTTCATGGACAGAAAGCTTTTGAGAGACTCCAAAAAACATCTGTTGTTGAAATCTCTGGCAAAAATATGTTGCTCTTAAATGTTGTATAGAAGGGGGAAATACTTTAAAAAACCCAAAACCTGCAAACCCACATCAGTTTTACGTGAATGTATGTGAATTTAGCCTTTAAATAACTTACAACTTTTCTTTGGAAAAATATTGATTAGTTACATTTAAACCCACAGCATGCAAAGTTTGATTAGATAATGATAGGTACTGTGCATAATACAATAGACTACTGTAAAGAATAATTGTGTACACAACATGAAAGTGAACTCTGTTCATGTTTTTAATCTTAATATTTTTTTGCAATTTACTTGTATTTGCTTCCTGTTTAAAGGCACTAATCGAGGCTGGCAGGAATGTATTAGGTGCTGCTACGAACATGCAGGAAAAGACAATGTTTTAGCTGAAGTATTTTAAATCAGGACACAAAAACCCCCATGGAACAGGCACGAGCAGATAAATCTGTTTGTCTGAGGTCACACAGAAGGTTGGTGGTAGAGCTTGGAGGAGAACTCCTGATATCTGACTTCCAATATGAGAGTCCTAATAAATAATTCATTTAATTTCTCTGTTTTTATCTCCTTGCAGAATTGTCATGAGTGTGCTCTGAGACATTCTGTATTCATTCCAGAACCATTTTTTTGTAAAAAGCTCAACTATTGTTTGGTTATGGCTGTCTGATGTTCTCAATCCCAATTCCTGTTTCATGGATGGTGATTTGGGAATGTAAAGCCTTTTTTCCCCAAAAATACAAACCTCAGTCACAGTATTAGACCATCCCAAATCCACTGGGGCTGAGGTGGGGGTTGTGTAGAGGAGGAAATGCTTTGGGTTACTCAGAAAATAAAACAAAAAGGGTTATTAGTGCAGGCAACATGAAAGACATCTCATTGTTTCTCTCTTGTGGATAGCCAGCATAGCATTGATTTTAAATAAATTCATCAGAATTTAGGTAACAATAGTTTTAGGTAGCCAAACATATGAAATTTAGTTGAATAGAAAGTTTTAGGGTATTGCTTTTTGAAACTATTTTTCCTAGAAATGTTCAGTCACTCAGTAATGAAAAAACTGAGATCGAAGTAAAATTTCTATTAAAATTCAAATGACTATTCATGGAAAATACTTTATTCATTCTACTCTGATATTTTTATATTATACAGAAATATCTATGTGCCCAGACAGTCTGGACTACATTTCCTAAGTGCATTACTGTAAATCTTGGAGAAAAATATGGTAAAATTTGGAAATTACTTTCTCAGTCTACAGCTTTGGTCTCATTTACATTATGTCCTCCACAATTCTTAGTTTTATTTTAGGAGAGAAAATGTTCAGTGGTTGCATATTTAAGCTTAGGGAAAGACCTCTGATTGTTTTAGAAAATGTAAAAAACCCCTAATTAGCTAGATAATGTTTAATATAATTTCTGGCATAAGAGTGAAAAGCAGGTACTCAGGAATGTATATTTTGTTTTCTGCCTGAAGTTTGTTTGCACAACATAAGGGTCTGGCTTTGGAAGTGCTTTCTTAGCCAGGAGGTGGCCACTACTTTCTGCACTTGGCATTTTTCACTCAGTTAGGAAAAGAGAATTTTCCTTCAGGGAAAGAAACCCAAACTACCTGTGCAAGGCCCAGCCAGGTGGAGTGGGGCTGTGCTGCAGGGAACAGGGACAGGAGGAGAGGGAACGGCCTCAGGCTGGGCAGGGGAGGCTCAGGGTGGACAGCAGCAGGAATTTCCCCATGGAAAGGGTGGGCAGGGCTTGGCAGGGGCTGCCCAGGGAGGTTTGGAGTGCCCATCCCTGGAGGTGTCCCAGGAAGGGCTGGAGGTGGCACTCAGAGCTCTGGGCTGGGGACAAGGTGGGGCTGGGGCACAGCTGGGACTCCATGGGCTGGGAGGGCTTTTCCGGCCTCAATGGTTCTGCAATTGGAATAATTCATTCCAATATTTAACTACCCTGAGATTATTCAGTTGCCTCGGGCATGGTGCTGATGGCACCAAGGGTGTGGTTGTGATCCCCACATGGGCCATTTATTAAAGACTTGTACACCACGGTCCTTTTGGGTCCCTTCCAACTCAGAAAATTCTGTGATTCTCTGAACCCTTTGTAAGAACCCATGACATCACTTCCATGGGGAAATTCCTGCTGCTGTCCACCCTGAGCCTCCCCTGCCCAGCCTGAGGCCGTTCCCTCTCCTCCTGTCCCTGTTCCCTGCAGCAGATCCCAAATCCCCCCGGCTGTCCCCTCCTGTCAGGGAGTTGTGCAGAGCCACAAGGGCCCCCCTGAGCCTCCTTTTCTCCAGCCTGAGCCCCTGCCCAGCTCCCTCAGCCCCTCCTGGGGCTCCATTCCCTTCCCCAGCTCTGTTCCCTGCCCTGGACACGCTCCAGCCCCTCCATGCCCTTCCTGAATTGCACAAGCACACACTGCTCTTACCTCCAGTTTTTTTGTGTATTACAAAAAATGCAGCATTCTCTGTTGGTGTGGCTGGGTTTTAACACCTGATGAATACATTCAATATTACAGAGAAGTATTTTATTGGAAGGTAGTCTTGGTAACCACAGCAAAAGTGTCACGTCACATAACTGTCATGCTTAATTGTTCAAATTATATTGTGACTGTTATTTACAAAAAAAAACCCCTAAATATAAAAAATTTAAATATTTTAGGTATAATTGCTAAAGAAATTGAAACAGAAATTTATACAAATAGGGAGCAGGAATGTTGTCAAGTGAACTATTTGTACTCATTATCTGCAGTACCATCATTCTGTGGTCAGCAATACACATTAGCTCTGATGAGAGCGTGATGTTTCCAGGAAAATATTATTGTGCTATTAATAAGACAAATTGTTTCAAAATAGCCTTTAAGACACCTTGATGTTGTGTGTCACATTTTAGAATATCCATATCTTATTTTCCACAGGAGATGAATTAGCTGTCATTTTATCCCCATCTGTATATTTTACCACCTCGTCCCATGTTTTGCTTCAATAAACATCAGGAGCAAATCAAACGTAGAACATAAATTTCTACATGAGGTGGGAATGGCTGAATGCATAGTGCCTCAATAGAAATATCATTTCCTTCATCAGCACTTGTTCAGATCCCTCATTCTGAGGACAGAACCTTGACTATTGTGATAATATTTATTATCTCCTTCAACCTTCCTTCTCTCTGTGTATTTTGTTATCTGTGTATGGAACCTGTGTAAGGACAACACACGAATTTGGGAAGTGCTTCATATTTTTTATGGGTGTTGGTCTCTTCTCCAAAGTAACAATGTTTTTTCAAATGTAATTTAGCTGCTTTCAAACATTTAAATATATGAGACTTTTCCAGTAGAAATATATAATTTGGATGCCAGTATGGTAATCAGAGACTAATATTAATATAATGAATAATAATGGATAAACAATGGATAAAATATGAAGTGAAATACTACAAGGATTGACTCCCCAGTTTAACACAGAATAAGATGCACATTTTGATTGTAGCTTTGTTTCTTTTTCAGCTAAATAAATTTTTAACTTGGGTTAAATCAATATAGCAAAGGATAATTTAATGAAACGACACAAATTGTATTTTCTTTTCTCTTTGAAATAAATTAATTCACAAGGTACTTTATCTTGTTTAAAACTCAGCCCCAGAGATACCAAATAAGGTTACTTTAATGTGGAAAAATAAACTCAGTGCAGTGGAGAGGAGTTTAACAACATTGATAAATAAAATCTAAACATCAATACTTGTTAGCATTCCTTTAACCGCACTTTTCTCTGATTTAATGAAAACCTTGCAGTATTTCTTAACACTAGAGCACTATTGATTATAAAATATTATCATTTGCTACCTGAAAGCCCAGTTTATTCAAATATGTAAACAAATAATCTATGAAGAAACAATGAACTAAAAAAAGTTAACCATCTAAATAAATTTTAGTCAAGGCAGTAATTTCACAATACTTAATAAAACAGTAGCTTGTAATGAAGCTGGGGAATGTCTTGAAAATTTGACTAGCAACTGGTTGTAGTGTCAAAATGATTCAATATAGAAGGTACATTTCAACAGATTTACTTGTTGCTCCATCTCCTAAACCCCTCCCTTTGAGATTGTGCTAGAAGAAATGTGGACTTCTGAACACAGCCAAAAGCTGGAAATGTGTCAGAGCTAAGGAACAAATTCTGTAAGATAGACAATATCCAACAAGTGCCATCCTTACCTGTGCTCCTCTGGAATGAACTCTGTGAGGCCACAGGACACTTATTACACATTTTCACTTCGATAAATGCTGTATGGTGTGCAGACTGCCCCAAAGGAGAGAATTATTTTGATTATCATATTTTGGTCTCTTGGTTCTCAGAGCCTGGGTTTGATCACATCCTGCTTGGTGCAAGTCATTAAACATTTTTTTGTTGATGGATGAAGTTTGTAATAATTTTAAGGGAAATATGTTTTGAAAACACTATTCAAAAGTGTAAGATTTTACAGATAAGGTGAGGGCTGTGTTACAATCCACTTATACAGAAAGATTAGCCAAAAAGGTTTCTGGCTGTCTGATTTTCACATGACCTACAGAGGACACAGTGAGCCTCTGAAACTCCAGCTGTATCCCAGCAAACCTGCCCCCAGCAGAACTGGAAGGAAAACCTGAAGATGTGATGTTAAAAAAGGCAAACCTCTTTATTATTGGTCTGCAGAAATCAAGTGTCAAACTATGGCAAAAATTCAGACTAGACAAAATGCCCCCTGCATTTGTACTAGGAAAAAAATCCCTGCAATGAAACCAAAAAGAATATGGGAATAAACTCTGTTTGGAGAAGAGACAGGAGGGGAGGGAAGGGATTTGACTGAGATCACTGGAGGAGGATGATGAGTTGGTGGTGATGCCATCAGAGCTTCTCCATGGTTGTCTGTAACACAAAATATCTGTAGAAAACCTAAAAATGATGGCAGAGTGCCAGATCATTGACTGGACATATTCACGGGCCATTTGTTTCTTACTGATGGAGTAGGAGGATTAAAAAGGGAATTTTTCACTTCTTCCTCCTGATTCTCATACCTTTGCCACGAAGTATTCTGGAACACCTCAGATTTTTGGATAAGGTCCAAATGTGTCTTGTTACTGTTAAAATATTTATGAATCATAGAAGGTTATTCCAGGCTTCAGGCTGCCTAATGGGAGAGACAACTTTGGCAAAAGCAGTGTTTTTATTCCTCTGATTAATGTTCTATTTAAAGAATTGCACTTAAGTTTCTGGACCTACCCAAACTTTCCAAGTTATATGCAGCTAACTTCTCATTCCTTATGTCACAAGGAGCTGTGGAAAAGCAGGTTGTATCCTGTATTCCTGCTGAGCACTGGGATAGAGAAGCATGGTGAAATGTATAAAATATTGACTTAATTCCCTGAAAATTTGTCCTTTCCATCATTTCTACAGGTCTTAGATAAAGAATAGCTTTGCTGGAATAGAGCATTTGCATTTTGTGCCAGGCTTGCTTTATATCACTTAGGAAAATATCCCAATGAATTCCATGTAAACATTATTAGAAAACAATGCTTTATTAAGACTCCATGGTCTGTGTGGTTAAACAGCTTCTATATCTCCTAGCAGTGAGTATCAATCCTACTTTTTATGTATTTTACATTGCATTTTTGACATTGCAAAAGTAACTTCACAAATTAAGCCATTATTTTAAAATTTGCATGGGAATGTCTGTTTTCTGGGGACTTTCATAAAAGTTTAATGAAACTGAAGCTATTAGGTTCAGTTTTTTTCTTCTGGAAAGCACTCTTGCTTGTGGAACACACAGTATGTTTACATCTTAAGTTGCCCTAGCATATCAATTAGTAAACATGCTTATGAGATTGTCCATTTAAAACAACATTTTTACACTACATATAGCCTTGTAAATCACAGGATGCTGACAACATGAAATGCCAGCTGTGAAATGAGAAACTGATGAAAACGCAGTAATTCTGAATTTTAATATAATATAAATCATGTCAGCAATATTTGTGAATAGCAGCTGTCAAGATTTCATTTGAACTGCATGTATTATGGTATTTTTATATTCTTTTCTGATAAATTAGACCTCCCTCTGCACCCTCCCAACCTTGCTGTGTGATAACCTTTGCAAGGATTGGAAATTAGTATAAATTTTTTGACTGAATGACATGAAATGTATTGTCACAATATTCAAACAGAGAGAATAATGGCTTCAAACTGTCAGAAAGCAGGTTTAGATGGGATATTGGGCAGGAATTGTTCCCTGGCAGGGTGGGCAGGGCTGGCACAGGGTGCCCAGAGCAGCTGTGGCTGCCCCTGGATCCCTGGCAGTGCCCAAGGCCAGGCTGGACATTGGGACAGTGGGAGGGGTCCCTGCCATGGCTGGGGATGAGCTTTAAGGTCCCTTCCAGCTCAGGACATCTTTGATTCTCTGAATTAAGACTGTGTTCAAAAACATCACATACATTATAGTGGTGCTATTTATTTTAAAAACTTGGCATTTAAAATTTTCCAAAGTGTGTTTTATTTAAAGATGTGATGGAGGCTGGAGAATTCTGTCGAGCAGATTGTCATCATCACAGTCTTATCCTGCAAAGAATCCAATCGATCAGAATGCTCCTTGATTGTGGTGCTTTAGATATGGAAGTAGCTGCAGAATCAGATCCCCAGCGTGGGGAGCCCTGTATCTCTGCACTGCCTGGCAGTGCTGTGTGCAAGGCAAGAAAAATCAAGATCAGGCTGGAATGCCTAAAAGGAACAATTATTTTCTGAGATTTTTGTTACTGTGTATTCATCTGAAGCAAAGGAACTTGTTCATGACTGCAAAACTCCCTCTGTTTTCTTGTCTGCTCTCTGAACGCTGCTTTTTGTTCCCATCATCTCCTAAGGTGTCAAGAAAAATCAGAAAATGCTGCTGGTTTTGAATGTGCTCTGAAATGCTGGTGTTTCAGTGAGTGATACAATCGCAACTAAATGAGTTGCCTGTAGGATAAAGAATTCAGATGTCTGTCAGTGAAGTGACCCAATTTGTATTGAGTTTTAGGAAGATAAAATTGAATTGCTGGCATAATTTAATATGATTTGCTTCAGAAATCAATGTATAAAATCATTTAAGCCTATTGTTTGAACAGCAGCAAACAAACAACATTAAACTGTTGTACCAGCAAGGTGTGAAGTGCAGATTTTCCTACAGACAGCTCCCACTTTAGGGCTGAGGCTGAATGTGAGATACAGGAAATTCCTAAAGCTGGGAAAGGCAATCATGGGGAGGCTGAGTGCCTTCAGAGGAGGAGCAGGCAACAGCTCTTGCTTTGATTTCCCAATCAGTGTCACTTGGCCTTTCCACAGTTGTGAAAAACGAGGTTCGCTTTCCTGGGAGATTTTAAAAGTTTTAATAAAAGACAATTAGAGACAAACAATAAAGCAAAAGGTTCTATTGGCTGGGTGCCTGGCATTCAGCCAAGAGCAGCCCTGCTGGTTTGGAGACACCCCTTAAATCCATCAGCCCCTTGCGTGTTCACAGACCTATCAGACATTTTCAAACTTTTCTATAAACTATTTTTCTTATTCCTGTTTTACATATCCAGTCTATGAGTCTGCCTTTTTAGAGCATGTGTGATTTTTGGCTGTGGTTTTAATTTCTTTTTTTCATCAGTCTTAATTTGGGCTGTGGTGTTCAGTGCCCACAGACAGTGGGTGCTGGTGGCTGCTGTGTCAGTGGCAGTGTCTTCACTGGCTGTTACCCAGCCAGGGCAGTTCATTACTACAGACACTTTATCAGCCTGTGGTACTGCTAAAGAAAACTATACCTTAAAAACCATTTCAACACCACACATATGGCATCCACCCTAATATTTGTGAAAAGCCAATACCATAATATGTGTTTATAACAATAGATTGGGTAATTAATTTTCATGGAGGGCTTGGTTTGCTGTAAATGTTGTGTAGGCTGCTGCTCATGGCATGGGGATGTCACCTGCTGGTCAGAATGAGCCACCCTACTGGCACCCCAGTCCTCCTATCTAATGCTAAATAAATGTGTAAAAGCAGCATAAATCAAGAATTATTTCATGAGGAAGCCACCATATTTCAGCAGCATGATTTCATGCTCAGCTGGCAGTGATTGTGGTGAAACCCAGAGGGCAATCACAGGAGTTACAGAACTGTCATTTGAAGGAAAAATCTTCTACCTTTATCAATACACAAACTAGACAGAGCAAAAGGGAACTTCAGCGAAAACAAATGTCAGTTGAAGGTAATGAGGCATGAATACATTTTATAGTGGGAAGAAACTCATAGAGAAATTATTAAATAACATTTCAAAACATAAATAACTACAGAAATTATTACTGGAGTTAAAAAGGGCAAAGTTTGCAAACACAAGAATGTTGTTCCAAAAGAAATTAAGAAAACCCCAGTGACTTTCCCTGCAGGGGTGTGCTGTGCACTAATTGCAGCTCAGGAATTCTAGAGGGAGGACTCATATCCAGAATGGAACACCGAGATAGTTTGCAAACACGTGCCCTGTAATTCCAGTAGCTCACACTCTGGCTTTGAGGGAACTTAGGACTTTTTATTCAATACAAAAATTGGTGACCATACTGAGAAAATTTTGATAACTTTGATTTTCTGGTTTGCAGCTCCCTTTTCTGGAACACAGCACCGAGTACAGTGACTTCCTCTGCTCCACCACTATCAAATCACTGAAAAATGCAAACAAAATTAAGTATTTCCATTCACCTCCAATTAAATAATATTTTCCCCCAACATAATGGTGGCTGCTGCAATATTCTGCCAGCAGTCTGGAAGTGTGGAGTCTTTTTTCTGGATGAAAATATGGAGCATGCCTTTCCACTCAGAAAATAGAAAATTAATAGTTTGTTAGGAACTTTTAATAATGAGAAAATAAGCTAGGGCAGAAAAATCCTGTAACCCACTAAGAGCATGAGAGGAAACATTTGCTGAATAAGGCAAGAAGCAATCAGAGTTGGATTTTTAACATTTTATAATTTGTTAGTCCTAGAAGACAATCACCAAACCTTTAATACAAATTATATAAATATATAAGTGTATATATATATATATGTATAAATGAACTTCAGAGGTGGTATTATTTTGTTGGCTTTTGGGAGCTTAAAAATTAATCCAACTCAAATCAAGTCTTTTTTCTTGTCCTGATTGCAGCTCTGGCTAGTAACACATCTACACCATAGGGCAGATAAAATATGATCTTTGCTTTTATACAGGCCTGTAATTTCTAAAAGTCTAGGTCTGAAAACTTTTAGAAATGGTTGCACCTTCAGAACCATTGTGCTTCTTACTGGATGAATAATTCTGATTTTAATGTTGTTGTGATGTATATTTTCTCTCCTTGAGAATTTAGTGATTACTCCTGCTATCCTTTGTGTTATAATAGATTTTTTAAAAAACCCAAGTTGTGATAAATATTTATCATGGGCCCTTTAGGGGATTTCTGCTCCCATCTGAAGAGGTTTAGTTTTGCTTTTCTATTTAATTTCTTGTGCAGATGCTCTCTCATAGCTCTTGTTATGGTGGTGTCAGCCTCTTTAAATCTTTTTTGGTTCTACTTTATATTTTAAGCTGAAATGATCAAAATTGTTGGATTGTGACTAATTAATGTAGTGACATAGTCATGTTTTTTCCCTTCAGTAATTTTTAATGCTCTACTTCCCTTTTTGAACAGTTCTGTTCTCATTTGAACACATCCAAAGAACAATCTGAAGTGAAATGAAGTTCTGTCTCCCAAGTGAAAATAACAGCAAAAATATATATATCCTGATGCTGATTCTTTTCCATTGGCATCTCTTTGCATTTAGCATTATTTAATTTCTTTGGTTATTTTATTACCCTTAGTATTGTGAAGTCCTTCAACAGCTTTTCACATAACTGCTTTCTTTCATTTTCCAGAATAATTCTGTATAATCAACAAAATTTTACCTCAGCATTCTTTTGTTCTTCTGGATCCCCTATGTTGAATAGCCTATGTCTTAATATAAATCCTTCCCTAATTCCCTTGGTACCTTTCCTATTATGGCAACAAGTCTTTCTTCTTATCCATTATATCCAACCTTTTAAACTGTCAATAGTCCTTAGGAGAAGCTTCTCCTTTATCTATTGCCATGTCTGTTCTCTGCTGAGCCTTTGGAAATGGATCATGGAAAAGAAAATGTTAAAATAATCCTCTGGATCTGTGTGGCCCTGCAGTTCTTTGACAAATGGATCCATAAGGTTGGGTTTCCTCCATGTAAATGAATTTGATTTCTCAATTTGTTTATAATTTTTTGCCCTTTATTTAAATTTCTACAAATTTATTTAGTACAGAGGTCAGAATTTCTCGTTTGTGCTCATGAAATCAACCCTGGGTCCCATTTTAAACACAGATGTTGCACTTACCACCCTCAGTTGTTGAAGATTATCCAATAGATAACACATCATCCTCAGAGCCCTGCAAGTTCATATTTAATTACATTAGAACTTTTAGGTGAATAGCTTCTTCAATTGTCAACTTGTGATGACTGGTTTTTACTTCCTGAAGCCTTATTTTTTAATTAACACTTAAAACCGGGGCAGATCCAGACCATGTAATTTTTAAAGAATTAATTAATTGCTGCATATGGGTAACACCTTACAAAGGAAGGCCAGGTAAAGTCACAGCTCAGGCCTGTTACTTCAGCTGAGCACAAAAGGGTGTGGGAAAGGGACTCAGCTGAGCTGGAGGCAGAAAAAGAAGTTATGTCACCATGGCCTGCTCACATCACAGTGTGGGGGGGCTGGTTGAATTCTGTTTGTCATGATTTAAAACTCTGTAACTGATAATGGGCTAACTGCTGGAAAAGGGCTGGTTTTTGCAATAAGGGGTCTCTCCTTTGCCCCTGCCTGGGGACTCTGCATTGCTCTGCATTGCTTTGCTTCGTGCATTTAATGAATCTCCCAAATCTCCCAAACCTTCACAGTAAGCACTGGTGGAAACACTCAGTTTAGCTTTTTTTGTTGTGGTCTGAATCTCCTTGAGTTCTCTTTTCCTTCCTTGATAATCTGTCAGCCCTACCAGCTCTGGCACAGCTCTAAGGTCCCTTCCAACCCAAAACACTCCAGGATTCTGGTTCTCTGGTGGCTTATAGATCTTTTCCAGCTTATGGCTGCTGAGACATAGTCACTTCTTTTTATTCTGCTTGCAGATGTTCTATTGGGACTGGAAAGCATTCATATGATAATTAAGTAAGTTGAGATTGTTGGAATATGAATAAACAAGTTTGTAAATACCAATTAGATGCATTTATTGAGCGTGAGCTGAACAAATGTTTCTAAATGGTGTATATGAGAAAGGAAGTTCAGTTACAAACCAAGTCTTAAAAACCTCTGCCTTGGGACTTCATAAAGTGAAATAGAAAGAAATAATTCATATATTGCATCCACACAATCTCCTTTTCTCATAGCTTTCTGTATCCCAGAAATCGTATTTGGAGTGCCACTATTGCAGAGATACAGCTCTTTTTGGCTGGAATAAGCTTTCATGCATCAGAGCAGCAACAAAACTAAAATTTGATTTTTCCAGATACATTTTTTATGATATGTCAAGCACTGCTGAAAACTTTGGGGATGCTTCATGTGACAAGGTGAAGTGTAACATCAAAATATTCTGAGCTTTCAAGTTGAACCTCGCAGTCCTTTGTTGAGCTCTCAGTTCTGAGCTGCACATCTGTGCACGTTGTCACTCCGAGCTGCTGGTAGGACTTGGGGAAATGGAAGTGCCCAGGCTGCCAAATTGATCCTTCCTCCACAGGGAAGGGTCTCCATCACTCTTTCATCACTTCATCTCTCCCAGTTTTTCATGTGGTTCCAAATCCATTTGCATTCCTCCACGAGGAGGAGTCAGGAAATGCACGGCGCTGTCAGATCCGTGTGCAGCCCCCCTCGGTCCTTTCAATGCCCTGATGAGTTTCACTGAAGTTCTTCATCATGAAACAAGCAGCTGTTGTCTCCTGCAGGTGGATTTTTCAGATTCTTAGAACTGATCCACGGGTCTGACAAGTATGGGAAGTTCTTGGAGAAATGCTGGGAAAGAAAACATCCCAAAAAAAGTAGTTGCATCACAAATTTTCTGCATTTAGAACAGGCATCAAATTTATTTCTGAATAAAAAGTTAATATAAAAGGATTCTTGACATCTAGAAATAATTAAGGAAATAATACCGAGCACTTTCTTATTCAGGCAGTTCCAATGTGAAATATTTTAATTTTGAACTCTTATTATCTCATATGTATAAATGCCAATCCCTCAAATGAAGCTGAAGCATTCACAGACCCTTTTCCTTACAGGGATTCCCACACTGGTATCCCACATCTTCTGGGTATTTCAGGAGTCATTGTGCTCCACTGCCTTTCACTGGAAACTGAGTTAGAAGAGAATAATTAGCACTGAATAAGTAGTTAAGACATCTACACAGTGAAGCTGAACACTTGATCCTCGTGTTCTAGACCGGATCTTTTTATTCATGAGAAAGAAATTTAACGTTAAAAAACAAAACCAAACCCTCAAACCCAAACAAACATAAGCAAAAAACTCCAACCTGAAACTTGTGCAGATGACCCTGCAGTTTTCTAATCATCTGCTGAAAAAAGGAGTGCAAAAAGTACACAAATTTCAGATTATGTTTTATTTGTATGGTTCAGGGCTTTAACTGTCAGGTCACAAAGTTCAAGAGAAGTTTAAAAATCAGCTTTTTGGATGATTCAGAAGCGTGTTGAGTTAATCATCTTTATCTTACAGTTTTTGATGAAATATGCAGACATAGATGAGGATTATTAACAAAGAGAATTTTATTATTATAAAAAAGGTGATTATTAATGAAGAGAATAGTGAATTTCTGTGAAAAACAAGTAAATCCACATAACTTCTTTTACTTCAATCTGATTATATACAGGCTGCCAATAGCATCTAAGATAAAGAAAAAGCTGGGTTTTTCCCTGCAGTTATGAATGCTTTAAATGCTGCCATTTTTAGGACACTTTTTGCTTCAAAAGTGGCAGAAAAGCTATTTCAAAATTTGGAAGTGAGCACATAGAGTTCTAGGGGGAAAAAACCAACATCTTATAAGACATTGGAAAAACTTAATTTCTGAACCAGTATATATAATATCCCAAATTGTTTGAGTTTTATTTTTTTTTCCCCCTCCCTCTTTCCCCGTTTCAAGACAGTTTGGCAACGTGTGCTTAGATCATGAAACAAGTCCTTTAAAAATCTAAACTTACTGCAGCCTGTCATTCCGGCCTGTCTGGCATCTTGAAATGTCTTGCAGGAAGAAGGTGACATTAATCTGCCAGTCCTCCTTCCCAAGTTTGTGACTTTTTCGAGGGCCTGAGGCAAACACATGTGCCCAGCCACTCCAGGATTTGCTAATGCTCCTGCAGTGCCGTGGTTCTCTACCCCAGCAGCTGTTGTTTAGTGATAGATCACTGAAGCAAAAAATTATGCTGGTATAAAAAATAGATCTTGAACCACAGCTCTCATTCTTATGCCTTTGTTGTGCATTAGAGGCAAACCTCTGGGATTCATTTCGCTGTAATCATTCGTTACTGAGGGGCAGAGTGTCTTTGAGGCGCTGGTGATGGAGTCACCTTTGAAACAAGAGCAAATGAGTCCAAATCATTCAGCAATCCCTGCTCCCCGGATTACATTGCAGCGCTGGCACTTCCTGCAGGAGCCTGTTCAGCGTGTATAACACAAACAGCAACATAAAGAAAGACATTTTACTTTTTTATCCTATATTTCTGAGACAGTTTAATTAGTTCACCGTCTGGATTTGTACTCCTTTATTGAACAATGACAGAGATACAAAGCCAGCACCAGGAGGCAAATGCTGCTCCTGTTTACACTGAGGGTGAAAAAGACCTGTGGGGTGTCAGATCAAAGCTCAGTGGAGCCGAGAATAGTGGTCAGTGATTTGGGATTAACAGCAGAACATCACCGGAGGACACCCAGAGCTGTTTGGGGTGGGGTTGTTACTTCAACTGCCTTTCATGCTCATTCATGTCCAAAGTCAAGGGGGAAAAACCTAAGTTTTAACATAAATTTGCAGTTCAGAGATGAAGATGAGAAAGCTCCTAAGACAGCTGTGAGAGCACTTGAGGCACTACCTGTCCCCAGTATCTGATCAGAGTGGGGAATTGAGTGCATAGGTTTTGAAGTTTTCATACTGAATAAAAACATTTCCACTTGTGTATAAAAAAATACACCATCCCCAAAAAGTTGTTGGATTTAGGTTTTTGTTCTGATTTGTTTTCAGAAAGCTGTTTGACACACTCTGAATAATTCAGATAATGGCTATGGTTTGGGAATGATAGCTAATATATGGATCCTTGCAATAACCAATCTCATACTATAGTTATTGATTTAAAAAAAAAAAACAAACCAAAACTAAAACCAGGATAAACTGCCGATTAAAAACAGATTAAAGGAGTGCTTCTGAAATTTTCAATTTTAATCCCTCTAGATCCCATTTTTTTCCCTTTTGGTCATTGATTCTCAGCTTTCTCTCTTAAGTCCAAAGTGTTGTCACTGTGCACTGGCCTGAGAACACCCTGGACAGGAAGAGCTCATGTCTGAATTAAGCTGAGGGCTGAGCAAATCACAGCTTCTCCCCTCTGATTTTACTGGGAGGGCTTGATCCTGCCTCACTTTGTGAGCAGTTTTCTAAATAATGCTTATGAGTGAAGAAGTTTTTCTGTTAAATTAAAAGAGTGAAGAATAAAAGATAAGAATGCTTTCATTTAGCAGTAGAATAATTAAAACAGACCCAGGAAAATTTTTATTTCTTTGTTTCTATCTGAAGTAAACCATGGGCAGTTCTCACAAAGCAGGTCTGACTATTCCAGGGCAGGAATTCTCAATTCCTTCACCTTGGATGGAAAGGAGCTGACTGCTTCAGTCACACAGGAATTTCTGGTTCCATTTTTACCTCTTAGATCGTTTTTCCCCAGTAATAGTTTCAAAAGAAATACAGTCAGTAGTAAGTGGGAAAGCATCTTCTATATTCTCACTTAGCTAACACTGAACTTAACCAAACTGAGCTTAACAATTATACCTCTGTCACTCTCCCTCGAATATATATATATATATAATTGATATATATAGTATCTTCCTCAAGCTTAAATACATCAGCACTTTGCATAATTATCATAATAGACAACTCACATTTAGTCTATCATTTAACTCAGAATAACCTAGGAAAATTTGTGAACACTGAGTTATATTTATTGTCAATAATTCCCACAGAGCTACTGCATTTGAAAAACCAGAGCTGCTTGGTTATGTCTAAATACCAAAGTCCAAGGCAACTTTTGCTGTGATTTTAAGGATCAGTGAAGGGCAGGTGCATGTCCTGCACCATGGGAATGCCCATCCAGTGTCATTCCAAGCACTGATGGAGACACTTTCATTATGTGGATGAGCTGGGATTGGCTGGGGTACAGACACTTTTCTTCTTTGCAGTGGCTGGGACAGGCTGTGTTTGGGTTTTTCCTGAACACAGGGTTGATAACTCAGGGATGTTTTTGTTATTGCTGAGCAGGGCTTACAGACAGCCCAGGCCTTTCCTGCTTCTCAGCTCACCCCACTGTTGGAACCCTGGGGGTTTTGAGCTTTCTGTGCTTTCTGGCACTGACCCCCCATGAGAACACTGCTTTTGATCTGGGGTCTTGGAGAAGGCTCCAAATTTGAGTGATGGAGTTAAAATCACGGGTGTGTAGTTAAATAGAAGTGTGTGATTTCACATGGTTTTAAATTTGGGTTTTAGAATACAGTAATAGGCATGGGACAAGATGAAGGATTTGGGGTGTTGCCTTTTTCTTCCTTCTTGTTCCTTCTGTTGATTTTAGTTTTTGGTTGGACAGTTAGTGCTGCACTGCAGCTCACAGGTGTTTGCTCATTGGGTCAAAAGTATAAATTATATAGATGTTAGCTTTAAGTTGGATAGTTTGCCTTTAAGAGACCTTGTAACTAGTGAGATCCACCGACATTTTCTCACTTTTAGCTGTTAGCTGGAAGTGTTGCAGAATTCTCTGTAGTTTAGATAAGAATTAATAAACAGCTGAGCCCAAACACAAAAATCTGTCTCATGCTTCAATCCTGACTCTGAATGAAGGTAGAGGAAAAAGAAAGATAGCCACTAATATATGGAGCCATTAATACCCCATAATAAGCTGAGGGGTCCCAAGCAGCTGGGAGGGGACAGAGCCTGGACAGCTGACCCCAGCTGACCCCAGGGATGCTCCACACCATGTAAGGTCGGGCTCGAGGTTTAAACCTGGGGAAAGAAGGAGGAAGGGGGGGGGACATTTGGAGTGATGATGTTTGTCTTCCAAAGTCACAGTTCTGAGTGAGTCCTGTTCTCCTGGAGATGGTGAACACCTGCCTGCCCATGGGGAGTGTGCCATGAATTCCTTCTTTTGCTTTGCTTGACTGTGAGAATTTTGCTTTACCAATTAAACTCTCTTTTTCTCAACTCACAAGTTTTAGAATAAGGGAACCACAGAGTGCTTTGGGTTGAAAGGGATGTTAAAGCTCATGCAGTGCCACCCCCTGCCATGGGCATGACACCTTCCACTGTCCCAGGTGCTCCCAGCCCTGTCCAAGCTGGCCTTGGGCACTGCCAGGGGTGGAGGTTTTCCCACTTTTACATTTCAATTCTCTCCCCCATGTTGGTGTGGGGGGAGTGTGTGAGTGGCTCTGTGGGGCTTAGTTCTCATCTGGGGTTAAACCATAACACCAAGCCATGAGCTTTTAACCCATTTTTCTCTTTCTACATGGCTCTTAAATTCCGTCCTGGGCAGTTTGTATCAGGTGCTTAATGTGAAAACTGCAAACTTACCAAGGCAATGGTTAATTTTTTTTTTCTTTTATATGTAAGACTAACAGATTTTTAATGAGTTACTAGTGGTTTTAACTTAAGGGTTTAGTGCTACATTTATGAAGTTGCCTTCTTTATAAACATGGCTGATAATGAACAAGACAGGGTAGGAAACAACAAATAACTTGAACACATAGTGGAATCAAGCTTTGCTTTTTGACTGTATGATTCCTCCCAGAAAGAAACACGCTTCTCACCTCTTAAAATATTATTACAGAAAGAGAAAATTTAATTCTACCAAGAACATGAAAAGAGACTGAGAATAACATTAATGATTTATATGAAACTTACTATTATTCATCATGTAGTACCGAAAAGATGGCTAATAATCAAATTACAGACAAATACACAGCAGCAGCAGTAACTGTTACTGTATGAATAAAAGTAATCCTCTAACTCCTGGGCTAAACTAAATAATGACTTACAGAATTCTAACTTCTCATGTAGTATAAAGCATAATCTTTCAGCTGACTCTCACTTGGTCAGAGTCAAGTGAGAAATATTGTTTTTCTAGGAAGCACTGAACCTTGGAAAAAGGTGTGATCTGGTTCCTTCCTCCAATTTCTCTCTTGTATCATGGGACAAAATGTTGTCTTAAAAATTCTCTTTCTAAACTTAGAGAGGTGGGGGAAAATCTTGAACGTATTCAGGCACTTTCTACCTTCTGCTTAAAAGCAGTGAAAGAAGGAGAGAGCACAAGGCATTTGTGTACTTCAGTGTTTTACCTTGTTAGTCTGAAACACCAAGAATAACACATTTTTCACTGTACTGAGCCTGGTTTTCCTGTGCTTGAGCAAACCTTTAGCAGCTGCTTCAGCTGCCTGTTGGGGAGTGCATGTCCCATTTACTCTTTGAAGCTTTCCTATTTCAGAAGGAAGTGAATTCACATCCTGCTGCTTGGAGGAGCAGGGCTGAGGTAAGGGAGCTTGACCTGTGAAATATTTGTTAGTTTGGGGTCTGCTGTAATTGTTATCCAGGCCTGCTTTCATTTGGAATAGTCAAAAATCTTAAGAACTGTTGTCAGGAGAGATTGAATGAATCTGCAGGAGTACCTGCACAAGGACAAAAGTTATAGATTTTGTGAGGGGGAAGGATCTTGAAGCCACAGCTCTGTGTGGAAACAACAAATGGAGAGTTCTGGTATTAGATTGGTTCAGTGGCCAGGTAAAAGTCAAACAATGGGAGGAATTTTCCATCCCAGCCCCGGAGTGCACAGATCAGTGATTTCCAGGAGCACTGGTAGAGTAAAAGCAGCTTTAATACCAAACATGCAAATCCTTCAGACATGGGAAACATTACTTTTTCTATTGCACTAGATGTTATATATCTAGAACATGAAAAGATCACATTTCCCTGAACATTTATAATAGTCAATGTATGTTTTCTCAGCTTTGTAATTCATAATACTCATCAACATTTCCAAGTGTGCAGAATCCATGGAAATTTTATTTCCTAAGAGTATCCATTGCTATCTATATTTTGTTGTTGAAATATAAAGAAAAATAGTGAATACAATTCCTTGTTTTGCATTTTTATTTATTTTATTAGTCCAAGTGAGAAAAAATCATCCATGTTCGATTAATCTTATTTGATTTTTTTCACTCTTTGCATTAATGCTCAGTTATAATAACATTTTGTGTTTCATTTGACTCTTTGCTATCTAGTACAGAATCAAAAAACCCACTAATAATAGTGGGTTCAATCAATTTCTAAGTGCATACATTTCCTCTAGGTACTGATCTAATTGCAATCATAGGAGACATTAAAGAAACATGCTCTAAAATGGGAAAATTGTCTAAGTACAAGTGCTGTGTACAATGAGTAAACATGTATCTGATTCTTCTAAGTGCCTCTGGAGTGAAACTTTATTAATTCACATAAATAATCAAATGCATAATTCAAGCTGCCTCCCAAAATGTGATTTATACACTTGACCTAAAAGACAGCAAACACTTGAGTATCCATTTCTGTATTACAGAGAGCATGGCTCCATTTGACCCCAGCTCTGCCCCTTTGCAGGTGGATTTTATGTGTCAGGACCTCGAGTGCTCCAGTGTGACCCCAAAGAGCTGCACTGGGGCTCTCACCCACAGGGACCCTGTGGATTTTGGGCTCCTGTAAGCTCAGCCCTCACTCTTTAGTCCTCATTTGAGGCCCCTCACAGTGTCCTTGTCCTGTCCCTGTGGTGTCCATGTGGCACATGTGATGTCCCATCCGCTGGAGGGTGACTCAATGAGCCCTGGGGGGCACATTTGGACCTGGAGCTGGCTTTGGCCACCTCTGCCCAGCTGGCCTTGGACCTGTGTAGGACCTGTGTCACAGCCCCGCTGGCATTTGTCTCAGACCCCAGCTCCTGGTGCTTCTGTCTGGACTTTGTTTGGGCTCTGGACCTGTTTTACTCTTGTCCTACTCGAGGTGGCCACGGGGTCTGGCCACCAGCACAGTCCCTGTGTGCTGTGCTCAGATCCAACCCCTCTCCTGCTCAGGATGCTCCCTGACTCCCCTGGCTGCTTCCTGACATGCCAAATACTCTGTCTGTCTGTCTTAGATGCTGTGGTTTTCATCCTGGAAAAACTATTCCTCTCCCCAAATGCAATCTCAGCAGGGCAATAACAGAAACACAAGGCAAGTACAGAGCACCCAAATTACAGCTCCTGTGGGTGGAATGGCAGGTGAATACTATTGAATGTCAAGCTAAAACAAAGGGACTTGAACTTCTGAGCTGGAAACTCTGCATTTCAGTTTCAATTCTTGTGCAGGAGGAAAGTAAACCCTGCAATACATCATTTTCTACCGAGAAGAAATATAATATGAAATAGTTTGAGGTTGTTTTTTTCTTATCAGCCTTGATCTCTGAATGATGAACTATATTCCAACCAAACAACTGGGTATTGAAGTGGTCTAATTTCTTGCAATTTGAAATCACTATCTGATTATATGCCCAGTGCTAATTAAAACTGGGAACATGATACCCTCTCCTAACCACCTGTCTGCTCTCCAGGTGATACAGGGCTGGGAGAAATATTCCAGTAAAAACCAGAACAGCAATTTTTGCTGGAAAAATAAATATTATTTAGTTGAAATAGTATTCTTTAGCCCTGGAACCATTTTCTAGATCACACTATTTATGTAGAGTTACATTAGAAACAGTTACATTAGACAGGATTACTTTAGTGCTGAAAATAATATTTCATGCAAAATAAAGAAATTTTAGGAGAGGAAATTTGCTTTCTATCTTCCCAGATTTTAGTAATCTAATTAAAAAGATCCAACTGCATTTCTAGATAAATATAAAATGGAATTGTCCTAATGCTTACTTTTAAACTGGGGGAAAAGAGCTTTGGTGTTTGATGGGATCTGATGAAGGCAGCTGAAGTGGAAATAGGAAATTTTCATAGAAGATTTTCTTCCTGTGAGCTGTTTTCTGTGGTTTTAACCTCGATCAAAGTACTCTGATGTTCACTTTCAAGGTCTATGTAGTAGCTCTTGAATGTATTATTCTCCTAAACGATACCTGAGTTTGTCCTGAAGTTATCAAATGTATTATTAGACATTTGGGCATGTATTTTCAGTTTTGCTCTTTTACGCTTGCTCAGGGCAAAATATTTTTCCAAGCCAGGAGAGAAGTGCAGCTTCTAGTCTGGGATGAGATCCAGATCCATGTGTAGCACAGAGAGGAGTTCATGTGTTTGTCTGCAAAGTAAATGCTGAGGGGGCAGTGCCAGTGCTGGCTGAAGTCACAAACACAGCGCAGAAAGAAGAAAGGTCCATTTTCACACAATTGTCAGGGTTGGAAGGGACCTTTGGAGATCATCCAGTTCCACCCCCTTGCCAGGGCAGGGTCACCCAGGTGACACAGGGACATGCCCAGGTGGGTTTGGAATATCTCCAGAGAGGGAGACTCCATCAGCTCCCTGGGCAGCTGTTCCAGGCTCTGGCACCCTCAGGGTAAAGCTCTTCCCCAGGGTGATGTTTTTGTTCTGTCCATTACTCCCTGTCCTGTCACTGGGCACCACTGGGAAGAGTCTGGCACCATCCCCTGACAGCCCTTGGAGATATTGGTGAGGATCAGTGCCATCCCCTCTCAGGCTTTTCTCCAGACTGAGCAGCTCAGCTCCCACAGCCTCTCCTCATCACAGGGATGCTCCAGAGCCCGAATCATCCTTGTGGGGATCCTCTGCAGCAGCTCCTTGTCCTTCTTGAACTGGGGAGCCCAGAATTGAGCACAGCACTCCAGCTGTGCCTCCATGGGCTGAGCAGAGGGGCAGGATCCCCTCCCTGACCTGCTGGAAATGCTCTCCCCGATGCCCCCCAGGACCCCACTGGCTCTCCTGGCTGCAAGGACCATGAGTGAACCTGAGACCCACCAGGACCCCGGGTCTTTCTCCCCAGAGCTGCTCCAGCAGCTCCTGCCAGGCTCCCTCGTGTC
The DNA here is from genome assembly GCA_037013685.1 of Acridotheres tristis. Taxonomy (NCBI): domain Eukaryota; kingdom Metazoa; phylum Chordata; class Aves; order Passeriformes; family Sturnidae; genus Acridotheres; species Acridotheres tristis. The sequence goes on from CM072898.1 coordinate 3,190,242, forward strand.
TCTGGGCAGGCTCTCACCCCTCTGCTTTGGCTGCACTGACTGTGGGGTTTGCAGCTCTGAGCTGTGATTTCCTTGCTTTCAGATCTCCTGCTCAGGAGGATTGATGGAGAGGAGGTGGATAATTCAGTCCTCACACGTAACACAGTTTAATCCCATAAGCACTCACATGAAAGCCAAGGCTTCTGGGTTCCAGTTGTGTGAATTTATCAGAGCAGGGAGCCCTTGGGCAAAGTTTGACTAAGCAGCTCTTTCCAACATGTGATATGGCTGACCTTGAAATCCCTGTCAATCTATCTACGTGGAACAACTGCTCATTGTGGGAACAATATACATGGCACAGGCCTGGAAATAATTTTACATCTTAAAATATTATTCCTCAATTGACATACCTTCATTTATTTTTTTCCCCCCACAACAAAGCTTTTTAAACCTTTGGTTACTTGGTGTATTTATTGACTATCAGTTATACCAAAATTATGAGGTTTAAACAAAGCAGTTCTTCATTGCAGTTGCCAGTGTTTTATATAAAATCTGAGCAGGATTAGTCAGCAACAGGATCAAACAAGCCTCTGGTATCAGAACTGTGTTAGTGTTCATGGTATTGCTACTAAATGCTGGAAAAGTGTTTAGCAGACCAATAGTAACCATTTGATATCTTCAGAATGATAGTGCAAAACGAAACTAAAATTAAAATGGTTTAAAATACTCTAAAGACTATTTTATATAATAATAATCTTCTTGTGTATAAATAGAATGTATGAATGTAAGAGTTCTGGAGTTCTGCTTTTGCTTATTCCTTTAAAAAGATGGTACTACTACAGAAAAAAAATTGCTTATTATACGTTTGAATGCATATCTAATGCTGTACTAGCTAGGAACAAGTTTACAGAAACCCACACAAAATATTCTGAAATGACCTTTTTGAATAATTGAGGATGGCTTTGCATTTTTACCAGCATCTCCATAAACTCAGTATGGCATCAATGACAGTTCACCACAACCTCAGCCATAGAGTAGCATTTACAAACATACTCAGAGAGCTTTACTGTAAGTAATGAAATTATTAGACAACAACCAGGACAAATATATCTGAATGTTAAAATGTTCTTTATGAGCTCAATAATTCTCCTGGTAAACATATGTTTTCCTGAAGCTCTGGTGGCTAAGAGCTAGACTTTGTGCAATTGTGCAGTGGGTGGGTGATGAAATTGCTGTTTTTCTGTTTTCTTCCTGCATGAGATTGTAGCCTACACACAGGAAAACTGATACTATATTTCTGGGAAATGTTCTAGTTGTGGCTATTTTCTTTTTTTTAATAGAATCATAGACGCCTTGTCTTCATCCACTGAACTTCTGCATTTTCCTCAACTGTTGTTCCTATTAATATTGAAAAGCATTTTCATTGTCTGAGCCTGATCTTGTAGAGGAGGAGCAAACTCTCAGAACTGGAAATATGTGACTCAATAGAGAACATCCATTTTTATGAGTTACTTTGGGGCTGAGGCAGGTCTAAGGCAAAACTACCACAAGATTTTAATTTGTGAGCCAACCCTCCTGATTTTTCATTAAATTTCTTGTTCTCACACTCATCCTCCAAAAAAACCCCTAAAAATACCAAAAACCCAGATACACTTCTAAATTTAGATTTGTTGTTATCAGAGGAAAAATAACTACAAAATCTGTCCTTCCACCTCTTCAGCTGGAAGGGAGGTAGTCACCTTTCCTCTTGGAAGAGAACATAAGTTTTATGTGTGAAAAAGCATTTGCGACATTGAAAATTGTTAGTGAATCACAGCCCTTTTTGGGGACAGGACTAAACATAATGAGAATACCAATAAGGGTCAAGAATGTTAAAAATCAATACCAACAGCTGAAGTGTTACTGGGCTAGAGCAATTAGCATCCAAGTTAGTTGCCTCCAAGTACTCCTAAATGCTTAATTTGGAATAGTAAACCACACTCCTTGTGGTTTAGACTCTTTTATAGTCACATATAAGCCTCATTTTTTCAGCACTCAGATGCCCAGGCTCCTGAAATTTTATATTCATCAACATAGGATGAGCTGCTTGGAAATCCCTGCAATATCTGAATGTTCTGAGAAGAGGTGTCTGTATGCCACAGAACCTAAATGCTTCACATTGCTCTCAAGGCTGGGGCACTGCTGCAGTTGGATTGAAATGAACTCTACACTTCTGCATGTCCAGCAGCTCTCTGTGAGTGGATATTTATAGGGATGCTGATTATGACCATTTTCACCCACTCTTTATCATAACTCTGTGCTGCAGGAGAGAGTTCTCATTCTCATGGAAGTGTCAGCACCTGTATGTGGAGAAATAATTATTGACTTAGACAACTAACAAAGTAATTGAGATACTTTCCTTGCTGCCAGTGCAGTGGCACAAGACTGGGAAACAGGAGATATTGTGCCCAAGATTCCTCTTCAAGAACCTGATTATCCTGCCTCTATAAACACACCATTTGTTTAAAGTCAGCAAATATGTTTTCCCCTCTTGTTTTCTCATTCTTCTCCCACATCACTGACAAAACGTTCTCTCAGTGAACACACTGAGGGCAGAAAATGCCTGGGCCACACAAATAAGGCTTCAAGAGTTGTGCTGGTTTTGTATTAGGAGTGGAGGAGTGTCAGGATAAGGTTATTTAAGCATCCACTCTCCTTGATTTCTTCAATGGTCAGCATTTAAACAATCCAAGTGGAATTTCTAAATTGTATTCAAAATCTTAAATTCCTTAAATGTTTAGGCAACTGCTTTATATTTTTTGATTCTGGTTGTTATATCACAGCAAGGCTGGACCAGTACAGACCATGTGCAGATGTGGGAGGCTGTACTTTACTCAGCAAGGGTAAACTGTTTCCAAAATAGAGAAAAATGAATTCTTTCAAGTTTCATCTCTTTTTGTATTCATTGAGAAATTGTATCAATTGATGGTACCATTGATTTCTGATTCATACTGCAATAATTTAATTTTTACTTTTATTTTTCATATAGGTAGAAATAAAAAAAAAAAAAATGCCATTTACATTTATGATGTCAGATGAAACACTTTTAGCCTGGAAACTTTTCTACTTTAAATTTAGTTTGAATTTGAGAGTGAAAAATTCTTTTTACTATTGTTACACTGCAAAGCAGGCAATACCTTTCTGATTAAGCCCTTTGAAATGAGCACATGGAGATGAATCCCTGTGGTTTGTCTCAGTGTAAAGTGCTCTTTATTCTATATGGAATGGCTTCCAATAATCATTCCTCTGGAACACAGAAATCCTTTTGTTCCCCTTTCAAATGTGCTTATCCTTCTTTCTTAGGAAACTGTGAAACAGAAGTGATCAAGACAGAGTATTGATACCAGAGAGAGTGATTTGAACCCAAACTGGGACACCATAAAGGGCTAGGAGGATTTTTATGGCTGTTTCCATGAGCCATGGCAGTAGATTGTGAGTTTTGTATCATATTGCCAACAGGTGGGTGGAGAGAACATTGTTCTAGGAATGGAAGTCGTGAGAGCCAACAGAGTGAAATTTCCTTTGCTGGAATGATGCCTTCATGGGACACAGAGGCTGCTGCAAATATCAACAGAACAGGAACCCACTGCATATAACATATTGACATGAATTCAGCTATAGAACAGAGGGTTGTGACTCCCTCCAGGTGACCTTTGTCCTGTTGCCAAAGAAGGTGCCACTGCAGAGTGTCTCCTGTTAGCCAAGGGCGTGGCAACAAACCTGTAGGAAAAAAGGGTCGCCCATTTTCCATGCTGGGGTATGGCCTCTTAAACACATTCTTTATAACTTCCAGTGGCCTTGCAGGGCCTGAAGGAGCTGCAGGAAAGATGGAGAGAGACAATTCCCAAAGGAATGGAGGGACAGCACACAGGGAATGGCTGCCAGTGGCAGAGGGCAGGGCTGGATGGGATCTTGGGCAGGAATTGTTCCCTGGCAGGGTGGGCAGGGCTGGCACAGGGTGCCCAGAGCAGCTGTGGCTGCCCCTGGATCCCTGGCAGTGCCCAAGGCCAGGCTGGACATCGCTGGGACACTGGGAGGTGTCCCTGCCATGGCTGGGGTGGGGAGGGATGGGATGAGCTTTGTGTTCCCTCCCAGCCCAAACCATTCCATGATTCTACAATGTAGAAAGGCTTGGAAACACAAGAACCCTTTTTCAAGGCCTGGGAATAAGTGTTCTACTGAAACTGGGAAGTGTGGAGAAAAAAAGAAAGGCACTCAAATTCTCTGTGCCATTTTCTCATATCACATGACTTGGCTGCAGCCTGTATTCCTAAACCTTTCAAGACAGACAAATTTACAGCAAGTCCTGTCTTTCTAAAATGATATAGACACCCCAAAATAATTGTTTTTTATAGATCCCCTGCACTGTTTCATCCATTTTTAAGGCTCTGCATTATTGTGGATGCTGTGAGGACATTTTTCCTTGTGCACTCAGTAGGCAGAATGTGTGAAGTCTTGCAGAATTTCTTTGGTGAGCTCTGCCATCTGCTGTGGATCAAAGGTCAGCAAGTCTCTGAATAGTAAATACCACACAGCAAAATTTCATAGGAAGAAGCTTCAAATTAAATTAATTTGAAGATTTAATTTAAATACATTAATGAAATAAGCAAAAATATGTTTGTCACAATAGTTCTGAATGCCAACTCTGCTGCCTACAAAGAGTTCTTTATTACCCAGCTTGAAGTTATCTCTTAGTTATTCCATTGTTAAAAAGTTAAAAGTTCACACAGTTAGAATGCTCAGGTCAGATTTGTATCATCTTCCTTCCACATTCATGAGTTCAGCAGTAATTCGATAAACAGCTTAATTTTTTGCTCATAAGCTGGGATTCCAGTTAGAAGATTTAATTCAAAGCCTATTTTGGGCACTTTTTTTTTTTTATACTGTGGTGTGGTGGCAGCACACTAATGTGATGTTTTGTGATTCAACATGTGCAAAATAAAATGTACCTAGTACGCAGGAGTAGGATACTAATCACAAGAAATAAGGAAAAAATACATAATTCTTTTACACATTGTTTTAATGAAAAATTGTGCTGCATTGCAAAAATGTAGAAATGCAGGTTGCAGAGTTGTTTAATGCAGTTTGCACATGTATACTCTTTTCACCTTTCTAAACAGGAAATTAAAAATTTCAGGAATGTCATGTCTTTGTTTTGAAATGTATTCTTTCTAAAGGAAAGCAGACTGTCAGTGCATGTAGCTGTATATTGCTTTTTAGGTTTTGGTTGAGAAGTCAACCTAAGAACATAAAAGGTATAACTTGGTATTATGATAAAGAAAAGTGAATTCTGCATCCTGTGCAGAACAGACCAGGAGTGTCTGTCAGCTCTGTGCCTCCTGTGCTGAAATCTCATAACTAAGCAAAGATTTCAATTGGAGAAACATTTTCAAAGTGTGTTCTAATTTACCAGGCTTTACTTCAACTGATGTTATTGAACATTCTGTTAGTTCCTAGGGAAATTGGAGACACTTGGTTCCAACTCTTCCCATGGTCAGCTGGAAGATGGAAAGACATTTCTTGGTCTGATTGAAAAAATAGCTGCAGTTTAATTGGAGATGTCTGTAAATTTAGTCTTACAAAACTGTTTTTCCTGATGCAGAAGATTGAGGTAAGATCGTTTTGTTTCCTTGTGGAGTTTCCCTGGGTTCCTAATGAATTCCTAATGAACACAACATGTGCAGGTTAAGTCCACTCATGGCAAGGGTGTGTCAGACCCAGGGGCTGAATTTAATAAATGGAGTAGTAATTAAGCAAGTTACTATTTGTAATCTCCATTATGTAAGTGCAGTTTGGTGGTTTGCCATTTTAAAATCTTTTTCTTGTATATAAAAGGATCCTTTTTCCTCCTCTGTCAAAATATTATTGTAAGGATTATATGGCATTGACTATTCTGATCATAAGAACTTCCTTCTGTATTTTCCTGCTTCAGAAATCAGTAAAATAACAGTCCTATGACAACTGTCATAGAGAGCTTTCTTTTCAAAATGATGATGAGTCCTATTATAATCACCAAGGCTGCCCTATATTCACTGCCCTCTGAACACCCTTCTAACTTTTCCTTTGGGCTGGGGAGATGTCAGAGGAACGAGTCACTGAATGTGAAAGACCATCAGAGTAGGTAGAATAATATTATATTTACTTGTACTTCCTTTTCACCACCCAGCGAGCCTTTTGTTAGTTTAATGCAGAAAACAAACCCCAGCTGCCCCAGGGAGGACGTGATTTTAGTGTCACCTGCTGGAGCGTGGGGCTGGGATCAGATGATCCATGGCTGTCCCTCCCAGCCCGACCCATCCTGGGATCCTCTGATTCCTCTCTGCATTCCCACTGATTCCAGTTTTTGTTCTGCTTTTGTGTTCTGCTCCTGCTCCAGGCAAGTGCTGTGATTCTTGTCCTACTCAAGCTATTGAATTCATACAAGAAAGTTGTGAACAGGGTGTTTCTCATTGGACAAATCTGGGTCAATTTGGGTTTCTCTGGTGCAGGAAATGCTGAATTAGAGAATGCTGCAAAATGTTCATTTCTATTTAAAAATAGTTTCAAAGATGCTGTACTTCTTTTCAGATTAAAATAGGATTTTCCTTAATTTAAGTGAATATATTTGTCCTCTCATGTTTGATCTCTGCAATAACTATAGTGGTTTCTCTGGGATTTTTCTGTTCCACCTCTTTGAACTCTTTCTTTTTCACTAAATGAGCTCTTTTAGTTCATTTTTCCACATAGTCTTGCTGTCCTTGGGAATTTATGTCCAGGCAGCAAGAAACTTCCAGATATCAAACTCTTTTTTACCATTTTTCTCTGTCCTTCTGCTTTAAGCGAATGTATCACTCAACTTTATTAGTGATTTGTTTTGGTTTTTTAATTTTCAAATTTATCAGAGTAAATCTGTCATTATCTATGTGATTCTTCTCATTGAGGTAGTAGTGCCATTTGCAAAATAAATGGAATTTGAAAGCAAAAAAAAATCCCCAGTTTTAAAACAGATGATTTTTTATCTAAATGGATTTTCAGAAAAAGCACTTTAGGGGTTTTCTGTTTCTCCTTTCAAAATTTCTCTCTGTTTCATCCCTTTGTATAGTCCACTTCTGACTAAGCAGGTAAAGACAGAGGATATTCTTGCAATTCCTAACACAACGGGCCTGGTGCTGAAACTTAAATTTAAAATGTTGTTTATTTCAATATTTGATCTCAGATTTTCATGACTACTTGTTAGAAAAAAAAACCCCAAACAACAAAGTAAATATTTTCACAGCTACAGATCATTGGATATTCACTGCAAAATGTGCAGCAATTATTTATGGAAACAAAAGTTTTCATTATTTATGTTCATTTGTTGTATGAGCTAAAGAGTTCACAGAAGATCACAGAGTTGGAAAAGCCATTTCTAGAGTCTGTTTCAGGAAAATACCATTTTAGTGCTTTTGATTCATATAATTCAGCTTGAGCACTGTGTTCTGATACCTGGAGGGGCAGGAAATGTAAGAGCCACGTTCAGAATGAGTGTTGGGATATTTTCATGTGTTCTGTTTGAGAGATTCATCACTGCTGGCCCTTGTGATTCCTCTTAAATTACTGAACATGCATTTCAAACACAGATTGTTTTCTCTGATGCTGGATATCTTTGCTTATAATTAAAATCAGTTCAACAATGGGTATAAAACTAATGTTGCACCAACAATGCAATGTTGTTTCCTAGATTCTTTTAGTGCTTCATTTGCAGGCATTTCATTTTCCCACTAAAATGATTTTGTTCAGTGCTTCCAGTACCCTTTTAAACTGAAATTATCAGCTAGTATTCTTAACTAGAAAATAGTACTTTAAAAAAAATTGTTGTGGGAAGATCAGAGAAAAATAAGTGAAGCAGAGCAGCTAGAGGTGACAGTAGAAGCAATATAGGAATAGCTGGACTGATTAACTCTTCTTTGAGCAACACTGAGAAGATAAGAGCCACTTCTAGAAAAGGGATGAGTTTGGATTCAGAGGAGAGAATGTTTGATAACCCCCACCTCTCTCTTGGATTTGAATCAGTAGAGATTACATGAAATTCCTTGCAGAGTGGCTGTGCTTGCTTTACCCAGACTGCAGAGGTGAGTGCAAAAAAATTAATATCCAACTTTATGAGCAGAATTAGGATCAGGTAGAAATAGCAGAACTCCTAAAAATACAAGGTGCCATGAACCTGAATGATTTTTCATTCAGCTGTTTCTGGAGTTTGTCTAATATGTGTATATATACACACATATGTATTTAATTGGTTATTTTCAGAGATTAATACAAGACTTAAGCAAAATCCTTGCTTTCTTCTCAGTGCTGCCTGACAGAACTTTTAGCCTTCAAAAACACATGCAATATCACAGCAATTATGGGAAAATTAAAGTTCAGTGGTCAACATGGTGGAAAAGGATGATTTGATTTTGATAACTGAAGAAGTGCAAAATAAACATAGAACTTGGGAGCAAGAATCCAAACTAATAAAGCTGGAAAAGAATGGAAATTAATGTAAAAGGAAAGAATGAGTAGCTGGGTTTATACTGTCTCTTTCTGTCTTCTTTCCATTCTTTTAATACCATTAATTTAACTCATTCTAGTATACATATATTTTTATAGAATTACAAGACAAGGTCAATGAGCAGGTCTGCATGGAGAAGTGTCTCTGAATGCTAACTTGGATTTTATGGCTTTGCTAAGCTTGAGAATGGGCTATAAAAGTTTCTGAAGTTTCCACTAGGATAGGGTAATTCAGTTTCCTCAGCAGTGCTTTCTGAGCCTTGGTTACAAGGAAGCCGAGTTGAATTTGGTGGCAAAAAAAACAAAAACTTTTTGGACAAAACATTTCATGGCTTCTGCAGCCCTTCAGGGCTCTCCTCATGTTTCCCCTGTCTACCTTTTTAGGCTTGGTTTTGGAGCAGGGTTAAACCCTTGGAATTCCAGGCTCCAACCCCAGACATTTCATATTTCTGTTATCACAAGAGAAATTACTGTTTTATGGACAATTGCACAGGTGAGAACAACTCAGGCTCTGCAGGCTGGGAAGTGAGGAACAAAGAAACACTCAGGAGCCCAAAGCAGGACAGCAGGTGACACAAACAGCAGCCCTGCATTGCTCCCTAAAGAAAACTCGAGGCATAACATTCCTTTTGGGGTCTGGAGGACTTGCAGTGACTGGAAAGAGGTAATGAAGGACAGGAGGTGAAGAATGATTCACACAACAGCTCCAGCTGAGTGCAAAGGACAAAGCAGAGGGAAAGAGGAGACAGATCAAAGCTTAGCAAGTGAAGCATTTCTTAATTAAATTAAAAAAAACCTCCAAAACATTAGACATCTGAATTGTTTGTAAAAGCGCCAGGACAAAAGTGGCTGTTATAGCCACAAAATGGATTGTATTTTAACATTTTTGTTTATCCTCAGAATATTACACAGGAGCATCATAAGTTATGGGAATGGAGATTGTTTAGTGCTGCTGACATCTGTTCCAAACCAGCAATGAATCTCCCTGTGAGAGAGATGAATGAAAGAAATGGAGAGGGAATATGAGACAGGGCATTAGCAATCAGGATCAGGCCACTCACATTGATTTTTACTTACAATTGACTTTGTTATGAAGGGAAGTTTGGAAATTTCTTCCACATGAAAAATTATTTAATTCACTGTGAAGTCAGTAAAACAAACCATTGATTTCCATGTGACAAATATTAAAATAATCTCTAGCAGTGTATTTAGTGTGAAGATATTCCAACTAATATTACATAAAGTGCTTTACTTTAGCAGATACAAGAGCTGCTTCCTAGAAGAAAAGATATGCTGATATTCCTTTAGTTTTCATTATGATAATCATTAACATTCTTAAAAAATCACTCATATTCCAGTGCTTGGTATTTACACAATGCTCTTCCTATATCTATGTTTAAAAAGCATTAACTAATGGATATTTAAATCCGTGGCAAATGCTGTAAAGTTTCAGATACAGCTGCAGGGATTCCCTTAAATTAGAGATGCCAAAATACTCGCTGCAATTTGACAGTTTTATGTCCTTGGCTGATAGCTGCTTGGACTGGAACTGTAGTGAGTTAATCAAATTCTCCCTCACTCGTGCACATTTGCTTTAATTACAGTGCCAGCCGAGGCCTGGGTAGATAATGTACAGATTATATAGATGTGTACGACCCAATGAGGTGTTACAGAGCAAACCCTGCACTTTGCAGTCCTGGATTTGGGAGGAAATGAATCTCTGATTTCAATCAGGCACTTGGAGGATTCCCCCTCTCCTCCAGCTTCTGTGCTTGCAGCTTTTGAAATACACAGCAGAGGGATTAAAAAGCCCCACAATATGAACAGTGGTGAGATTTTTCTGACCAAAAAGATCTTCCCAGCATTTTGCCTTTCCCTGCTGGCACAGTCCCAGCTGGCAGAGATTGCCTGCTCGGTTTGTCTCAGCCCAGTCTGCTGGGAGCCACAGGGAGAAACATCACCCCTTGCCTTGAAAACATTTCAGCAATTCCACATATCCCCGTGTATTTATTTCTGCAGGAAAATCCCTATCCCGGAAGCACCATGAGTGCTGTGGTTTGCAGAGATAGCCACATGAAATACAGAGTTTTCAGAGAACAAATGAATCAGCAGCTGCTTCTAGCAAAGGATTGTTATATATTTTGCTGCTACACTTCTGCCTTAGGACTTCTATTTACATATATATTAATACACATATATATATATACACAAACTATATAAATATATATTCATACATACACGCATATAAAATATCTTTTAATAAACATTTCAAACAAAATATGTATAAATATGTATGCTCTTATATGCATGTATATTTATATGCATATGATCTATGGGTTAAACCAGCTGTAAAAAATACAAAATAACTGTTTTTTTTAAAGTGTCTTCAGGCCTGCATGTTCCATCTCTGAAAGTTTGAGTTCCCTATTTGTGAACATAAAGGAAATATTGGAAATATTGGCTCCTCTGAATCACACAAAGTCACGTTTGAAGTTCAGATTGTATCTCACACGTGAGCCTGAGGAGGGTTTGCCCAGGTTTGGTGGAAGTGTGGGAAGGCCGAGTGTTGGTGGAGCATTGCAGTAAGTGCAGCTGAGGGGGATAATCACTGTGTAGCTGGAGGGGATGGTTAGCCTGGTGTGCACCTCAGGGGGAGTTATTCATGCAAGAACAAAGAGAATTTGAACCTACTCATGTCTTACTCATGGTAGGGAGATCATGAATATTGGAGCTCAACATTCATAGCCACAATAAAATTAATAGAACAATAATTACAGCAGCCACGGAAGGAATTCAAACCACAGGGATGGTGCGTTTCCAATACCCCTGAAGACTCTGCACTCTAAGCCACAGCTCCTTTTTCTTTAGGAACGTGAGGAATTGGGTTGCAGCTGGCTTGGCAGAGCCTTAGATGTTCCTATCAGCCATAAACAAACCCACCACTGCTATCCTACAGAAAGGAGTGCTGCGTTCTGCTGCTCCTGCCATTAAAGGAGCACTCGAATACAATTTTCTGTCACAATCACACTGCTCAGTCAGGCTCGTGCTGGCAAAATGTCACTATTTGCAATAACTCTCATTTTGCTAATTAATCTTAACCTGGTGAGGAAATTAAGACAAAGATTCAAGTTAAAATTATATGACATTTTTATTTGCAGTCTCGTTATCCCACTTCAGTGTTTTTCTACAGTTTAATAGGACACTCAGACTGGTTTCTTTTCCCAAAAGCTTCAGAATCCAATTTCACCAATATGACAACAAGTTTTACTCATGAAAAGAAATACTAAGCAGCAAGACATCTCCCTGTTCCTAAAAATTATTCTATGCAAAAGCATCAAATATTTTACAAACCTGTGGACTTTTGATATATTTATAACCCTGGATTAATTTTTTTGCCTTATTTTTTTTCCCTATTACTTTGTTACCTGAATAACAAGATATTATGTTACTGGTTTTTCTGGCGTGATTGAATAGCTCAGTCTATTTTCCCACCAAATCATGTTTAGAAAGGATTTAACTATGATAAAACTAAAGAAATGTCATTTTCTCATCCTGTTTAGAACTTGATTATTGAGGGAAGGTGGAAACAAAAGAATTGAAGTTTGCTTGATATCACATCTGATTCCAATTTATTAATTTCAGGAAGGTTTCATACAGAAAAAAAGTGACTGATGGCTGCTTATGCTGTCACTTGATACTCAGGGCTGCATAATGACGAGTCTAACTATGAATATTCATGCTCAGGTATAATAGGTATTAAGTGTAATATTGCACTGTTCACTAGAATTCATGATACTTAAGAAAAACATGATACTTAAGGAATTACTGTTTTTCATATGGACTATCATCCCTTTTCCTGTTACTGTCATAGAATTAGAACAAAAAGTTCTAAATTGCAATAGCAGCTTTTAACTAGATTTTTAAGACCACAATTTTATCATACTCCCTTTGCAGGAGAAAATATTTAATAAGAAGAAAAAGTAGAATTAATTTTCACTTCTGCTCTTACCTGCTCTGTACTTTCAGCACTTTACACTGAAAGGACATTGAAAAAGAAGCAAGCAGAGGGGAGACCTAGGAAAACAGAGAAATTGTGTTTGGAACATATTTTGCTACAGAGAACAAAACAGACAAAAGCAGAGGTTTAATGTCCAACAATTGAACAGTTTGTTACTCATACTCTGTGTTGAACAATTATCTCCACTACTCCCAGCTCTGCAGTACTCTTGGATCTTATTTATTCAGAGGGGTAACTTTAACAACAGGTTTCCTTCTTCATTTCTTCTCTGGGGAATATCTCTGCTTTGGAACAATTTCTGAAGGCATTAGACAAAGATTATTTGAACACGACAAGTACAAAGATTGCTGCTTTCCTTGCAGCCAGGAGCTGCTGTAGGTTGTTAAATACCTGGTGTAAACCAAAGTGTTTATGACCAAGATGTTGCTTGATATGTTGATAGAAATTGTGTCAGCTGCACTGCAGCTCCCCTGGCACTAATAAATTAGCCTGGGAGTGGAGATTCATCTGTTACATCATTTTCAATGGAAAGAATTAAAGAGTTTTTTTCACTTGCTAGCAAAGCAGGTGAAGCCTAGGGAGGGTGAACTATTTACTCCCCAAGAAATGGAGTTTTAGGGTTTTTGGGAGTCCTCACATTTTTGTAAAAGTGTCACATCAAGGTGCTTGGGAATTTTCTGTTCACCTGCCAACTTATAGATGCAAGAAATTCCACTTGTGTCTTTCGAACTTCCCTTTCCTCTTGGCAACATGTCCCCACCATCTGCTAATTATGCTGTCACAGGCCTTTGGGTGAATCATTTCTGCTCATTCCAATGTCAAAGTGAGACATTGGCTCCATCCCCTGGTGATCGAGACAACTTCCTTAGAACTGGGACCAAGGTGAAAGGGTTTGGCTCCCAATCTGCTTTTTTTCCTGATACAAAACAGGATTTTCAGAGGAGTGTTTTATACACATATGACCTCTTTTAGAGTAAATACTCTTTACAGGTGATAGGGAAGAAAAATATTATTGCAGAATTTTATCTAAAAGTTTTTGTCCCAAAACAAAGCACACCCTTCCGAGCCCATGTTTATTAGACGTGAAACAAATGTAGTGATGGAAAATAACCCAGGATTTATTGGCCTAACTTGGTCCAGCTAATTTCCTTTTTGTTCCCTTTGTTCAGTTATCAAACTAAAGAGCAGTCTTCATTCAGCTCTGGAAACTACTGTGTTTTGACAAAGTCCAAAATTTTCTTTTATTCTTCAGATTGACTACAGCTTCTTCTTTTGCAACAGCTGGAAGTAATTATGTTTCATCATTTAGCTGGATAAATGGTTATTGTTCAAGCAGTCTCTAAAGGAAGTAAAGTTTTAATGGAACAAACTAAAAAACCCAACAATATATGAATATATATTAGGTTTAACTTATTCCCAGTGTTTTCAGTCAAGGAAGGAAGTAGGTAAAATCGAAGATATCTCATTTCCATGATACAATACAGTTTGATGCTTCCTTTCCTCTCAGCTTGGAGAAGGCTGATTTGAAGCTTAATTGCTTCAAATTAAAGTCAGTGTTGGAGGATTTAGGAACATAACAAAAAAGGGAACACAAAGCTCATCCCATCCCACCCCAGCCATGGCAGGGACACCTCCCACTGTCCCAATGTCCAGCCTGGCCTTGGGCACTGCCAGGGATCCAGGGGCAGCCACAGCTGCTCTGGGCACCCTGTGCCAGCCCTGCCCACCCTGCCAGGGAACAATCCCATCTAAATTTAGTTTGAGGCCATCATTCCTTGTCCTGGCACTCCAGTTTCTGAGGAATTGTCCCTCTTTGGTTTCCCTGTAGCCCCTTCAGACCCTGGAAGGTGCTGTGACCTCTTCTCTTCTCTTCTCTTCTCTTCTCTTCTCTTCTCTTCTCTTCTCTTCTCTTCTCTTCTCTTCTCTTCTCTTCTCTTCTCTTCTCTTCTCTTCTCTTCTCTTCTCTTCTCTTCTCTTCTCTTCTCTTCTCTTCTCTTCTCTTCTCTTCTCTTCTCTTCTCTTCTCTTCTCTTCTCTTCTCTTCTCTTCTCTCTTCCAGAAGGCCACTACATAAAGCAGTATAAAAAAGTGAGTCATTTGCCTTTTTCTCTTAATGAGATGAATCATGAGGAAAAAGCCAGGTTAATGTTGCAAGGAGCTTAATTAGAATCAGGTGAGAGCTTGGAAAGGCAGCTAAGGTGCTTTCAGGCAGTGCTTATAGAAAAAGCCTTAATTAAGAAGACTGATGGCCTTTTACTTAAGTCTCTTCAAGAGTGTAGAGAGTCTTGCTTAACTCCTCCAGATCCAGCAGCAAACCAGATTTGAAATTCCAGCATTTTTCTTAGTAAATAAAACAAAACTACATCTGGTGGCTGCAGTGGACTGTGTAGCAGTCTCCTCTCTCTGGGGTACTGACAGGAGTGCAGTGTCATGAGGGGCACAGGGGAAAGTACAATTAAATAGGAATTAAATAAAAAGTGTACTGGTAATTGAAGGATTCATAAAAGTGCAAATATTTCAGTACAACTGCAGTGCAAACAATTGAATGGTAGATTACAAAAGCATTTTATAGCTCAGGCTGCTGTGACTTTTTTTATTTGCTTGCAATACACAAATCTCACATGGAATTCATTTAGCCATCTTTAAGTCCACACAAGCTTTAAATTTATCACTTTAGTCAAGGGGTTTTTTCCTTCCTTTTTTTTTACCCTGCAAGAACAATAAGGTATATGAGGTATTTTAGCTGCAGGGTGCATATTTGGAGAAAGTGCTTCCTGCAGAGCTCCTCTGCCTTTCTTGTAAATTAACTGCAGAAACCCCGGTCATGTTACAGTATGACATTTAGTTTTCTAATCTGTTTAATGCCATGGTTTGCACATGATGTGTTCTGATGTGCTTTTATGTTTTTGATACTAAAAAACTACATTAGAGTTGCAGTAGGGATTCTTTCCACAGACAATATGACTTGTAACAAATTGCATATTTCAGAAGAAATATAATAAAAGGCCTAACCTTTTATCATGTTCATTATTCTAGAAATACAGCCCATTTCTTATCTGTTTCTTGATATAATTTACGAGCACCATGTTGGACACATATCAATGCTGCATCCGTATCAATTACATTCATGCATATTTCAGTGACTTCAGACTGAAAAAAAACCCCAACTTAGCATTTGGCTGGGCTCAAGTAGTCACTTGAGATATTTTGTAGTCAATAATTACATGCATTTGTGTACCTGTGATTTTATACACAAACACACACACACACTGCAACTCTTCTTTTCCAGGGTGGAAGAACTGTCTTGTGTTGTTAATCATCATCTTTTTGCAGTTATTCATACAAAAGAGTTTGTGAAAGGAAAATAATGACTTGTACTCATTCAAACCTTCACACTGCTCTTACTCCAGTTTGGTTGAAACTTTGTGTAACCAGTGTTTCAGAACTAGTGTTAAAGATTATTTTCCCAAAGGAAATAGACATTTTTCCTGCAAAGGTTGTTATCTTCTTTCCCCTTACTTAGCAGAATTTCAAAATATAAATATATGTAATGGGAAAGAGTCTGGGGTTAAGAGGGGAGCAAGATGGAGAACTGAAAGATTTGAAATAATTCAGAACAAAAGCTAAAGGCTTTTTTTTTTAATGTGACCTTCACCTTCTCTCTTCCCTCTGTCCCTCCCCTCCCACTTTTGGTTTCAATCTATTTCTGTAATCACAGTCTTGGAAATTCTCATCTTGAGAACTTTAGTGAGTCTTGTAAACAGAAGGAAAAAAAATAATCCAGATGAATGTGCAGGAGGATCCAATCCCAGCAATTTGTAGGGAAAACGAGTTACAACAGTACTGTCATCATCAAATGAATTATTCACTGAAGAATACTCAGCTGGCAGTTCTACTTTCGTGTTCCTATCCAGAACAAAAGATTTCAGATTGTGACCCCAGTTCCCAAAATCTCCATGCACAACAAGCCACCATCATCTTGACACCTACTAATTACTCTGCACAACAGTTGCACCTAATTGTGTGTTCACCAGTAGAGGATGAAGAGCTAAACCTAAATTCCAAGGTTTGTTTGTCTACTTACAGGCTCTGTAAATTAAAGTGTTCTGCATGAGGTGGATGGGGTTTGTCAAAAAGCTGCAGGAAGCTACAGATGTGGAGTGTTCATTTTTATATCCTGGGTTGAAATAGACAGTGGAAGGAGACTCCTACACATCAGTGTTAGAAAAACTCTGATTTCTAAGGGAAGAATTTTAAGGAAAACATGTTTTTTTTTCCCCCTAGCTTGCCAGAGTCTCTCATGTCTGAAAGGTTTTGGTGTTCAGGGAAGGCGCCTAATGATTGGAAAATTGCAAACGTGCCAGGCAAGGATGGGGATGTGGGAAATACAGGCTGGAAAGATAACCTAGAGAGGAATGACTGCAAAGCCTTGGGACAGAAGGAGCCCAGGGAGCTGAGCTGCTCCAGCCTGGCCAGGGCTCACCATGCACAGAGAGCAGTGTGGGGTGAGGAGGCAGCAGTGAAGGCTTCCCTCCCCAGGCACTGCATGCACAGAGAAAAGGGGGTTCCCCTGTTCCCATCAGTTTGGGGAACTCCTTGAGTTCTGGTTCTGGGCTCATGTGAGTATGAGCAACCCCCAAGGTGCTGAGGGATGAGGGGAGGAAGAGGGAGCTGTGTTTGTGTAGAGAAGGGGGTGCTGAGAGGAAGGGAATCTCATTGCAGTATTCCAGGTCAGCAGACACGCAGGGGACATGTTTATTCAATTATTTTTATTATTGTTATATGAAGTGGTTTGGGATTTATTTGTTGCATAAATACTGGGGTTTCTTTACACTGTAAGCTATATACTGATATTTTCTTTACAGTGTAAGTTTTGTATTGAAACCAAAAAACCTTTAGGATTTCTTAGTACTTTGTCTACTGCACATTCTTTCCATCCCTGCCAGTTGTTTTTCATGTGCCTGGAGTATTCAAGGTAAATTCTCTGTTGTTTTTGCAATCTACCTTCTCAAGGTAAAAATAGTATCCCCTTAATATATAACTTCCACAACTGTAATTTGAATCAGTGTGGGACAATTCCAAGAGAGAAGCTTAAATTAGAAGCAGTGAACTAAATTTAGAGGTGTTAGCCAGCAGAATTCCTGGTTTAAGGAGAAGTAAAGCCCTGGGTGTGTACCTGAGGTGCTGAGCCCTGCACAGACCCCAGGGCCTCTGGCAGCTCACCCAGGTGTCAAGAGCACCTTCACAGCATTTCCTCTGGAAGTTTCTCTACATTCAGTTGTCCAATGGCGTTTCAAAGAAATGCAAAAAATGTAGACTTGGAGAACATTGTTTGGGGAAAGAAAATATCCATTCTGATCCTGTTTTTTCCATTAAGATAAAAAAGTGTAGAAGCAGAATAGACAATAGAAATAGAGTAAACAAAATCTGAACTGTTGGGGGAAAGCACTGAGTGTGCAAGCTCTCCCAAAATTCCTGAGAGGAAAAACAATTTAAATCCAGCAGTTCCTAGTGGGATGCACAGACCCTTTCTAATAAGCAGAACTGCAACATTAAGAGCCCTGACATTAAAAGCAAAGAGCATATTGAGGCAGCTAACATTTAACTTAATTATTATTTATTGACCTAAGTATGACTGATTATGTAAGACAATGTGGATTAAAGCCAATACTGTGAAACAGTCACTTTGCAGATATATTTTTTCTATATGTAAAGAATTTTCCATAACTTTTCAGTTCCTAAATCACTACTCAGCAAAATTCTTTCCCCAAGAGTCCCCCTAAATCAAGATAAATATTAGTCAGCTCTCACTTAACGTAAAAACCCTGTTCTGTTTGTGCCTTTTGAAATTGGCCATGGCTGTGTCTTACCTTGGCACTGCCCTTTTCCAAGGGGTTGGCCAAAGTGCTGTTTGTGCCAGAGGCACAGCCTTATCCAGACTAATTCTGGATGATTGAAAGGTCACAGGCACAAAGAATCAGCAGGTGCAATTTCTGCTGTGATAGAAGGGTGCAGCAAATACAACAGAGTTCACTATTGTCTCTTGAACTGGTGTACACAAAGTCCTGATCTTGGGAACAGAATGGAAAGCAATAATTAAGGCCTTTAATTTATCCCTGAAATGGCAAAAGAAGTCTGACAGAGTAAACATCAGTTGTGAGAAAAAGAGCAGGAGTCCTGTGTTTATGGAAAAGATGGAGGTTTACAGGGAATTATTCTTTCACTGCTGGGCAGAAGTCCCATTGACAACTCCAAGGGTTATTATTATTTCCTCCCTTTTTGTCTCAGACTTGTGGGAGAAATAAACACACGTTCTTTGGGTGACTGATTCTGGTAATTAGGAGAGAACCTGAGCCTGCTAATAAAGCATTAGCAGAATGTGATATTTTTTCCAGCAGTTTCATTTTTAATTCTCTATGAAGAGACATAACTGGCTGTACTAATTTAATTCAGATAGCTTTTTTATTTTCTTTTCCTGACCTGCCATGTCACATAGGCTGTAAAAATGTGCCCAAAGAAAATGTAATGCTGGGTTGCAGAACAAGGTTTTTCTTCAAACATAAAGTTTCAGAACCTCAGAAGTGGAAAAACTTATGCTTGTACCATTAGTGTTTTGTTTTTTTTCCCAAATACCTCATCACCATCTTGTTAGAGTAAAAATAACCTCCTCTCCTTTCTCAGCAGACTTCAGAGAATATTTCCGTTTAGGAGAAGCTTTTGAAATTTTGCTATTGTTTCCTTTTCCATGTAATACAAAGCCTTTGGATTGTTTTTTGCAGAAACAGAATTGCTAAAGTGTCAGTGTTCTGCTTAAAGCCTGATTTTGGATTTGAGATTTGTCACGTTTGAAAATGGTGGCAGTAGGACACAGTATGTCCTTTCTAAAACTTGGATTGTGAGTAATTGCTCATCTGTGGAAAACCGAGGAATTGGATCCAGGATTTTCCATTCTTTCCAGTGGGACATTCCCACCTTTTGCACAGAGCATCCTCTGGGATGTTCATTCAGCATTCTGTTGACTCGGTTCACCTTACTAAAGGGTAAATCAGATTCCTTAATTTCTTTACACATTCAGCACAATGACATTGAGAAAGTCAATTATCTCTGTCATGTGTTTCCTTAACCAGGGTTTGCTCTTGTCTCCTTGATCAGGACAGGCTGCAGCTCTGTGCTGTGTCTGGGGGGTTTTGGTTCATTTTTGGCTGGCCCCCAGCTCAGTGTGCACAGATCAGCACAGGGGACACTCCCTGCTCAGGGCAGTGACTCAGGAGGGGTCAGGATGGGATTTGTGTGACATTTTCACTCTGGAGGGGCTGGAGGGTGTCCAGGGCAGGGAACAGAGCTGGGGAAGGGAATGGAGCCCCACGAGGGGCTGAGGGAGCTGGGCAGGGGCTCAGCCTGGAGAAAAGGAGGCTCAGGGGGGCCCTTGTGGCTCTGCACAACTCCCTGACAGGAGGGGACAGCCGGGGGGATTTGGGATCTGCTGCAGGGAACAGGGACAGGAGGAGAGGGAACGGCCTCAGGCTGGGCAGGGGAGGCTCAGGGTGGACAGCAGCAGGAATTTCCCCATGGAAAGGGTGGGCAGGGCTTGGCAGGGGCTGCCCAGGGAGGTTTGGAGTGCCCATCCCTGGAGGTGTCCCAGGAAGGGCTGGAGGTGGCACTCAGAGCTCTGGGCTGGGGACAAGGTGGGGCTGGGGCACAGCTGGGACTCCATGGGCTGGGAGGGCTTTTCCAACCTCAGGGATCCTGGGATTCTGTGATATTAATACTTGTTGTAGTATTATATGGTTATAGTGCCTGAGTCATCATAAAACCTTAGGAAATAGAACATTCTTATGAGTGCTATAAGGAACCAAGCCAAAATCCAAGGAAAGATGAACTTGTAAAACAAAAATTCACTGCTTTTTCTTGCTTTTCATTCCACGTGTGCAGTGTTTCCTTAATATATAAAAAATATGAGGAAAACATTTTATAATTTTTAGGAATGTTGATTTTTTTTCCCAAGGTGCATGACTGGAAAGTTACTATAACAATTTATTATTTTTTCTTTCCTTTACCTCAGTGTAAGAGGGAAGAAGGAGCTGAATGAAAGCTTTGAAGATTAGGTTTTTGTTTAAAATTTCAAGAGCAAACAAAAAATGATCAGAACTGCTCCTTGACAAATCTCTTTAAATTAAATGATAGTTTGGATCTTCTTAATGTTGTTTTTTGTTCTAATTGGCTTACCAAAAAAAAACCAAAAAACAAAAAAAACCCCAAAACACCAAAACAAAACCACCTTTCCATTATAAACTTCAGAAAAATAAAAATTGTTACCTCTCTTTGTCTGTAGCATCTTGGTTCAAATGACAGAATAATTAGAAATAATTAGTTAAGACTGATGTAGCAAACAATATATAATCCCTAATTGTGAGATAAAAGTAGCTACTTGTGATACTTAATGTATTCCAGGCACCTAAAGTGGAGCTATAATGGTTCTTTTTAATGTTGCTGTGTTTTCACTGTGCTGGATATGTCACTTTATAGCTTCCTTGCAGCTTTTAGACAATAAAAGTCCCAGTGTTAATGCAGCCAGCAGCCCTTGCAGACTAGTTAAGCTCAATATGCAATTGTTGGTCTTAATGTGGCCTAAGAGAAGGTGCCTATTGAGAGCTGCAGTGCCAGACAAAGGAAAACACTGCAATTTACAGATTTTGCATACCTACACCTTCCAAACGTGCTACAGTGGCTTCCCTAGGTGAAAAACAACAAAATGCTACAAGTTAAAGCATTGTTTAGAAATTAGGTCACTAGGAATGAAATGCAAACCAGCTGGGAGCTCGGTGCTTTCCCTGAACTCCTGCCCTGTGGGGTGGATTTGACTGCCAGCAATGGATTTGGTAATTGCTGCTGTTGTGATCCAAGGAGCTTCTCAGAGCTTGACACCAATATGGAACATCCAAATTAAATTCCCTCTTGATGATGCAAAGGTACCTCAGAACATTTCTGCATTACCTCATGAGAATTTTCTGTTCCAAAGGTCTGCAGCAAGTTTTCTCCCCCTGCCATTAATCTCTCTGCAATGTATTGTCTATCCAGCTAGTAATAACATTTTACTAACTATCAATCTGCTTTCTAATTTCTGTTATTATTAGAACACTGTGATTTATAAATTTGTCTGTTAGTACAGAGTAAATTAATTTTTTTTTTCACTTAAAACCAGCAAGTCGAATGTTAAGATATATTTTGGATATCAATAAGTAAACTTACATCCAGGGTTTTATTTCAGCTGAATGAGATAATACTTTTCCTTTAATTATGGTAGCTCTGTGAAAACTCACAAGATCTCTCTGGACATTGCTTAATAAATCACACAAGTCTCGGAGCAGTGAACTACAAACATGACCCAGCTGAGGTTGCTTGCAGTCACAGCCCCTACTTCTATTCCCCTTGTGTTAATGTGTGTTTATTACTGTGTTTAAGGCCATGAGGTGAAGGTAAAACATATCTAGAGAAGGGTCCAGATGGAATTTCTGCCGGATAGATAAGCTTTACAACAGGCAGACCTCTGCCTTTTCTATCCCACATCTGCCTGCAGGGCGTGGGGCAGGGTCAGCTGCAGCTCACAGCAGCCAAGGTCCATGTCACTCTGTGCCTGCAGGGAAATACCTGGAGCTGGTGTCATCTGGACTTTGTAGCAACATCCTAAACTTGAGTCACACTGCTGTACGCCTCAAGTACAAATGAGGTGTGCTGGTGGAGTTTATAGGAAATGTCTCTCAGACATTTTTGGGAGCTGTCAGTCTCAAGATGACAGGGGCATGTGGCAATGGCTCACATTTGCTCACACAAAAGGCAGCACAAATCCAAGCTTTCACCCCGGCATTGCTGGATTTGCCTCAAACCATCCACCAGTGTGGTTTGATATTTTAGGAAGAAAATCTTTATTTAGGAAGGAATTGCTGGCTGTGAGGGTGACGAGGCCCTGTGTCTTGGTTTGAAAGGCAGGTGTCTGTTAAGGAAGGCAGGAGCCTCCCTTGAAATGGAGAATGTAAACCCCCTCCCTCCAAATTATTATAATTTTGAAATTAAGGGAGCAATCTCAGGCAAAGATAGGGGAATAGAATTACTAGGAAAATTAGAACAGAAATACAGTATTACAGAGAACAAACCAAAAACACTGACACAGTCAGAATCCAACCTGACCCCCCATCAGTCAGGTGTTGGTGCAGTCCCATTAAATGGTGGCTGCAGTCCTCCTGCAGTGACAGATGTGGTTCTGTTGGAGCAGTGCTCCTGTAGAAGGTGCAGTTTTCCTCCGAAGGTCCAGTGATAATGTGGGAAGGTCCAATTTTCCTCTGGAATCCAGTGGAAAAAGGCTGCCTTGATGTTTCAGATCTCAGTTTTTATCTAGGTAGGAAATGCTTGGCTCCTCCCAATGGCTGGAGCATCTCCCAATGAGATGATGTAATTTTATCAGTCATTAAGTAGGAGTCAATAGGATGATGTAATTTTATCAGTCATTAAGTAGGAGTCAATGAGATGATGTAATTTTATCAGTCATTCAGTGGGAGTCAATAGGATGATGTAATTTTATCAGTCATTAAGTGGGAGTCAATAGGATGATGTAATTTTATCAGTCATGCAGTGGGACTCAATGGCTCATTAAGAGGAGATATCTCCTGGAGGAAGGATGGGTTGTGGAAAAGATAAAGCTGACTGCTCCCCATGGTTTTATCAGATGGCTCATTAGCAGAGAATATCTCCCACAGAGCTAAGAATCACTGCCCCACCTGGTTTCAACAGATGGGGATAGAATACAGACTTTTGGTCACATCCCGTGTTGCAACCCCAGACACCTGGCACAGGGAAGCTGTGGCTGCCCCCAGCTCAGAGCAGTGAGCAGAGCCCTGGGACCAGCCGTGTCCCCCAGCAGCACTTTTACAGCTTTTCCTCCCAGAGCTCCAGTCTAAGATCAGGAGCAGCCCTGCACCACAGCTGGCTCTGGAGACAGGCAGTGAAAATTCTCCTGGGGGAGAAGGTGCTGCAACATCCCCACACCTCGTTCAAAGCCCTGACAGCAATGGCTGTGTACACTAATGAGGATTCAGTTGTAATTAGTATAATCTGATCAGAAAAATTTGTATGTAATTGAGGCTATTGGCTTCAGGTGTAGTAATTTTCAAGCTTTTATGAGAAAGGCTATCACCTTGTCTGGCAGAAGGTAGTTTTAGTTTGGTATTTTTCAGAGATAAAAATATTCTTTCTTTAAAAGTTATTTTAACCTTTTTAATTTCAAACTACTGCTTTTGAAGTAATGAATACTAGGAATCTTGTGAGGACTCAAAATTAGTGTCTATTGCTCAATAATAAATGCAATTACTTTTCTTAATATTTTTCAATTGCTAGATAAAATGTGATTTTTCTAGGGAAATGAAGTTTGCTAAAAGTTTGATATAAAAGGCTTTCATCAAAAAAAAAAAAAAAAATCTGGCAGGCTGCTGTACCCATCAAACAGAAGGAGTTTCTCCAACATGGCTTAGGGGGGAGAAAGTACATTTTTTATCCTGTGTTTTCCTTATTTATATACCTTTTTCTTCTCTTTATATCAAGTTTTACATTCAGATCAGAGTAGTAGAAAAGTATTTAACTGCATCTCATTGTGTTGCTACTCTCAACTTTTAGCATACCACATAAATTTATTATTTATGTAAATTGTTTAAATGTGTGACTGGACTTGGTCATCATGAATCCGTTCTCTCATGTAAGAACTGAAATTCTTTGTTTTCTGAGCATCATGATTTTTAAAATTTACTTCCATCTCTGGCTCAGTTCCACTTCTGAACCTTCACGTGTTTTAGCCATGCTGTTCCTATTCTGTTCTGGCTGCAAACTGGTAGAGGACACAGGGAATGGCTGCCAGTGGCAGAGGGCAGGGCTGGATGGGATCTTGGGCAGGAATTGTTCCCTGGCAGGGTGGGCAGGGCTGGCACAGGGTGCCCAGAGCAGCTGTGGCTGCCCCTGGATCCCTGGCAGTGCCCAAGGCCAGGCTGGACATTGGGACAGTGGGAGGTGTCCCTGCCATGGCTGGGGTGGGATGGGATGGGCTTTGTGTTCCCTCCCAACCCAAATCATTCCATGATTAACTTTGATTGATACTTAATCCTGTACCTTTTGGGTCCTAAACCCACCTTTTCCTTGCAATAATCCTTCCTATCCTTTGTATTTTCCCAGTTTCACACCACCTAACAAACTAAACAGGAAATTCAGTTAATTCAGGGAGACTTCCACATTGCCAGGTGCCCATGTTTCCCAGAGCTTGAACCCTCTGCCAGAATATTTCAGGAATTCTCCCTTTCCAGATCCTTTGTATAACTGTGGAATTGTTTAGGTTGGAAAAGACCTTTCAGATCATTGAGTACAACCATTAACTCAGCACTGCCAACCCCAGCACTCACCAAGGTCCCCAGTGTCTCATCTACATGTCTTTAAATCCCCCCAGGAATGGTGACTCCACCACATCCCTGTGCCAGGGCTGGACAGTGATGGTTGTAATCACCCAATACATTATTGGTAAACTTGGAGGTTGCTTGAACTGGAATACTACTCCTCCTGTGTCTTGAGGATTCATTTAAGAGAGCGCTGAAACAAAACTTAGGAATGTCTTCAGATAAGTTGGAGTAGTAATGAGAAAAATAATTATCTTATCCATCAAAATTACGTGGGAAAAGTTTTGTTGCTTTCCATTATTTTCACTGTCATTCCAAATGCCAAATTTTCTGTGAAATTTGGAGATTACTTTCCTGAACAAGTCTCAGAGATCTCTAACATCACAAGTCAAATAAATAGGAAAATCAATTCTCTTAACTGAGGCAAATGCTATGAACAAGTAATTGTAATAGCATTTTTTTCTTGCAGCCTCATATCACCATATTGTACACTGACATAAAAATAGATTACAGTATCTCTGAAATTAAAAATGGATCTGTATATCTATATTCCCAAGACATTCTTATATTGTACACTATTTGATCAATTCTCACCCTCCTTTATAACTATTGATGGAACAACAAATTATTCAGAAATAACTGATCCGTGTTGGAATCTGTTCCCAGACTTCTTATTGTATCCATATATTATTTTCTAATTTATGATTGTGTTTTCTTATTTATTGTTACAAAGCATAGGCATATTTATATCTCAAACTCATCAAGAAGTTCTGTAGAAACAACTATTCTCTAAAACCCTGCATTGAATGTAACTCAACAGGTTATTTTAACTTAAATGCAACTAAATGGTTTGGTATAGAATTTGCAGAGCAAGGCTCTGTTGGAAAACATTCCGTGTCATCTGTAAAAGTAAGTCCTGGTGGGGGTTTGTGTTTATCAAAAAGTTAGTTTTGCTCTTTTTAAGTAAATAAAAATCCTTTTTCTCATTACCACAGATTTTTTTGCTGGCTTAATGAACTTTACCATAGAATATCAGTAATTGTTAGATGGACCTAAAGCAGCTAGTTTAAGCTCCTGCTACCTGGTCTGGAGAACAGAATAGACAAGATATTGGCCATTATTCCAATCACTGGGGTGTGTTCAGAACTGCAGATGTTTTTGACAAATTTGCATTAGCATGAGTTTTTGCAGTGTAGAAAATATTTTCAACTTTGAGTTCTTCAGGCTGTGCTGCATCGATACTTCCTCTAAATTTGTGGTTACTACCCCCAAACAGTTTCCAGCCTAATGAATTGACATGCATTTAATCCTGTTTAAAACTCTGTTTTGGTATTCATCGTCATGTAGATTCACTTGCCTGATTTTTGACAGTCCTGCAACAGTTTAAATCCAGAATATTTATCAAAGCAACAATGACCAGTTGAATAGAAAAGCTACATGTATCTTAGGAAAAGTTAAGCTGAGACTTAAATTTGCAGTTTATGATGTCAGTTTATGAGGCCAGACCAAGTGGCAAGGCCATAATGAAATTAGTCCAAAAGAAAATATAGGAAAATATAGGAAAATATAGGAAAATATAGGAAAATATAGGAAAATATAGGAAAATAAAAGAAATAGGTGATGAAAGAACCACAAAGCAGGGCAGAAAAATTAGCAAAAGCATGAAACAAAGTCTTTGTGATAAGAAAATATCACTACAAGTGTTACATTATCAGTCA
Source organism: Acridotheres tristis (assembly GCA_037013685.1). Lineage (NCBI taxonomy): Eukaryota > Metazoa > Chordata > Aves > Passeriformes > Sturnidae > Acridotheres > Acridotheres tristis. The sequence continues at coordinate 3,216,934 of CM072898.1, forward strand.
GAGAGTGGGATAGAATTTACTTAGACATTCAGGACCTCCTGCCTTGAAAATGTCAATCAGAGAAACTAATTCTGTGCTTTACAGGAAGTTTCCTGAAGAACTGACAAGGGTGTCTCTGAACACGACAGCAGAAAGAATAGGAGCAGATGAAAAACTGGAATACAGATGGCTCTTTTTAGCAAGAGCAGAAAAATCACAGCAATCCATATTAAGATAGCATAATACGTGTGCTACAGAGGGCTGCCAAGCACTGGGGAAATTTAATTCAACTCCTTTTTGCTTCAGGAGAGAAATAATAGTGATTCATTATATTAATTCCAATGCCATATTAGGTTTAGGAAGTGAGATTCAGTATCTGCCAGGAGTTGCCAGTCCAGGTCTGGGATGGTGGATCCCAGCCCCACCGAGGTGGTGCCAGGCACTGATCACCCCTCCCGTGCTTCCAGTGGGGTGCACGAGCATTTCTTCTGAGCCAGAGGATTCTTGGAGTGCAGAAACCAACAATATTGAACCACAGGAATACAGTGAAATACAGCCTTGCAGGGAACTGCAAGTACTACAGACAGGCATGCTAAAATCATTAAGTGGTCAAGAAGCAAAGCATGTTAAATTACCACGGCTTATTACCAAATATTTAGAGGCAAATACATTCATTCATGCAAATTCTAAACTGGCAAGACTGTCACCTTTAAATTACACAACAATTTCAGAAACAGAGCAGTCAATTGTTTACACAAGCACTTTGGAAGACAGCACTGAGCTTCTTAATTACCTTCAGAGACACTTTCTATTATGCTTATTCAAGTTTTAATCTATACCTTGCAAACTCATCACCTTCATTGGCTTAATTAATTGAGTACATGATATTTATTTAGAGTCCCCAAAAAATGTTAGAGTTATACCTATGATTATTTTTATCCATGTTATTTTAAAAGAGGACACTAAAGATTACTTAATTGAAACTTTGAGATCCTTTTGCCACACTGTCATGCTCAGTCTCATAAAAGCTTTTCTAGCAAAAAAAATGCAAAAGCATCATTGGTGATCTTGAGTCACCATTCACAGCTGAGGCTTGTCGTGGGTAGAAACCATCTCCTCGTTCTTTTAAATAATTCTCAGCAGTGGTTTATGATCCTCTGGTTTTAGTTCTGTACCAGGCAGAAGAACTTCTCTGTCATAGGGAGGAAAGACAAACCTTTCCAAGACTTTTCACTGTGATCTACATCAACAAAGAGATTCTGTCGCTTGAGCTGTGCTCAGATTGTTTTCCTAACTCAGCAGTAGAGCTCTGGCTAATTTTGCCTACCTTGTCTCAGGATTTTTGGAAATGTAGCAATGAGTGGAGCATCATAAATATTAAAAGATATTGTTCATAAGCATTTATCCATTTCCAAGTGGGGTTTAACTCAAACCAGATTGTTAATGTCATTAATGTTTTCCTTGAATTTATACTAAAGAAAGTCCATTAATTTGAATATTGACCAAAACGGGCTTTTGCTGTAATTACAGCAGAGTCATGGAAAAAAAATTGCTTTGGGCATCATAAAAATGATTTGGGTTAAATTTCTTAAACTATTAAGTAATTTATTAAGTCCCAAGATAAAAGAATGCACTGTGACTCAGCTGCTTATACAACTCAATTTGAATTGTGAACTGTGACTATTCTCAGTGAAGAAATTTGAGTCAGCTGGGATGGAAATTATGTCTACAAAAGATTCCTCACATGATAAACAAAATCCTTCAGTAAAGACCTGGAATATGTCTGCAGACAGAACTCTAAAGGGTGTCCTCTGCTGAATTCACTTTTCCCATCAGTATTTAGTCCATATCTGCCCGTGAGCAGCTTGAGCCAATATATTCCAAGGAAGTCATTAGTCTATAGGGGTAGAAGTTATGTTTGACCAGCCAAATTTGGATATTCTGCACTGAAATCAATTTGACCCAGGCTTGTAAGTGCCTCATATTTTGTATTATTTTCTGCTGTCTTAGTTACACGGTGAGAGAGAAGAGCAAAAGGACAGATAAACATGCCAATAAAAGGAGACAAGTAAGCTATTATCCATCCTTTGACTGTTTACACTGAATAAAATGGGAATTAGTATTCCAGGCTTGTGGCTCTACCTCTTGGCTCTTACACTTTTAAATGCAGTTGCTAATAATTGCCATGCATTCCTGCTGCTGACAGATATGCCACAATACTTTAATCAGCACTGGCTACAAGGCTAATAAAGGTTACTAATAAAATAAAATTCTGTAGGGGCTTCCTCTTTCGAGGCAATATCAAGCCCTATGAACTTTTAATGCCTCCCCTCTCCATTTAGATAGTCATGGCTCAAAGCCTGTATTAAAAATAGCAAGGAATGCTTATTCTGAAGTGTTTGAAAATATTGCAAATTACACTGTAGGATAGGCTTACTCCAAACTAATCTTATCCCTTACTGACCTTTGCAGAAACACTTCTCTTTCATTTGGCAGCTTCATTTCCCTCCTTTCCTTCTGTCTTATTCCCCTGTCCTTTTACCTGTGGTTTATTTAGTCATCAGGAATTGGGGAGATGGGGCTGCTGATTTTAACTGTGTAGCTGATAGGTTTGTTGTGCTCACCCAGAAGCAAATACCTATTTCTCATTCCATTTCCATTGCAGCTTCATTTTCATCTCAATATTGTATTCCACAGCAGCTGCACAATGCATTTCTTCTGAGGAAAGCAATGAATGTATTTACTCTTTTCTTTGCCTCTGAATGGGGTGCTGTGGATTTTTCCATCCTTTAAATTCCTGTTCCTTTTATTAAAAAAGAAAAAAATTATAAATTCATCAGGAAGCTAAAACTAAATGCAACAGAAATGAACATTTGGAAGAAAGGTCTTGTTTTTAGCATTAAGTTTTAAAAAATGGGTAGAATACAATACAAAAAGTGCAAAAATTAATAAGCCCAGTGGAAAGCTAAAATCTTCTTACAATGAAAAATGGATATATCTCTTATTTTTTAAGATCACCAAGCTTCTATCAGGTCTAATTCTACCCTGATAGTTGATATAATTTTCCAGACTTCATCGTGGGAATTGGATCTTTTTACAGTCGTGAAGGAAAAATTGAAGCTGGAGTGGTCTTGACAGAATGAGTACATTAACTATGAAGTCCCTATTTAATTTCAAACCACATGAAGTAAAATACCCAGACACTGGTCTGCACCGTGGAGTTGCTTCTGTTCAGTCTGTGCTCACAGACCAGGAGATATTGGATTTTTGTTTCCAGGCTCCATCCTACCCCAGCAGTCAGTGTTTCCCAGACACATCTTGGCACTGCCCTGCCCATCACAGCCCCTGCTGCTGAGGTGACTGGTGACTTTATAGATCACCAGTAGTGGCGTTGTCATTGTGCTCTGAACGTGAGACATCCCAGTTGTGCCAGAGCACACAGAGTTTTTCCCAGTGCCCTTCAGCAGGAATCTCACAACCCTGTAGCACATCATTCCTTTGTGCTCCAGGCACCTCCAGTTTGTAGGGACGAGCTCTCCACGCTGGCTGTATTGGCCACAGGTCTGCTTTGGGAGCTCCTCCTTTGCCTGGACTGTGCTCAGCAGTGTGGTTTAGGGAGCTGAGGCTCACTGATCATCTCTTATCCATATCCAGAGCCTGGATCACCCTCCATCCTCAAGGATAACATTCAAGATGGGAATGGAGTGCTCCCGTGTGGCTCTGTGGCACAGGTACCCTCAGGAGTCAGTGGGGGATCTATAAAGGAATGATTGATCTGCTCCTGCTCATCAGCTGGGGATGCTGAGGGGCCAGAGTTAGCCCAGGAGCACAGAGCCAGGGAAGGACACTCCTGTTTCCTCTCCAGGAGCCCTGGTCCATAGGGCTCTTGCCGGGAGATTTCACCCAGGCTCCGGGGCAGGAGGATTCTGTACCCACCTGCAATGTCTGACAAAGCCTCTTCTCTTTCTGATGAGCTCTCTCTTCCCTCACGTTACACAAAACACAGTGCAGGGGAGTTGCTGCTCCACTGAAGCCTTCTTCAGATTTTCTATCAGATCCTGAGCTTTACCCTTGGCATTTCAGCCAGGGTTTCTCAAGATGTGCCAGAGATGCTCTGGGGGGTCAGGGAGCCCAGAGCACTCTGGACTGACCATCCTGCAGGGCTGGTAGCCAGAGAGACCTGTGCCTTTGCCATGCTGACAAAGATCAAACAGTTCCAGGAATATCAGCACTATAAGCTGAAAAAACTAGACATTAAAAAAAAAAACAAAACAAAAAAATCCCGAAACAAAACCAGCAGTAAACAATACAAATCAGGTCTTAATTTATTATGATTTTGGGATCTACTTCTTGTTATAACTGCATGCAGCTTAATTTTCACTACTTCAGCCAGTGTGCTTTCCTACAGGCCAAAGGTAATGGATAATCACATCTGAGCAATACATCTCAAAATTCTAAAGCCAAAACAAGACTAACAAGCCACAAACCAAATACTTACGTGAAGTATGTCATCAAGATGCTTTAAAGTAGTTTAAATCTATGCTCTATTCAAAGATTTCTGAGAGAAAAACAAGACCAAATTTCTTGATTACAGTATTTGTTCAGACTTTGTGTAAGTTAAGAACTAATTCTGTTCCTTTCATTTAAGATTAAGGAAAAAAAATAGATTAAATGAATTTTTGTGAGGAGGACTAGAAAAGTGACTATTCTGTTTATGTCCTATTTTCAGGGCTAAAGAAGGAATAAAAAAGATGTTTAAGTTTTTGTAAAATTCGTTAGCAAAGGTTTGAGTTTTTTTGCAGAATAGCACAATTAAAAATGTTATTTCCACAGCCATGCATTACAGATGTTTAAAGATGTTTCTCGAAGGACTGCTTGCAAAAACAAGGTCATATCCTTTTTTCCCCCTTTCTGGCTGTTTTAAAAATGCTTCATTTTTTTTCTAATAGCTTTTACACTCTCTTCATAAAAGAAAGTCACATACAATCAGTTAGATGTACAGAGAAAGCCTTATGTTTTTGTAATAATATGCCCAATTTGCTGTACTATTTTTGTAATCCTGCCAGTGTTTAAGACTTCACTATTCATCACAAAGTCAAGCCCAATTTTTTCTCTGCTTGATTTCTTCACTAGTACTACAATTAGCATATCCTCAGTCCTGTTCTTCCTTTTTATCAGCAACTGGCAAGCCTACAGCGATTGTGGTGCTCCAGTGCTGCAAACATTTACAACAAAGGATTTTAGGCACATCCAGGTGGAAATTCTGGATGCAGAAATAGAACAATTCTTCTTTACTGCAGCACTGTCCTTTTGTTCTTACTTGCCTTCAACTCAGGTCACTCCACTGAGGAATCTTGTTTGGAATTGCTGCTTTCCCATCTGCTGGTGTAAAACTGATGAGCAGTGCAGGAATTCTCCTTGGGCCTCTTTTTGAAGTGGCCTGTGAGGTTTACAGTGTAAACATAAAACTAGATTATATCAGTCCTGGAATGCAATATTTGTTGAATAACAAAGCTATTGTTTTTCCTTGCTTGTATTATAAAAAGGAGCATTTTCACCATCTAGTTACCAATGATTTTCTATGGTGGATCCAATTGCATCATTCCCAACAAGCTTTCCAATTAAAATTTGGTCACAGTTTAACCACAACTGCACCTTGTCTGTGAGAAGGACAAGGCTGAAGTGTGGACTGACTCACATATCCTGCTTTTCCATTTAGGATGTGTCCATGGCCCATCAGTCCCAGAGCCCCACGTGAATTCAGATTTGGGATTTGCAGTGAGTTCACCAGGAGCTCTCTGCCACTGATTACCCTGTGGCATGGGGGTTGTGTGGTGTTTCTAAAATAGTCTTGTATCTTCTTTTTTATGGTCTCCAGGTTCTAGTGAACTACAACTAATCAACAAGAACAAAGCAATTACAATTCTAGGTCTGCAAAAACTTTGCCATTTTTTAGCTGTCAGAAAGCTCTTGAGCAGTTTCTGTGCAGCAGCTGTGGTTGCTCAAACACTAAACAATCAATGTTTTGTATATTTCTAAAAGTTAATATAGTTTCAAAGTCATAGATTATCCTGCTCAAGTAAGTTATTCATCAACAAAAGTGTTAAAGTCCTTGACTGTTATGTTAACAAGTATTTAGTAATTTATTTCTCATCTTTTTCCCCCTCAGTGTTCATTGCTTGAAAATTATTTTGATGCAACATAACCATATATCTTGTATTACAACCCTTTTTTTCTCCAATTTTACTCCTGCTTTCAGATTTTCTTTCCTTTTTTGATGCACAGCAGTAGCCACACGTTTTTTATACCTACACTACCAAGTAGTGTGACACAAGACCATGTCTGCAAAGTCAAATGGTCGGTGCTAAGATCTTACCCACATTAGGGGAATTTCAAGGCTTATTTCAGACCAGTTTTCTTTCAGTCCCATGGCCTGAATATTCATTAGTGGTTTCTAATGCAGTGCAGGAGTACAGCTGCAAGGAATCCAGTGTCTCTCCATGACTGCTCCCGTGGGGGGTGGTAGAGACAGAGCCTGAGATGGGTTTTGGCAGTGGCCAAAATTGTGATTGACACCAAAGCAGTGGGGCAGTTACACAAAGCACTGAGCACACAGGGTCACACCTGGGGATTGCTGGGCAGATTTGGAATGCAGTGAGTTGGAGCTTTGTGTGCCTCCATGAAGTTACCACTCTAAAGCACTGAGATGCACCAGCCAGGCTGAGCCAGGGCTCTGGGGCAGCAGAGAAACACCCAGGAGTGTTGGAAGAGAAGGAACAGGTCCCTAGATGTTTTTTTTTCCATTACCCTGAGCAGATGTTGGCAAGTCCACGCCTTCATGATGCTCTAGGCTGGCAGGGAGGGTGATGAGGCTCTAACAGGACAGGGTGTGCCAGGCTGTGGTACCAGGGCAGGGGCTCCAGGCTCTGTCTGCTGCAGATGAGCTCAAAAGAAGCAGAAGAAAAGGCAGCAGCAGCAATCATGTCAGCCTGTCAGGGCCCAGCCTTCACACAAAACAACAAGATCCAAGATGGTCAAAGCTGAGTGACCCAAAAAACTCTGCCTGAAATTGTTGTGCAGTGCCTGACAGTTATGGACAAGGCCTGCTTTAATGGAATAAAGCCACTGCAGAGGGGAGAAGGAAATGAGGAGAAAATTACCATGTGAAGAATTTATATCTGGGTCTGACACTTTCTTTTTCCATGTAATTATTAACGTGTTTTTTCAAAGTCCATTAAAATTCCATTCAGATTAAGATGAACTATAAGAACAGGAATAAGGGTAATGCATTGAAAGATCCTGTATTGACAATCAGTTTTAGGCAGAAATCTTAATCAAGGTTAATGCCATTTCAGTGCCTCATCTTGGGGCCTCATTTCATGTCTTAGGCAAGCCTGGCATTTTTGCCCTTGTTTTTTGTTTTTTTTTCCCCAAGTAATCTGTTTATTTGTGATATGTGCCGCAGACTAATTATTCAGGTTTACCAAGTTTAAACTTATTCAAGTTTAAGTAACTTCTCTGATGAAACTTCATTAAATATTTATTGATAAAGTACCCAAGATCTAAAAATATTTTTGCATGGTTTTATTTCAAAGCAACAACTCTCTTTTCATACCAAGTTCTCAGTAATCTAAGTGTTTGGTTGTTTTCTTCTTGCTATAGAAAAGTCTATGGGAAGTTAATTCTATTTCTAGGAATCACAACAATTGTAATATTAATTTTTTTAATCTCTGCAAGATCCCATTACGCTGTGCATGTGTACATTACCCTGTATTAATTCTGGCTCATTAAATGGGGTTTGTTACAGCATGGTTTCCACCATAAGCCCCCTGATTCAACTGTGTAATACATCCTACTTAGATAATCTATTTGCCTGTAGCACTGCTGTTATTATTAAAGCTCCTGATATTATTTAGCCTCATACCTTTAGTACTTTTAGCTGGCCACTGATACTCCCCCAAATGCAGACATCACCCCAACATTTGTGGTTTAATCTTGTGGAGGAGGAAGGAGAGGGTGGAACGGGAGAGTTCTCAAAGTTTTCAGTTGTCAAAGATCGGAGTGTGAAATCTGCAGAGTCCTTCCTTTTCTGGCAAAAATTCAAATCCTGCCTTCAAAATGCTGATCTGACAAACTCTGTTAGATGAGTCATCTTAATTAGGCAAGTGACCTCACTGGCTATGTCACATTGCTTTGCAATTTAAGGAAAGATTAAAAGATTTGGTCATTAGGAGGGGTAATGAAAATTCCTGCACTTAATTGAAAATGCAGGGAACACCAGAATGACAGAATGGTGTAGCTTTTCTATCTAAAGCAGACTTTGAGAAAATTGATGTGTTTTTCATATTTTCTAGGAGTAAAGTTGTGGATTTCATATACTGATGTTCACAATGTCATTTGTATTTTGGGAACAGCACCATCAAGTGGATGGAAAGACAGTTAGGTCACTTCTAATTCCATTTTCACAGCTAGACGAAATAAAATAAACAGTTGTCTTTGCTTTAATATAGGCAAAAATTTATTCTCAGCCAGAAGGAAAACCAATGAATCTTCTGTACCCATGCAGTTGACATTGTACTTATATCTCTGAATTGTACAGCCATTTATCAGGTTCTGTGTTGGACAGGAAGGGCTGAGGACTGGCCAGGTTTTATCAGCTGTGTTGGACCTGCCCAGAGCAGTGAGTTACAGGTGAATTATCAGGGAAATGTAGGAAAACTTCCCCTGGTGCAAAAGGGGATTTTCCAAGGTGATGTGCTGTGGGTGAAAGGCACCTTCATCTCCCTCTAGCGATTCCTTTTTTTGACTGGCTATTAATATTGATCAGCCTCCTGGGAGCTGCATGTTTGGTGGAATGGAAGTCACCCCGCCAGGCTGACAGGGCACGTGTTCCTAGGCAAAGATGTCGGGAATGAGATTTTTTTGGGGGCCTCAAGCCAGTGTGGAAGTGATGTGTGAGGCAAAAATATACAGATGGTCATAATCTCCTATATCCATCTGATTTATTCTTTTTTTAATCACAGTACATTCTGATTATAGCTCTGACTTTGCTCTGCCTTTGCTACTGTTTTCCACTGCATATCAAAAAAACTTTTGTCTGTTCTAAAAAATATTAAGCAATGGTCTAAGCTGCTCATCTGCTAAAAGCTACCCATATTTATCCACCTCTGTTGTTTACTGTCATTAATAGCAATTGCATTTCACAATCTGACCTTGAAATGACAGTTTATGTGCATAAATTCTCTCTCCCTCTAACACAAACACATAGTATTCATGAACACAAACATTACATCAGAAATCTCTAATTTAATACTAGAAAGATGAAAGTGTGAAGAAAGAACGCCTAACAGTATTTGAAACATTAATATGAAATAGTTTTTCATTAAATATATATTTCTAGTTTAATTTTTTTCAAAATAAAATCTGCATCTTTTCACTTCTCCCCAGCATAAAAAAAAAGAAAAAAAAAATCAAAAGCAACTGCACAGTTAGAACAGAGGCATTGTGTGGTTGTGGTGCTGTTCCAGAAAAGAATAATAGCATAAACACCAGGAATTCTGTTTTCTAATAAAAGTGAATATGCAGTTGGCTCGCTGTAAAGAATTATTTGATATACCTGTAGGAAGTATCTGGAGACCATTTGATGCAAAACTGTTGTGCCTCCCACTTGGTAGTTAATTTTAGGAATACGTTCTCTGAGAACCTTTCTGTTTGCCTCTCCCCTGTGAGCACAGAGAGAGTCACAGTGGTGAGGATGGAAAAAGGATGAATTGTCCATCCTACAGGTAGCTGTGATTTTTGGGATGAGTGAGTGTTGCCCAGGGACACTGTTCATTAAACACCTAGGAATCCTTCAAGGGAAAAGGCACCATAGATTAACTTCTGTTAGAATTCTGTCCCACACCTAAGTGCTCATTTTCTGAGGAGGATTGATAGTGTTTCTCATTACAGTAATCACATTAGATCTGGCCTTCCATTCAGGCACTGATGGAAAGGAACCACAGCTTAGAAGTGCTTAGAACCTCTTTTGGCAGCTCTCTCTAGGGACACATTCATTTTCCTTACCATAATGAGGACCATAAAGAAGAGAAATGGTGTGGCCTGGTATAGATAGGGAGTCACATTACAGTAACTTTTCACCAGAATTACAGTAGTTAGAGACTACTACATTACAGCAGTGCTTGGTAACTCTTCTACTCTTTAGAGCCAACTGTCAACATTTCTGTTATAAACCCCATTTTTCACAAGTTTATAACTCCTCTGGAAATTCCACTCATGGTGAAGCTTACTTTAAAAAGACTAAGTAAGGGAGTGATCCTTTGAAAATGAAACAGAAGGGAAAATGAAAAGAAACCTGAAATCCATGCATTTCCCATTTTGTTTCCTTTACCTTAGTACAGTTGCTTTGGGTTTAGTATAAGGGACTTACAAATGGAGTTTTCAAAAGCAGTTCAGTGCTGATAGAGAAGTTATTACTGTAGAGCCAGAATCCAGCTCAGCTCCAATGAACAGCTTCCAAAGAGCCTCTAAATGTGTGCAGAAAGGGCTGGCTCCTCTGGGACAGTCTGGTAACAAGAGAAAAACTCCAAAAAATACTACCAAGGCAGTGCAAAATGAGATGATGGATTCTCCCCTGGCAGGGTGGGCAGGCCCTGGCACAGGGTGCCCAGAGCAGCTGTGGCTGCCCCTGGATCCCTGGCAGTGCCCAAGGCCAGGCTGGACATTGGGACAGTGGGAGGGGTCCCTGCCATGGCTGGGAGTTGGAATAAGATGAACTTTCAGGTCCCTTCAAGCCCAAACCATTCTGAGATTCAGTGATTTTAAACTCTGAAGAGAGTCTCACCCTGGCATTAGAGGGCAATGAAGGTGTTGCTTTTCCAACAGGATGTTAAACCAATAACCTCCTTTAGGCACTGGAATTTTTGTTGAATTCTTCCAAGGCCCTGACAGCAGCCTCAATGCCACAGCCAAATTTCCCAAGTGGTTGTTAGTACTTAGAGAGAGTGAACTGTGCAAAAATAAAGCTGTGAGTTTTCATCCAAATTTCCAAGTAAATTTATGGCTTCTTTTCATGACCTTTTTGAATAAATCTCTAAAATCATCCTTGTATTCAAACTTTATTACAATGCCCCTTCAATGTCAAACCTTAATATTTTGCAAGATTTCATTTCTATTTGCAGTGTATCTTCTGGTGTAATTTGCAGAGTCTCAGGATGGTTTGGGTTGGAAAGGACCTTAAAGATCATCTAGTTCCAGCCCTCTACCATGGGCAGTGAAAAAGATCCATTATTGATGGTAACTCCATGATCTTAGAGGTCTTTTCCAGCCTTAATGATTCTATGGTTCTGTGATTCAAGGGTGTTGTAATGCAGTACAACACGTTAAGTAATCAGCAGGATAATTACAGGAGAAATATAGAAATAAAGAAATGTAGAAAAAAAGGCTACATATTTAATTCCTGTGCAAAATTTAAATGATGGGAAAGGTATCTCCAAGCTGTTCAACTCTCTTGTGCTGTTGAACAATTCCTGATCCATTGCTTTGCATCTTGGATTTCTGTCTTCCAAGCAGTAACATTTATTTATTCCCAGCAGTGCTGGTGAACGTTGGGATTCTGTGGGATTCACTGGATCAAGCTCCTGGTGCCTTTTCACTGAGGTTGAAATGGCTGATTGGATTTTGTGTCTGTACTTCTGACTCCTGCAAACCAGAGCTTCCAGTGCAGGATGACAAAAGTCCCTGACAGGAGGTGGTAGCCAGGTGGGGGTCAGGCAGTTCTCCCAGATAACAAGTGTAGGACAAGAGGAAAGGGTGTCAGGAGGTTTAGTTTGGATATCTGGGAAAATGTCTTCACCAAAAGGGTGTCAAGGGCTGGCATGGGCTGCCCAGGGAAGTGTTGGAGCCCCTGGAAGGATTCAGGGACACACTGGGGGCATGGGGCAGTGATGGGGGAACAGCTGGGCTGGACAACCTCAGAGGTCTTTTCCAACAGAAAGGATTCTGATTTTTTGATGTTATATATTGATGTTAAATATACATATACACACATTGTACACACATACACCAAGAATAGCGAGGTCTCACAGAAGATTTCCATTTCTTCTTTTCCATTTCTTGTCTAATGTTCCATCTTCTGGAACAGGATGATGTTCCTGATCCTGCAGCCTGGTTTCCCACACTCTCTGCCTCATGTGAGACATTTTCTTGTGGGCCCATCTGTTTCTCTCAGTGTGTAAAACCCATACCTAACAACACCTTCCTTTTGCAGCCATTTCTCTGCCATCCCTGCAACTGAACTTCCCTCGTTCCACTGTATCAAGCAGAACATTTTTCTGCATTTTATATTTAATTAAATTATGGGGAAAATTAATGCAAGGTAAAAACATGCACCAACAAGGGGAACAATAATTCTCATTGTACAGTTTTACTCATATTTTATATTGTTGCCTGGCATTCACTGATTGTTCCTTGAGTCAAGAAACAGATGAATCCTCATCTCACATTTTTCCTCATTTTTTATGATTCTCTGTTCTTTCCAGGACAGTAAGTAGGAATAATTAATTGCTCAATTTCTTTGCTGGATATTCAAATAATTACTCACTGTATATGTGGCAGAACAAATACTTCATCATTAGTACATATTTTAAACTTTTTTTTGGGGGGGTGTGTGTGCTCATTGTCAAGATAGACATGAAAGGTCAGAGGGTTTATTTTATTTTATTTTTTACCCCCATCTTGACATCCCACAAAAAAATTAAGACTGTGAAACACAGAGGCAGATTATTTTCTCTGAGAGTTAGAGGGCTAATGATATTTTATGATTTTCAAAATCAAATTTTCTTGCTTCCATGGAGTTAGGACAAAACAAGATAATTGTTACTTGTTATTCGAGGGACAGAATGTACTTACAATCTCTTCCCTGGATCTCCTCCATAAACTAAAACTCTTTTCTGAAACAGCCACTTAAGAATTTTGATTATTGCTGGTACCTTACCAACTGAACCAGAGTAAAAATTGAAACTGCCATTAGTACAGTAATTTCAGCCTCTTTTTTTGATAAGCATTTTTAATGCTCCAGTTCTGACAAATAGAAACAGCAGTACAGGTGGATAAAAGCTTTTGATACAACTGTTCTCACAAAGGGAGATGTTTTTGAACACACTTTTAATCAAATCAGAATCAACAATAATTTTTTAATGACTTTGTGGTTTGAGTGATATATCAAAGTATGTAAAAGAATATTAAACTCTGACATGAGTAATAGCAATCACATTAGGGAGGATAATTTACATTCTTTTGGGGAATGTGTAAATCCAGGTGGAAAAATCTACAGAAAAATTAACCAAACAGGTTGTTCTAGCATGTCAGATAATCTGTATGAATGAAGTGCCTGCTTTCAAAGATAATTGCTTCTATAAAGAAAAAAAAAGTCCTTTTAAAAAATTTATAATAGAATTATAGTCCTTGTTGAATGCTAAGAGCAGACTTATGTCTGTGACAATATGTTTCAATACATACCACAATTCTAGGCTGAAACTTTATATTTTTGTGTTGGGAGCCCGAGAAACTGGCAAACAAAAGGATTGAAATAAGTTTTTTTTCCTATTTCTGCTGCTCCTGAATGGGGTGACGTTATCAGCAGAGATAATAACACCTTTAAGTGAGTTGGAATTTATTTGGTTCCCAAAATCATATGGGAAGATTGACAGCATCTCAAACAGCAGCAGTCAGGGAGGATGTGGCTGCAGTATTGACAGAAGTGATTTTTCAAGTAATGAAGAAGGTTCTGTGATTAAGTTCCCTGAAGCACACCCTGCCTGCCGTGGGCACTTACTGGATATTGTCACCCTTCTGTGGCACACAAGAGATTCCCTTTTTTCCAGAAGCAGGATCAATAGGATTAGGGGATTTGTGCTCAAAGCTTGCCTGTGGCTCCTTGTTAAGCAGGTCGTGTGCTTTAGAGCTGCTTTGACTGGCTGCCTGCACTGTGCCACGGTATTAATCACCTAAATGATATTCCTCCAGCCTGCTGGCTTGGGCAGGGTTTCTAGTAGTCTAAAATATATTGTATTTAAAAAAGAGTCAGAAGTCAGACTCTGAAACTCCTGTTTAGAATTTTAAATAGCCTGCTCCTCAGGATTTCAGAGTCCTCTTCAACTTTCCTAGAAGCCTGGAGATGCTCACAATTACTTATTTTCTCATTAGAAATGGATCGACTGTCAGAGTTCTGCAGAGGACCTGCTGCCTCAATGAGGGTGGGTCTGCCCAGCCAGAGGGGTGACCCAGCCCAGCAGAGCCCTCCAGGCATCCTGGAATGGCTCCTGGCGACCTCCAACACCCATCCCACCCACCCAACACTCCTTGGGCCAGCCAGCTCTGCTGTGCTGGACAGGATTTGCATGAACTGCTGAAGCCTGACTCGTGTGCTCCAGTTTTAATGGGCTTCCACTGAAGTGTGGGGCTTGGACTTTTTGCCCCTGCTCGTGGTTGTTGCTGGTCCAGTGGGCTGGGATAAAGCCACAGCAAAAAGAGGGGATTATGGAGGGAGCTGAGGAATCAAGTCCTTTGCAGAGCCCTACACAAGGCACATAAAATGCCAGCTTTGAATGATGGCACATAACATTTCACTGCCCCATTCAACAGCCAGCAAAGAATACTGCTGTTTATCCTCCCCACTTTAATCTGATTTATAACTCCAGTTCCATGTGTGCCCCCTGTTTGCAGACACACAGCTCCATCATCCTGCACATGGACGGGCAGGGGGCAGCTAAACCTGGATCTGGACACACTGGGACACCTCCATCCCTGGAGAAAGCAAAAGAGGAGGAAAAGGTAATTTTGTTACTTGTGAGGTGAATTTTTCAAAGGTTTCCTGTTAAGGAGTTAAAGAAAAAAAAAAAAAAGAAAAAAGAAAAAAAAAGAAAAAAGCAGCTTACCTGTAGCTTTGCAATTGAGTAGTTCATTACAGAGCTAATTAGATGAAGTGCTTGATCAGTGATGGGTAAAATATGTCAGAACTTATCTGAGCACTGGTTTAAGAATAGGCTTATCCTTCTCCTCCAATGGAACAGAAATAGACTCCAAAGCAGAACGAGCTGTTTCTCAGGAGAATTTGGCTTAAGAAGTTCACTATTAAGGAAAGAAATTTAACTCAAGTTTATTGTTTCAGAGCTGCATTAGTGGACATGAATTAAGCTTTGTCATGCTGTCCATGGAAAGGAAAAAGCACATAAAGCAGGAGGACAAGGAGTGCATAGGGCAGTTTTGTTGAAACTCAATGTGTGTAGATTTGAATATTTGGGACTTGAACAGAGACAGGTAATAGTGGCTGAAATTGCAATAGGAATGGACATTGGTGCTAGCTCAGTGAAAATAAATGTACTGGAAAAACTGGGCATGAGAAGAATCCTGGTTATATATACATCCTCAGCTATTTTATAGAGGACAAAAGGACAGAGGAGCCATTGAGAGGAGTGAGCTATCTGTCTGCTAAAGGATTAAACTTTCCCTGATGTTCCTTGTCTAGCAAACTGCAATGACTTTTGCAATGATACTCTTCAACTGCGAAATGGTCAGCAAAAGAGAGGAAAAAACATTTTTCCTAAAATTATCATAGAGATATTTAATGATAATCTTTAAGGTTATTTTTTAAAGGACACAATCAACCATTTTGGAAATGAGAGACCATTTTGGAAAAAAAAAAAAAGAATTTTATATTCACGATTGAGTACAAATATTCATCCAGGTAATTGCATTACAGATTGCAAATACTTTTCTAACTAATTCTCTATTAAAGCCCAAGTTGAATGGATGACTTGAGCTGTTCTACCCCACCAGCAGTGATGGTCAAATTAAAATTTAGCACCACAAGAGAAGTAGTATTGACTGGGAGATGTATACAGGCAGTAACACTGATAATAATCAGGTATTTTTTAAAAGTGATTATTATCTTTGATTGCAAAAAAAAAAAAAAAAATGGTATAAATATTGGAGGAAAAGCAGAACTGGTGGAGTCCATGTATGGCTTGACTATACATGATTCAAAATTTGTTCCTAGGACCAGATGTGAATAAATGGAGATATAAAATTCCATTGTATAAATTAGGAAGAAAAATAAGAAGAACATTCATTTTTTATATATAAGAATACTAGCTAAGAAAGTTTAAGCTTGGATGCAGAAAATAAAGTTTGAATTCAAAAAGTCAAATTTATCAGCTATTATAATAAGAAAATCTGTATAACTTATTATTTGGTTATGGATCATCTGGATCCATTTAACAAAGAGAAATCGCTGCAAAACATTTTATAAATTCTTCTTTTGAAGAGCATTAAGTGTGAAATCCCTCACTGTAATTTACCAGGGCATTTACAAAGTCACTTTGTATATACAATGAAAATATTTCGAAGATTAATCTAATTCAACCCAAAAATACAAAGGACACATCAGTGAGATCAGTAATTTATAAACTGTGAGCATCTCTGGATCCCAGTGACAGAGGGCAAATATGAACAGGAAGACTTTGGGAATTAGAGATCTAAATGCAGGTGCACGAAAGTTCAGGTTCCCTGATTTCCATTAGAAACTATTTGAAAGAAGAAATGTGTTGTAAGGCAAAGAAATACGGTGAGCAGACAAATCCCAGGCAGGGTGGTCAATCCAAAGGGCAGGACAGGAACAACAACCTACCAGAGAGGAGGTTATGTCCCATTTTATTAATGAATAATGCTGAAAAGTTGATGTTTTAGTTGAGAGAAGCCTGGAAAAGTTCAGGTGACAGGGCAAAAAAGGAACCTCAATATGAATGTCTTCAAAACTTGTCTGGAAATGTAAAAAGACAAATCTTCCTGTGAATTTAATGGGCATTTTTATTTTCTGCCATAATGGGTTTTTTAGCTCATAATCAGAAAATAACTCTTCTTTTTAAAACATAGTATCCATCTAAAATAGGGAAATGTTTGAAGGGTTTTTTATTTAAATTTGAAAACCCATCCTCTGAGTTATGGTTGTTACATTACAGTATAAGTGACAAAACTAATTCAGAAAAGAAAAATAGATCTCATCTGAGTATAGATTTTTGCCTATCATTAATCTTTATTTAGTTTATTAATATATTTTTACAGAAATAAACATCATTACACTTCTGAAGAAATAGTATTTATGTTATTGTGGAAAGGGAGTTAAAAGTAATAAATCGATAGAAGATAAACTAAAGTAAAAAATGAAAATTTCTTCTTGAAATGAAGGCAAAATGTAGTAGCACCAACCTTCTTTACTCTTAGGTATTTTCTATGAGTTGAAGTCACTGATTATTACACACATATAACAAAAGGGAGAGACGTGGCTCAAATATCTTTTTGAAGCCAATATTTTACAGATGCATTCAGTGCCACTTTCGTGGTAAATCCAAACACAAAGAGCACGAGGGAAGGTTTCTATTGATTTGCCACTCGTTGTTCTCACATTAACTTCCTCTGTCCATGGACAGTCCCATTCTTATGAAGGTTGCTTTTTTTTTTTAACTGGAATTTTTTCCCCATAGTGTCCTGCCAGCTGTGTAAGAGAGCAAAAAAGAAATTTAATCTGAGACACTTCTGTCTCCTGTGTGGAGGAGCAGAAATGCAGCCCTGAATAGGTCTTTTCCCATTGTTGGGCCATTTATTGAAAAACTTTGATAAATAAACAGAGAGATAAACAAAAAAAACAACAAAAAACCCCTTCTGATTAATCTTCTTAGAGTATTAATCTGCTAAGTTTCCAGATCTTTTGTATTTAACATTTAAGCAGGAACACTCCAAACTGCTTTTTTGTTACTTCTCCACATTTTGGAATTTATTTTCCATAGCTGTCACCATTTTCCCCACTAATTCTACTGCATTCTTACATTTGTTAATGCTTGTGTCCATGGAAATGACTTTAAAGTATTAGATAAAAGGTGGTTTTCCTCCTAACAAAATAAGATGATATTTTTTCTTAAAAGAATATTCTGTCAATTTCATTTACTTATCTTAATGACTCCAGAATGGTCTAAAATCTCAGGCACCATTTCACATTGCAAAAGCAATTTGTGTTCCTAAGAGATCATCCTGAAGGCACGTCAGGAATGGAAAACAACCAACTTCAACATTAATTCAGTTCCTTCAAAATCCAGTCTTGAAATTCCAGATATTTTTCTCCATCCCTTCATTAGCAGAGTTCACACAGCAGTTGAGTAGGCAGCTTTTGCCTATAGACATTTTACAGCTTTAAATGTTCATGTTACTAAAAACTCCTTAAATAAATTAATATATTAATTAATTAATAGGATATTCAAGCTAGATTTCAGTACCCAAATAATTTAAGAACCTTTTGATCCACTTTCACTTAAAATATTTTAAAATCGAGGACTTGTCAGCATTGTCCCCAGTTATTTTACTGAAGCTCCTTATCTAAATCTTATTGTTAATATTTCTGCATGGAATTTGGGATGTTTTCTGTCATCCCAAATACATGTTCTCTCCATAGTCATCACTTTTTTTAACATTCCTGGGACAGATCTTAAGCACTGAGGATGTACCCCTGTGAAGGTTTTGCCCATATTTTCACTGGAAATTATGCTCAACATCAAACAGAAAAAAAAATTTCTAATTACCAAGGAAGAGTTGTAGGTACTTTGCTTATAAATCACAATTCCATGCTCTTAAGTATTTCTGGTTCTAGGTGAGGATGGGAGTCTTAGAACTCTTAAAATCATAATTATACTAGAATAACTCAGAGAAGTTCTGAAAGTAACTTCTGTTTGATAAGACACTTTTATATTGGATTTGAAGTGCTTTTTGTGAAGATTAGTACTAAAAATATGCAAACAAATAAGCAATATCTCCTACCCTTTCATTTCGTTTTGTAATTATTTTTGGAGCAACAACAAATAACAGGCTTTTTTTTTTTTTCCCTTCACAAAAAATCATTGCATTAGTCATGGTGTAGAAATTCCTACAAGGTGTGACACCTGTGAGGAAGATGGGAAATGCAGCAGCTGTGCACAAACCCCCAAAGCCTGTAAAAATTATGTTCTGTTATAAAATACATAAATCTATGAATACACAAACTCCATTTTTTTTCTCAGAAAAAAAGTATTTCTGTGGTCCTGCATTTGCCATACACCTGAGTTTCAGAGTAGGAGTAGAAGAGAAGAAATAAATCATCACAACAACCTTTTGCTGAGACAATTAGCAGGCTGGGAATGACTCATTGAATAGTGTGAGATAATTAACTTTTATTAGAGGCAGGGGATTTAATACAAAATAAGAATAACATTGCAGCTGAATGGATTGATTCAGGGTATTTCTATGACTTGTACAAAAGTTCTAGGGTATGTAGTGATTTTTAAATACTTTTTTTTAATGTATATAAAGAAAAGGAATACAGTCAGAGGGAAGAACATGGAAAATCATGGAATGGTCTGGGTTGGAAGGAACCTTTTTGATCAGATCCCTGTTGTGGCCAGGGATAATTTTCCCTGGATCAGGCTGCTCAGAGCTCCATCCAACCTGCCCTTGAACCCTTCCAAGAATCCACCGTACTCCTTCCTTTTATGCACATCCAAATGTGTGTATATATATATATGTTTGTATACACACACACACACACATATATATATATGCACACAGAAAAGCATTAACAGATGCACATGGAATGAAAAATCACAGGGCTCATGGCCTCACTGACCCCCTGGCAGAAATCCCCTGAGTTTTTGGAGCTATAGGATTTCACTCCAGCAATATAATTCTTCCAAATTGCATTTGATTTTTACTCTTGTGCTTTGCCTCGTTACTGAATGCTGTAAAACTGCAACAGCAAAGATGAAACACCAAAAGTCACCCTTTGCTGGAACATCAGAGAGTCAGAGGTTTTGTTCAGATGGGTCACAAATAGCAACTCAAATTCCATCCCCTCCCAGCTCTCAGAAATGATTCTGGAAGAGCACACAAAATGTCTTGGAGCCTTCCCACACTTCCCAAGCTGGGCTGGCCCTGGTGAAATACACAGCATTTTAACAGAACTTAAAAAAATTTTAGTTTGAAGCAAATTCCATTAATGTTACCTACTTGTTTGGAAGATATGTTTTTAGTCTTATCATCAAGTGCTGTACCCAACTGTTTTTCTATTTCTACCAGGGAAATTATGATTATTTTAGTAGTTATGGCACAAAACCTTTAAAATTTATGTACTTTTATAATCATCTAAAAGGGCATTTTCTTCAAGCCAAAGAAGAGTCAAATCTTACCATATAAATATTCTGGGATAGACCTTTATGTTCAAGGGTTTTTTGGTTTTTTTAATATAATTACTTTAATATTAAAAAAAAAATTAAATAATACTCTTTGGGATATGTCCACCTCAATCCCACCCACACATCCAGCAGAAGCTCCAAACAACTTAGATTCACATTAAAAAAAAAACACTTTAAAAGCCCTACTGGAATCTAACACAGTTATAGAATAATTTATGGGAAAGGGAGTAGTTACCAGGCTCTTATGCATTTCAGTAGCTAATTATTAGTTATCTGTAAAATTGGGAAACACTTTTTAAATTTGAAATTATTTAACTTTATGAAGTTATGTTCTTAAATAACATCAAAAGTAGAACTTGTCCATTTTTTCTCATCAGTATTTAATATCTGCATATCTGTGCAGTGGTCAGAGCTACAGATAAAACTTTCCTGTAGGGAATTAATGCAGTTCCACTAACAGACATTTATCTATACCATATGTTAGACAAACAATAAAATGCTGCTATATTTCCATTTCTTTCCCAAGGGTAGCCATTTTAAAGATTTATTCTCCACCACCTATTTTTTTTTATTGTGTTCATGCTAAAAAAAACCTTCTTACTTCTTCTTCGAACTGTGTTCAATCCAATCAGTGTCAGTCCACCCACACTATAAGATCTCAAAAACTGTATAGGATGGACAGAATATCTATTGTATCTTAGTTAAGATAATAGAAAATCTTAAATATTCAAACATTAATAACATGCCTTAATTATTTAGAGGGAGAAGTTAGAAAAAGTACCTCTTTACTTCCATCTAAATATTCCCCCTTGAAGAAGACAAAGGATTCTGAAAGCTTTATAAATAATAACAAAGGAAATGGAATATAAATAGGTTGTGCATGGTTTCCACACAGTAATTGCTACAGCTAATTAATCGAATCACATTAGTAGAACAGTTGCTTATTTGCTCCTAAAGTTGTCGTGAGTGTTCCCCTGGCTCCATAAGTGCATTTGGCATGGCACTCAGCAGCCAGGGAGGGTTGCTCTGGTGTCGCAGTTCATCCTTGGATGCTGCGTGGGTGACCTGGGGAAGCTGCCATGGCACAGCCGCTCTGAATTCCCTCCGTGAGGCAGAGGGACACATCCCCCAGAAAAGCCAAAGCCACAGAGAACCCTGACAACTACCTTCACAGGCGAAACAGCCTCACAGACAATTCATTATTACTAATTAAAGAAGATTTAGGTGATGAGAAACAGAGGCAAACCCAAAAATACTTCTCTTCCACCTCCTTTTCCCAGGCTCAATTTCAGCCCTTCATTCCCAGCTCCTCAAGTGCCTCCGAGGGGCTGTGGTCACTCCAGGGTGACAGGAGCTGCTCCCTCCTGTGCCTTCCCCAGCCCAGCCCCTTCTGAGTGCTGCAGTCCTTGCAGGATAAGCCTGCTCTGATATGGGCTCTGCAGGGGCTGCAGATGCCCCAGGACACATGCACTCCCCTGGCTGTGGGTAGCTAGGCTGAAAGGATAGTGCAGGAGGGGATGTTCCCCAAAGAATTCCAGCTGTGCTGATTACCAAGGAGTGGAAATATCTGTGCCTGCCCAAGCAGTCTGGGGGATAGAAAAGAGTGGGCTGGCTGGCCACCGCTTACAGGTGCTTGCAGTTGGAGCTTGGGACCCAGAGCCTGCTGGAGTAGGGCCAGAAGGCTGCTGGCTGTGCTGTGAGGACATTCAAGGACATGTGGTGGTGTCAGGGACAGACAAGGTAAGAAGATGCTGTGTGAGGACAGACAGGGTTAGGTGGCTGGGAAAGGGACAGGTTGGGGTTTAGTCAGTCATGCAGAATGAAAGGAGTCAGTGCTGTGTGGAGCTGCCTATAAGAAAAGGAGTCAGAGTTACCTGAGAAAAGCCCATTAAAAGAAGGAGCAGAGTTGCAATGAAGGAAGTTCATTAAGAGAAGAAGGCACACAGAGTTTGCTGCTGAAGGACTGGTGGTGATATCAGCTCAGTCTGTCCTGGCACACTAACTGCAACACCTGGGAGCAGGGCAGGTGTCTCTCCAGTGACTCTTCCCACAGGCAGCAGGTGAATGCTGTGCCAGGACAATCCTCTGCCCAGGCTGCAGAATGTCCACTCCAGCACTGGGACCATTCCCTTCTGCACCTTATTCCCTCCTCAGTGCCCACAAGGTTGTTTATTTCTTTGCCTCATAAGTGCTTTTTAATTTTTCTTAGCTGTATTTTCCCAGAGACATCACTGCCTTTGTTTACTGTCCCAGCTGTGACACCTTGATGTTGTCATCAGATGGATGTCATGGATTGTGTTATTTCTCCTGAGAATTCTGGGGGGGGTTAAATATTTTGGGGAATCTTAAAATTTCTCTGGTACATCAGATCCAATCATATGGAGCTTAGAGGATTTTGAAGGCTATAACTTGTGGTTTAAAAAGGAAAAAAATTATCTTTTATTCTTGTGTAGTTGTCTGTCTTGGTGCTGGTCTTTCCTGCTATACATTTGATTAACAGGAAGAAGTAGGGTTTATTTTATAAGTGGTGCTTCATGATTTTATCAATTCACATCTTTTCAATTTCAAAAGGGCTTGAAAGCAACCTTGTATTGTAGTGTTTTATTAAATTGTAGTCCCTTAGCAATGCTTTTACATGAATGCTGATTTCATCTACTACCTAAAGGCAGGACTCATAGGCAGGGGTGAGTAGATTCAGATGTGGGAAAGCTTTGTTAGACAATTCCTCAGCTGAGGAGGGGCCTGGGCTGCCAGGTAGCATCATAGTTGAAAGATTTGCTTGTCTGCTTTTAGGAGAGAATATACTTTGTTGTGACCAAAATGTTTTTGGTTTTTTTTTTAAATTTTATTCTTACCATTGGCTGTTTCAGTAATAATGCTGTTCTCCTCGTAACATTTGCCGCCTTCTCCTCCCCCTCACAAAATTTCTCAGCAGTGTCCTTAATTGCCTCCTGACTTTACTGGTGTGGCCCTTCACACACTCCTATAGACAGCATGGCTCATGGAGCTTAATGACACGAAGTTCATTAAATTAATCCTAGTAATTAACAAACTTGCTTCTTACTTTTCAGTTGTCTAATTTGTGACACTCTTGGCAATTGGTTTCCACTGGAAAGAGAATTGCATCCAAAAAACCCATAAAGTGAAAAATAAATTCACCTTCATTAGAATCATAGTGTTGAATTTAAAGCCTTTTGCTGATGCCTATTAGAAATGTGGGGTTTTCTTCCCGAGGAAAAGAAACCAATAAGGAAGGAGCTCACTACAGGAGCTTTTCTTCCTATACACCTGTGTCTGGGACAGGTTTGGGATGTGCTACAATTCCTTGAGTCTTTCTGATCCATTAGAATGCACCTTTGGGCTCTATGGGAAGACCAAGTGAAGAGGGTGGGATGCAATCCATGACTCCAAATAATCCAATACATAACATTAGCAACCTTCTAGCTAGGTCACTTCTGAAGGTTGCAGTAAATCTCAATCCTGTCACATCTGGAGATTAGACTAAAGTTATACCAGATCAGCAGCTTTCTCCTCAAAGTGCTGGAAAAAAAAAAATATTATAAATGAATGATGTGATAGCTGGCCCTCACAATTAAAGGATGAATATTATGTTGTTATAATATGTCCTCCCATAAATCCTGTTTCCTGTCCCCCTGTAGAGCTTTGGTATTTGGGGGAGGCTTGGCATAAAAACTCCTGAACTCCAATCAAGATATAAGAAAGAAATATCCACCAAGCAGAGAAAAAGTTGACTGACAAGACTTTGGGAGGGCCCAGGGGTATAAAAGGCAGAGCATCCATTCTGTAGGTGAGCACATGATAGAGCAGTGCTGGGAGCACACGATTAAACTTTTTTGTTATTTAATCTTTTGTTATTTTTTGTTGAGGTTTAATAAGCCTTTGAAATTGTAAAAGTGAGGGTTGTTTCTCACAACCTGAAAAAAAATAACTGTTTTCTTTCTCTTCTCACACCATACACGTAGTACTGCAGTGTTGCTAAAGCCAATTTCTTGCTAAACTGCAACTCGTGACCCTGAAGTATCCAAATGCCTGTTCTGTGAGCTGTGGACTTCACCTGCAATCACCTGCGGTGCCCTGGCCAGCTCCTTCTGAAAACCTGGGACTGTGCAGCAGTGATAAATTCCTGGAACAGGAAAGCTGTGGGAACCAGGAGTGCTCTGCTGAACGAGCTGAGGATGTAGAGACAGGATGCCTTGTCCAGGCAGGATGAGCAGTTGTGATGATTGCACTTTGTATGGACATGTGGCACTAAAAAAAAAACCCCAAAACCAAACAAAAATACCAAACCATTAGGTAGTTAAATGAAATTCAGCTTAAAATAACTTCTCCAAAGTTTAGGTCGCTAAGTGTGAGTTGTTTTTGTCCAGTGACCTGCTCCTGAAATAAAATATAACTTTAACTGCAGAATAAGCAAAGCTAAGGGGACTTGTCTGATGATATACAATGGCAGAGAAATTAGGGTGATATCTACTCTTGCAGATGTGAATTTAGTTTTAATTTTCCTGTTGGGTGAATGATTAACCATTTTGACTGTCCTAGCATTATTACAATTAGTATTTGTCTATGGAAGAGATTCATGGTGCTTTTAGGCAGGTGGTCTAAATCACCTGATCTAAAACCTTTAGAAATGGCCATATCTGCCTGGATTTTCAGCTTTATGGGTTGGCAATGTGTCTGCATGTGAAGGAGTGAGTGTTTTTTGGTTTTTTTTTCTGGACCTGATTTAATTCAGCTTTCCCAAGGGGATTCTGCTAATGATGATCTAATTCAAACCAGGATGCCTGGCTCTAAGGCAGGCTGTTTTTCTGTTTAAAAACCAACAGGAGGGAATGCTCTAAGGCAGAGAGAGGTTGAAAGTAGAATAGATCAAACCAAAAAGAGGAAGGTTTTCTTCCTAAGATCACTGAAAAATTATATTTAATCACAGAATCATTTGGGTTGAAGCCCAGCCCATGGAGTCCCAGCCCAGAGCTCTGAGTGCCACCTCCAGCCCTTCCTGGGACACCTCCAGGGATGGGCACTCCAAACCTCCCTGGGCAGCCCCTGCCAAGCCCTGCCCACCCTTTCCATGGGGAAATTTTTCTTGAAATAAAAAAAAAAATCTGAAACACGTAACCAACTGCCTCTTTTTTTTTTTTTTTTTTCCCCAAAGAAAGTTTGTAAAGCCCCACAGCCTGACTTGTGCTGCCTGGAACTGCTGGTCTGTGAGAAGTTAAAATGAGATCTGCTTCCATCTGGTTTTTATGGCTTTTGATTTCACTAGTTGAGAGGCATCACACCTTTCCAATTTCCTTGATTAGCTGCAGTTAGAAGGTTCTGAATGTGTGTCTATTTGTAATCTTCCATGATTGACTTCAGGCAAAATGTTTATTTTTAGTGTGTGAGTAACTGAGATCAAAATTATTCATCCATTGTTTGCACTTATCCAGGTGCTTTCTTTCATTTAAAATAATGAAGTGGTTAAAAAAAGAATTCAAACCCTTTTTGTGTGAACCTGTGCTGCATTTCTGATTTCCTACTTTAGAAAAATCCAGAAGCAATCCTCACATTTAAAGACTTTGAAACCCTTGTTGAAATGTTGCAGCTAAGATTTACCTCAGTGGTTTTGAGTATGTTCTCAGGCATTAAACTTTGCAAATTTGCAATTTCTAAGATTCACATTTTTTTTTTATTTTTTTCTTTTTAAATTGATACGTACTGGAGAAAAGCACTAAGTGCTAAGTGAGGAGAATTGAGAAAGCAGCAGTAGTGAAAGCATTTCAGACCCAACTTCAGTTATTTCAGTAGTAGAAATTTAATAGAAGTTTGTGTAAGTTTCCTAGGCAACTTTGCAATGAAGAGTTATAATTTAAATGGTCTGGATCTGCTTGGTATAAACTCTGTCTATGAATCAAACCTCAGATTTTTATATGCAAAGCAAAGAAATCACTGAGGGGCAATACAAAACTTAGTACTTAATGTTAATTTGGTGAAATGTGGCATCAGTTTTGAGTGATATTGGGAAGCAAATAAAAATATTTGGTGGGCAAATAAAATAAAATTACAAATAAAGGAAATTGTGATGTCCTTGGAAAACTGTGGAGTACCTGCTCCAGGTGGATAAATGCCTTTCAGAAGGGGTGGCTGGATGGAGATGGAAGAGTGGGAAGTGCAGTCCCTGTGATCCCATCTCGGGCAGCACCTGGTTTGTTCTGCAGTCCAGGGAGTGGAATCAGCTCTGCACAATGGGAATGCAAATCCTGACAACAGCACATCCAGGGGAAAGTATGAACTTTAAATGCTTTTAGTTAGAATGCAGGAATTCATTTGCCAGTAGAGGGGTCTGTGGAATTTTGCTCTGGTCACTGTGCAAGAAAGAACTGCTGAGGGAGGCTCCTATCTAGGAAAGCAGAGCAGTGTTGTATCTGCTCTGAAAAATACTGTCTGTGTTCCCTTTTACCCTATTTTTGTGGCTGTTATGTTTTGATAGAACTGATATCTTAAACAGTTATCACGGTTTATTCATCAGTTATTAAATAGAA
Organism: Acridotheres tristis; assembly: GCA_037013685.1. Lineage (NCBI taxonomy): Eukaryota > Metazoa > Chordata > Aves > Passeriformes > Sturnidae > Acridotheres > Acridotheres tristis. Next base: position 3,243,725 of record CM072898.1, read on the forward strand.
GAGTGAAATTAGCATCAGCCTTTAAATTTGGATGATCTGGTTTAAGACTAAGTCATTAAAATCATAGTTGGTAAGAGTAATTTAGTCTGTAATGAATTCTGTAATCAATAACAATAAGGGATTTTGTGAAGTCATTCTTTTCCTGAGTAACATGTGTTTAAATCCACTTTAAAAAATTATTATTTAAGATCTATTTATTACTATTCATGTTCTTTATCCTTGCACAAAGTCCCTACTTTGTGCAAGTTCACAAACAAGAATCCAGTCTTCAGTTAAGTGGCAGAATTAGTAGTCAGGGAAATAAAACTTGTGTCTCCAGAATCACTTTTCCTGCAATAATTTACTCATAATTCTGGACAATGAATTTAAAAAACCCAAAGCAGCAACAAAAAACCCCTAAACATACCACCTCTTTTATTGTAATTAATTTGCCTGCTAAGAAGCAGAAATGTATGAATTGTATTTTCAAGATGAAAGGATTACTAACTGAAATAATTGGGCATATTACTCTCCATTTAAAATAAAGATATGTTCAATAAGCCTGAAACGCAACAGGTTCTTGTTCTGGAGAATATGGAACAGAGCCAGGAATATCCTGAAGGCTGTGCTGGAATATGATTGGGTAATTATGATCGGTATTGATCTAAAAGCCCAAAATATTTTTATATTTTTTTCTCAATGACATGAAGATGACTTTGATACTGAGGAGAAGGAAGAATTGAAGCTGTACAGGTGATATGGTGTTTTCTCAGTAAATTAGCAGATAGTTTTGACTTTTCTATTAGCAGAGTTGTACATATCCTGAAAGCTCTTTTAAATATGAAGAAAAAATTTCAGCACAGTCTCTTTTCTGTTACATATTTGTCCCACAAGGTCTTTGGCTTCATGTGAAACGAGAGCTGCAGGTGATGCACGGAGCTGCAGGTGATGCACGGAGCTGCAGGTGATGCATGGAGCTGCATGCTCACCTGAGATAATGGTCCCTGCCATGCTTGATGCTTGTCTGCCCATATCAAATGCAAAAAAATACTTGGTGTAGACAGAGTAGTTCCCTTCAGACTAAGCTGAGCTGATTTAGTGTTTGCTTGGAATAGGTCAGGAGCAGAGACACAGCTGTTGTGGCTGGAGTTGGTGAGAAGAAGCTCATCCATGTTCCTGGAGCACTTTTCAGTGCAGTATTTTCTGGCACTTTTTGAATTGCATGTTCTACAGGTTTTAGCATTTTCAAATCATTGCTTTGATGGTCTAACAAAAAGAAATAGTGAAAGATGGGTGTTGTGGGTTTTTTTTGTTTTTTGGGTTTTTTTTTTGTAATAAACTTCTGATAGCAGCTTGTGTACTGAAGTGGTGAAATAGGTGAGAAACAGAGAACCAAAAAGAAACCATTGCTGACCCATTCATTTTGTGTACAGTTCACAGAATCACAGAATGGTTTGGGTTGGGAGGAACCTCAAAGCCCATCCCATCCCACTCCAGCCATGGCAGGGACCCCTCCCACTGTCCCAATGTCCAGCCTGGCCTTGGGCACTGCCAGGGATCCAGGGGCAGCCACAGCTGCTCTGGGCACCCTGTGCCAGCCCTGCCCACCCTGCCAGGGAACAATTCCTGCCCAAGATCCCATCCAGCCCTGCCCTCTGGCACTGGCAGCCATTCCCTGTGTGCTGTCCCTCCAGCCCTTGTCCCAGGTCCCTCTCCAGCTCTCTTGGAGCACCTTTAGGCCCTGGAAGCAACTCTAGGTCTCCCAGGAGCCTTCTCTTGTCCAGACTGTCTTCTCCAGTTGTAAATTTGGAGTAATGTGTGAAGTTCTCACACACTTTCTTAGTGGCTGAGAAGCAGGAATTGATTTTCTCTCTCTCATATATTTAACCACTTTCCAAGATAGCTCCTTCTGCTGTGTGTGTTTTTTCATGATTCCTAAATCCTGATATTTTCTTGTACAGTGACCGAGTCACAGTATCTACTGGGAGTTCAGCTTCTCTCAGGTTAGTACTACAAAGCAGAGTCTGTCTTATGCTTGAAAACAGCAGAACCTGGAAATTGATTCTTTGTGTTGTTTCAAATTTTCCTTGCTCCTTTAAAGAAAAGAAATGTTTGTCACAATACTGTAATGTCTTGGTAGCCTTTGTATTTTCTATTGTCTCTTGAAATCTCACATGCTCAGCTCTTCCTAGGAAAATGTAATAATACTGCAATGCTCCCCAGCTGTCAAACCCAGGCATTTTTTCATGATTCAGATTGTGTGCATGTGTGGATATTGAAAATATGATCTATTCATTCAACATTTTTTTTTTATGCTGGTCCTGTCTTGAAACATATGTTAAGTCTTGTTGGTTTAATCCTGCCTTCCCCTTTCCCAATGGATTTAGATAAAACATGAAAGGCAAAACAGTGATGAGAAGTGACAAAAAGCCTGAATTTCTCCTGATTTTTATATTTGTGCTTTTTTCTGTGCCAGATTTCAGGTTAAGGCTTGTTGTACCAGCATTTCATCCCTCTGAGTGTTAAAAGGAAGATCACCATTATGTGCTGTCATAAAACCTTCTCTTGAAGGCAAATCTTTCAACATATTTGAGATAGGGAAAGAGGATAAAGCAGTACAAAAAACTCTCCAAGCTGTAAATGAACCTACCTGCCAAAACAAAGCTGATGACAAAATTGAAGCATTTAAAAAGACAAGGAGCACTGAAAACAACATATAGTTCCCTCAGAAGGTGGAGATATTTTTAGTTTGTGGTGGTGGGGTAGAGGCAGCCTTTGGTTTCTGATATGATTGATCTGAAGAGTTTCCAATCAGTAGAAAATATTCCACTGAGTTTTGTGCTTATTAAACGGCTGCTTACGGAAAGTGGACAACATGAGCATGTGCTTTTCTTTTCTGCTTGTGGATGTTTTCAAGCTTTGTGTTGGGATTTCTGGGTTTTATGATCACTTGGGAGTGATTGAGTTCATGGTTGGATTTCCACCCTCTGCCAGCAGACTTGTTTGTACAGGTTTTGAATCTCCAAACAACTTTCTGTAGCTGCTCCGTGGGGCTCAGAGTAATTTACCTCATGGCTCAGTCTCGACATAAGAATGCTCATGTGATTTGCTGACCTTTCTCTCATACCTCAATGCCAGACCCTTTCTTCCCCCTTATCTTGCTTCATGTCTCTGTGGAGTGAATATTTTTTGGCAAGGTGAATAAGGTTCTGTAGTGCTAAAACACACTAAGATTGCAGTTTGTTCTCTTTCCCCAATAATGATTTCTCTTTGTATATATTTGTATTTTCATATGAAAAAAGCATATAGGGAAAGTATCTTTTATTTCTTGCATTAAAGGATGAACAAAGCAAACAAGTGGAAAAGAAACTGAGATATAGCCAAGTATTATGTTACTCCTTTCTCTTGTTAACTGAATTGATGTTTGCTCTGAGAAAAGATGTTTCCCTGCAGAGTCCAGTGCCTTTCTCCAAGCTTGAATTGTTTGAGGAAAACTAGTGGGGTTTTTTTGCTTTTGCTTCTTACACAAAGGCAATAACTAATTCAGTTAATCAATGTGTGCTGTCTTTTGAGAAGGACTTGGAGATGAAATTCTAAATGCATTTTTGATGTAAAGACTTGCACAGTTTTTTTTATTTTATTTTAATAATAAAAGAAGTGTAGGTGAGGTTAAGCAGACTTCAGAAGTGCATGCTGAGGCCAGAGGTGTCTCAGTATTTGGAGATATTCTTTTCAAAATCAGCATTCACATACTTGAAAACTTTGATCATTTAGTAGTGATCCCATTATTTCAGAGTGAGGTTCTCAAGGTGCTTAAATATAAACTCCAGTTTGAAGGATTACCTGGCAATGTGATATAAGCATAGAATATCTCAGTTTTGTGCTCTGAAACACAGAAGATATTTTAAGTGATTTTTGCATAACGATAGCTGTTGACTTACAGGAACAATAGAATTACAGTCAGCTGTAGAATTAAATATAAATTCCTGCATCCTGTAATGCTGTAACTTGTACACTAAGGAGTTATTGCCTCTGTAGTTTTTAGCTGCTCATTTGTTTGAATGGTCTCTCGCTGGTCTGTAACCAATTTCTTCATGTCTTAATGCAGACTGGAAGCACTAACAGTAATGTTCATGTGATACTTGGGGATAAATTGAAAGAGTAGTGCCAGCAGGAGCTACTCTCTAATCCACTGGTACTCTTTCAGACCCAGAATGTGACAATTTCTTTGTCCTAGATTGCATTTCCAGCAGGAGAGAATACTCCAAACCCTGTGGCAGTTTCCTCTCTCCAAAGAATGCGTGTCCTGCCCTGTTTGTGTCGGAGAGGGGATGTGATTTATGCAACCAGCAGTTGGTTTCAGCACCACAGAACAACTCTTTTAGAGTGAGTTAGATTATTTACGTGTTGTGGTAGCATTGCTTATATCTCTGCCTGGTGACTTCTGCTTCGATTTATGTGACTGCAGAAAGCATCTGGTTGTTCTTTCTGTTCCCTGACAGTTCAGGTTTGGGTTTCACACTCTGCTTGCACTGTTTTCACATTTCTGCCTTCTCTGGCTGACTGTTGTTATAAATCAACGTTTGGTCAATTTGTCTCCCACTCTGTCTCAAGGCTCCCCTAGATGCATGTTGACAATCTGAAATAGTTTCTTCAGGCTGACCCAAATGGTGGCTGCTTGCATGTAAAGCAAATTAACTTCTGCCTCTCCAGGACGAGAAAGGATTGAATGGACAAATTAAACCCAGGCTATATTTATCAAATAAGTGCTACAGGAATTTCCTGCATTCCTTGCAGTGCTTTAGTACCTCCCTGCACTTCACTGAACCCCAAAGTTCCTGGTAGTTGTCACAGTGGAAAATGTCACCACAATGGTTCTGCCAAAGGAATGGTTGCTTCATTTAGAAGTTTTGTATCAGGAAACAGAGTCAGCTCACTGCAGAAGAATGAATAAGGTACAAATGTCAGAATGACGATTTCTTAAAGAGTAACAGGTTGTGCAAGTCCGGTACTACATTGGGAATTTGAGACCTCCCCTGTGGAGCCAGGCCAGGAGAGGAGAAGGTTGTGTGGAGATCCCACAGCTCCTTCCAGGGTCTGAGGGGCTGCAGGGAACCAGAGAGGGACAATTCCTCAGGAACTGGAGGGACAGCACACAGGGAATGGCTGCCAGTACCAGAGGGCAGGGCTGGATGGGATGTTGGGCAGGAATTGTTCCCTGGCAGGGTGGGCAGGGCTGGCACAGGGTGCCCAGAGCAGCTGTGGCTGCCCCTGGATCCCTGGCAGTGCCCAAGGCCAGGCTGGACATTGGGACAGTGGGAGGGGTCCCTGCCATGGCTGGGGATGGATGATTTCTCAGGTCTATTCCATGATTCTATGACACACCTGGATGCAGTGCAGATTTCTAATAATGGTGAAATGGTTTGTGAGTGACATTGTTATTACTTAAGGAAGAAAGGTGCAGAAACACCTTGGAGCCCTGCAGCCTCTCATGAAGTGAACGAAGCCTGTGAATGCAATTTGCAAACGAGTGAATTCCCTGCTTTGCCAAAAGATGAGCTCTAAGCAAAGCATTGTGTATTTACTCTCAAGTAAAACCAATGCCTTAATCTGGAATGCTGAGCCTATTTCAGTTGCTCTGGCTCTACAAACTGTAAGCTGTTTTTAGGTCTGCATAGGGGAAAGGTAGGAAAAATTCACCACAGTTTTGACGAAATCAAATTAAAAATACATGGAAGTAAAGCACTGTTCTGCCTGATCCGGTAAGAGACAAGTTTGGGAAATAAAAAAACATTAGGAGATGCAGAAGCCTCTGGTGCGTTATTTTATTTAATTTTAAATGTAACTTGTCTATTTTGTGATGATATTATCACTTGCCTCTTGAATACAGTAATTCTCAGAGGAATAATCTTCCCTCCTACGCTGCTGATGTAGGAATGTGCTGTATTTGATGATCAACAAGAGTATATTCCATAAAGGGCTTTAAGCCAGTAGTGCTTGGAGGAAAGAGAGCTTGTATCAGTAGCAAATCAATACTTCCTTTTTATATTCGTGGAACATTATATTTGTGGAACATACATATTTGTGCTGGATAAATACAGCACTGCCTAGCTCTGTTTAGTTTGCTTACCTGCACAAATTCCAGAAACCACATCTGCATTTTTGTCCTTATCTCACAAGTCTATTCACAACAGACAGCTACAATAGGGTGGGAATTTTTAACAGTCAATTTTGTACGTTGGAAGGAGGCATAGCCTAGAAAAGAATTGAGAACTAATTGTAAACCTTTGTTAAATTAACTGTTGCAGTTAGAATTAGCAAGGAAAGTTAAATATCCTTCACAGGAAGAATTTAGCTTTTTCAGTAGGATACCTCATGGATGTCTGTTTTAAGCCAGAACAAGGCAGGAGCACTATGAGACTAATTTACAGCATAGGAACTCAATTAAAATGAGGAAAAATACAACAGTATGAAAATGGAATTGTATGATGAACAAGTGCAAATTGTATCTCCAGTTTCATGCATTTTGATAATTACGGTTTCTTGACAAAGTCTCTGTGCTTCCAGCAGTGCATCAGGCAATTTACAGCAGGAGAGAAGGTCAAGTTCACTGAAAGTCCAAGCGTGGTCTCACATCATTACAGCAGAAATAAATCAAGTCCCCGAGAAGTTTGGGGCCGCCCAAACACGTAGTGAAGTTTGCAAACGAGAATGTGCATTAGATGGGCATTATTTGGGAACTGGGCACCTTGGTATGAGATTGGCAAGCAGCAGATGCCCTGAGCAGGGAGCTGGAGGGGCAGGAATGTGACCAGGAGTGCTGGGCATGGAGGTCTGCAGAGCACAGCTCAACCCCAGATCAGAGCCCTGGGCTGCAGGGAGCAGAGCAGAGATTCTGGTCACACAGCACAGGGGTTCAGGGTCTGGTTCTTTGCTCTGTCCATGCTCAGAAGTGCCAAGATTTTCATAGAACACGCCTAGGATCCTGGACTTCTCTCTTGGAGTGGCTGTCTAAGCAACAGGTGACTTCCAAACTTTTAATTAAAATAGTAACCAGCACTCCAAAGAGCCATCAGTGGGGAGAGGGGATGCATTCCTGCTGCCACTGCAGAAGGGCACAGAAAGAGGGTGCTGTGGCCTTTTATCAGTGCAGATTTTTTCAGTTGCTTACTTTCTATGTCCCACTTTAAATATTAATATCTCCATGCAAACACTTGATATGGCTGTAATTCCTAGAATGTAAATGGTAGCCTAAAGGAGTAGATTTTATAAAGTACTGGGAAATTGCTCTGCATTATGTTCAGAGGAGCATTAGGTAAGGGAAGCAGTAATTTAAAAATTATGCTTTCCTCTCAAGATGGAGAAATGTCGGGAAACCTTTATTGTCTAAAGGGTTTAGTGCCTGAGAATTCCATAGAAGATCCATTCTGGATCTTGTAATAAATATTGTCCTAGTCTGCCGTAGGAATGTGGCAACTTCAGCTGTAGGAAATGAGGAGCATTGTCTGAGTGCTGTAAGTGGATTGGATTTAAAATGGTTAGATTGTGGCTTTGTCAGGGAGAGAAAAAGGACAGCTTCTCACTGAGATAGCTGTCGAACTGAATAGTCCTTTGGAGATAAGGCATCAATAACTTTCTCCTAATCTTAGTTGAGCTTAATCAAACACCTCACTTATCAGACTTAGCTGCTCTCAGGTAAAAGCCTCCTTATCTGGCATTCACAGGGTTTTATAGGAAGTTAGTTAACATCAAAAAGCGCAGATTTTGAGCATGACAAAGTCACCTCTACTCCCCAGAATACAAGCAATCACACTGCTCCCAACCAGGAAAAGCAGCTCAATCTGAAATCTTAAAAGGTTCCAGTCACAATTGAGAAATTTTTCTTTATTAATAATGATAATGGCTGGGAGTTTTGTTCTTTGGAACTGTTGTGCTCCTGAACAGAATAGCACCAGGTTATATGAACAAAGAGGCAGGAGCCTTCTTGCTCGGGAAAATAAAAAATCTCCAGGACAGCAGAAAAGACATAAATTTACATTGCTGAAGGATTATTTTTATAATAATTCAATACAACAGTGAGTGATACTAGGGGGCCTCTATTGCCAAATTAAGTTCTATATAGCAAACCAACTGTTAATTTTGTTTGTTTGATGCATTTATATCTCTGAGTTTTTACTTATTGCACGTGTCAGCCCACGAAGCAGAGGAGTGCTGCCTTTGTTCTGATTCTGATAGTTTTGGTTAGAACAGTGTCTTTTTTTGTGAGTAAATACCCTGAGATGATCCGGAGACAGGATGTTGTTTGCCAAATGGCAAAGAGATATGAGAGGAAAGATGAAATCCAGAAAGGGAATTGACTTTGCACTGATGTAAAGTAATAGGGGTGATATGAAAGTCTAAGGGAAGTGTTTAATTTCAAAAGATAAAAAGCATTATGGAGATTTCAAAGACCTAGACAGCTACTGAACTCTATCTAGTGAAAGAAGAGTGTGAAATATTAAGCATTTGAAATGTTTTGTTCATATGGGAATTCATTTGAAATTGTTGTTGATTTTATTATGCAGTTCATGTTAATGGATATTTGACTGTAAGGTTGATTATTAATGAAGGACAAATGAAATCTTTGCTTAATGTTATGCCATAGTATGTCACCTTGAAACTTTAATTGTAAAAATTCAGTAGGGCCAGACTTGATCAGTATTTCAATTGAGAGCCACGAGGCAGATGAAGCAGTGCTGTGACAGGGCACTGAACAGCTTCATTGCAATTCCTGCCACCTTTAGAGACAGGGACAGAATGGCTACAGCCTTTCATGAGGGTATATTATTTTTAGATAGAGAAAAAGTAACCAAAGCGACCCACAAACCCACTTTGGAAGGCTTTGGTTGGCCACCAATCAAAAAAACTTGTGTAACACTTTCTATAATAAACAGGGCTTTTTTCAGTCTTGCTGGCTGCAATATTTATTTCAAGCTATTCTGAGAATGCTGAATGGTTGTTTTGTTTCATTCCATGATATACAAGTACAAATTCTTCAGAATTCTAAGGCTCTCTTAGAAAATATTTTGCAATGGTACAGAAATACTCATTGGAGCAGGCCAGGACTTTGTCTATGTCCATGGGGCTGTTGAGGGTGGAGCTCTTTGATAATTTGGGGATTTTTTTTTTTTCTGATAGAAAATATTGGTTTGTCAGAAGCGTTTCACTGATAATAAAATGTTAGCTCTAGGATGGGGTTATTTTAAGAACTGAGGAAAAGCAGCTTTCTTTATTCTCTTGCCACAGTCCCAAAGCACAGCTGGCTGTCAGTCAGCCAGCACTGGGATTGTCCCCTTGCTCCCACAGGCATTCCTGTAAATGGGACCTGGAATGGGATCCGCGGTTGGAGGTGATGGGAGCAGAGCTGCAGAACGCCCCAGCTGCTTTAGGAGCCCCTCACCTGTGCAGGTGCCGCTGCTGCTCTGGGGCTGTGCCAGGAGCCTGGCTCCAGGGAAACGAGCCCAGGTTTGCAGCTGGAATGTCACAGTGCCACGCTGTGGTGGTTTGCAAGATCGAGCACAGGCAGGAAACTCCTCTGAGAACCCCTAAAAACCTAACCCTAAAACCACGGGACAGGGTCTGTACCTTGCTGATAGCTGGTGTGACAGCTCTGCACAAGGCTGATGAATTTTGGGAATTTTGTCCCTATGGCTGTTTGCCTCCTGCTTTTCTTCTGCATTTCACTGAAACCAGCGCTTGTCTTTGGGAGGTTTTTATTTCCTTGTGAGTAACTTGCTCTGAAGTGAGCAGAGGGGAATATCAGGAGAAACAACATAAATTCAGTAGTCTTCAGTTTGTTCTTGTTTTCATTTTTTTCTAAAGAAAAAGAAATTTCGGTATTCAGTTGTTTTAGTCAGGCTTCAGCTGTAACCTGTATATTTAATATAATCTAATATTCATTAAACAATTCTTCAGGTTGATTGTTCAAAAATGTATCTGTCATTAGGGCATCAGATGGATTCTCCTAGGTGATCCCTGTGGAGCTGTTCATCCTCACAAATCCCTTTCTGATCTCATCTGTCTCTCCACTCAATGTGCTTGTGAAATTAAAATCCTGCACAAAATCAAAGAAATGAACAGGGAGGGAAGGACAAACCACTCCCTTAAAGCTTCTGCTTTCCTTGTCTATGGCCCAGGCCAGGGAAGGATCAGCCTTTGCCCCTGAAACAGCACAGGGGTCAGCCTGGGAAAAGCAAGAAAAGTCATAATAAGGCAATTATCAATCTATTTAAAGTTCTGTATCTGCAGTCTGATTTCTTCAGCTGCAAGTACAGAGCAGTGGAAAGCAAATGCAGCCATTTGTATTGTTATGTTGTTTCTGCAACAGGTCCTTGGCTGCTGGGCACACAAATTTCAAATCTTTTGAATTAGGGCAGTTTGCAGGGTTCTAAAATGTAGAAAGGAAAAGAAACATAGGAGTATAGAGTGGCTAAAGCAGAGCTAGAAAGAGAATTAGGTGTTCACTCTTCCACTTCTACACGTGAGATTTCTTTAATGGTGTCAAGCTTCAACGTTTTTCTAGGAGTTGAGGAGAACAATTTAAATTCATTGAAATTTTAGATAAGATTTTTAAGGAACAAATCAATGTTCCTTTGTGACATGGGATACTACTACAACCTTTAGAGTAGAGATAATATGGCTTTAGCACAGGTTAGGCAACCTGCTTATAATTAAGTTTATAGAAGGCTGCTCAAGTTATAATTACAGTGCAGCGTTTCAGGCACTGTTGTCTCTTTGCATTCCCTGCCACCAGCAGCACATATGTGACTTGGCATTTAACCATGTGCATTGTTCACATTATATCACGTTAATGAGGCCAGGGCACCCGGGATGGAAGGAGCTCTTGCACAGCTTTCCCCCCTCTCTGCTCCTGCCCATGTCACAGCAAAGGCTCCACAGGTCACTGTGCTGGAATCTCTGCACTTTCTTCTGCCAGATGGTTGGGTTGCAAGTGTGAGGTCTCATTGCTCATTCTTCTTTAATTTTTTTTCTCCCTCCTTTGGTATATCTTTAATTCTGGAGAGTTTGTTAAATCTGAGTGCAGCAGGTATAATTTTCTCATTAAATCAAAGGACAAGGTCATTATATGTTAAAAGGAGGAAATAACTAGTTCACACATGTTATCTTCACAAAAATATGAGCTGAGCAATTCTGTACTGACCTTTCAATATCATTCAAAATTAAATTCCATATGCACTCGGCTACTGTCTTCTGTTCTGCTGCTATGATGCTAGAATGGCTTTTAGAAAAAATATAAATGGAACTGTTTCTTTATAACTATTCCATTGGAGTCCCTTGGCCCTGATGTTTATTTGTTTGTCCATATTTAACATTTTAATGTAACACACACATGGTCTCTCTGTATTGATCGTGGCAACATCAGGTAGTTTCTAACTTGCAATAAAAACCACTGTGATCTTTTGCATGCACTACTGTCTCCAGAAATACAGGCCTTGGTATCCTTAGGAGTAACAGTGGAAGGACTTGCATCATTAAATACTGTAGAAAAGACATTAATATAGATTTGTAGTCATAAAATGAATTGGTCTGTCTCGGTGGCAGGAAGCAATTTCTGCAGGGTATAATTCCCAACACAAAAGAACATTGCTACAAAGGTGCTGTGAAGACACAGAGCAGTAACAGATAAGCCCCCAGAGTACACATTTACAAGAGGAATATTAGAGTGATTTGAGAGTGGAGAAATGGAGTAGTAACACTCAGGGCTGCAGTGCTCACATCTATGAATATGCTTAATTGTTTTATTGCAGTGCTTTAAATGTGGTGCCTGACAAATGGGACCCTGTAAGATCCTGAGGCCTTAGGATGGAGGTGTTTCTGTTTGCTAGCAGGAGTGTCCTGTGTGAGCCAATAATTTAGGAAAAGCCTTGGAAACTGCTAAGGGAGACAGGTACTTTGTGAGGAAAGCTTTGTCTGGCTCTGCTTTCAGAACCCAGCAGAGCTGGCTTGTGATAGTTCCTGTGGTCCTGGAAAACAGCAGAACATTGATAAATATTTGGGGTTTGGGTAGGGATAATGACTATAAACTTTCTGTGCCTAAAAATGAAGCAGTGAGGCCAGAGAGTGTTGGATAAGTGGGTAATATTTTATTGAAGGCTCCTGACTGATACTTGCTCTGATGGTGATGAAATTAGAGATGGGTAAGAAAGTGTGTAATCTTAATGTAGGTTGGCTTTGGAAACTCCAAACAAAAGGTTTGTACAGGGGGAGAACAAACTTGTCCAAAGTTGAGGGCAAAATATTAAACAGCAACAGGAGTGCCATGTTCAGATGGTTCTGCTTTGTTCCAGATTAATGTCCTGACCTTTGTATTTTATTAGTCTGGGATATCTCCATATCTTTCTGGGTTTGACCAGAGACCTTTTCCAGCACAGTGCTGTAATTGGTCTATTCTCAGCCTTTTGTCTATTGTGGCTAAAAATAGTTGAGTTGAGCTAGTCAGGAATTTGACTGTTTCAAATACAGACAGAGAGGGTGACTTGCCAAATTGAAGGGAGCACAATGAAATGGTTTCAGTTTGAAGCTGAGTTCATCCCTTTGCTTTAAGATAAGAAATTCCTGAACTGAGAAGGCAGATACAACTTCCACTTTAAGAAAGGACACAAGGGAAGGTCAAAACAATTTAGAAGAGATTTGTCTCTTCAAACAAGGCAAGTAGTTATATTGTTTTAAAAAAGGAAATGAAATCTTCATTGTGGAGGACTTATTCATGTAAAACAGATTAAAATATGCATTCATAATATGTAAATATAGAGTCAATTAATATGAAGCTTTTTTACAGTGTAAGTGATTGCAACCTGCCAGTGTCCTCTGGGACGACTTTGAAACTGAAATGCTTCTTCTCTATAGTCCCAGTTAACAAAAATCAATAAACAGTAAACATAAAGCAGTCTGTTGCCAAGTGAGCAGTGTCTGAATAGGACAGTTTAAATTTCAACAGATGAGCAGAATTCATCAGGAGCAGATAGGCTCAGGAGCCCAGTATGCATTCCAGGACCAATTCCAGTAGGCAACAGAAAAAGTAAAATTCAGACAGAGGATTAAAATCTGTGGGTTTGGGTTGACTCCTGTCTGGTTTCCTGCAGATTTCATCACTTACACCCCTGTGAAGTCAAGATGAAGAGGGCATAAAAACACTGAAGCATTTATTTCCCACTTCCAATATGATCTTTTCTTTGATCCTTGAAAGATTCTGTCAAAGCAGTACAGCTGGAATCTGTCAGGAGGCCTGTTGGTGAAAGGAGGTCGTGGTGTGTCAATTTAACAAAGGTGACATCCCTCCCCTGCAAAAGATGGTTCTGCTCACAGCCTGGGAAAGGAAAAGGGTGCCAAGGGAAGAGGCCAAACTCATTGCAGTTCTCACTGGTGCCACAACTGCCTATAAGCCTGGTGCTGTCAGAAATGCTCAAGTCATAGTAAAGAGACAACATTATTTATACTTCAAATTATACAAGGGGATATCTGACTATTTTTCTCTTGAACAAGTGCAGTAGTTACTTGATAATTAAATGTCATGTGACACAGTGTTTTAAGTGGTCATGCTCTGCTTCCCTTTCTAAAATTCAGCCTTTTAGAAGTCACAAAATGTGGACACACTGTTAGAGATCTAGGAAAATTACAGCCTGGAAAATCATTCTCAGGCTGGAGCTTCTCCTGTTCTCTCAGCTCCGTTCCCAAGCTGATAATGTGTCAGCTTTGGTAGGGAGATTTTCTCCCAGGACGATAATTTGGTCAAAATAGAGAGGAATTAATAACATTAGATTAACACCTGGTACCAACTGTGGGACTCATCCTGAAGTACTGTCCCAGAGGTATTTTCTCCATTATCCAATGAGCTACTGTCTTAGCTCTGTGGAAGATCCTATAAGTACGAATTGTCCTTTCCATGAAGTTGTCTCCTTCCTATCCTGAGGGATGACCATGTAGCTGTGTGTCTTGTTTCTGCTGCTCCAAAGGGTTAAATCCCAAACCCACAGTGCAACAAAATCATAGAATATCCTGAGTGTGGAGGAACCCACAGGGATCACTGACCCAGCCCCTGTCCCTGCAGCCCCCCAGCAATCCCCCTGTGCATCCCTGGTGTCCCAACGCTCCTGGAGCTGTGGACCATTCCTGGGGAGCCTGGGCAGTGCCAGCACCCTCTGGGGAGCAGAACCTTGCCCTAAAACCCAACTTAACCTGCTCTGGCCCTGCTCCAGCTGTTCCCTCTGATCCTGTTTCCAGTGACAGGACCCAAGGGAACAGCACAAAGCTGTGTCTCCTCTATGAAGTCTCCTTGTGGGAACACGTTAAATACCAGTAAGAAGGTATTTGGCCATTTTTACCCGTAATCTTCTTGTGTACAACGTTCTGTTCATTTCTCTGATTTTTCACTTGGTGTGTGATCCTTGGAGTATTCATCACTGTATCTTTAATTGCATTAATCCAAGTTGCACGTTTCTGGTGGTGCAGAGTTTGGCTCAACTAAGTACAAAACTCTTATTTTTAAGTAAATTGTGGAGGGTTTTGCATATTTGGTATGTTTAGCTTTTGAAAGCAGTTTCTGCTGAAAGTCTGTCTACTTAAAATTCAAGTACTCTGCAACTAAGGAACTCCAAAAAGAGGTAATGAACCATAAATTATTGCTGTTAGATATTTAATACTCAATCAGTGTGTGCTCTCTCATGCATATCCCACTGGCATTGCATTTATTCTGACAGTGTGGTACTGGTTCAATTACTTTGCTCATTTACAATAAAAGATTAATGAAAAGAGGTATATTTTAGTTCACAGAGATTAATTGCATCCCTTACTTTCCCTAGTCTAGAAATATTCAACCCATAATCCTGATAGCTTTTTCGTCAACAAGTACATGGAAAATTAATAGACTTCCTTCTGCTGGAATCCTCAGTAGGCTTGCAGATACAAACATCCAGGGAAAAGCTGACTGAAAGTTGGCTTTCTGGTGTGGAGGAATTAATTTACCTCCTCTCTCTCATTCTTTCTCTTTTCTTCTCTCTTTAATCCATTTTGATGACACTTTGAATTAGCCAGAAGAAAAACAGGTTTGTGCAGTAAGTGTTGAAGCCAGCATGTTCTTTGTCTTATGTCATCCAACCAAAACTTGTGGTGTCTTCCACTTCTGATGTGTGGCCAAAGATCATTGTGAGGGGGGATGGACGTTCCAAGAGTTTACTAGGGTGTTAATGCCTTAGAAAATTTAACAGCCTTTATATTTGCAGAGTACCTGCCACGGTTATGAGTTAAATTTATATTTAATCTTGCTATGAATGTAGTTGGTACTTTTTCCAAAAAAAGACATATAGGAAGACAAAAATATTTTGTTAGGTTTTAGAGGACTTCTGTTAACATTAAGAAGAAAGTGAATCTAAGAAAAGGCAATAATTACAATATCACAAGAAAACATACCAGTGGCTACCATTTATAATACAAATTGAGGTTTACATGCAAACTGCAGAACCTTAAGGCAAATCTTCAGAACTCAAATTATAGCAGGGCAGATTTTAGAAGGGATTGCTTTGAGTTCACCTTAGAGAAATATCCAGAAGTTCAGAACTTATCACAAATTTCTAAACCTGCTAACCTTACAAAATTAAAGGGGAAATCTGATTAAAGGAATCATTCTTGCAATGTTATGGCAGTTGTGGATCTGCCCATTACTGGAAACTATTAGTGGAGGAAAAAGGGATAAATATTTAAATATTTTAAACCTTAGACATTGGTATAAAAATAGATGTACACTTTGAATATGTATCTAGCACATGCACACGTTTGTCTCTCCATGGTCATATAGAAAAGGCTCTTGGAACTACTTTTGAAAATGCTTCCTGGAAATCCTTCTCTAAAGCTACAGTAAAATATGTAATAGCCAGCTAAAAGTCTACATCCAGCTCAACCTCAAAATGTAGTTTTATGCAGTATGATCCTTTTTAATCTGTACTATTTTCCTTCTTATTAAAACTCAGCATTAATTCAGAGTGAGCCCTGCAGACTTAGGGAGTAGAATGGAAGCTGAACTGGTTTTTGGTGGAGCTTATGGGGCTCAGTCTGGGTTGAGGTGAATGAAGAAGCACAACTTCAGGGAGTCCATGTCCTCTGTGGTCACTGCACAGCCAGATTTGCCTCTTCCAAGGGCTGTTCATGGATAAAATATTCAGCTTTGGATTATTTGTATCTTACTAATGAGGACTTCAGAGGTCTGTGGAGTCCATCTGGAGCAGGGCCTGTGCCTCCCTCTTGTCTCACTAGCACTGCTCAGGATAAGGAATGCTGAGTCCTGAGCTTGAAAAGGAGGCTGAAATCACACACATGTGCAAATGCTGAAGAACTGAGTGGAGACAATATTGCTTAACCCACCGTGCTCTCATTTTATGATGCTGTTGTGTTCATTTTCCTCCTCTTGCTAGGCATGGGGATCTTTCTGGAAATGGTTACACTGGGGGATAAGTGTTCTTTGGCTGCTCTTCAGGATAGGCTGGATTTATTTCTTAGCTTGTTTTAATGAGAACTGAATAGTTTGCTGGTGGCTACATCTGATTTAGAAAACTGCAGCAAAACACTACTGCTGCATATAATTCTTCCTGTGTGAAAACTGTGTTTTAAATCTGAATAATTTAGCCTATTTCATGTCTGTCTATGCCTACTTTTTCTTTGAATGCTGGATGATTCTATATTTAATTTCTGATCTTTCTACTAGAAGATTTTTTAATTTAATAATACAATAATATGCTTTAGAGCTGCCTGTAATTACTTGGAAGATATGACTTCTCTTTGTGTAAGTTATATGTCTGTAATTAAAAGAAGATCTGGCACATATATCTGCAGTTAATAATACTCACGATACTAGAAAACTTGTGTCAATTTTAATAGGAAACAACTTTTTAATTTGCTTATATCGAATCCTCTGTAAATTGACACAAAACTATTTCCCTCCCATTGCACAGTATGTGTTAAGGAGAAAATTTGATAAAAAAAGGCAGTTTGAAGTTCTTCACAGTCCTACTTTAAGCACCTTCGCAGAATGTCCCAGGCAGCTGTGCCCAGCCATTAGGTTTCTCTGCAGGAAGATAATGCAGCATCCGAAATCTGGAGCTGGTTGAATGTATTTTGCTCAAGTCAAAACTTGTAATGCTGAAGAATCACTTGTTGCTGAACCTTGTAGACACCAGAGCTGCACACACAGCTCAAATTTTGACTTTCAACCTTTTGCACAGAGGTGGAATTTTAGATGTTTTTTATCAGTGTGTCACTCTCCACAGCCTGAGCCAGGAGCCTGAGGGTAAGGCCAGAGCTGGTGGATTTAAATCCCCTGTGGCAGAGAACAGACCTGAGATAAGGATAGAGTTCTGAGTGCAGTGTGACAGCAGAAACTGCAAGGGGCAAAGGAGATTGTAGAGGCTTTTCTTACAGCATCACTCATTTTCCTGACAAATATAAAATCATAGAATGGCCTGGCTTGGAAGGGACTGTATAAATCAACTTCCAATCCTTGCCATGGCAGGGACACCTCCCACTGTCCCAATGTCCAGCCTGGCCTTGGGCACTGCCAGGGATCCAGGGGCAGCCACAGCTGCTCTGGGCACCCTGTGCCAGCCCTGCCCACCCTGCCAGGGAACAATTCCTGCCCAATATCCCATCCAGCCCTGCCCTCTGGCACTGGCAGCCATTCCCTGTGTGCTGTCCCTCCAGCCCTTGCCAATTGTCTCTCTCCATCTTTCCTGCAGCTCCTTCAGGCCCTGCAAGGCCACCCTGAGCTCAGCCCAAAGCTTCTCCTCTGCAGGTGAACAATGCCAGCTGTGCCAGCCTTTCCTCCCAGCAGAGCTGCTCCATGCTCTGCTCATCCTGGAGCCTCCTCTGGGCTCTCTCAGCAGCTCCAGCTCCTTGCTGTGCTGGCCCAGGGCTGGGGCAGCTCTGCAGGTGCTCAGGGTCTCACCTGGGGGGCAGAGGGGCAGAATCCCCCCTGCCCTGCTGCCCACGCTGGCTCAGCCCAGGGCAGGGGGTTTGGGGTCCCAGCTCTGCCCCAGGGCAGCTCCCGGGGCCTCTCCCAGGGCTGCTCCAGCTGCTCAGCCCCAGCACGGGGGGATCCCAGGGGAATGGGGGGATCCCGGGGCATGGAGGGTTCCCAGGGGAATGGAGGGATCCCTGTTCTGACCCAGGTGCAGTCCCAGCTTTGTTAAACCTCAGGAGATTCCCAGGGGCCCCTTCTGGAGCTTGTGCAGGTCCCTCAGGAGTGTCCCTGCCCCTCAGCTCTGTGTCACCTGTAAACCTGCTGAGGGTGCAACTCCATCCCCTCATCTTTTCCTGCTTTTGACCCTGTAGGACCATGTGAGGAGAATATTTTGATGATAATCCTTGTTGTGGGCTTCTCCAGTATCAGCTGGCGAGGAGTTACCCACAGCAGCGTGTCCCAGTGTGACTCCAGTTCGTTTGGCTGTAGTTGCCCTTTCCACACACTTGGGAAGTGAAATGACAGCACCTTGGATAAGTCAAACACTGCACTTTTGTTCTGCTGCCTCAGTCTGTTCCCCAGCTAGTAGATAAAATTCTGTGTGAATATTTATATCTCTGTGCCTCTGTTTCATACCAGGGAAGGACCTGGTGGTCTCTAATTTGAAAATGTAATTATTCTTCAAGTAGTGCTCTTGCAGAGACACCCCTTTAAAAAAATGTCACAATTTATCAAGTCTTACATGCCTGTACAGTTGCACCCCAAGTCCTGAACCAATTAATTCAGTGTGGTATTAAAAGATAAGAGCAAAGGATATTTGAGGGGGTAAGATATATTTTTTAACTGGATTTGGTGATCTTGTCTCACATTTTCTCCACTCTGTCTTCAGCCTTCTATCAGAGACCATATCTTAAATTGTAATATTTTAAATCTCCTTGAAACTCTTCCAAAAAATCTGCTGCAAAATGTGCATTTTTCTTCATCTTAAATCTTAACTAAGTCTTTATCTAAAATTTTGGACATATAGTTTTCCACAGTCTGCATTGAGCAAATCAAAGCATCTGTTTCTTTAGTATTTGATTTTCTTTCCGTTGCAGTCAGGGATGGACCAACCAAGGGAGAATAGAAGAGCATTGATCTCTTTTCTTCCAGTTGGCTGAGTAAGATCTCTGGTGATGTTTGTTTCTAGGACATAATTCAAAAGTTCAGGAAAATCAAAAGTCTTCCCATTTGCTTCAGAAAGCTTGGAATATGCCTTATAGAGGATAATTACACACTCACTTTTTGTGCATGTATATAAATATTAAAGGCAGGAAAATGTCTGTTAGAACCACATTACTTAATTAAAAATTGGCTTATGCAGATATTGATTCTTTAGCTCAGCAAAAGCAAAAACAAGGCAAAGAGTGAAATGATGTGTCTTGGGGGAGGAAATAGTCTAGCATAGCACAATTATATCAAGCAAGTAGAAAGTAATATGGAATAAGAAACAGGGCCTGATGTGCTGAGTTCTTTTAATGAACTAGAATGCTGACTCGGATTGTACACAATCTTTATTTTTTTTAGAGGGGGAGGAAGATCAGCTTAGTACTGAAATTATAATCATATGTAGTTCTGTTCTACCTTAAGAAAGTAAAACAAGATACATTTTAGTCATTTTACTTAAAATTAAATTCTGTTGAAACTTAGTGTCTTGTCTTTATTAGTACAATATTTTGTCAGAGCAACTCTCTGAATGACTTTATGAGGCACAATAAGCAGAAATCAATCACTGAATTAAGAGCTGTATATAAGAGTAGTTCTTGGTGTCTTCTCAGAACTGTTCTCCTTTAACAATGTCTTTTTTTCCCCTGGAGTGAATAGGGAAGGAGTTGCTTGAATGCTTCTGCATCAAATATATTTTAACATTTTCCTAAATCTGTCAGATCCTCATCCTGCTCCCTCCATACCCTGACACTGTCCAACTCCATGACAATAAATGAACTAGGTAAGGTTTTATGTTGGATCCTCAGGAAACTCTGTCTGCCTCTGCAGGCTGGGGCTTGAGAGGGAAGAGAAGGCACAGTCTGAGCTGTAAAGCTCTAAATCACCTATGCATTAAAAATCATAGAGGGGTGAGGAATAGCCTAGAAGCTCAGAAGGTAACGTAGGTCAAGCTTAGGTATCTTGTCCCAAAATCAGGCTGCAGTGCTTCCATGATCAGCCTTTCCATGGATGAGATCCTGGAGTTCTCAAAATTGGTCTTATTTGGATTTTATTCAATTTCTTAACTTTTTACTATTGCTCTTTATCCTCCAAAAGTAATAACTAAGGATGGTAAAATTGATTACCATTGGGGAAATTCACAGATGCTTCATTAAACGGATTCTCTTTTACACACAAACAATGCATCTGAATCTCCATATCTTCAGAGATTTTCTTGTGTTCGGTTTCAACTCCTTGTGAGGAAAATATGGAGTTTGATTGCCTGAATCTTCTGTATAAAATGTTACTGGAAAAGCAGCATATACTGGTACTGGCTATGCCACTACATGTTGTGTATTGCTTTTTATGATTGAAACTGTTGGAAACCATGATTTAAGAAAATTTACAATGAGACAAAACCCCCAAAATATCCCCAAAACAAACCAAAAACCTCAGAACTTTTGGTAGTATTTATTAGCTGAAGAGTAGGCACTGTTAACAAAATACAAAGCAAATTGTTATTGATCACTGTCTTTATAAAAGTATAATCAGGTGAGAAAGATGATCAGGGATCAATATATTTTGCCATTTATCACAAATTATTTAGTATTTAATTCTATTTGATTATGTGAAAAAAGCTTAACATCCTTTATTGGCTGAACTTTCTGGAAGGAAAGCCAAACCAAACAATACTGTTTGGATAACTTGTTCTACATAGCAGCAATTCTTTGTGCATAAATTTAATTACATCTAAACAGCTGTCATTAACTAGGTGATGATTTCAAGGAAAA
This sequence comes from Acridotheres tristis, assembly GCA_037013685.1. Taxonomy (NCBI): domain Eukaryota; kingdom Metazoa; phylum Chordata; class Aves; order Passeriformes; family Sturnidae; genus Acridotheres; species Acridotheres tristis. The sequence goes on from CM072898.1 coordinate 3,264,683, forward strand.
GTACATAGCCATCCTTACCAGGGGGAATTATATCTGTTTGGTTTTCTTGCAGCAGTAAGAAACACCAAAAGATATTAAATTAAGCTCTAAAAGCAATTCTTTGTGGTGTGCTTTACCCAGCTATTGTTAAGTTCTGGCATGTCTGAGAGGCCAAACACTGACTTAAATGCTCACTTTGGGATCATTTTCCTCATGAGGGTAACATGGATGTGATCAGCAGTTCAGCTGGACTCCCTAGTTTGCTCAAATGAAGAAAAGGACAAAGCAGTGTGTATTTGAGGGGGACCCTTTACAAAAAGTGTCTCGTGTGTATCCCATTGCAGCTAAGGCAAATGTCGCTGCAACAAAGCTGACTTGAATGGAACTTAGTTTGAAAATAATAAGGACTAAACAAAACTATTTACTATAAACCTGGGACATTTACTAAAAGTGCTGGTTCTGTCGGTTGAACAGGAGAAAAGCAAGGCCGTTGGAGCTCCTTTTTTTGTTTGGTCTTTGTCAGAATATAATTCTACTCAATGTCTGTTAAATGGCCATTAAATAGGCTGTCAAATAGCCATCAGGTTTTGCACTTAGTTAGCAGCTGCTCAGGTGTTCTACTCTGTCCTCACTGCCTCTCTTGATCTTCTCAGTACCCAAATGTGGAAGACAATGCTTTAGAAGGCTTGTTGTGCCTTCCTCTAAAGGAGTTCTGCACCGAAATTTATAGTGATTAGGATTGCACTTAAAAGGTAAAAAACCCCAAAGTTCCTGAAATAACACTCCCATTAACTTGTTTTGTGGTTCTGAGGAGGACTTAGCTGCCAAAGACTCAAGAAGATAGTCCTGCTTTGAAGGACAAGAGTAAAAGCAGCCAGAAGGTGCAGACGATTTCTCTTAAAAAATAAAGAAAAAAGGGCTGGGGAGTGAGCAAGAGAGGAAAGTCAGGTCATTGTAAACTGGGAATGTGCTCCGGTCCAGAGTGGTCAGACTCAGACCTGGAGAGAGGCAAAACAATTCTGTGAAAGCTAATGACACTATTGACAGTTACCAAATGTATTTCAGCAAAAGGCTTGATGTGAATACAGCTGAAATGACCAGCTGGTGCATTTATAATCCCCGAACCTTCTGGGTTTATCCTCTTCCAAACTCTAGTGATTTCCCTTCTCTGAATTGTTTTTTTCTTTGCAATCTCTCTCTCACTCTAGGGTTCTCTATTCAAAGCATAAAATGAAAGAGTGGAAAAAAGGAAACTGAACCATTTCACAAGAAATTTATTGCAGATAGCAATTTACTAGACTCATTATCCCAGTGTGAGGAAAATATAGTAGAATCCTAAGAAAACCAACACAATGGAAATGCAGTGAATATACCCAGGGATTGAATAGACAATTTCATAATTTCTCAGTTCAGGTTAATAAAGATCGTAATTCATTTTGCTCTAACAGAATGTATTAAGTAAATGTTAAGTGCTAATTAGTATCCTGCTACTGAAAAAGCAAGAATTATATCACAAGAGATAAATTCAAACTGGTAGAAATTGTTAAGTTTCTGGGTAATTTGGAATGGTGTAATGAAGGTCTTGGCAGAAGCCTCAGCAGCAAAACGGTTAAAAATGCTTGCAAGAATTTTCCAAGCAAGTCTAGTTACAAAAATAAAATATATCCAGTGCTGAGAGAAAGATGGAGAAAGGATAGGATAGTTTCACGTTGTCAATATGTATTTTAAGAGTGCAGCAAACAAACATGAAAGGCCGTTTCAGCGTTGCCAGTGCTATTAACACAGCTTTCTCGACTGCAGCAGTTTAATGTATGCTGTTTCCTGATGGGTCCCTCCCTATAGCCCCACTAAACACTTGTTTTGAAATGCAAAGACACTTTTGTAAGTGGAGTCAACAGAGCTGGTCAAAACCAGTGAAAAGAGAATCATTTTGTTGGACATATTCTGAGGCTACGAAAATCAATACCACTTCAGACAGTGCATTTAGGTATATGCTCATCTCTGTGGTATAGCTCAGCTTTTGGCTCAGTGGGAGGTGTTTCTGCCATGGATGTGCAGGTCGTGCAGTAAAAGGTGAATTGTGTTTGTCAGGCAGCTTTGACAGCCTGACCTGTGCTCTCCCAAATCTGTGCTCTCCCTCCATTGCAGAAGTGGTAATTGGAATTTAGAAGGTGAAGTAATCAGTAGAGCATCCATTTATTCTTAAAGGACACATTTCATAGACTCATAGAATGGTTTAGTTTGAAAGGGATCTTAAAATAAACTCATTCCCTCCTGGGTAGGGACACCTCCCACTGTCCCAATGTCCAGCCTGGCCTTGGGCACTGCCAGGGATCCAGGGGCAGCCACAGCTGCTCTGGGCACCCTGTGCCAGGGCCTGCCCACCCTGCCAGGGAACAATTCCTGCCCAATATCCCATCCAGCCCTGCCCTCTGGCACTGGCAGCCATTCCCTGTGTGCTGTCCCTCCAGCCCTTGCCAATTGTCTCTCTCCATCTTTCCTGCAGCTCCTTCAGGCCCTGCAAGGCCACCCTGAGCTCAGCCCAAAGCTTCTCCTCTGCAGGTGAACAATGCCAGCTGTGCCAGCCTTTCCTCCCAGCAGAGCTGCTCCATCCCTCTGATCACCATTTCAAGTTGCTATCCATGCTGTAGCAATTATGAGCTGATATGTGCTTTTAAATTTCCCTTTTGCTTTGGGAGTTTCTATTCAGCAAAGTAAAATATCTTCATTTCTAACTCCCCAGCTCCTCTGCCACTGTTCCATGTTCATGTGATCACTGCCCTAAACCCCTTCCTGTCACTTATTCTGACATAGAGCCCAAAAACTTGGGCATTTGCTGCTTCCTGAGGGGCACCACCTGCAAATCTTATTTCAGGCTTCTGGTGAACAAGGGACCGCTCCTGTTCCTTCAAGGATTTCATTTTAGTGCTCAACAGGTTACATCCATGCAGTTGTTTGCTTAAACTCTGGGTTTGACTGACCTTTTTCGGCCCGGGGATGGTCTGGAGAGTGTTGAAGAGATAACTTTGTGACACAAGAGGCAAACTGTAGGAGTGCAGTCTGACATCTCATAAAACTGACAAAGTAGGCAAAATTGGATGCTCTTCCTCAGCTCATTATATTAAAACAAAATAAAAATAGATGACCTTAATCCTTCCTCTGTCTAGAAGAAAAATATGTTCTTATAATTAGTTATGTTAACTACTTGCCAGAGTCACTTTGTACCATCCAAAGACCTTGTAAACCTTTCCTAAACTGAGCTATTGAAATACACTTTTAGATAGACTTCCTGAAATGGTTTTGTATTTGTAGTCTGATGCATTCAAGAGACGTTATTGAGTCCTTCTGTGCCTCTTTACCCATTCATTCAAACGATGCCATAGAAAAGGTTTTCCAGGGCTAATGCTGTATTTTCTGTGAATATATTTTTATAAACTCATTAAAATTACTTTTTATGTGAGTGCTCCTCTTTGGGGATGAGATTTTAAAGAGTCTTCTGCTTGAGAAGAGCAGGGAGAAAAATAAAGACCATTTAACAGTGCAGATTTGGCTCTTTTCTGTACAATAAAGCATTACAGAAATGAGGCAAACTTGTACCAAACCAGGTGCTTCAGCATGTGAGATGGGGTTCTGTATGTGACACAAATGTGGGGAAACTTACTGTTGTTGCTGTACTGCTGCAGAATTAAGGATCTAATTTTAATTGAGTTTCCATGTAATGATGACTTCAACAGTAATTTACTAACTTTAATTAAAATACTTTCCAGCTAATCTTTGGACATTATCCCTTTAATTATAAAAGGCATCTGTTATATTAATGGCCTTGGAGACTGCCTTATTTGCTTTAAAATGTAGGTGCATGTACAATTAAACTTTTGCCATGTTTCACTGTGTTCTGGGCAGTATCAGTGACCATTATGCATTACAAGGTTTACAGAGCTGTGATAATGAAGCAAATTTGTGCTGAAAACCTGTACTTCAAGGGAGTATTAAAGCTCATTAATTTCATTAGCTGAATGTATCTTTTTCAACATAATTTTAAAGAAATTTCGCAACCCGTGTGAGAATACTCTGGCACTGCAGAATGGACCAATTTGTTTAATAGCTGTGACTTCATGGCAAATAAACATTTTCACATGATTAGTCTAATAGTGTGCTAAGACAGGATTTTCTTTCAAAGTTTGGCATTTTCTCTTTTGCATATTTCTTGACTGCATTCAGCAGTGACATGTTATATTCCACATCATTAGGAACCAGTAGAATCTCAAGAAATGATATTGCTTGGTACAGAACAAATGAAGCTCAGAGTTGCACAGAGCAGGTTGGAGCAAAACTGTAATCTAGGACGGAAGGACAAATCAAACTGATGTCTGAGCAGCCTCGTGTTGGCTGCTTTCAGCTCAGCTCTTGTGCTACTTTTGCAACTCTTTCAAGCTTCAGTTTTTGTGTTTACCATGGATAGTCTTGGTTTGAAAGGCAGGTGTCTGTTAAGGAAGGCAGGAGCCTCCCTTGAAATGGAGAATGTAAACCCTCTCCCTCCAAATTATTATAATTTTGAAATTAAGGGGCTCTCGGGCAAAGATATGGGAATAGGAATAACAGTTCTTTACTAGGAAAATTAAAATAGAAATACAGTATTACACAGAACAAACCCAAAAACACTGACACAGTCAGAATCCAACCTGACACCCTGTCAGTCAGTCAGGGTGTTGGTCGCAGTCCCATTAAATGGTGGCTGCATCCTCCTGCAGTGACAGATGTGGTTCTGTTGGAGCAGTGCTCCTGTAGAAGGTGCAGTTTTCCTCCAAAGGTCCAGGGATGATGTGGAAGGGTCTGGTTTTCCTCTGGAATCCAGTGGGAAAAGGCTGCTCCGATGTTCCAGGTCTCAGCTTATATCCAGGTAGGCAATGCTTGGCTCCTCCCCACTGCCCTACCGGTTTTAACAGCTGGAGATAGAATACATACTTTTGGTTACTTCCTGCTTTGCAACCCAAGACAGATACGAATCAGAAAACTCCAGTCTTGTGGAACTGCTGTTCTAGCTGAACGTCTTTTTTCTGAGTTCCTGTGTTTCCTGAAGCAAGAGAAGACCACAGCTCTTTACACGTTTGTTTGGGTTTTTTTTTTAGTAGCTGAGAAAGGAAAGCAAAGCTGCTTCTTTTGTAGAGAGAGTTGGTTGAAGAGAGCTTAAAGGTGCACAGTTGTAGGTCAGGAGACACTGAGGGTGTCAGAAGAGTTTGTGATCAGGGAAGGGAATTTCAGGAGTGAAGTGCACTGAGCAAGGATGGCCTTGAGATGTCTCTGCCTCAGTTCAGTGTGAGGTGATGCAAACAGGACCCAGAGTCCTTGGAGGGAGTAGGATCCTCCCTTCCACTGTTGGGGTGGGCAGAGCACAGGTCACTCATAGCTGTTTGGGTCAGCTCTAAGTACCTTCCTGAGCATTATTTTGGGAGACCTACTAGCCACTCACTCAAAAGATAAATTTCCCTTTTTCTAATGAACCCATTTCCCTACTGGTACAATGGAAATCCTAGAATGCCAGGTTAGAAGGGACTTCAAGGATCATCTGGTCCAACCTTTCCTGGCAGAAGCAAAAGTGGGTTTGTGTTTTTGAGGGTGTTGTCTTCTGTGCTATGGGGTGGCTCTGTCCAGCTGCCACACTGGGGGATATCAGAGCTGGCTCCTCTTGAAGGCTGTCTCTGGATTTAGGTGGGTTTCTGTTAGGCTTTGCTTTATCTTCTCATGAGTTTTGTGTCAACAATGAAATATGGTTCTCTAAAGGATGAGCTTGTGGCATCTGCTCTGGACGGAGGAGCAGCCCAGGCTCCAACACTGGGCTCAGCATCCCAGTGAAGGTGGTGTTATTGTCAGGAAGCTGATAAAATATATCAGAATTTAACCTTTGTCAGTCTCCCAGAGATTGTACAGCCTCAACCACTTAAGCAGCTCTGTTGCTTTGCTGTTATTCCAAGAAATACTTATTTTACTAAAATAATAATCTATTGGTGATATTAAGTGCTGCAATCAAGGAATGAAAGTGTCTAAATATCCTTTCTTTGACAATGCACTATTACATAAATATTTTCCCCACTTTTTAATGCAGGTGAGATCTAAGTGTTTTGTGCTCTAAATTTAAAAAAATCTCCATAACCCAGCTGTGTAGCTGAAAGTACTTATTAGAAATTGTTGCCTTCATATTTTCCACATCTTAATTTACATTAAGAGGTAAAAACAAAGAAACCCCACCTGTTAAAGTCGTGATAGATTAGTCTGAAAGAGATGAATCTTGCAGTGATAACATAGTCCAAATAAGCAGTGCTTTGCTGTGAGCTGAAGAACTCTAGCCACTCAGTTACTAAAAATGTATTCCCCACAAATAAACACAACTCTTTACTTTTAGAGAAGTCCCATATTTGTTTCTGTATTTAAGGAAATAATTTAAATAATGATTTGATCATTATAATGATCATAATTCATCCTAAGATTAGTTTAGCTAATATTAACTCTAAGCCTCCCTCTGTATTTGTAGTTCATCTGGAGTAAGACCCTTCTGTACTGTCTGAATTCTGTTCAGTTTCTGACAGATCTTTCTCCCTGCTGACTCTGTTTGGTACTGTGGATTGCCAGAAATGTCCCTTTCTTTTTTTGCATAGTCACTATTCTCTCTCAATAGGCAGAAGACACTATAAAGAATTCAGGAGAGCCTAGAAGTTTTAACTGTTTCTAAAACAAGGTAAAAGTTTGGTTTGCAATTATGAAAAATAAGTTTAAACACAATCCCATCTTTTATCCTATTGAATAATGGCAGTACATTTTCTCATAAAAATTATGGAACTGTTATTACTTTTATCTCAAGAGGACAACTGAAGGAGTTAAGATAGGGAAACTGCAGCCCATACTCTTTTCCTTAGTGTCCACTATTTCCAAGCTCTCTACATTCATTCCACACACAGCAGAGCACCATTTACAGAAAGGACAAACATCTTGACACAGGGTGCAAGGAGCAGCCCAAAGTGAGGTGAGTGAGGACAGCCTTCATCCAGAGCTACACTGGCAACTCCTGGTGCTCACCCTGAAGACTATTCTGAGATTTTGCTTCTTTTCTTGATTGGTATCTTGTGACTCCAAGGGGTTTGTGTAAATCTTGTATCCTAGCTGAGAAGGGTTTGCATTCCAATACCTTTTCCCTGAACTGCATTGTTTACCAGTTTTTATTGGAATGTAGGTGTGATTGGGTTTTTTTTCCCCTTCTTTTCCAGATTTCTCTGCTGTAAGCTACAACACAGCATTTCCCCTGATTTACACAGCCAGGAGTCTTTTCTCAACCAGAAAGCAATTGTTGTTAATTAGTATCACACTGCCTTAAAGAAGAGTTGTTGAGTCTTTTAATTTTGCATAGTTGATTTTATTTTAATGTCCCTACAGACTGCTTTCTCCATGAAGTTTAATGATGATAATGATAGTAAAGTCATTTGCAATTACTATGATACAACTTTGGTTAAGACAAGCTAAAAGGAGAATTGAGCTAGGAACTGGTGATCCTCTCCTTATTCAGCAGTTGCTTTTATTAACTAATTTAGTTGCAGGGTATTTATGAATGACTTGGGGCAGTTAGTTTGGACGTTTACCTAAAATTAAGCAATCACCTGAACCTTCTGACACAGACAATATTTCACGGTGGTAAAACTGTAGGCCAGGCTCTCTGCTTCACTTAACTTCATTTGACCTCACTGGAGTCTATTAGTTCTGCTGCTTCAAAGTGACTTCAAGTCTCTTTATCTTCCATGGAAATATTCATCCATGTCCTGATCTGTTCTGTCTAGAAACCGAAAGCAGAAGAGAGATCGTGTGCCACCCTCTCCCTCACATTTTCTTAATTTTGTTTTTGAAGACCCTAACGCTGCTTCTATTGCAGTATGGCAAAATTTTTTGTTATGATTAGTCTATACTTTGAGGGGAGGTAAAAAGGTGAAAATACAAGGCAGCATATGTTATATTTGCATTTTTTTAATGTTCAAACATTTTCTGGCTACAAAATGAAATGACAGGGTTGCAGCACACTGAGGATATTTGTAGAAGTAATGCTGTCTACACTTACTGTGATAGAAAACCAGAGAGAAACAGCTCTCTGGAGCTGTTGAAGTCAAAAATAGAAGTTTTATTCAATCTAACTGCAAGGTCTTGCTAATGTCCCTACCCATGATTATACCATTTCTTCAACAATGCTGATATTAAACTTGGAGTTGTGTGGTACCTCGCTAACTTCTAATTGCTCTGTCTCTAATGGAGTGTTACTTATTAGGTCTTGCTCTTGATCTTTTCAAAATTATCTGTTTAAACCATCTCAAATGCAGTTCTTTTCAAGACTGAAATAGAAGAGGACAGATTTATCCTATTAATTCTTAACTCTTGCACACTACCTCCAGTAGGTGACACGGCTGATTAAACATCATGCATTATCTAGTGGGAATGACTCCTCACTGTCTCTGAATGTCTTGTTCCCTCTGTCACTACCTCCAGCTTGCTGATACTCAGCATTGTGAGGCTGCTTTTTTTCTGCTTTTTTTTTTTTTTTTTCTTTATTTAAGCCATGGTGTAACCTGAGGTAACAAATGAAGCATTGTTATTTGTGTAAAAGGGCTCCTGCCCTTAAGAATTAAGAAATTTTTACTGTTTCTGATATATGATTCTATTCTGTCATAGTCATCTTGCCTTTAGGATTTCCAGAGATTTTATAAAAATCAATCATGTAGTAGACATTTTTACATCAGACTTAGTTCAATAGTCATTAGTTGCTTCAAAAAATCATAGAATCATGGAATCATAAGAGGATTTAGGATGGAAGGATCTTTAAAATCATCAAGTTTATTCCCCTGCCATAGGGAGGGACACTTTCCACTATCCCAGGCTGCTCCAAGCCCCATCTAAGCTGGTCTTGGACACTTCCAGGGATGGAGCAACCACAGAGCACTTCTTGTGCATTTGGTGCTATCTGGCCTGAAGCAAGAGGTTCATAAAAAGGCCTGTTCATTCAGTAGCTGTCTGAATAAAGTATGGAATTTATAATTACCTTTTTTTAGCCTGCATATATCTTCATTTGAAAATCTTTCTGGTTCTTGCAGCCTTGGCACGGTTAAAGGCATTGCCTCGTGTCTCTTTAAAAACCATAAATGGGACATTTGCTTTTGACTTCCAGTGTCACAGAGTTTTGAACAAACTGCATTGATATCTTCCTAATTTAGAAATAATCTATACCACATATTTTTTCATTACTCTGGGTTTTGATAAACAATCCTGCAGTGGCTTTTAAGAGAAAATGGTAGCAAAGCTGTTCCTTTGTCACTGGAGGCCACTTTGATAATCCACATCCCTCAGATGGGATCAGCTGGACAACACAGAACACTTGTGCTGTGTTCTGCTGCAGATATATGTGGGATGGAGGCCTAAAGCACAAAAAGCAAACGCTGGATACTCAAGGAACAGGTCATGGGAAGTGAGAAGGGGACACTGGACACTTAAAATTGGGTGGGCTTTTAGGAGAAATAAACCCAGAAGCTGAAGGCCCTTGATTAAAAACAAGCAGTATGAAGAGATTTCAAGATTATCCCAAGACTCATATCTGTTGAATATCCTGTGACAATCCTATATTATGCTTTTCCTTTGAATTAGCTACCTGATCAAATCACTTTTTCCTTCCAAAGGTCCAGCAAGGCACTAAAATCATTTGCACTCAACTATTCTGAGTTGTATAAATATTTGATGACATGAACTCCTGTGGGCACTGCAATAATTACACAAATTGTAATGCTAATCCGTGGTATCAATAATGCCTTTGGAGAAAATAGCATTATATACTTCAGTCCCAGAGAATAATAACAATATTAACGCAGCGCTGACACTTGGCAGAGCTGCCTCCCCAGCCTGTGTTCACTTGACAATTGGAATTGCAAAGAAGCAGGGAAAGCAGACATTTCTGGCTGCAGTTCTGCTTCCAGAGTGGCAGAAAGAATTTGGCATTTAATGATATGCAAAGTGTTGTTCCTATTTTATTGTAGTATACTATACATGCCTTGGAGCATGACTTAGAGTAATTTAACAACTGGAATAATAGGCGTTTGGGAAGAAACTAATTTCATAGGAAGGCAGATCACAGACACTAGGCTTGTTCATAAAAATGTTGCCTTGTCATGCTTTGTGACATTGCACCTCAAGCTAGCAAGAGGATGTGGGGGGAAGCATCCCTCAGTCCAGACTAGATCATCCACTTGAGAAAACACCGCCATTAGTAAAGGTAAACGTGGTCCCTAAACTTTACAGATCCACATCAAAGATCAAAAGGTTGCTTTTTTTCTTAGTTTCTTAGTTTTTCCTCTTGCCCAGGTTTCCCTGTGGCTGCCCCATCCCTGGGAGTGTCTGAGGCCAGGCTGGATGGGCTTTGAGTAACCTGAGACAGTGGGAGGTGTCCTTGTACATGGTAGGGCTGCAATGGGGTGGGCTTTAAGGAGGTCCCTTCCAACCCAAACCTGCCTGTGAGATCCCAGGCTGGGTGAGGCTGGAGGGGCCCCAGGGGCTGCTCTGGTGCCACCTCCCTGCTCCAGCAGGGCCATCCCAGAGCACAGGGCACAGCAGTGTGTCCATGTGGCTCTGGAATATCCCCAGGGAGGAGACTGCACAGCCTCTCTGCACACTCTGCTCAGGGCTGGGCACTGCCCAGGGCAGAAGTTGTGTCTCCTGTGCAGGGGCAGCTCCTGGGCCCTGCTCTGCCCCTCCCTGCAGGATGGATGCTGTCAGGTGAATCCCACCCACACTCGGGGGTGTCTGACTGGCAGAGCAGGTCATTAACCATTGCCTCCCTGGTTATGGGGGGCTGGAACAAGATGATTTTTTAAGTCCCTTCCAACTCAGGGTGTTCTGTGATTCTATGGGGGCTTCACTCAGTCATCGACTTCCAGCTCTGGGGTCTGGGTATCCTGAGCTTTGGATTACAGAGTGAGGCAAAAAAGGCATGCAGTAGCTCAGCCTTTCCCTCATCCCATGACACTGTCCTGCCCTCTGCATCCAGCAAAGGATGGAGACTCTCCCGAGCCTTCCTTTTGTTGTACAAACCTTTGCTCTCTGTCTTTACCTGCAGTGGCTAAATTAAATTCCAGTTTGGTTTTGGCTCTTCCACTTTTCTCCCTCCATAACCTCTCAACATTCTTTTAATCCCTCCAAGGTACTTGCCCCTCCTCCAAAGATGATAGACCTTCTTTGTTTTCCCCCCTGACTTCTCTATTTATGGAGTTTCCAGGCCTGCAATTACAGGCAGTCTTTTTCCTTGACAAAATATATATTATGGAGCACTAAATGATTATATAAGATACTTTTCTGTGAGATGCTTATGTATCCTTATTTAATGAATAGGATAACCATATAAAATAGGAGGAACATAATTTGGAAAAATCAATATAACCAGCCTTCAATCATTGGACTTTATAATGTCTTGATATGAATATCTTGCTTTAAAAAACCCCACATATTTCCTAAATCAAGTAAGAAATTAAGACTGAAAGTGGTATATTCTTGCTATTTCTGTGTTACTATGAAGACTTCAGGGTGTCTGATGATGTAATAGAAAAGATGCAGTAGGAGATGGGTATTATATTCTAGCCTGAATTTTGTTACGGTTGCCATTTTTGGTGAATATTAATTCAGTTTTATGTGACACCTCTCCTGAAACATTAGAATTCAATGATATAATGAAATTCAGAGTAGAACATCCCAATGCACATTTGAGGCCTGTTTATCATATTCCCATGAGTTGAATAAAAAAGATCACTTAGGAAATGTTTTAGGTGAAATTAAAGATTAGTTTTCTATGTGTTCATTTCTGTCACCTGCTTCCCACAGGTCCCTGCCCCTCTTTCCCTTATTCCATGTCCTGCCCTATATGTCCAACATCCAATATCCTGTAAGCTCCAATGGACCAAGAATGGATCCCATGTGCTGCTTGCCTGGAGCTGGAGTTTGCACACCCGGATTATGGACAAATAATCTGGCCAAAGCAATTATGAGGAGGTGCTCACCTTCCCCCTCTTCTTTCTCATTATTCAGTCCTCTGCTGGCCTTGGGGTTTTGACCTTTGATCACTGATGGTCCCAAGGGGAATTGATTGAGCCCAGAACTCGGTGGGGTGTGCCTCTTTCTCAAAGTCCCTTGGGGCCTTGGGACTGAGGTGTCTGTCCCAGACTTCCCCATTTGTGAGAAACCACCTTTGCTTTTAGAATTTCAAAGGTTTATTAAACCTTAACAAAAGTGCAACAAAAGACTGAATAAGGAGAAAGAGCAATGCCAGGAGCACAGGACTAAGCTAGCATGTGCTCACCTACAGAGTGGGTGTGCTCACCTACAGAATGGATGTGCTCACCTACAGAATGGATGTGCTCACCTACAGAATGGGTGCTCTGATTTTATACCCCGGGACCTCCCAGAGTCTTGTCGATTAACCCCTTCTCTGCCGTCCATTGCTGGAGACTGCTTCCTTACACCTTGGCTGCAGGTCAGGTGCAGTGCAGAGCCAGCCCTCCCCAAATGGCCCGACTACCCCAGCTAGCCCATGGCCACAGTACAAGGGGAGGGAAAGAGCACTAGGGGAGGATATATTACAATAACATAAACATCCACAAAACTTGACATACACACACTATTCATCCTTTAATTGTGAGAGCCAACCATCACAGTATCCTCTATAACAATGGGGAAGGCACTGGGATCCTCAGGAGTGGTGGTGTCCTATCAGTGAGGAGGTTAAGTGTTTATCAGGACAAAGCTGGCTAAATCATAGAATTGTGGAATCTCAGAATGGTTTGGTTGGAAGGGACCTTAAAAATCATCCAGTGCCACCCCTGCCATGGTCAGGGACACCTTCCACTGTCCCAGGCTGCTCCAAGCCCCATTTCCAGCCTGGCCTTGGGCACTGCCAGGGATCCAGGGGCAGCCACAGCTGCTCTGGGCACCCTGTGCCAGCCCTGCCCACCCTGCCAGGGAACAATTCCTGCCCAAGATCCCATCCAGCCCTGCCCTCTGGCACTGGAACCCATTCACCCTTATCCTGGCACTCCATCCCTTGCAAACAGCCCTTCTCCATCTTTCCTGTCACTCCTTCAGGTAAATCCTAGGGTCAGTTGTTTGTTGTGTATGTGCTGCCTTCACTGTTAGTCTCCAACAAATTTCAAGAGTTTTCAGTCAGCTCTGCTTTCTGAGGTTTTTCAATGAAAATCCCCTAAAATCCTGTGTTTGCAGCCAAATTTGTATTGTGATGATTCCTCATGTACTTTGCCATGACACTGCATCTTTGAAAGCATACCTAATCAAAAAGCTACCATGCATGGAAAAGAGCATCTATTTCACAGGCCAGGTGAGATCTCAAGGTCTGTGGAACCCTATGATCTCTCCTCTCCCTTTTGACAAAGTTCAGGTGTGGTCTCTGCACTGATTCCTTTGACTTTTCTGCTCTTTTTAACTATTTCCTTGCTTGCTTCCCACTGGGAACAATCTCGCACGTCCTCTGCTCCTGTTATTAACCACTGCTGGTCCTTTCAGATTGTCATAAAATCATAGAATATCCTGAGTTGGAAGGGATCCACAAGGATTATGGAGTACAACTCCTGGCCCTGCAGGAGTTATTCTTCCTTTCTCACCTAATCTACAGGATTTCCACTTTTTTCCCCCTTTCCCCGCCTTCCTAGATGAATCTAGAGATTCACCCTAGTGTTGTGGTTATTGGGTTATTAATTTACTCTGTATTTGCCAATTTTGGATTTTTTTTTTTCCCCTCTCCCTGCTCTCCTGCCGTAGTGACACCAGCATAGGGAAGAGTGAGCTGCACCCCTGGGGGTTTGCAGAGCTTTGGTGTTTCCTGTGTTGTCTCCACTTGCAGTAACATTTCATTCAGGAGAAACATGGTTCAAACCGAATGGTGACAGGCATCACTTCACACTCATGGAAGAATAAAGGAGATAGTAATGATGTCTGGGGAGAGGATCTGCTGCCAAACCCTTCTGAGGAGGTTCTGTGACCACCTGCCATCAGCTCCTGTGAAGCACAGGGGTCCCACACTTTGTTTCTGGACACAGAGAACCTGGGGTGGCCCAGATGTACCAGGTCCAGATTTTTAGGAGGTCTGTGGTTTCCCCATAATTATCCAAGGTCATGGCATGGAATTCTGCATAAAGTAACTACATGGCTTTTCCCTTCCTGCTGCTACTGTCCTGGAAAGTGATGTTAAACTCCTCATTGATCTGTGTGGGAGCTCAGCTGGACTAGCTCCAAAATGCTTTTGAAAGTCCTACTGGTTCTCCCCACACTTTGATTTATCCAGTCTATTCTGGCAATTTCAATCCCTAATGGAAGCCATTGGTATTTTCAAATGAGGCACCTTTTAAAATGTGGAAATAGCTTGGAGAATAATTCCTGGTAAAGTAAATGTTGAGTGTTAGCTTTTTGTTGTTGCTGTGCAGAAAAATACAGTTTTGCTTGGGGTCGATAAGAGATTGAAAAGTGTGGGTAATAATAAAAGCTGAAGTGGGAGTTACTTTAATAATGGGATGTCATGTGTAAGCCTATAAAATAAACAGTAATTATCACATTTGAGAAACGACTCTGTTAGAATTCACATTGCTCTTGACAGCTTCATCTGTACATCAAGCCTTTCTGAAATATGCACTTTCTTGTTCCTAATGAGCAAACAAATGAAACAGGAATTCTTACCCTGATAGAAGGTGTTGATTTCAACAAAACCTAAACAAAAAAACTAGATAAAAGAGAGCCAGAGCAGCAGACTGCTGGATTAGTTCTTGCTAACACATTTTGCTTTTGCAGAACAAGATAAAAAACTGAGTTGTAGTTTTATTATTTATGGTTTTCCTCCATCTTTTATGTGGCACATGTTGAAGGAAGTGGGCTTTAATAAACTTTGTAGATTTTTGTAAAGACACGGTATCATCTCATGATTGTGAATCATAAACTTGGGTGTCATAGACAGGTAAAAGAATTATAAAAGAAAGGCCTTATGAAATCAGGCCTCACTCTGCTAAATTGCTAAAGCTAGCCTGTCACTTCTCCCAAGTGCAGTTACAGGTTCCCATGTGAAGCTATGTCTTGGTTTGAAAGACAAGTGTCTGCTGAGGAAGGCAGGAGCCTCTCTTGAATTGGGCAATGTAAACCCCCTCCCTTCGAATTATTGTAATTTAGAAATTAAGGAGCTGTCAGGAAAAGATATAGGAATAGCAGTTGTTTACTAGGGAAATAAAATAAAAATACAGTAATACAAAAAACTAAAACACTGACAGAGTCAGAATCTAACCTGACACCCCATCAGTCAGGGTGTTGGTCGCAGTCCCATTAAATGGTGGCTGCATCCCCCTGGATGACAGATGTGGTTCTGTTGAAGCAGTGCTCCTGTAGAAGGGTGTGGGTTTCCTCTGAAGGTCCAATGGTGGTGTAGATGGGCCTGGTTATTCCTCTGGGAATCCAGTGGAAAAAGGCTGACTGTGGTGTTCCACATCTCAGTTTTTATCTAGGTAGGAAATTATTGGCTTCTCCCCCTGGCTGGAGCATCTCCCAGTGGGATGATGTAATTTTATCAGTCATGCAGTGGGACCCAATGACCCATGAACAGAAGATATCTTCTGGAGGAAGGATGGGTTATAGAAGAGAACACTGTCCCACCTGGTTTTAACAGCTGGTGATAGAATAAATACTTCTGGTTACATCTTGCATTGCAACCTAAGACAGTAAAATATTACTTTTCTACATTGTAAGATATATAGTTGTTTTCTTTTAAGAGATAAGATGACTCTGACTAAAACAGCTGTGATGAAACACTGATAAACACCTGTTTGTGGAAAAAGAAGAAGATACAGTGTGCTCATCCTCGATTTTGTCAAAGATTCTATTGCTCATTACAATCTCTGCTCCTTTATCTTCCATAGGAAACACAGAAGAGTCAGTCATGATTCTACATTATGGCTGTTATTGACTGTAAGCTGTTTTAGTGTTTTCCTTTGTTTGATTGTATTGTACTGTCATAACTACATGACTGTTTAGAAAGGTGTTATCTCAACTTCTTAAGATGGTTACCACTGATATAGTGATTACATGATGTGAATTTACTGATTTTTTTATTAGGCATCATTCATAAGATGTTATTACTGTATTTATAGCCGGCTTCTTATATGCTTTAACATCTCTTTATGTAATTATCTAAAAAACACGTGTTGTTTCAGGATCCTTCTATTTTGTTCTCTAGCTGCCTGTGCATCTCTTAGACCAGGTTAGCTCTCTGTCTAGTCCCTGCACTGGCTCTATGGTTTGACCCAATGCTGTCTCATCATTTTAAGTATTTTTCAGAGTTCCAAGGAAAGATATCTGAGCTTTGTTGAAAGCTTCCTCCCAGCTCCTAGTCTTGTGGTTTTCCCCAGTTATTATTACAGAAGCACTCCAGCAGTTTGCTGTGTTTGAAGCATCCCTATCCTGAAGGAAACTTCAGAAGGATCCAACTACTAGGTGGTTTAATTAGCCTTTAACCCCAAGGCCTTTACTCATAACTGCTATTCTTAAGAGCCTTGTTTTAAAATGTGTTTAGGGAATTCTCTCCCAGTTGGAACTTGGGCAGTGGCTAGGCCTTGGCTCTACCTTGATGGAGAATTTGCCAATAAACCCAGATGTTTTCTGCATCAAAACTAGATTCAACTCACTTCCACTTGGCAATTTGACCCTTTATATATGACACCTATTCTTAGAGTGAGCTTGGGGGTTATTATCCAGAAATAATTATCCAAGTCCTCACTGAATCGAGGTTTGTCAGTTGTGTGCAGACTCTGCAGTGATGATACAGTACTTTAGTGATTAATAATCATCCAATTTCACATGTGTTATTAATGATGTGTATTATCTGAAATACTCCTAATTGCTGTACCTGACTTATTCCTGATTGCTGTCAGTTTCTTATTTCACTTCATATATTGTTTTGTTTTGTTATTCCCTCCATATTCCTAGCAAGAGTCATGCATGCTGTTTTTAAAACAAAAAGAAAGGGGAATTAGATTCTAAAGAAGTCTAATAAAGCAATATTTATTAAAAAATGTTTTTAAAGGTTTTTAGGTAAGGACCCTCAAGTGAATGTGCAATGGCAAGGCCTAATTGATTCATTAGCTTAAGGAGAAGATATTCCTGTGTTGTATCATCAACAGGTTCAAAGTAGTCACTTGTTTATTTGATCAGACATTGATCACCTCCAAAAAAATGAGGCCCAGTGAGAAGAGAAACAACTTAATTACCATGCAGCCTTCGTGGCCAGAACAGGAACAGAAGTCCTGATTTCCTGACTGCCAAGACATGGCTGTGTCTGCAAACTACAGAGGCAATTTGCCAACAAAATCCTTATGTCATCATCATGGTACAGTGTTCCTACCAACCTTCTTCAGTTATTCCCTGTTCCAGGATCCAAGGGGACATTCAGTGATGTCAAAGATCTGCATTTCCAGCTAATGGACTTTAAAACAATAGTCATTTATTTCCATTTTCCTAAGAGGCATTGGACGTTATTCTTTTGTTTTCTCATGCTGCGAAACCCTGTGTCAATGACGTGATATAATTTGATAAGTTTTGTTGACTGTAATATTTTATATATCTTATCCCATATCTAATAGATAACTGGTGATAAATATATCCAAGAAAATAATCTACAGCTGTTTGATGTATCTCTTTTATAATTTTTATTTAAAATTTTTTACTTTTTGTTCAGCATTTCCAGTGGAATTTAGGTGGGTTTTGCATTATTGAGAGAGTTGAAAGTGTAACAGTAATTCCAATAATGCAAAAAGCTTTGTCTTATCAAAAAGAGCTTCATCAATACCTAATTTATAATGACAGCATGCATTTAATTTAGCAGTCAATAACATATACTTGGTTCTAAGAAAATTAACTTCAATAGATATTAAAAGATGTTTCAAAATACATATCTTCTACACATTTTTTCTGAATTTAGACATCTGAGGCTTAGAGAGTCAGAGTCTGAGCTGAGGTGGGTCAAGAAATAGGAAGAGTTAAAGCAAGGGAAGTATGGAGTAGCAAATAATTCCAGTTGCTGGAATCACATTAGACAGTCCCTTGGAAAGAGTTTAGCCATGTTATTAATTTTCTTCCTTTATCTGTGAACTGGAGGTGCTGTGTGAGAAGAGCAGGTAGGGCACACACCACACGGGTGGATTCACTGCGCCAGGTGGTTTTTCTTAATTTTTTTGTTTGTTGAAGAAATACATCTTCAGTAAAAGCGAATTCAGTGCACTGACTTCATTCACAGGGATGTTAATGTCAAAGCCATCGATTTGGACATCAGCAGGGTTACAGACTTCTCTGCAGTTTGTCTGAATTCAGCCCTGTGTCTGGAAAGGAAAACGAGATGTGCTGTCCAACAGGGCAGAAAGGGGCTCTGTGCTCACAGGGCAGTGAGGGAGGACAGCGAGGGGCAGGAGCAGCACTGCCTGAGCCCTTGGCTGGGCTGGGCAGTGCCTGGGCACACCCCAAATACCACCCCTGGCAGGGCTGATAGCCCTGTCCTGCCTGCCCACAGGAGCTGGGGAAGAGGCAGCAGCACACCTGGATTCCCAAACCTGTTTGTCACCCTGCTCAGCACAAAGAGATGTTAAATTAGTCCCTGGTGATGCCAGGCGGGGCTGTCACTGATGTCACCCCAGGGCAGGGGTCTCAGTGCCCCCAGCCAGCCCCAGGGAGCAGCACTATTGCAGAGACTCCACAATTCCCTGACAATTACACCACAGACCGAAGCCTTGCTGCAGCAGAGATCCTTTTTGGATAATAAGGATAATGTTTGAGCTAAAGGTCTGATGTGGAGCTGCAGCACGAGGGGTGTTCATTGCAGCAGCAGGGCACAGGTGCAGCAGGGCACAGGTGCAGCAGGGCAGGCTGCAGCTCCATCAGCTGCAATCAGAGTGCAGCACCTCAGCCATTCATTTCCCCCCACGGGCCTGGCTCTTGGCCCCAGCTCCAGAGAGGGAGGTGCAGTCAGATGTTCCCACTCCTGGAATATGGCACCGTGTGCTGAGTGCAGATGG
This sequence comes from Acridotheres tristis, assembly GCA_037013685.1. NCBI lineage: Eukaryota > Metazoa > Chordata > Aves > Passeriformes > Sturnidae > Acridotheres > Acridotheres tristis. The sequence goes on from CM072898.1 coordinate 3,283,777, forward strand.
CACAAGGGGCTGTGAAACCCCAGAGGCATCTTCCTGGGCAAGGTTTGAGCAATAGGTGTCTGGAGGGAAGAGCCATATCCAAAATCTGAGGAATCTGGGGGGGGGTTTGTCTTCAGCTATGCTTGGCTATTCAGGGAGCAGTCAGGGAATGTACAGCTGGAGCAGCAGGTGACTGGTTTGGGTTTCCTGCTGCTCCTGACACAGCTCCCAGACACTGGAACATGGTCTGCAACTCCCTGGCTGTGCTTCCCCCAGTGAAGTGTTTTAACCTATTTGATGGTGCCTTCATACAGCTTTATTTTTGTTATAGAGGTTTCCTTTGCATCCTTTGTGATGATGATGCAAAAGAAAAACCCCTTAAAGCCAGGGCAGGTTACGCACAAGGAATTCGTGGCTGCAGGAGATTGATGTGCTGTGGAAGCCTGGAAGGAGCAATCACACAGGACTAAGACACTCTCCTGAATATATTGAGCTCATGGATTGGTATTTTTTTGTGCTTTGTGTCAATCCTCATCCCTACTCAAAGCTTTTTAATGTTCCAGAGAGCCAAATACAAAGGCAGAAAGGAGAAGAAAATCAAGGGGATAAATTAGCTGTGGTTTTGAAAGCATGAAATGAGGAAGCAGAATTAATGCTAGGCCACTATTCCTAGTATGATATACCAGGAATCTTATGCCCAATTTTTGTGTCCAAGTTCAACTCCCTTAGCTTCAAAAAATTTCATAAATGCAGAAATCTCACCGGACTGGGAGGAGCTGGGAGGAGCCTGTAATTTGTGTTCAGTTTGTGCTGGTTCATTGTTGCACATTACTATTTGCACTTTAGCCATGGAATGAAATCTCTTCAAAAATAGTTGTGATAAATCAGTGGCAGAAGACAGGACAGCACTAAACCCTAAGGATTAAGAATATCTTGGCTATTCCACACTGTGTCAGGAAGTCAAGCCTGGGCTCTGGCTGTGCATTCTTTTCACAGATTGCCTTCCTGTGAAAGATCTAGATCCAGTCTAGAGCCAACTGGATCACAAAATTGGGAAACTGATGTTTTCTGTCAATGTCAAAGGAACATCTACAGGTGGGGTGGAGAAGTGATTGAGAGCAGCCCGGGGGAGAAGAGAACACGGCTGGATGGGATCTTGGGCAGGAATTGTTCCCTGGCAGGGTGGGCAGGGCTGGCACAGGGTGCCCAGAGCAGCTGTGGCTGCACCTGGATCCCTGGCAGTGCCCAAGGCCAGGCTGGACATTGGGACAGTGGGAGGTGTCCCTGCCATGGCTGGGGTGGGATGGGATGAGCTTTAAGGTCTCTTCCAAACCATTCTGAGATTCTGTAATTCTAATTCCAGTGGAAGACATTTTCCAAATGTCTTCTTTTCAGCTGTAATACCTATTCTTTGCTTCCCCCTTTTAAAAAACAAGGATCATCCCATATGTAGTGATGCTATAGCTCTGCAGTAAATCTTACCTGAATTCACAGACCCACGGGAGTTAGTTTGCATTTGAAGGAGAGGTGCTAGTTTTTCCTTTTAAAAATTAACATTCAGAGATGTAAGTCTTATTTACCAATGTCCTGCTGTGTTGAGAATAATATTAATATATGACATAGCTTCACTAAACTAAGATTTCTATCTGGTAATTATTTTTTTCCACCTGAATCTTTCTGTCTCTCACAGAGAAAATGCTCTGTATTATACAATGGAGTTTAAAAAGCCACAAACTGATCTGGATTTGTGGTGCATAATTTCTAGTCATTTTTATGTATATTAATGTTAAATCATGTTCTTGATTTCCATAAATGACCCACATAACATGCCAAATTTCTTCCACGTTTTAAACAGCCCTGGGTTTTGATGAACAAAAATTGATAGGTATGAGATGAACAAAAGAATACTGATGACACATAATATAAGCCTTGATCTAAAGTTGTGAACTTGTCAGATGATCTGCCAAAAATGGATTATTTTCTAAAAGTCTGAAATATGGCTGAGAAGCCTGCTGGCCATTATTCAAAGCCTTTAATTTATTACATTGAGGCTGTTAGACAAGTGATAATCATAGGCTTTAATTTCCTGCAGAATTGGGTATAGGTGTAGAATGTCTTATATCATTTAATATGCAAAAAACCCCTCAGATCAGAGAATGGAATTTCTATCTGTTTCACTACAAGTTGTCTAATCTGACACATATTGGTATTAATACACGACACAGAACTGGAATTTTCCTAGACCTCTGGTATTTCTTTGCATTCTCTATGTCCACACTTTCAAAAAATGTCTCTGTGCAAGTTCATGTCCATCTTCAGTATTATATAAACTGTAATATTTTGCTTCATTGAATGTCCTATAATTTTACTCTACATCCAAAATACTCTTGTTCTTTACTTGAGCTGGATTGTTGAGATCTGTGGTGGGTTGCACCAATCATAAACTTGTTGATTCTCTTGTTTTTTTGTACAGTTAATAGTAACCCACAGCACTGTTCCCAACGTGACAGTCATCCAGCACAGATAATTGGGTTTTTTTTGCTAAGGGTTTTTCAATTCTGTTTGTGTAGTTTTGTCTTCTTTTGCAAGAGATAAAAAGACATTTGGTCCCCAGGGCATGGCTCCCCTGGCCCTGCCAGTGCCTGAGCAGCTGAATGGAACTGATAATCTTTGGTATTTACCAATAGGTTAATTCTACTCAGCTACATATGGGCTTCCAAGAACAATAGGCTTCCAAAGATTTTAATTTTTTGAAGCCTTTTGTGAAAAATATTTCATGAAAAAGGTTTTAAGCTTAGCATCTAACTTCAAAGCAGATTTTCCCTCTGCAGGTTTACAGAAAACTTTCCATTTCCTTCCTGTGTGGTTTTTTTTTGTGTTTTTTTAAAATTAAATATTCTTCACAACATGGAGAAAATGCTAAAAATATTTAATGAAAGATGTCAACTCAGCCTGGAGGAGAGGTGGTTTCTTAATTGTGGTCCCTGAAGAACCTACAAGAAAGATGGAGAGAGCATTGGCAAGGGATGGAGTGACAGGACAAGGGGAATGCCTCCCCACTGCCAGAGGGCAGGGTTAGCTTGGATATTGGGAAGGAATTCCTCCCAGAGAGGGTGGGGAGGGATTTCATGATCACAATAATTTCATGGTCTTTAATTTATATTACTCAAGAATCTAACACAGTATCCTGGCAAGTGTAGCATTTTTCTATTTAATGTGGTTTTTGGTGGACTAAGACTATAAAAGGATCTGACTCCACATTGTAGAATAGAACAGGCTATGTCTGTTTGTAAGTAAAAGCTAATGTTTTGCATTTTAACAGGGAAGGAAATGAACAGTGGCACTAAAACCACATCTGCCAGAGCAGAGCCTAGTGGCAAAAGTTACCTCTTGTTACAGTGATGACAGTATCCAGATGTCACACAGTTAGGGGCATTTGCTAAAATCTTTTTGAAGTAGGAACACCTGTGACCGTCAAAAGTGATAAATATTAGATAATAAAGTGCATTCCTGGTAGGTGCACAGTGTAACCAACACAGTCAGGGACAGAGCAATCACATTTCCTCCACTTCCCTTCAAAACACTTGCTTCTGTTTGTTCCTATTTATATAGTGCTGAATCTTTGAGGGTCTCCTACTTTGCTTTTTAGCAGCTATTTTATATATAAGGTGTACTATTACATGGTTTCCCATGTGCTTTCCTGGAGTGTTTTGGGGGGCTTTTGGGCGAAGTTTTGTATGTGGGTTTTTTTTTGTTGTAGTTTGGTTGTTGTTGTTGTTCTTAGATTGATGTTCTGCAGGAACAAATTTCACATGTCTGGAGTTTCAGATTTGGGTAAGCACTGGGAACTGAGGATGCATTTTTCTGTGCAGCTGCACATTTGCTTGGGGCCTGATGGGTGCTGCCCCATTAAAAGTAATGAAATTGGATGCACCCATTGCCATGAGCTACATTTAAGCACAAACACTTGCAATGTCGTTCTGTGGACTTTGCTCTCCACACTTTCAGTGGATCTGAAGCAGAGTTTTAGGCTCTTGTGGAAACAGAGCCTACAGCATGCCTGAGTTCTGTATTCATTTGAAGGTGGCCTCATCTAAAGCAAAAAAAATCCCAAAACAAAACAAATCCCTTTGTTTTGCAGTGGACCACAAAAGCTTGCCCACTTCTGGAGAGTTAACTGGAGCCATTCCTAGCTCAGATGTGCTTTGCTCCCTCCTTACAGCTTTGAAGCTGCTGGTAACTCCCTCTGTTCTCCAAAACAACAAAGAGGGCAGTAAAACACCGTCCTCTTGCCATGGAGGAGAATGTTGTCTTCTATAACTGCACTGCTTTCAAACGTGCATGTTCAATTCCAAGAGAATATTTAAGGTATCCTCTGGGTATCTGTGTTTAAATGGAATTGGATGCAATTCTGCATTTCAGGGGAAAAAATATGATTACACTTTTAGTTTTGGAATAAAAATGAAATTACTGAAGTCCTTGTGGTATCAAAATCCACTGTTTCTGTCTGACGCATCAATAGTGACCTCTGGGGTTGCTGTTCTGCTTCTCGAGGGGATTTTGTCTGCTCTCTTGGCTGGACTCCAGGTTTGGATGACTATTTCAAGGTTACAGTTTGTTTATTTTTTTTTATTCAGAGACAGGGGAGATCAATCCTAATCTATGGAGAGACTGAATCTCAAATGCCAGAGGCTTGACCCTCAGAAGCGCTGAGCGCTCGGAGCTCGCGGGCTCTCGCGTGGAGCCTCAGGGGTCACAGCTAGCCCTGCCACCCTCTGCTGTGCCCTGGCAACTCAATGCATCTCTCACTTCCCTTGCAGAGCACAGGATTTCTTCCAATGGACTCAGCTGAATTCTGTGTTTCCAAGTAAAGTGGATAGTAGCATTCACGAATTTCTCTTCATTCTCAAAGGTAGTGTTTGAGGCTTATTGGTTGTTTTCCTTTTATTCTTAGACTGTTTTCCACTAGTCTGTTCTGCTTTTGCATGCTGTGATCCTTTGTTTTCTATGTTAGCTCTGAAATATAAGAAAAACCAGGCTACTGGTTTGGGCAGCATCTCCTTTTTCAGGAACTAACCTTTGGTCTTTGGTGGACTTGAGGCAGTGTTGAAGAACAGAGGGCACTACTGTTCTGGGTGTTGTCAGCACCAGTAAAGAGAAACACAGACAAACTGATTCATTTCTTCCTGCTCCAGATTAATCCTGAAAGCATTTTCCTGTGGTCACCCAAGTGGAGGTCTCCCTCCACCTCCCTGGTGCTCCATGACCTTTAGCAGTCCCAAAAGGAGGCTCAGTGCTGGTGACAGCTGGGAGATGTCAGCAGAACCTGAGTGAAAATATCCCAGCACAGCACTTCTCCAGGATGACTGAAATCCTATTTTGGGAGACGATAACATCATAACCTTTTAATTTCCCTTTCTATTTTTTTCTGGGTGACAGATTGACAAGCCTAGAGGATGAGGCTGTCTGTTCATGGAGCAGGTTTGGCGTGGGCAGCAGCCCCGACTGCTCCCCACGCTGCCCTGCTGGTGCCAGCCCTGACCTCGGGAGCTGCTCCTGCCCCAGCCCTGCAGCCAGCAGCCCAGAGCCCTTCTCCTGCTGAGCCTGCCCAGGTGACTGATGCTCAGTGCCAGAGCACAAGTGGCTCTGCAGAGCAAACAGCTCCTCCCAGACATTGCAGTGATCACTCACCAGCCGAGCTGCTCCGAGCCTGCACTGCCAAACAACCATCCCATTTCCTGCCCCACACAATCTTTGCCATTCTGTCTCCAGCCCTTCGTGCTCGTAACCACTGCTCGCTTCAGACGGCATCATTAAAGTCTAGGAGCAGAATGTGGGTCTTCTCTCATGCAAAATTATTTTAAGTATTACTAGTATAGTTAAAGAAATAAGAAAATATCATTTTGCAAGTTGTTGTTTATTTAATGTTTCTTTAATGTAGGCAGCAGGTTATAACACAGGTTAAGAAAAAGATGTGCCATAAATCAACCTTTGTAGTTTATTTTTCTCTCTGATGAGTAGTTCCCCTTCTCTAATCCTTATTTTCAGTGCTGATGTTAGCACCATCTCCATTTGTTGTATGTGAAAGATAACACTTCCTGATAATGAAGATATTAGTCAGACAATTACCAGAATTGCTGCTTTCTGAGTGTTTTATTATAGAAGAAGTGTGGGGGGGGAGGGCTTGCAGCAAGAGACTGTGCACAGGAGAGTGATTCTGCTGTCCCTGCTCTTGCTGGTGGGGATTCTCATCCACTGCCTCTGAGAATGAACAGCAATAAAGAATATCCAGAATCAAGATAGGATAATATCTAATAATTTCCTGAATGGACAAAGAAAGTTTTAGGGTGAATTTAGAAAGGTATTACTATCTCAGCTTTAATGATACTATACTTTATATTAATTTAAAATTCCTCAACTTCAAAATATTCTTGTGGCCTCCACTCTCAGCCCACACAAAGCTGCTAAGACAAGGTACCTTTCCAGGCTAGAAAGAGCCATCAGTCAGCAGCACACAATAGATATCAAAGACATCCCACTTCTAAAGGTATCATTAATACCAGTGCAGAACAAAGTGCACTGCAGCTTTTCATATCTCATCTGAAAGAAACCACAGTCAATCCCACCTTGCCTAGCTGAGGAGGAAGGGATGTATGCACTCTAAGGTTTCTCAAGGATGAGCACAAATTATGTCTGTTCAGGCAGTGTTACTTGGCTTTCTATTTGCTTATGGATCACTCCAGTTATTCCTTTAGGAAATAAAGCATTATACTGTCAGTCTTCAAAAATAGGTATTGTTAACATTAGCTTTACTTTACATTAAACGTTTAAATTATATATGAGACAACTCAGGGTAAGGGTGTGCAGTGCACTGTGGTGTGGAGACTGGAAGTCTGTGTGAAGGCACTTTCAGAGAGCTTTGTGTGAAGGCTCTACACCTGTCTGGGCTCAGCTACAAAGGAAATGATAAACCCTCTCTTAGTCCCAGTGACAGCAGCCCCCTTTCCAGAAGGAAGGTTTGCAAACCTCACACAGCCCTGTGTGCACATGGGTGTGGTTTGGGAGGACAGAGCCTGGCAGTGGTTTGGGAGTCACCCAGGCACCCTGAAGTGAAAAGGAAAGGCAGAATGGCCATGGGAAAGCTTCCTCAGCTGGGTGGTTCCAGCCCTCCTGTCTCTGCTGGCAGCATCTTCACATTTTCCCTGTCAGCCCAAACGCACAGGATAAGGCAGGAGCCCTTCCAGAAGGTGCTCAGGTAGATCCCTGAAGCACACCCGGGTGAAATCTTGGTGGGGGCACAGCTGCAAGTGGTTGCCAGGGAATTTGCCACATTCCCTTGCCCTTGCTGGGCTGTACCTGTGCCTAGGCACGCTGCTTTGCTCCACATTTCAGTGGTGAGCCATTTGGACCACGGTATGTATTTTATTCCTCATTTGTTCTGCAGATTAAGCTTTTTATTTGTGAGCATAGTGTCACTTTTCACTATTCTGTACCTTGCTAGGCAGAAACAGGTGCCTTATTTGTGGAAACTTTAAAACACAGTAAAACATAACACTAGTGGAAGCTCTCATGTTATTTCTACACCCTCTTGAGCCTTAGTTAAGTGAAGTGATAGGATATGACACTGCTTTTTGTTGTTTTTGGTAACTTTTCCAAATAAACAATCTCCTGGAAATAAGGTATGACATTATTAGGCAGGTACTGAAGTGAAAACTCAGTGCTTGTTTGCTTTGTAGCATTGTTTTACTTGTGCAGTGAAAAGAATATTGTGGCAATGTGAGTGGCAGCTACACATAATGGAATATGTGTTTATCCCTGTTTATGTTTGCAGCATCAGGAGTGTTAATTAGAAGACTCTATCTCCTGTGCAGCCCTAGCTGCCATATGTAAATAAATGTTACCTAGTTTGAGGTGAGTTATCCCAGGTGTAAACAAGCAAATCAGAGTTAGTTCAAACTTTTTGGTAATTCACAAGATTATTCTTTCGCTAAGATTTGATTCATATGATTCTTTAATATTCTGCACAGAATTTGGACTGCATAATGGCAGTACTCCTGCCAGCAACCCTATGCATCTGTCTATCAAAAAATAACATTTCTGTAATTACAGGATGGGTGATGATGCATACAGGGGAGGGAAATGCTGAAGGACAGCAGGAAGACAATCATAGCAACAAAACACACAACCTGCAGAAGTCAGAAGAATATTACAAAGATAAACAGAAACTTGTGGGAATTAGATCAGAGTTAAGTATTACTGTGGTGAACAGAAAGAATGCTTTAACTGCAAAAAGCCAAGTAACTGAACAGAGAGGGCCTCCGAATTTTGTGTGCTTGCAAATGAAGAGAATTTCCACTAAAGCATCATTAAACTGTAGCCTCTGATAAATCTGAAATGCTGATGAGTAAGATTTGATTTGTCACTGTTTGCCATTTGATTTTAATCAGTGTTTCTGCGAGTGCATGCAAAACTTGGGTTTTCAGGGGAAAGCTGATTCCCGGGCTGTGGGGTTTGTGTGCACAACCAAGGCAGAAAGGGTGACTGGAACACACTGAAGAGACAGAAATGCTGCTTTGAAGTCCCATAACTAGAGAGGAACATTAAAAGTTTCGGAGATGTGCTAGAAAAAAAAACTTTCTGGTAGGAGGCTGAATTTGGGTTGATTCAGAAACTTTTTGCTTTAACTCTTCTGCTGTTTGTAGAATAATTAGAAAAATCTAGAGAGATGAGGTGAGCTGAACTAATGTTGAGAAAAGACTCTTTGACATCTCCAGAGGGGTGATGGGGGGATTGTAACCCTTGAAAATCTTGTACCCCTAATCCTTTGCTGTCAAATTGACCCTTTCTGTTGTTTGAAAGGTGTGAAAGGATTGATTGATTGTTGTTTGAAAGGATTTCCTGAGGATTCCCTAAGAGTTCCCAAATGCTGTAAGGGATGGATTAGATGCCCAATGGAATGCTACAAACATAAATAAAGTTTATTTGTGCTGGATTAATTCAAGTTCATCAACGCAAAGAGAGCCAAGATAGACCTAAAAAAGAAGAGAGTAATTGAAGAAAAATGCTTAGCAAAGACACAGCCCCTCACCAGCCCATCCTAGCAGGGAGCTGAGGCTTGTGGAAGCACAGATTGTTCTCTCCTGAGAGCTGACCTTGGGTTGAAGAGGTAACATGGCTCCTTTCTCACTTTCTCTGTATTTTGCATGGCTATAAAAAAAAAAAAAAAAGCCCTTCCTTTTTTTTCCTGTATCTTAAAGGCATTTTACTAATGTAATAGATAAAAAAGAAATATGTTAAATAAAAACATTTATTAGAGGACATAATTTTAAATATTTAATGATATAATTAAGTCTTATTAATGTAATGGTCTTTATTCTTCAGTTTAAAAATTCACAAGGTTAATTTCCCTTTCATCTTTATTATGCAATGTTTGCCACAATTATTTGTTATATATTCTTATAAATATTTGATGAATATTAGAGATTTTAATTTAAACAAAAATATAGGTCATGTTTTACCACAGTGTTACTCTGGTGTTAAGCTGGAATTAGTGAAATTAGCAGAGCAGGGAGTCAGGCCCTGCTATTTCTCCAGTTATTCCAGAGTTGGCTTCTTTGACTTGAGTGATCCACAAAAAAAAAACCAACACACCTTTTACTACTCTCTCTTCACTTTTAAAGGCTTGCAAAGAAGCTGAGCATCACCAAGCTGTGGATCAGCCACATCATTTCCATGTTGTCTCCTCTGGGAGACATTATTTGCATCATCTCAGTCTCAGATACTTATTCACTTGATTTTTCTGCATTTGACAATAAAAACCACCTATCAGCATTGGCAAATGAATTTAGAATATATTTCAGGAGGTATTGACTTGATTCATTAAATTACTGGCATGAAAACCAGTTGTTTTTAGTAACATGATCTTCCCTCTATATGCTCTGTCTGTTTAGCTTCTTATGAAGAAGGAAAGTCCTTCAGCATGGAATCCTGTGCATTTAAATCATTGATATTTTCCTTCATTAGCAGTATTTCTTACATATGTACCAGAAATATATTTAGGGAAAATGGATGCTTTATTTTACCACTGCATTATGATTTTTTTTTTTTAAGATCAGTCTGCCAAACTACAATGTCAGCAGCTGCTGAAAAAAATCACTTTATGGGCAATATGTTGACTTCCCTCCTTAATTAAATAAAGAAATAAAGCAGAACTCTCTGGAGAAAAGTACTCTGAAATAAGAATATACTCCTAATCTGTCACTGCATTCAGAATGAAAAAACAAATACCATTTGAGCTAGCAGCCAGATTTCAGCTTGTGCTGCTATTAGATTTGGGTTATGAGGTGTGCAGAAGTACCTTTGGGTGAGTTTCTTCAGGTGGCCCATGCTGAAACCTGGCCTTGTGCTTCTTTCCCTTCTATGGGTACCCCCAGCTCCCTTTGGATTGCTCTAATTGTCACCTCCCAGGGACCTGAGATCTGCTGCTCCTCCTCCAGGTAAGGAAGGCACTTCATGAAGAGCTGGGCTGAACTTAAGGGGTTTATTATCTCCAGGACAGAGGAAGCAGAATGCTGTCCGTTTTTAAGGTATGCACTTCACAGCAAGAAGCTGCCCTTGCCCCTGACTGGCTCTTCCCTTTCCTGCTGCTCTGCAGGTGAATTTGTGAGAGCAGCTCACTCTTATCCCTGCAGGGATGAGGGCTGAACACACCTGGGGAAGTTTACTCAAATCTGGAGGAAATAAAGGCAGTTTATTTGGCCAGATCACTGCCAAGACCCGTCTAACCTTGATGTACTTTAGCTCTAAGTGATGAGAGCATCTATTGCAGCATTGTTTCTGGAATAACTCCTGTTGTTGTGTTACTGGCAGCACTGTGCCTGGGGGCAGTGTGGCTGTTAAAACAGGGCATTATGTGTTAGAAAACCATGTATTGGCAAAGGGTGGTGCTTTGCTCTGTCCTGTTTGCCTCCCATGGCTGCTAAACTGCACCAGAACTGTGTGTTCTCTGCAGAATTCATGAGGAACAGTCAAGGTACAAAAATTAACCTTCAGCAAAGCCAAGCTGGCAAACGGGAAACAATCCTGTGGGCTTCTCTCAGCACCTTCACTTGGAAACCACAGCTCTGCCACCACAGCCCAGCTCAGAGGTAGTGATGATGTCTCTTTCCACTTATAGGAAGTCCTACTGATTTTACAACTCATAAAAGATTCAATTCTCTCACCTTGTGTAGCATATCCCTATTATAGGCAACAATTTCATCTCTCCTGGGATCCACCCATCCCTCTTACCTCAGCTTTCAGAAGTCCATTAAAAATCTGTTTTGAGTATGCTTAGGCTTGCTATTATCTTGGAATCTTATGGTAAATCCTGCCTGAAAGTGAATGCTTGGCTTTGAGGTCAGGCCACAGTGAAATGAGGAATGGAGAAAAACTCTTCAATGGTTCCCCCCAAAATGAACTCGTCTGTGCAGTGGAGAAAGTTATGTGGGGAACTCAAGGGTTAAGCCTGCTTTTTAAAAGCAAGAGAGCCCTTAGAAATAAGCTTAAATAAATCAAACTTATTTAAAGTTATTATTTAAACTCATAAATAAGTTGAACTCTCTCTTGCAGATACACTTCCTTGTAGTTTTTCATTCTTTGTTTTTGGAGTAGCAGCTGGTAATTTTACCTCTCCACACTTTTATCTCCCAACATCTTCCCACTTCTCTTCCTCTGACTGTTCTTTGGTGTCAGGCAGCTGCTGCACAGAGCCTGCTCTCACTGACAGACACGACTGGATTTGTCCAGCCAGGTGATGTCAGAATTTTGAGGGAGAACACACAGAACTTGTTACATGTGTGCCCCAGTCATTATTTTATTTATTTATACTTGCCTGTTTTCTAAACTGTAGACAAAGACTACTTTTAAAAGACCCTAGAAGCATAGGGGGATTTGTTGTTAATCTTGTTCTAGGGTCAGGTTTTGTTGATGAATATGGTAATTTCCTTTGCAGAGAGAAAACTGTTATTTTGGTTCTGATAACACCAAAAACTATTTGTACTTTGACATTTGCACAATGTCCAAAAGAATTATTGGGCTTTTTTTAACTTACACCTCTGAGAATAAAAAATCTGACAGCAACAGGGGTGATTTGATTTTGCATGGAGGAGATAATTCATTTATAGCCACACAATTAATGCAGTGAACATTGAATTTCTCTCTCCTCTCGAAGAAAAGCACTGTTACATATTACTTTGGGATTTAGGAGAGTAGCTGTTAGAAAAAAAAAAAAACAGAAAAAAATTATTTTAACCTGCTTAATTACTGCACACTAGAGGGCACTTGAGGTAGAGCAAACAATATTTGCACAGCTCCTGTGACCGATCCAGCTCCTGATGTTCACAAGGCAGAGTGAAAACCCACAGCGAAAGATTAGCTTCCCAAATTGCATCCTGCACAACTTCTATCCTTCTGTACATTAATGTACCAAAAAAAAACCCAAAAAACCACTTTGAATGCCTTGCTGGATATAATTTTCTTATGTCTTTCTCCTAGTGTTTGATGTACAAAAGGAATAATTGTTTTTCTAATAGCCAACTTGACAGCAACTAGTCAAAATTGCAAACAGTGCCCAAGGAATAATAAAACCCGATAATGCATTGTTATTTTTATGCACTCTCTAATATCATTGGTGCAAAAAATACACAGATTAGTAGTTGGGGGTTTATATTTTATGATCTCTGGAGAGTGGAAGGGGCTCAGGGCTAGTTGTGTTTTATCGTGCTAAATGAAGTGTTTGGGGATGGCAAAGGATGTGCTAAGGGCCCACAAGCCCAGGGCTGCTGCTGAGCTCAACTTTTGTTTCTGTCTGACAGAAAAGACTTTTCCTTGGGCTGGAGGAGGAATTTGAATGGTTACAGGAATATGTTTGTCCAGTCAAAGCAAAAGTAATTTCAAAAGCAATGCATCTGTTTCTCCTCACATCTCAAGTAACGAGGGAATGGATTTGGATTAGATGTTCTCAGAAGGCCCAGACTCGAGAGCAAGGATTTTTGGGTGGTTGAGAATCACTTCTGTCACTTATGGCTGCTGCTGCTCGCTCTTCAGTGGGGCTTTCCAAGCTTTCTGTTCCAGTGCTGGGTATTGAATTTTAACCATGTGTGATCTCTGAAGGAATCTGGCATTCCTTTGCAATCCCTCACTTAAGTCTCTCAGGGTTTCTAGCCTTGCCTGTTAAAATGTAAACACGAATTTTTCAGAAGGGAAAAAAAATGAAACTAAACCTACCCCAACCCTATACCTTTATCTCACAGGCTGCTTGTATCATTTCCCTTGTTTTAATCTATAGGATCACTTGTAAGCATTATATAATGGATTTTTTTTCAAGTTACAGATGTCTTCAGTGACTTCCCAAACACAGGAGATCATTATTTTTCCTGATAACCAACTTGTGATAACTGTATGCAAGCAGGTTTTAAAGGTTGCAAGACAGTGATAAGAACCTGTGTTCTAAAGGTAATTATGTCTGTGTGCTGGCACAGGGAGCTGATAAAAGTGCATATTTTATTCAGAAATGTTCTGGACTTAAGATAAACCTTCTTGTTTCTTCTTATTTCATGCAATGTCAGTTCTAGCATACAAGGCAAATTAAATTAAATTAAGGAGTAATCCCTCATGTAATTTGAGCAAAAGGTGCCAATGACATAGAGTGGGTATTGCCTAAGAAAACAGCACTTAATTTATTTAAAGCTTTAATGCAACAAAAGTGGCAGGTGATGCCACTGTCCATAAACTTGCTTTAGTAACGTTCAAATCAGTTATTAATTTCTTATTACTTTGAAGTGGCATTTTAGTGGCAATCCCTGTAAGCAAAAGTAGCTTGCAGTAAACTCATTTATCTTGATCAAGCAATTCACTCTGGACTCATTAATTGCATGCAATTTTGGATCAGGCCCCATTTTACGTATTAAAAACGGAAATCAGCTACCGATGCTTTGATATCTCACTGGTAGGTGATCTGATGGGATAAAACGTGGATGTGAGGACTCAGCACAGTCGTTTCTTTTCCCCTCTCAAGCTCTGGCCTTGTTATTTAAATGAGATGACCCAAACTCTGACTCCAGCAGTAACTCTGGCAAGGCTGGGCTGTGACTGAGTTGCCCCTGAAGAGCTCATTTCAAGCTGCTTCTACTGAATATTTTTAAGCAATAAAGTCTAAACTCTGTCTTCAGGAAACGGTTGATTGCACTGCTGAGGAACAAAAAATTAAATTATAATCAACAACTGTTTTCACAAAAACATGAAAGTGAGAAAAGATGGTGGAATTCCATTATGCCACATATTTTAGGTGACAGATACTTCCTGTCTATATAGGCATGGGAAGTCACATTGGGGTTTTAATCCTTCTTATAAAAGCAAAGCAATATAGAAGAAAATCTCCCTGTTCTCTTCCAAGCTGAGGTTAATTTTTTCCCAATTCTCCATCACAACCAATCAAAAACCAAACAAAAACAACTCCAGAAACTAAAACCCACCTAAAAGAAAAAAACAAATAAGCAAACCCTCCAAAAACACAACCAAACAAAAAAAGTAACCAAAAAGTACCAAAAAACCAAGATGAAAAATAACCCCAAAATAACAATACCAACAACCAACCCATACCACAAGCCAATGCATTTTGTAAATATTCTGGTTTGTTGGTTTTTTTTCCTCCCTGATCTCAAAATTTAATTTGAAAAATTGTATTCCAGTTTGATCCAGGATGAGATTCAATCCTATTCATTTTGCAGATGACTTCTTTCTTCAGTACTGTCATTAAATTAAAAATCTTCATCCCATTGCAACTGAAGTAAGAGCTGCTTTTTGCTTAAAAAATGAAATGGCCATTTAGAAGATAGAGGAATAATCTTCCTTATAATATTTATTTAATAGCAAACAATTTTTAGCCAGCATATTCATCAGTCTTATGCTGTAGTGTGTGTGTATATATATAGCTCAGTATGATAAATATCATTAAATCATTTCATCTGGATAGGATGCAGAAAGTTGCAAATGTTCCTTTGCTATTCCAAGCTTATTTTTACATTAATTTTAATCTATACACTTCTTCCTGTCAAGATTTACTCCATCATCTGAAAGGCTTTCCAGCAGGGGAATCCATGGATGGCATAATCCATTTTAACAAGACACTTACCATCCTCTCCTACAACCTGAGGATGAAAGAGCACAGCTTTTGCCCTGGTAATTTCCAATTGCAAGAAAGGTCACGTAGAACAAATGGCACAAGTCAAAGGTTGAAATCAAAACAAAAAACTAAACTTTTAAGCTGCACTTGGAGGTACAACCTCTACCATTAGCTTTCTTCCCACACACGACTGTGCTGCCTATTTAAAGCAAGGACACGAGGGTTCTTATTAAGAAGAACTTTATTCTTGGTTGCTTCCATCAGGTGTTTTTAATAGAAATTAAAACCAGGTGTGCAACCACTCTTACTGAATCCTTAAAAAAGTTTGAAAACTGGCATTAATTCCCAAGAGTAAAGCCAGGCTGAGCATCCTCATGCTTTCCTTGTGACAAGATCTGTATTTTCACTGTGTGGTTCAGTTGGTGGAACGATGGGGGAGAAAAATACTCTTTGCCTCAGCAGAACCCCAGGTGAAAGGAAACCATATTTCTGATCTTATCTATTGCACTGCCAAGTGTTTTGTATTTCCCTCAAGGCTCTCTGCCTGCTTCAAGTATTGTGTGTTTTTATATCCATCCTCCTCCAAGGAATCCTCCCAGGCTCACAGCTCAGAAAGTAAGAGCTTGGGCTGAGGGAAACAAAGCCATAGTTAGATGTTTCTTCATTGACCTTGAAAAATGGCACATTCTGGGTGCGTTTTGCTACATTCCCATGAGTCTGAGACTTTTCAGAAGGAGGATTTGTGCAAGCAGAAATGCACCTGTTATCTGCAATAGCTTGCATTTAGTTAAGATAAAGTTGAGCAGAGCTACACATGGAGGGTCTCATGCACTCATAGGATCAGCACAGAAAATAAGATTAACAATCATGGAACTAAATTATATGGTATTCTTACTATATAGCAGAATATTGGGGTCCACGTTCTGCAGTTCTCCAACAGAGTAGTCATCTTACCTTTTGCTTAAGGAGGAGAGGTTTTCAGCTGCTCTGAAGGAGGTTCAGATGACCAGCCCTTTAAAAATAAAGTTGAGCAAGGAACCTGCTTCATTAATGTAGAACCTCACAGCATGTTCATTTCAACCACAGCATCCTCCTGGTCAAGGAGAGTTGGAGAAGAATGGAATTGAGTGCAATTCAACTTCCCCAACAGCACTAGCTCAGTGTGGAACCAGCCCTCCATTTCAAGAGTCCCTGCCTGTACCTGACCACGTCTGTGCCTTGTGCTCTTACCCCTTCCCTTTCGGCGAGCATCACACTTGGGGAGGATTCAGAGATACGATGCATTATTAAAAATAATACATTTAATCTGCTAACAGATAATCCATGCCCCATGAAAAGGAGAAAAGCCCAGTGGATGAGGAAGGTGGGCAGGGGATGGATGGCAGTGGCCTGTCCCTCTCGGGCTGCTGGCCGTGCTTTGTCTGCCCCGGATGGGACGAGCCCCCTCCAGCCCTGTAGAGCCAAAGGCAGGTGACGATGGCCAGCGCTGCGCTCCCCGAGCCCGCATCCAGCGCTCCGGCAGCCGGGGCCGTGCGGGATCCCTGGAATGTGCGGGATCCCCGGGATGTGCGGGATCCCCGGGATGTGCGGGGTCCCTGGGGCTGTGCGGGGTCCCCGGGATGTGCGGGATCCCCGGGGCAGAGTGGGGTCCCCGGGATGTGCGGGTTCCCTGGGGCAGTGTGGGGTCCCGGCGCTGTGCAGGATTTCGGCTCTGTGGGTCACAAAGAGGATTTGGGGACAGGGTCACGGACTTACTGCTCGGTGCTGCCTCCATCCCTCTCCCGCTGCCGGAGCGCGGCCGGCGCTGCCCTGGGGCTGCTCCGCGCAGCGCCCGAGGCCACCGAGAACGGCGAACCGCCTGCAGCTCCCCGGGCGTGTTGGCAAAAGCGTTTTTCAAGGATGCCCTCCCTGTCCCCGGGGCGCCCGCCCGCAGCGCTGTCTCACGCAGACGAGCGGCTGCCCGCGGCCCCTCGGGGTGCTGCCGCATCCCCCCAGCATCCTCTCCCGCGGGCATCACCCCAAAGGACGGGCAGGGCAGGGCAGGGCAGGGGGGGGCTCCTCCTCGCCGACGCTCCGGGCACGTCCCAGCCCCGGCGGGCTCGTCCCCGGTGGCCCCGCTCCGGGCCCGGCCCCCCCGCCCGGCGCCCACCCCCGCCCTCCCCTCCCTCCATGCCCGCATCCCTCCCTCTCTCCCTCCCTCCATCGCTCCCGGGCGATGCCCCGGTGCGGAGCTGGCGGCCCGGGCTCCCGGCAGGACCGCGGGGAGCGAGCGGCGCCGCCGCCCCTGGAAAAGTTGTGTGCCTGCCGGGGGGAAGGCGGGCAGGGGAAGGAGGGGGAAAACCACCACCCCAAAGTGCTTACACGAATTTCCCAGCGCTAGACCTGCCTCCGAGATCAGCCCAATAAGAGCTGTCAGGGGAGGCTCCCGGCTCACTTTTCCACATCGCTTCACAGTTACGTTTGGCAGGCAGGCAGGCACGGTGGCGCGCTCAGCCCCGGAATTAGCGGATTTATTTGGAATATCCTGCTTTCCTGGAGACGTGCGGCTGCCGCTGCCTTGTGCGAAGGGAGAATTTAATAACTGCGCTCCAGCATGCAGGCACAGAGACCCGGGAAGCCCAGCAAGCAGCGGCTCCGCCGGCATCCGCAGCCTCGGAAAGCATGAGAAGAAAATCTGGAGCACCCTGCCTGTTCCCAGCGACCGGCTGATGTTTTTTTTACCTCACCCTTTCAATCCGTGGCTGTGGGCAAGCGGCTCCCTTGCTCCTTGAAAGAGTGAGTATTCGTTTTCTACAGACAATTTGTGCTGGCTGGCAGAGGGCTCTCGCTCTGTGGGTTTCTGGCTGACTTGGGCTCCGTGTGCGTGCAAGGTGCGCTGGGCGAGCGCCTTCCTCGTCCCTAGGTGCGGTATTAGACTGAAGTGGGGTGCCTCAGTAAGTCGGATGTTTTCAAATTGCCGATAATGAAAATGTCGTGGGATGCTTGTCAGTTATTTATTATTATTATTATCATTATTATTCTCCTGGTAGAAGAAGTGGTGGTAATTGTATTTGTCTTCCCTGTTGTTGGTGGGTTTTTTGGGGAGGTTTATTTTTCCTTCCCTTCTACAACCCTCCTTTAAAGAATCAGGAGGACTTTGGATCACAGATGGTTGCTTCTGAGGCTGGCGAACCCGTTTCTTCTCTTTATTTTCTTATTTAGTACAATAAGTCTCTGGGCTATTTCACTGTGTTGAATAGATGCAGGGCTGCATTCATGCATTGAAATAGATTGCAGTTTTCGTGCTGAGAATAAAAATCACCCACCAGCCAGATATGTAAATGAGGGAGGAGGAGGCTGGAAGAACCTTGGGGGGGGAAATCCCCCCGATTTATTATCACCTTCCCTCCCCCCCTCAAAGCTTTGCACCCCCTAAGTAAATAAATAGGAATGGCTTCATAGCTTCCTTTCCTACTTTGAGAGAGGAAAGCATCCCAGAAATACTGCTCTTCTTGAAAGCTGCGATGGGAATGAATCTGTAGCCATAACTAGCCAGGAGTCATCCCTGTCCCACAAGTTGTTTTCCTCCCCATCCTTTGGCCGACTAAACAGAGGATGCACCCAGCTGAAACTTAGGAGCGGCAGAAAGCCCCTTAGCCCCAGCCGCTCATTTGCTGCCAAGGCTCCCAGAGCAGAAACGCGGGAGCCCGTGGCCCCCTGAAGCTGCTGTGCCACTGAACGCTTCATCTCCTCTTTGAGGAAGGCAGAGGAGGAACACATCCTTCTATTCTGCTTGGCTCCAGTATCTGCTGGGTAGCAGCATCCCAGTCGGGAGCCCCGAGCCGCCAGACAGCATCCCTGCTCGGCAGCACCAGCGCCGGGCTGGGCTGGCAGGCACCGCCGGCTTCAGCACCGGAGCCTGTGGCAGCTTCTAGGTGGGTAATAGAAAAGAGATTAATCCAAATCCTTATTTAGACTGCCTACCGCCATGAAGGTGACACTACTTAACACGGGCAGGAATTCCTTTGCGCTTCGTTGCCGTTCAGTCGTGTCTTGAATTTGTCGCAATTCAAACAGTTTGCGTTTGGTAGCAGACTAAATAGAGTGGAAGCAATCCAAGCTGGCATTTAGCGGCGCTGCACAGACCCGCTCGCGTTGCCAACAGGTATCAAACTGTACCCTCGCTCCCCTCCCTTCCACACAGGCACAAACGCACTCTGTGTGTCGTGCAAACGAGCCCGTCTCTTTTCTCTGAAAGGAGGAGAAACACTCATACAACTTTTATAAAGGCTGACACCTCTGAACAGCCACCTTGAGCGCGTAAAGGGCTCGCCCGTCGTGGCTCTGGCTATCGCGGACAGGTGGTTTTTGGGAGGTGCTGATGGCAAGAACTCAAATAGCGACAACTGTTTATTGTTTCAAATGTAACGTGTTAGCGCTTAATGGGAGGGAAGTTAACAGCTGCTCATTTCAGTTTCAATTAAAGAATAGAGCTGATAACTACCAAAGCCATAGATAAAGAATCCTCTTAACTTCGCTCATCCTCTTCTGGAAATTCTTCGAGAGTTTCTCTGCAACAAGGATAAGGAGAAATATGCAGTTCTCTTGTGTGAGTAATATTCCTCCTGTGTTCAATACTAGACTGCTGTGAACAAGTAGAGACTTCACAATAGCCTTCTCAGTATATAGAAGTAAATAATAAATAAATTCAGAAGAGCAGGAAATTAGTCTCACGTACATTTTATCTTTCTTAAACAGGATTATGAATATTCTGGAAGAAGTTAGTATTTGGCATACCCGGTAAATTAGCAAATTTCACACCCATAAAATCTGATAATATCAGAACCCAAAAGCTCTCTGTGATGGTACCTCCCAGCCTGATAGCGTGGATGGTTGTGGCAGAAGAACCCTAGAAAGGGAAGTGATTATTGCATGATATTTTCATCCTTTAAGCCTTATTGTTCCACCTCCCTGCTTTCAGAACGAGCACAGCTTTCTGCTAGCTTCTTCCTAAGCTATTTGTTAACTCCCTTCTTTTTCCAAACTTGCATCCTGGCTATGGAAGACTTTGATTTCCATGCTTAGTTGTAAGCTGAGGGCCTTCAGTGTCCTTGGAGATTCAAGCATTTCATGTAAGTTGGTTCTTAAATTATCCAGGTGAACAATTTGTTAACTGGGCAGGCTGCTAGCCAAGAAACTAACTTTGGACATTTTCTTCAATATTAAAAAATCAATAGCTCTCCGTGTGCCTGCTTAACAAATGCACCTGGTTTTAATAAGAAGTACGGCTGTAAATGACAGCTACTCCTTTTACGCCTTTCCTTAAAAATAAACCAGAAGTTTTAATCTCTGCTAGGTGAGGTAGAATCCTCCTCAGATGGAGTCTCTTGGTGGTTTTTAAAATGTTATTTAGTCATTCCTATCAGCTCCTGTTACTGAGGTCCAAAAAAGAGCTGTAAAGGGGGAAGTAGTCCCACAATCAGATTCAAATTCACTTTTTTGTGAGATTTGTTATCTTTTGAATTTTTGTCATTTGTGATCTTCAGGATTTTTCCAATAACATTGCACCTTTACCAAATCAATTTAATTGATCCCTGGGCACTTTATTTGCACCACTGTTAACATATGATGCATTGTCTTCTCAAAAAAAATCCTCTCTTCTTCAGGATGTAGAACCATTTCAAGTGAGAACTCACAGTCAGCCATGGACATAAATTTAGCTCTGTCAGCCCCTGAAGCTCTTCTTGAATTTTGTTTCTATTACCTCTCATGTAGTTGCAGATTTCATCTTTTTAAATCTTTGCTTAGGAAGACCATTCTCACAGAATTTAACTGAGACTTTTTCGGACATTTATTGAAAATAGGGGGCCTGGAACCCACCCACTTGACTCTTCTTGGTAGGCACAGATCATTTGATGTCCAAGCCCTGAGGAATGTTAATAAAGGGAGAGAAATAGTGATATCTGAGATTATGGACAAGAAGGGATGTGAACATGTCCTAAAATTTCTCGGAGCTGTGTATTTCTAAGTGATGATTGTGCATGTTTTGTGACAGAAAGCAACTGCTCATGCAGGTATTTTTATAAATTCCCCAAACCTATCAGATACCCCATATCTCATCAGTATTCCTTTTCCATTTTAATATTATTAAAGCCTGACCTACTATTAATACAATGGTATGCTTGTAGTACATACTAAAGTGGCATCATAAGAGTCTTTCATCTATGAGTATAAAATAATAAAACCTCAGTTCTTTCAGTGGAAGGCAATGCTATGGCAATTTGAGCTTGGAACATTTTAAGCATCATTGCTACCATAAGATCACATCAATAGAATTAAATTAGATCATGGAAACGCAACATTTTTCTTAGTGTTGTTGCCATAGAAAAGGTGGCTCACTTCCGAGCTTTTTGAACATAACTATTTGAGCAGTAGACAGACAGAGAACAAAATAAAGTCCAATTTGAGAGTACAAATGTTTGTCTATATATATACACACACACACTTATTTTCCTCTCCTTTGTTCTAGAATCTGTTCAGCATGTTTCTCATTTTATCAACCACGTAAATAACTTCAACTCAGTGGCATTTCAACTGCATTAAAAAAAAAATTGTGCCAAAATACATTGGATACTGGTGGCACCTGAAGTAATAAGTGCAAGCTGAAAAGAAAAAAAAAATTATCTGTGAACCAGTTCAGTTACCAACAGATAGTCTTTTACCTGGAGTCAGATGCTATAAAATCTGATTTCCATCTGCCTTAGCCATGAGAGCAGCCTTTATCCATGGGTTGGTTGTAGTGATAGCACTCATAGAATTGATTTGCCAAGGTGTTGATCGTGATGTGTCTTGTGGAAATCATTTGAAATTGAGAATGATGAGCACCCTGGCTCAGATTTGAGATTAGCAATGTCTCCCAGTCCCAGATCTGAGAAGGGAAAGCTCCCATGGGAAGGGTCTGCTGTACCTGTGGTGCCCAAGCCCTAGGCAAGCCCACGGAGGTGTTTCTCAGTGTGTCTCGGTCAGGTCTTTGCAACAGATATGGAAGTTCAAAACATTAGGAAAACAGTTCCTTGGTCACAGTTTCAGCTTTTGTGTGCATTCACCCCGAGTGGCTTTTTCCAGGGAAGCAATGCTCAGCCTCAATTGAGAACTCCCATTTACACCCATTTCCTTTGCAGTCACTGATGATCAGAGTCATATGAGCATATTTTATATATTTATGTTTTATAAATATATAAAACTTATATATTTTTATACATATATATTATTTCATAGCCTTAAATACTACAGCAAATGGAGTGCATGCACTCAAGAGGGAGTTGAGTTCTCTAATTGAATATCACAACACTTCAGATGTGAATCTCTCTTATGGATTAAATGTAACAGCCCTGACTGCCCTTTAAGTAACAGAGCATCAAAACTTAATGTCACTGAAGTTTAGATTGAGTCCTGTGTTCTGGTCTCTGACCTTTATTTTTTGTGTGTTTCCAAAAGTTAGATGAAAACAAATGAATGGGGGGAAAAAACCTCACAAAATCTCAGCTTGGCAACTCCAGATGAAATAAGTTTAACATTGGAGAGTCCTAATTCTTTCCAAGCAACTAATCTAAATTGATAGTAAAACTGCCATCAAATTCAGTGACGCAAAATTAGAAACCTTCATTTCTAATTTCAGGTATCTCAGCAGAGATTTGAGGTTTTGTGCAGTCATACTGTATACAGTTAGGAAAGTCCAGATATGTTCAGAATTTTCCTCTCAAAAGGTTTTTTAATGCACGCACACGGTCATGCATACAGCTGGGGAGTTTACGTACTTTTCATCAGGTCATGATGTCCAGTCATAATTTTATAATCTTAGTTTAATCGGAATACATGTCAGGAAAACATGAGTTTTTCCTCAAGTATTATATTTTGTTTAATTCTGTAGGAAATACCCAATATTCGTTAAATAAGAATATGAAAAGTCTTTTGTGCATATTTATATATTAAAAAAAAAAGGCTGAAAAAGAATCCCAGAAAGCAAGATATTTATGTCCTCCATTAATATTTAAAGATTTTTTTTTTTCCCCCAGGAAGTACAGGATAAGCACATCCCAGCTGCTGAAAGTCTCCTGATAAACAATGCCCCAGGCAGAGCATGGCTCACACCTCATTCTCAGTCGCAGGCCGATCTGTTTGCCTTTTTGTGAGCACAAGTTGCCTTTTCTCCCTTCTCTCCTGGCAGAGCGATGGAGGTCCCACATTATGTAATTCACCTTCTGGGGGGGGAGCAAGGCTGGGGCAGCTGAGGTGGTGCAGTCTGTGCAATGCAGTTCTGTTTTAGTCAGAGGAAAATCGCTTTAATCAGTGGACTGGAGAGAATAAAAGTTACCTCAGATCACTTCTTCCTCTTGCTGGAGGATGAAAGCAGTGCTGATGCAACTATTTTTCTTCTATTTAAGTTTTTGGACCACTCTGGAAGTCTTGTCTGTCTCTCCTCTCTGTTTTGAACTGGCATCATGAGATGATGTTCTGACACACATCAGAGCATCTGACTCCCAGAAACCCAAACCTTTCTTTTTGCCCAAGTATAAGATTGAAAGGGAAGGTTGCAATTTCCTTTTGTTCCTCCGCAGAGCTAAAATAGATGTATTGCCATTTAAATACCTGTGTCTTTTATATCAGTGTCATGAAAAAAAAAAAAACATCTCCACACCAAAAAACACCCAACCCAATCAAACAAAAAACTCACCCACCCAACCAAAACCAAAATGACCTTAAAATCTTTTCAGTACTGATTTCATCAGGGAGGAAATTTCACCTTCAGCTGCAAACTTCATAGCACGTGCTGTCTCTTTGTCCTGTACCTGAGCATGTGTAGCACACTAGAAGTCCAGAGCACTGCACAAAGCAAGGAATAATAAAGAATAAAAATAGTTTGAAGGTTCTGACGACACTCGTGGTGGGTTTCTTTAACAGCATTCTGGTTCCATAAAGTAGTGGATGCTTCTGGAAAGACTGACAGCTTTATATACAAAACGTCTGAACCTTGACAGCTTTAAAGTTGTCCCATATTGGTTTTACTATCGAAGACTAACAAAAATAAGAAATTCTATTGATACCAAGAGAAGTTATACAATAAGCATGATATCACTGGGTCAAGATACTCTTCTGTGGTTTGTTTTTTTTAAGAAAGGATTGCCTGACAGTAAATATTTATCAAAAATTTAAAAAAATATATATTTAGCTAGTCACACAAAACAGATTTTGTAGATATGATAAAGCATCATGTTTAGCAGTCACATAACAACAATTTGTTATTATAATAATTGAGATATATTTCAGTGTGATGAATGTTGTCATTTTCTCTTTATCCCAAAACCTCAATGAAGTTGTGACAGATAAGGACCTATATCTTAGAACAGCCTCATCTTCACTCCAGAACAGCAGGTTATGATGTTTCCCTGTTAAAGCAACAAAGTAAGGGAAAGAAGGAAGAGGATTTATCTTAGAAAGGCTTTTCTAAACCTTCCTTCTGTCTGCCTCTGAAACACACCCCTAAAACTGAAGGAACCTGCTCTTGGTAATGATAATCTTCTAGATAGATTAATAAATCCTTCAGTAATTATTAGAGCTCTAAATGTTGAAGAAAACTTGCATTTCTGTAGCTGTGTGTATCCTTGCATGTCCATATTTTCCAGTGCATGGATTCCCTCAGCTACACTGTGCCTAAACCAGTCCTTTAGCATTTGACACAAGCTCAGGAACTCACTTAATAACCTAAAGAACTGTGCAGAAGTCTTTAAAGAGTAGCAGAGCATGACTAAGCTTAAAAAGATCAAGTGACATATCTTTGCTCACGGAATTACTCTGTGTGTGGGTAGGGCAGAACACCTAAGACAAAAGCAGGAGAAAGGTAATGCCTGTTGCCATTGCTGCTGAAATAAATAACGCTGCAGGAATCTGCTTTTGATTTCCCAGGCAGCCATAAGCAAATTGCCACAAGTGGTACATCGGGATAAACTCGGACAGTTGATTTGCACTGGGATTGGCAGGGAGCTCTGACAGCACAAAGCATTCCTCGCCCTGCTCCCATAGCACAGCTCGTGTAACATTTCCCATCTCATTTCCCACCCCGTGCAACTTCAGGTGCATGGCCGAGGGAAAGGATGTGTGGATAATGCTTTAATGCTTTTCTGTGTCACAGCTAACTCCAGGTGACACAGCAGTCCCTTAAAATCACGGCTAGTGAAATCTACTGCAGCTCCACGGAGCAGTGATGGTTTGCAGCAGTGCCTGGGCCATGCCTGGCCCCGAGTGTGGCTGCTGGCTCTGTGCCTGCCCAGCCCCTCTCCAGGGCACTGGGATGTGCTGGGACACAGGAATTCCCTCCTCATGCAGCCTGGGCTCAGACCAGCACATCTCGGGGGGGAGAGGTTTCTGTCCCCAAAACCTGCCAGCATCAATGAATGAAACCATGGCAGGGTTACCATGACTGGATAGCAGGAGTCCATCAGACATTTATTTAAGTAGTTTGCTGCCTCTAATTGCTTGTTTCTCCTCTTCTCCAGAAGTTTTCCTCCACTCAATTTTGTTGATTCAACTATTTCTCTGCTCTCTGAAGTATACAGTGAAACTTCACATGCTTGTTGTCAGCATAATTGTTCTCAAAACTTCCTGTTGATGTCCTATAGTTGATGGGTTCTTTAGTTCTGCAATGATCTGGGTTAGAATCTTGAAGGAAAAGACTTTTTGGAACAGGATTTTGGTCCAAATTGTGTTTGTTAACCCACATTTCACTGGCCTGTCTTAAAATGTTGATTGAAAATAGCACAACTGCAAGGACAGTAAACTGCAGTGGAGAAGGAATGGGAATGGAGAACAATTATTTGGAATGTGTAGCTTGCATGTTGTGGGGGCTGAGGAGGGGGTAAGAGCCTCTTAAATGAAAATTGCTCTTGGTGGAATTACAGCATGGGCAATGGCCTAACCCAGCTCTGTCAAAATGATTTGGTTTTAAAAACACCTTACTATTAAAGGCGTTTAAGTTAACAAGATCATTTTGACAGAACTGGGTTAGGGAGTGACTGCACACAGTTCTGCTGGCAGATAAGAGGCAGGAGAGTCTGGCCAGGGCATGCAAGTGGCATTTTGCAGTGGGCACTGTGAGCAGGGTCTGAGGCACTGCCATGGCAGCGTGGCTGACGGCAGCCTCACTCCCTCTTCATCTTGCTCTTAGGTGGAGAACTGCCTCTTAATTTGACTATTTTGTGAGTGAGTAATCTTTACACAAAAGAACAATCCACTGAGGAATAAGTGTTATTATTTATGGCAAGAAGTGTTCATTCCTTTGCAGAGGAAAACATGAGCATGCTGCCTTATCCAAGGTGATTTAAATCAAGTCCGGGTACAATTTAATAGATAAGTACTGGGAACAGGATGAGTATGGAGCTGAGTTATGCAGGCGAGGATGACATGTTTATTTGTTGGTCTTGATAGTTCTTTTCTGGTGGAATTTAGGTTTGTTCTGCTTTCGTGGCAAATTAAAAACTTTTACCACAGTTCTCTTGTAAGTGAGAGGGATGGAGCAGCTCTGCTGGGAGGAAAGGCTGGCACAGCTGGCATTGTTCACCTGCAGAGGAGAAGCTTTGGGCTGAGCTCAGGGTGGCCTTGCAGGGCCTGAAGGAGCTGCAGGAAAGATGGAGAGAGACAATTGGCAAGGGCTGGAGGGACAGCACACAGGGAATGGCTGCCAGTGGCAGAGGGCAGGGCTGGATGGGATCTTGGGCAGGAATTGTTCCCTGGCAGGGTGGGCAGGGCTGGCACAGGGTGCCCAGAGCAGCTGTGGCTGCCCCTGGATCCCTGGCAGTGCCCAAGGCCAGGCTGGACATTGGCACAGTGGGAGGTGTCCCTGCCATGGCTGGGGTGGCACTGGGTGAGCTTTAGGGTCATTCCAGCCCAAAACCACTCTGGGACTCTATGAAGAAGAGTAAGAAGAATTCCTCCAAGTGGGACTGGAGCATTAAGACCTTTTATTTCTCTTACTGAAAACAGCTCTGTTGTGCTGCCAAACAGGAATGAGTGAAGCAAAGATAATCACTTTTCCCACTGTGGGAAGGCTTTGCAGCATTTTGCTGTTTTTGATGGGAAAGGACCTTCTCTGAATCCTTGAGATAGAGGACGAGGAAGCCAAAATTGTAGTGTAGCCAATATCTAGAGAGATAAGAACAAACCTAAAATGTTTAAGAAACAAGAACAGTATGAAGAAAAAAAATTATAAAATCAACAGATATTCCACACCTGTGGGGACAGAAAAAAAAAAGGTAAGAAATGGCACTGGCTGGCACTCTCTAGGTGGTCATTGAATGAAGGCCTCTCATCAGTTATTTGAGATTGCTTGTATTATAATGAGGATTTGCTTAAATTAGCATCTAAGACAAAAATTACGTGTTTAATTTACAAAATATAGTGGATCCTGAAAATTCTACCATAAAAACCCTTTCGGGCAAAAATCATTAGGGTTCTTTTTGTATTTCTGGTGTAAGACATTTAAAGAAAGCAGTACCCAAGGGTTTTTTTACCTTAATAACAGTTGTTTAGTAACTCATAAAATCCATCTCAATGAAATAGTGAGGTCAAAGGGCTGAGATGCTGCATATCGTCACTGCAACTGAAATAATGAAAAAACTTTGCTGCAGTTCTTAAGACAACTCTCCATGTCCCTTGTGTGGAGAAACACTAGCGTGGCTCTAAAATCTTTTAAACTGAGATCATGGTGTAAATCAATGCACTGGCATTGTAATAAAGTGGTTTATTTGACCAGATGAATATTCTGTGCTTTGAAAATGAAAAAAAATTGATTTTTGTTAAAGCTTTTTATGATCTTACTTTGCTTCTTTTTGGATGGGAAGTTTATATTTTCAACTACTTTTATTAACTTTATTAATCTTTTCAACAAATTACTGCATTCCAGTGGTCACCATTTAAAGCTACAAGATGATTTTAAAATGACTGTCGTGCAAAGAACTCTATCAGAAGTGCTTTCTTCCACTCATACACAAAATGATCTTTATACCTCTGTAAGTGTCCACTGCCATACCTGGCTCTAACTCTGTGCAAAGGGTGAGCTCCCAGCTGTAACCTGCACAGCTCGGAGTTCCAGAGAAGGTCCCAGTGTGTATGACATTGTTTGCTGAAGCTGTGTGCTGGTTATGTCCTCCTGTTAGGTTACAAAGCTCTTTGTAATCACCTCTTTGTAATCTTGTACTTGTACAAGTACACCCCATGGCTGAGTTTTATGAGTAGTGTTCCAAGATGCAAGTTCCTGTGAACAGAATAATATTTTTCTAAAATTCTATCAGCACACAAAGTGGAAAACAAACCACCCAGCTTTATCTGTACTTCTCTACAGGCTGTGCATGCAGAACAAAATTTATGAATACAGTCTTAAGTTTTTGAAAATATAAGGCAGTTCTTTGAATCTCTGCTCCATGACATAGTGGTGCATTTTCTTTCATCTATTTGCTACATTAAAGACATTCTTTATATTTTAAATATCACTTTCCCCTCTCAGGCACGAATGGAGAACTAAAGCAGTTTTGTAAACAGCTTTGCTGGATTAGAGTTGATCTGGAGTTGTATATATCAGACAGTGTACAGGGAAACCACTCAGAAGATCACTGAAGTTTTGTTTAAGACAACAGCCCAAGGCCATATGAACATTTGGAGATTAAAAGCAAAAATTATGCTTTTATCAACACCAGCAAAATCTTCATGAAGGTGGAGCACTGCCTCCAGCCCTGGGCCAGCACAGCAAGGAGCTGGAGCTGCTGAGAGAGCCCAGAGGAGGCTCCAGGATGAGCAGAGCATGGAGCAGCTCTGCTGGGAGGAAAGGCTGGCACAGCTGGCATTGTTCACCTGCAGAGGAGAAGCTTTGGGCTGAGCTCAGGGTGGCCTTGCAGGGCCTGAAGGAGCTGCAGGAAAGATGGAGAGAGACAATTGGCAAGGGCTGGAGGGACAGCACACAGGGAATGGCTGCCAGTGGCAGAGGGCAGGGCTGGATGGGATCTTGGGCAGGAATTGTTCCCTGGCAGGGTGGGCAGGGCTGGCACAGGGTGCCCAGAGCAGCTGTGGCTGCCCCTGGATCCCTGGCAGTGCCCAAGGCCAGGCTGGACATTGGGACAGAGGGAGGTGTCCCTGCCATGGCAGGGGGTGGGATGGGATGAGCTTTAGGGTCCCTCCCAACCCAAACCATTCTGGGATTCTGTGAAATACACTCTTGAAGGGCCACGTGCTTCTCTTTTATTACTTAGATAAAGAACGTTCTGGCTTCACCAGAATAATTTTGTTGTCATTCCATACTCACCACTGCTTTAGACCATGGCACAACATAAGAGGGGAAAGTGCTACTGTGCCTCACCTTCTGGTCTTCCTCGATTTTCAAGTCTGCCTTTACATATGGCTTTTAATATGTTACCATAGCCTGTCCTCCCCTTCCGCACACCTAATCCAGAGGATTACAATTTAACTGCTAGACACTTCTCAACTTTCCTGTTAGCCGATGTGTAAATTGCTGGGCTACATATTTAAAATGCCTTCCATCAGCTCCCAGCCACATACATGGTGTTCTTCTCGAAAGAATGGGGCAGAAAAGTCATTGCCAAATCTGCTAAAGAAATCTGGGGGCAATCCATGCACTGCATAAAGTGTATGCCCTGATTCACTGATAGAGCCTGAATCTGCTTCCCAAATAACTCTTACGAGGCTCCTGCAGTCCAGGTTGAGCTGCAGAGAACTTTATCCAGCTCGATAGTTCCACACTGATCACATTTCCCTGCAGAACTGGGACATGCCAAAGTCCCACTGAGTTTTTTCCCTTTGCCCTGCGCTGCCCAGCTTTGCTGTCAGTGCTCAGAACCTGCCAGCTCTGTGTGCCCTGAGCTGTGTCTGCTCCTCACGGGGCTGTTTGTCTCAGGGGGGTTTCATGGCATGGCGTGTGCACTGCTGATATTCCTGATGTGGTTTGGACTTGTTTGCCTTAAGGTATTGCTGAACACACAGCTACCGTGAGGACAGTCCAGTCACTCTGAATCTTCTCTATCAGCGTGAGTGGATAGGACCTACATTTGATTGGAGTAAATGAAGAGTAACAAGCAGGAAGTCTGGGGGAGGAACTGAGGAGGGATGCACTGAAATGAACTTAATGCTTTCTAAGGATTGAGAGTGGCAGTGTGAAAACCAAATATCCTGTTCTTTCTTCAACCAGAAATGTTTCTGGGAGCGTTGTATTGTTTTATCTTATTTATTTCATTTTTTTTAGAAGGCAGGCTGTGGAGATTAATTAGGAATTGTTTTCAAAAAGCTTCTTGAATATGAAAGGAAGTGCTTTATTATTATTTGGTCCTGTTGATAACAAGAACTATACCAGCTTGTGCTGGATGTGTAAGGAAATCATTCATGTCCACTTGGGTCCTTTTCTCTGAGGGGTTTTCAGGGTTTATATAGAAAGTGATTTTTCACGCAGAAACAGAGTCACACTAGAAAGAGAAGAGTACATTATATTTAGCTCAGTTCTGCCCCCCATTTTGAATTTAATCCTGGATGTTGGTTGGAGATGCTGTCTCTTGCTCTGTTTTACAGTGGTTCTATTTCTCCTGTGTTTTGATTCTTGCTCCATTGAAGAAATCAGAAAAATCCGTGTCCTGGCAGGCACAGGCACCCACTCATCCAGTCAGATATAAAGAGGATCCCATTTGAGCAAAACCAATCAGTTTGACTGAAAGTTTGGCTGTTTCTCTCTTTTGATACCTTCTACCACCAAACATGCCCCTGGAAATCTCTGTTTAACATGTGCCAGAAAGCAGCAGCAGTAAACTCCATTTAATTCCCTGGACTGAAGAGCCTTTCCAGAGGGTGACTGATGCATCCCATCATTAGACTGTTTGCTCCTCTTCCTTTTCTGGGATTGAGAGAATGTCAAGACATTTAAAGCCTCTCTTGCTTCTCTCACATTTTCCCCAAAACTTCCTCAGGAGAGGTTGCTGTATTCTCTGATTCCTTTATTTCCACCCCAGTTGGCAATGAGGCCTATAAAGCTGCAGGTTTTCTTGTAATGGATATTCCCCTCATTCTGGATGCATTGTCAAAGCACTGCACTATTAGCTCACCATTCTTCCATGCTGCTTGAGAGATTGAGTTTCACTTTGCTAACAGCTCCTCTTCCCTTCTAACAAGACAAGTTTCTCACAGTTTCAGGTTTTCATGCAACAGATTTCACAGTTGCTTTGGCAATTACTGAAGTTTTAAAAAAATACTTTCTACGTTGTTTGCTTTTAAAGGAACAGCTGACTTTTGCCAGTCATGTAAAAGGTGTTTGTTCTGCATGTTTATGCCACAAGTGTGTACAAACCAACCCTACCCCCCCAAAAAAACCCCCCAACTAAGCTCTCAGGATTTTCATAAACATGCAACACTGGGAATTAATCTTGAAGCAGGAGAAAACCAGCCTAAAACACAGGGTATGCTTAAAAATAGGCATTCCTACTCTCTCGTATATAGTGGTTTCTCCTGAGATTGTTTGGATATGAATCAAAGAAAATGTATCAAGGCTCTTTTCACACAACTCCATAACTCTGTAATGCAGCCCTTCTCTCTGAGCCACATCCCATCTAGTTTTCCATGTGATCCATGGCTGCATTTCTGGCTTTGCCCATCCCTCTGGCATCAGCCCTGCTATGTTAACTTGCCTTTCCATTTCAAGGAATATTTACTCTGAGATGAAACGTGGTGTGACCTTTTAGTACATCAAAGGGTAGGCAAGGAAAGAAAGACAAAATGCTCCCAAGCGCCCATCTAGGAAAATGTCTTTGAAATGAAACACGACTGTGTGTTTTCTCTGAAAGTGAAGGAGAGACAGTGAGACCTGTAGTGCAGATGTGCATTAATGAGTTTCCTTAGGTCCTGGCAGTGGTCTGGTTTGGGAATCATGGGTTTCACAGAGGATTTAGCAATGCTGTTTCTCTGCTGGGCACTGGTGCTGCTGCAGAGAGGTGATGGCTAAACAGACAATGGGCTGCTGGACCCTTGTACACTCAGGAGAAGTTTTTGTTTTGTTTTGTTTTTTTTTCTTGTGGAGGAAAGGAGCATAAGAATGCAAGAACACTATTTTGATTTGCTTATATGACAGAATATGTGTTTGTAATTGACCACATGAACAGTGCAGGGTAGTGAGAAGGTTGGAAGCTTCTCTAGACCCTAAGATGAACTGCAAAATCCCAGAATTGTCTGGGTTGGGAAGGACCTTCAGGATCCTCCATTTCCACCTCCCTGCCACAGGTAGGGACACCTTCCACTAGACCAGGTTGCTGCAAGCCCTGTCCAATTCTTAGCCTAAATAGTTTCCTAAGTGTGTGTAATCATTCATCTGGGTCTTCTCACAGTGTCTCAGGCAATGAAAGAATACACAGAATCAATTTAACTATGCAATAATATTATGAACTACAAATTTGAAACGTAACATGGCTTATTTATTATGTAAAAGTAAGTAAGATGTTTCAGAATGCTTTTCTAAGCTCTTTAGTCACTGATTTGAACTTTCTTTTTTTCTTTCCCCCACCAGGAATCTTTAATGACTGGAAAACTCAATGGATCATGTTTTTATCATCTAAGCTATTTTTACATTGACTGTGCTGTAAACACATGGAGGAGCTGTAAGTAAATGTTCTGTACTGCGTGATGAATTGGATTGCTACAGTCTGGAGGAAAGCAAAATAATAATTTCATTTCTGTGGTGATTTGCGTAGCTTGTGGTACAATGCCAGAAAGACTAACGGAAATGCTTATGGATACATGGACTCCATTAATAATATTATGGATTACTGTCCTTCCTTCCATTTATATGGCTCCAATGAATCAATCTCAAGTACTACCAAGTGGATCCAGTACAGGACTAAAAAGGCTAAATGAAGAACAAAGAGTTTTGCACCGTTCCAAGAGAGGCTGGGTTTGGAATCAAATGTTTGTGTTGGAAGAATTTTCTGGACCTGAACCAATCCTAGTTGGCCGGGTAAGGCGAGATTTGGGTTTCTTTCTCTGAATGTATAAATGCATGACATGAGCAGGTCCTCAGTCATTCAGACTCTTCTCAGGAATTTCAGACAGGTGCTTTGTGATTCCAAAATAGTTCTTTAATATCCATAGATTTGTGCTTTAAATGTACCTGACTGTAAGGACATGGTTTCCTAGTTAGCTAACCTGCTATTTCCAACAGAAATATGCATATTCCATTTGTCAAAAAACCCCCACAAGTG
The DNA here is from genome assembly GCA_037013685.1 of Acridotheres tristis. Taxonomy (NCBI): domain Eukaryota; kingdom Metazoa; phylum Chordata; class Aves; order Passeriformes; family Sturnidae; genus Acridotheres; species Acridotheres tristis. The sequence continues at coordinate 3,317,188 of CM072898.1, forward strand.
TGTTCACATCCTTTCTTTTGTACCATTAGTCACCACTCCTCACCTCTGTCAGCTGAAGATTTTTACCAAAGCAGCTCTTTGCAATATGTTCCTATGCATTCCAAAAGGTTGCTACACCTACAGGTCATGTTCTATCTCCAGTCTGATGAATCAGGTTGTTTATGCTCTGAGCATTTTTAAAAAACAAGAACCAAAAAGGAAAGTGTGGACTGTACAGCAGATTATGAGGTCCTATGGAGGTCTATGCACACATATGGAATAACATTGTTGCCACGGATTTTTTAATTTATTTCAAAGTTAGGAAGATAACACAGGTCAAACTACACTATTTTTCAGTGTCCCAGCTTTTCTGCTGCCCTAAAGCTTTGCTTGTTGCCATGCATTAGTTTATTCTGTAGCTCAGTGTGTTACCTCCAGTCAGTGAATCAGCCTTGCACTTCTGTGAGCCATCTGTATCCATCAGGGATGAATTATCCTTAGAATTATTCTTAGAAAAGAATGATCTGTTCATAAATGCATGTTTGGTAGTGAGCAGGTATAAATACCTTAATTGTTTATCACTGAAGTTCAATTCCCTCTGAACAACCAAGTGCATTATTGTCTTATTAGCTGGAACTGAGGTTGAGTAAAAAAAAAATCTAGAAAAATTATAGATACCAGTTAATTTCATGGTAATCTTGGAATTTCTATGGACAAATGAATAGCAAATAGTATAATATAGGGACTGTCAATAGCTCTATCTATTACTGAAGAGAACACAGATCAAGTGCATTCCCAAATCTTCCCTAGTGTAGCCACTTTCCAGGCGAGACTCAGGGTCAGAAGGTGTAATGAGCTTTCTATCCAGTGACTTTTGGTGCTGTGTCAATTTACATTTATATCAGGTATTTGGTATCTCTTCTCATTTGTTTCTCTGGGGTTAGTAACGTATCTCAATTTCACAGAGACAGCAACGTGCATATTTCACATCTTAAAATGTTTTATTCAACCCATTCTTTCTGGGATATTTTAGTCGAGCTTTTAATATTATTTTGAGTAGCTGGGGAAAATCCTGGCTTCGTACTTGGTGGTATTTTGATTTTCAGGGTATATCCAGGTCTAAATATTTCTACTATTTTAAGGGGTTTTTTTGTGTGGTTATAATATCCTGAATTGTTTGAGTCATTGGTGAATAGAAGTGGGTAGGTTAAACTAAGCCAAACCAAGGAAGACATTATCCCATCTTCTGCTGGCATTTTAAATAGAATTAGCTAAAATGCTGTGACAATCTATTTGTTGAGACTGCTGCATAATTAAAACACTGCATGTTACAGACGGAAATGAGCAAGAAGCGAAGTTTGTTCCCATAGGGAGAAATTTTTGGATTATTCATTAAAATGACTTAGAATATTTTTGGAATTCTTCTCTCTATTTTTTCACCCTCTCCAGAAAAATCATCCATATTTCTGACTTATTTTTCTTTCCTAAGGCTTGTGAGTACTGAGAGTGCTTTCAGTCTGTGGGAGCAGAGGTACTCCCCAGCTTTCAGAGCTGCTCTTGATCCTTCCTCACTTGAAAGCAGAGACTCCCTCCCTCAATTATACTTCTTGGCAATCCTTCCCAAAACTTTAGGGTGCACAGAATGTCACAAGCAAAATCCTTTCCTTTTCTGTGAAGCTGGGCTATGGTTTGTCCTCTGTCACCCTCATTGTTTTCTTTTCCACTGCAATTTAAAAATAACCTCCTGCTCAGAACTCGTAGTGGATTTGCACTTACCTGCTTCCTCCTCCTGGACACTCTTCCTCCAGCCTTTTGAATTTTTCCCCTGCCAAAGGATTTGCACACCTGAGGTGTCTCCTTTGTTCTGGGACTTTATTTTTTCTGCCCTATGACTTACCTCGATTTTCTTTATTCTTTTTTTGCCAGACTTTGATTGGAGGGCACTCAGTAAAACAGGATACAGTGAATTAGTGCAGAGAGTTTAACATTGTGGAGAGAGTGATATCAAATATCTGCCCCATTTTTGCTGCATCTTCTGGATATAAATGTGCTTTTGTCCTGTTACAGAGTCAGTATTGCTTGCCATGTGCTTTTTACATGTTGAAAATTCTAGCATAATCTTCAAACAAATGTTTTATTTGGTGGTTAATTGCTTCAAAGAAAACATTCTAGAAGCAAATCTAATTATGTAGATCTTTGTTACAGTTTTTGTCCCTACACTGTTGTAGAGTGTACCTGGTGTTTTTCATAGTCATGTATGTTTTGTACAAACATTTAATTAGGTGCTTTGGGGAATAAATACAAAAATACGTCTTGCACAAACAGGAACAATACACACACAAGCAGAATTTGTTGTATAGTCTCAAACGTACCTTTAAAACCCATTGAAAATTCAGCTCTTAAGAACTGCTCAGAATAGAACAGATACTTAAATAAGGGTTTTCGTGTTAGTGGGTGGAAAGACACTGAATAGAAGCATTTGGTCCTAACAGAATTGATGGAACATGTCAGCAAAATAAAACTGAAAACTGAGATTAATTTTATAGGATACAAACAGATCAGTTTGCAAATAAAAGCCTGAATGCAGAGTCTGTGAGTTCCTCATTGGTTAGAATGGTCTCATACCAAAGTTTGTGCAGTGCAGAGAAATTTAGCAAGACAGAATTACAGGGGTCTGTAGTATCTTTTATTAAACTGCTCAGTTTTTCCAGGGGAAACAGCTTCCAGACATAGAGACTCTTCTCCAGAGTTTTAAGTGTTGCAATGCAACTGCACACACTTCAAAGGTGCTTGTTCATTGCTGTTCTGCATGGATATAGAGAAATAAATGCATTCCTTGTGTATTTGCTCTAATAAATGAAGTAATCTGGGGTGAAACTAATAGGAGGAATTAATGTGAACACCTTTTAAAGTGTGCTGTCTTTCTTCAATGACTCGAGTAAAGGACCGGAGCAAATCTTTTGCTTTCATTCTTGAACCTCTTAGAATGAATTTGAGCAATACGCACTTTTAATGCCAAATTTTGTCATTATGTTTGGTAAGATCAAGCTCAAAATGAGCAACTCTACTTGAGTTCACGTGTCTGTAAAGAAATGCTTTCTGAATTTATGAGATTTCTCCATAAATTGCCACAAATATTCTAGTTTTCCTTTCCCTTTTTTTGGCTATATTCATATTGTATTTATTTTGCCACATGGTACTTTCATAGAATCATGGAATAGAATATCCTGTGTTGGAAGGGAGCCCCAAGGATCAGTGACCCAGCCCCTGTCCCTGCAGCCCCCCAGCAACCCCCCTGTGCATCCCTGCTGTCCCAACGCTCCTGGAGCTGCGGCAGCCTCGGGGCTGGGACCATTCCTGGGGAGCCTGGGCAGTGCCAGCACCCTCTGGGGGAGCAGAACTTTTCCCTGATCTTCTCCATAACCATCCCCTGGCACAGCTTCATGCTCTGTGTCCCTCCTTTGGACGTTCTCTAATAGCTTTGTATCATTCTTATTTTATTAAGTTCCATATTATTTTGATCTGTACCGGTAAGAATGCATATGTGCATTTTGAGAAACCTGCAAAATAACCTTTTTTTGTGTTCGTGCAGCACACATCAAATGAGTTAGGGTTTATTCCCAGCAACAGAATACTGAGTGACAGATTTGCAAATACCCTTTTGTACTTCATTTCTTTTTCCCCCCGTCACCACAGAAGCAGGTACGTACTTTACAAAGCTTCTGTGGCTCCTTTAGAAGCCTCCCCATCCTGCACAGTGCTGTCAGCGGTTTGCAGCCTCCCCGTGGCTGACAACCTCATTCAAGTGTAGAGTGATATGTCTTGTGACACTGCATGCTGTCCCTGTGGACTTGATTAGTTAGGTACAACTTCTACTTGCTATACACTGCTGCATTTCCCCTGTCTCCTCTGCATGCACTTCCAGCACCACGGCAGATGTGCTGTGAAATCTGGGCTGTAGCAAATGCCACTGTTCTTTCACAGGAGACAGCCTCCGAATTCACAATGACACAGGTAATAAAGTGAAAAAGCATTAGGAAGCTGCATTTGGGGTACTGCAACTCCTGTTTAATGGAACATGTGTTGTTCAGGATGCTTTAATTGGGTTTGGACCTCGTTTAATAGATGATTTTAAGCAAAAATCTGGGGTAGTTAATGTAATAACAGTTGTTTGTAATTAGAATCATGTCCTCAGGTAGAAGAGATCCACAAGGATCATCCAAGTGCACCTTCTGTCCCTGCAGCCCCCCCAGCAATCCCCCTGTGCATCCCTGGAAATGTGTCCAAACATTCCTGGAGCTCTGACAGCCTCAGGGCTGGGACCACTCCTGAGGAGCCTGGGCAGTGCCAGCACCCTTCCTGTGCCATCTCTCCAGCTTCTTGTTCCAGCCTGTCTGTACATCCAGGGTGCTCCATCCATGGTGCAGAATCCAGCACTTGTTTGTCTCTGTTAAACCTCAGAAGGCATGGAGAGAATGAAAAAGAGAATGAAGGCCACAAAAGTTGTTTGTTTCTGTTTGTGTTCTCTGGCTTACTGATAAATGAATCCAAATTTAGGTTCAGACACAAAAATCCACCAGTAGTCGCTCAGGCTGGTGCTGTCTGTGTCACACCACTCCACTGGCAATACTTCCCAGGTTGTCCCAGAACCTCCCTGAGACGTTTTGGATTTCCCTGTTTCCAGTCCCAAAATAACACATTGCCTGTGAGGAGAGATTTGGGAAGCCAGCATGGCACGGAAGAGCAGCCCCTGTGGCACAGCTGTGCCTGGTCCAGGGCTCTGGAGAAGGTGCTCTGAAAATCCTGGAAGGGAGAAATGCAGTGAGACTGTGTTGGTGAGGCTCAGAACCAGCATGGCCAGGTCAGACCCTTATTGTGGTGAGCTCAGGGAGGTGTTTCCTCCTGTGGCTGCTTCTGAATTATGTGGTTTGTGACTTTTCACTCCATTGAATGCAGATTTTATTCCATGAGAAAATTTATGTATGAGGATGAGGGAGTGGGCAACTTTTGCTGTTTGGATCAACAGAGATTTTTTTCCCTTGATGTTTGGGGCTTGGGTTCAGGCCTGTAGAGGAGAATCAATTTTCCTGTAGGAGGAGTATTGGAGAAGCATCTTGTTTTCAAAGTGCTTCAGGCTGACCTACTGTAAAACCCGAACCTGGAAATGCAGAGAGCACTTATAAATAGCTTGGAGCTGTATGTTCTACATTATCCATGCTCCATGCAACCCTTGATTTCTTTGCCAACATGTATTTTCTATTTTCACCAGGAAATGGTAAAATGTTACTTGTTTAAAATCGTGACTAGTTCTGTTGAAGTGCAAGTGATGCAAACAGGCGAAATAAATAAGGTTTTAATTAAACAAGTTCCTTCCTCACGTTTTGCTTTTCATTCCTGCTCTGAGCTTGTGATTATGATGGCTGCCTGAAAATACTCAAGTTGTACTCAGGTGATGCAAACCAGACATGTGTATAAAAAAGGCTAGCAGTATTGTGAGGGATGAATTACACAGTTTCCCTGAGTGAAAAAAAATCCCTGTGATGTGTAGGAGTAACAAAGTCCTAGCATAAGTTTCATAGGATGCAGCACAGTTCTACATTAATGCTTTGTTAAAGTTTTCACAGAGCAGCAATCACAACAAAATATTAAATAGATTCTACCCTTTTTTTCCCCCAATACACACTTGTATGCTTTTCTATGACTTGAATGCATGCCATAAAATATTCAGTATCTGAAATGTTGCAAAGTCAACATTGCCTTCTGAGCCTAAGATTTTTGTTGTTGTTTTGCAACCATAATTATATACTAATTTTCCTGCTTAAGTTTAATAAATTCCCAGAAGCTGAAATGTATCAATTATTTTGTTACTGTATTCTTTATGAAAAACACTGATTCTCCCTGCCTTTTGTGTGGCTGAAAGGGAAGAGGTGACTGTGTACTGCACAGACTGCTCCAGTTTGCACACTCTCAGTCAGCTTAGTAAGCAGGAGTATAACTAGCTAAGAAAAACTCTCTGTAATTAAATGTGACTGCAAAGACAATAACTATAGCAGACAACATTTTATAGAAGTCTGATAAAAAGTATTGGGTTTTAAAAAAAATATTTCTGAGCCTGCACAACTTTCATTTGTTCCTTTTTTAAACTGAGAACAAGTTCCAAGAAGAATTTTAAATATAAAACATAAATTTAAGCAAAAACAATTTGACTGACCCGACAGTGTCTACATTTTCCACTACAGTGTAAAACATATTTCACTGATTTTTTTCTGAGATTTAAGAAACGAGGCATCTCTCCAGACACTGCAAATCTCATTTCAGTATATTTCTGGGAGTATTACTGAATAAAGTTGAACACTTTCATGCTCCTTCATCTCCAGCCTGGGGCATGATATAACCACAATTTAAACTGAGACACAACTTAAACCCCTTGCACATCAGCTATAGAACAGACCTGGTAATGACTTCAAAGAGGCATTTTATCAGTAACTTATGAATCCAGCATCTTAAAGGGTCAAACTGCAAAACACCAGGCACCTCCTCAGCTGCCTGTATTTTCTTTCACGGAGTAGGAAAATGTCTATGATGTGAAGAATAACTTAAAAGTTGGGCAAGGGTTTTGCTGGTGTTTTTTTGGTTTGTTTTGTTGTTGTTTTGTTTGGGATTGGTGCCTTTTTTTAAAATTCCTTTTTTTTTTAATAAAAAGGAATGGTATATATTACTTTAGTATTATTCACTTAAATTTCTTTGTGTTTTTTTTTCTATTTCTAATATTCTGAAAAAAAAGAGTAGCCAATATTGAGCATTTTGTTTGTTTGTAAAGAATTAGGAGCTTGTGTGCTTTTCAATATATTGATGTGAAAACTTCATCTTTCTCTCAGTGAATTGTTGTCCAAGTATGCATGTAAAATGCTGAAGTGACACTATGAAACATTGAGTTGAGCATCCCCCATGATATTCTGAGATGCCCTATGATTGTTTAGTCTTTCCAACATTGCTTCAGTAAATGGTTTTCAATTTCTACCTGTAGGGCCCACCCCTCGTGCTGTCAGGATGCTTCAGTTCCAGTTGTCAATTTAACTCCCAATTAGTGCCAATTGTGAGGGGAGTTTTTTTGCTAAAAGTTTGTCCTTGCTGAACTTGACAAGCATATTTCCCACCCATCCATGAGCTCTCACTCAGGTAGTTGTGATTTCCCAAAAGTGCCAGGGTGTGTTTTTCAACCACTAAAGTGAAAGGGAAGTTTTATTGTTCTCAGCTCCAGATAGGATATTCCTCAATTTGCCATGGATTTGTGTAATAAAAACCTTAATTTTGTATTAAAATGAGAAATGCTTTGGGACCAATTCTTTTGGTGGCTGTAGGCTTTCAGTGAGAGCTGTGGAGCTGAAATAGGTAATACCTCATAAACTGACCCACACCTGAGAAAGGCTGTGCAGCTGCTGGGCAGGACTGTATTTTTAGGATGTAATAAATATACAATCACAGGAATCACAAGAAAAATAAGTTTTCAAGTGAAAATAACGGTAGCAAAAAATTATAAATTGCATAAATTTTATTTCTTGAAAGTTCTGCTTTAAAATTTGGGTTTTCTTCCTATTCTGGTAAAGTCAAAGAAGAAAAAGAGAGCCATATTGTGTGTGGTGCAACAGACCAAGGAATTCTCAGCTGAGGGTCTTGTGTTTGGTGTTTGGTTTTGGTTGTGGGGTTTTTTTTGCAAAGCCAGGGATGTTGATGTTGGGCAATTTATGGTGCCAGTTTCATTACAGAAATAATTTGCTGCAATAAATGTTTTAGGTGGTGTTTAAAGGTAGCTATTAATTGCAAGCAATGTTAAGTTATAACATAATAATATAAAGTTAATGTGTGAGGCATGTAGAATTGTAAAATAAATGCAGATAATTTTCCTAAAGATATTTAGGCAAATATTAATATGTTTGAATAGCCTCTCGGTGATCCCCGAGGAACACCTGTAGTGATACAGAGTCCTTTACAACTTTCCTTTTTCCTGAGGACTCCCTCTTAGTGTAAAAATTCCCCTGCAAGGATTTCTTTCAAAGCCTTTATTTTACAGCAGTCATGCCAGCAGCTAAGCAAAAATAAGTGTAGCTCTCCCAGGAGACTGTCAGTGGCATTCCTGAATTAACCACAGGAATCATTAGGAGCCACAGAAAAATCCCTTTCCTTGCTCCGGGGTCTGAGCTCAGGAACTGCTTCCCAGCCAGCCCCTGGTGAGCAGAGGCAAAGCTGAGGTTTGTAGCAGCCTGGGAATGTGCTGGAATAAAAGGCTGGCTCACAGAGCAGCACTGGAGGCGAGCAGCAGCGCTGCAAGCACAGCCAGCAAAAGGGATTTCAGAGCAGTTCAGAGGGCCCCAGTCGCTGGCTGGTTTCAATCCAGGAGCCACATGAGCTAATTCTCCTTTTCCTGGGAGCTGTGTGTGTGCAGGGCTGCTGCTGCCAGGGGGGAAAGGGGCATTTTCCAAAGGGCAGGGCTGGTGGTGCCTCCAGCTGTGCAGCACACGGGGGACACAGGAGCTGAACCAAACCACTCCTCTTCCATCCTGCCATTTTCTAAGGTCGTCATGCCACAAGCACCATCAGCATCTGTGACATGTGTACACCCAACCTAAGTAGTCAGGATTTTAAAGAAAATGGGAAAATCTCCTGTATTTTTCAATTAGTTGGGGATAATTGGCAGCAGGATTGGTGCAGCATGAACCTGTGTATTAAAACATGATGCAAAAGGCTCAGAATCTCGTAGTGTTCACCTCAGAAAGCTTATTAAAAATCTGCTGTATTTTTACAGAATAAGGTTTCTAAATGGAATTACTGATAAACTTGCTATTTTGCTGTTCCCTTTTCACTCTTATTTACCTTTTTTTTTTTAAGTTTTAAATTGCCTGTTTTTCAGGCTGCCTGTTCTCTAATTATTATTCAGTCTAAAGCATTTCACGTAGACCACTTTGCAATTCCTAGTGTTGTCCTGTCATATTGACAAGAAAATACAGTGTCCAGGGGCAGAGGGAAAATGCTTGTGCTTCTTTCTTCACAAAAAATCATCTGAAACAAGACTTAATGCCAACACAATATTTCCAACTTGTTCATTTATTTCTGCTAATTAACGGGTCTTGATTATGCTGTTGGCTATCCCACATGAACTGAGAGCAGGTGTTCTAAATGTAGAAGGGCATTTTATTGAGTTTTCATATGAACAGAAATTGAAGTTATTTTAATCATTTAAATAATATACCGGGATTTTACTTGGTCTGTAAGACCAAATTGATATTTAAACTATGGGGTTTTTTAAAGAAATCTCAGTGTAAAATTGTTTCTTGGACAAATTTTTAAAATGGTGTACATATCCTCAAAACACCCTCAGCTACAGCAAATGAGGACTGGTGTACCAAATAGCAGTAAATGTAAAAGTTGTTAATGCTGCCATTTATATCAAGAAGCCTTGGCTAAAATTTTGGTCCATTTTGTTGGGTAGGAGACAATTCCTGCCTCAAAGCTGTTGCTGTCTGATTGAGATATGTAATTTATTAATAACTGAAGTGAGATATAATAGGAAATATGTGTATACTTCAATATGTTGAACATACTGGCCCAGTGGAGTTATCATAGCTGAAAAATAAAGAAAGAAAATGGACAACACTGAATTGTCAGGCAACATTAGGCTTCTCTTTCTGTGTAGAAGGCAATGGCACTGATCATTCCATTATGTAATTATTTTGTAATTGATCTAAATTCTGCCCTTCCAAAAGACTATTCCTGCACATTCCTGCCTATCCCTGATAAGCCAAGGACTGCATGGAGCTGAGCAGTCTGTATGCAAAACCAAATATTTGCATCTTTAAGGGAATTGTTCAGTAAATGTTTCTATCTAAATCAAATGCATCTGCACAAATCCTGTAGCAGACAGTTCTCTATGAGGGACAGACTGATGGATAGTAAAGCAAAAGTTTGCTCTGTCAGGCTGGAGGTTGCCTCTGAGGCAGTAGGTTCATTGCAGTGCTTTGAATGGGGGATGAAATGCATGTGTTTTATCCTCATAGAGTGAGAAAAACCATAGCATGGCTGAGGCAGTATTTATCCCACAGACAACATCTATTCAGAATCTGGAATACATCTGTAAGTTTTTGTTGAATAACTGGATAAGACAGGAGATACTTTTCCAGCTCTAAACCAGGCAGATGTGGCTCTGTTTTCCAGTTTCACTAGGCAGCCAGTCCATCCTAATGTGTTTAATGTAAAGTCTAAAATACAGTTCATGCAGGTCTGGTGGAGCCAGGGAGGTGAAAAAAAGAGCGCTGACTCCACTGAGATGAAAACTGGTGTTTGTGTCATGTATGATCAGGGTGGTGGGTGTGTAAGGGAATCTTGAGGGGATTTCTGTTAAGGTGGACCACAGTAACCACAGGGCAGGGGTTTCATTAGGGAAACTTTGCTCTTTCTGTGTGAAGTTAAGTGTAGGAGCACAAGGAAACCACAGCACTTGGGTGGCTTCCTTGTCAGATAGAATGGCCACCCTGAGCTCAGCCCAAAGCTTCTCCTCTGCAGGTGAACAATGCCAGCTGTGCCAGCCTTTCCTCCCAGCAGAGCTGCTCCATGCTCTGCTCATCCTGGAGCCTCCTCTGGGCTCTCTCAGCAGCTCCAGCTCCTTGCTGTGCTGGCCCAGGGCTGGGGCAGCTCTGCAGGTGCTCAGGGTCTCACCTGGGGGCAGAGGGGCAGAATCCCCCCTGCCCTGCTGCCCACGCTGGCTCAGCCCAGGGCAAAGTTTCATAGAATGGTTGGCTTGGAAGGAACCTTAAAAACCATCCCATCCCACCCCAGCCATGGCAGGGACACCTCCCACTGTCCCAGTGTCCAGCCTGGCCTTGGGCACTGCCAGGGATCCAGGGGCAGCCACAGCTGCTCTGGGCACCCTGTGCCAGCCCTGCCCACCCTGCCAGGGAATAATTTTTTTCCCAATACGCAATCTAAACCTAAATCCATCAGTTTGAAGCCATTCCCCCTTGTCCTGTCTCCCCAGGCTCCTGTAAATAATCTCTCTCCATCTTTCTTGTGAGATTCCTTCAGGCACTGCTAGTCCATGTAGATTGACCCCTGTAATGTTTGTGACCTTTCCCATTCTTTTAGAAATGCTGTTGAACTTTTCTCTAGTGTCTGTGCCTTCATCCTCAATGCAGCAGGATTGGGAGCTGAAAGGGAAAGAGGAAAAAAAAAGAGAGAATGCATTGAAGGTAATTTTGCACGTGGCACCGTGTTCTGCTTTGCAATAAGAAAAGATTTTCAGCCACTCAGAAATCCTTTATTTTATAATCTCCCCTATTGATTACACCTGTATTGAAATCCTGAATGTAGGAGCTCAAACATTCTTTGCTGGGCATCTCAGAAATAATTAGGTTATCATTTATTTCATCAGAGTATCAAAAAGGGGTAATGAGACATCCTTTAGTCTTTAAAAGTGTTTTGTCATTCTGTGCCTTACCAATGGAACACTGGTCTGGATTCCTTTGGAAATGCAGATTGCTCATTAGGAATGCGTGCAATGAAATAATTTAAAAGAGGGAACGTTCATCCCGTGTATTTCTAAATCTCCACTATTTTCAATTGACTCTTCATATGAAACATTTCTTGTTAAGGCTATTTGGAGAGGCATGAAGTGTCTTGTGTGCTAAATCAAAGCTGCTATGGTTTCACTTACAGGAATTAATGATGGGCCGTGTAAGTAGAAAAGGTATTGTTGTGTATAACCTGTCACAGCCAAACTGGGGAAAGGTTTGTCCTTGCTACTGTTCTGGCCTTTGATTACAAAGAGCAGGAAGAACAGTCAATGACCACTTATTAATGATTTTCTCTATCCTTTATTGTAGCTTTAGGCACATTAGGCTCTCAGTAATTATCTCATTCATAATCCTTCATAACAACTAATACTTTCTGCATCTTGTGAAGCATAATTGGAAAATATTTTCTTTGGATGTACACTATTTCTATTCTCTCTTTAATATAACTTTCCCCAAGAGTATCTTGCCAAGGAAAAATGAGCAAGCATAATTTTATACAGGTAATCAAATCTCTCAAATGTTGGCACATTTTCCTTTATCTCCACGGGACCAAAAGCTAACCTTCAAATAGACCTAGGCATTAGAGGGGAGACTTTCAGCACAAAATTAGAACTCAAATAAGCTTGTACAAGGCAGCTTGAACAGAAGTGCTATTTTGAGTTATTTGTACTGTATCTGTACTACAGAATATTCCATTTAATTAATGCAGAACTGCAAGGGAACATACATACACACACACTATATATTAGTCTAAGTGCATGTGTTTTGTCTTTGTGTATATATAGACATGTCTAATACATTATTTAAACACTGGCTTATAGCAGGAGTTTACAGCCTTTTCAAATAGTTCTATTTTTGCCCACTTAGAACTCCAAACCACATCTTGATGCAGGTTTTATTTTACTGTGTTGATGAAAATAAATGTGAGGGGGAGGGAAATAAAGAAATCAGCAAGTCTTTAGATTCCTCTCGGTTGCAATACCCAGCAGAACAGTTAATTTATTCCAAACTTTCTGACATAAATCACACTGAAGGGGAGACAAGGAAGCCCTAAGGGACTGCAGATACAAAGCTGAGGACGGGCTTCAGGCTGAGCAGACACTTTAATCTGTGCTGGACCTACACTGAAACCTTTCAGCCTCCATTTTTTTTGTTGTGGAATTGAACATTCTCATTTTTATTCTCACTCATTTCAGTATCAAGGGCTCTGGTGAGTACAGAACCCAGGGAAAGATGATACTGAGAGAGCATTTGAGTCCCCAGCTGTAAATAATTCACCAGGACTCTGTAGTGTAGTGTATAACCCAGCAAGATAGCTGCCATGTTCACTGTGCTTAAGCTAAAGGAGACTCTAGATGGCTCAGGGAAGATTTTTTTTTTTTTTCTATTGTAGCTTGAAAGTTTGGCTTGGCTTTAGTTGCATATTTAAATGCAGCACTTGGTAATTCAGAATTTTATGGTGTGAATATGCTCATTCTTCAAGACCAGCTTTTGGATGATTTTAAATTCCATTTTCAGTTAGCTAATTTATTCCATGGCTGTCCTATGTAAAGTCTGATAATTGAGGTCAGAATTTGGTTTTTTATGTGCTTAGGTCAAGATATTTCTATTTTGCATTACCATGAAAATATCCACTAAGTTCTTCCAGCTATAACACTTGAATTCTAAGATAATATGCTTAGTGAGTTTTTTGCTAATTATTGCCTTAATTCACTGTGAAAACATTGGTAAAAACGGAATATTCAGTAATTGTCTTTTTAAATCTGGTGCAAGTATGATAAAAAAAAACCAACAAAAAACCCAAGGAAGAACAAAAGCCCTCAATACAGAAGTTATATTTTTAGCCTGAGTTTAAACAGCAATAGAGATGAGGTGACTTGGTAATAGTTTTGATAATGTGTTGGGTTTATTTGCTGATGGAACAAGCTCAGATCCCCTGTCTCTGTCTGGAATTTGAGTGAAGGTAGGAAGCACAACTTTGGCTTTGACTCTCTCCTGGGGCAGGCTCGTAGCTCAGGCCAGTGATCTTTCTCCAGAGGAGCAAGGACCTGCTTCCAAGGGATCCTGACAGTCTGAGGTGGCTCTGTTCTGAAAGCTCTTACCTTTGCACAAAAAAATTGAACATCATGAGCAGAATGAAGACCAGGGATAAAGAGAAAGGGTGTGACTGGGGAAGGGAGTTGAGAACGGTGGGAGCTGCTGTTCAGCTTTCTGTCCTGGGGAGAGGAATTTCTAATACCTGCCTGATTATATAGGTAAAATAGTGGGTGAGGACACTGTCAGCACGTTTCCTGTTTCTCTGAAGGTTGGCTGCGCAGCTCTGTCCATCAGGCTCTCTGTCAGAGGGTGTGGCTGGTTTTACACCCTGCTGCTGTGGAAGGCTCACATTTGTGCAAAGCGATGGCTGGCAGCTCTTTTTCCAGCCTGGAAAAAGGCATTTCATTGTTTCAGAGCTCGAGAGAATTCAGGTCGAGCTGCTGAAGCTGCTGGTGGATTTCTGAGTCTTTGTGGCTCTCAGAAGCCATCAGCCAGTGTCCAGATTAGTGCTGGAGAGCTGACCCCACCTGGACCCGCCAGCTAAATGACCTGGGTGTTGCTTAGGAAATCAAATTTTGTCATCCTCTGATGGCACTTCTTCTTTGGAGGTGAGATGACCTCTAACACTCCTTATTTCCTCTCAATATTCTTTGAACTCTACCTCAGACTATTTTATATATAGCTGGGTTTAACATTAGCCAGTGTTTCTTGTGAAGCTTGCACATGCTTTGAGCCTGTCTGTATAAGAATGTGTATTTGCACCTTTTGTCAAGTCTTAGGGCTGGATAATGTGTCCAGTCTTTAAAATACAAATTTTAAATAATGAAAAGCCCCCATTAGAATGCAGACAACACAAAGGCCACAGCAGGGAAGTCAGAGGGGTGGCACATTCCCTGGCAGAGCACAGGTGGTGGCATCTCCCTAAAGAGCTGCTGGGTGAGCTTCTACAAGTTCTGCATTATTTGCTGAACTAGAAACGGTACCATGCACCTTTTCCAGCTGCATTGTGCCTCCCTGCTACTGAAATGAACTTCCACAAACTCCACTTCAGTGACATTTTTACTGTGTTTTGTATCCTTTTGTCCTGTAAAACAGTGTCCTTTGCACATTCAATTCGTTGTTCACAGGGTCAGCTTCAAAAGGTTCAAGAACTTAGTGGAGCACTTCTGTTGTAAAATGATGAAACCTTTGCTCCTCATACTTATTTTTCTCCTTCTCTGCATTGCTTTATGCTGATAAGAAAACTGAACTTTGAGAGAGATAACATTTTTTAAAAAATCCTTTGCCATTTACTTTCAATTTGTCCAAGTACAGCATATCTGTGCTGACTCCATGTTCAGTATTATCATTAGGGCAACTTAGGGAGTGGGAAGAAAGGGTTGTGGGAATAGCAAAAAGGAAGATTTAAAAGGAATTAATCTTTATTTTAATCTTTTTTTAAATTTATTTTTTATGTATTGTCCAGCTGTTCATTGTCATTTAAGATACTGGTCAGCTTCACAAGTGGAATGAGACTTTCTGTGTTGGAAATAGAAATTTCAGAAAATTCGTTTCTTTCTAAACTTAGGAGATTAATATTTGAGCTGAAGAGAGACTATGCTGTTGTAGTTGTTTATTTGAAACATCTATTGTTCTTGGAATTCTCTTGGAGCTCAGTGAACATTTGCATTACAACAAACACCTTTTATTACCAAGATTTTGACACAGCCAGGCAGGTCTGGAGCGGGAGCTTGCTGCTTCTGTGTTCCTCTTAGTATTCATCTTAATTCATCACACTGGGTTCATGTGGCATAAAAACGGGATGCACTTCACTGAAAATATGTGAATATATCCTCAGAAATATGCAGTTGTGTGTACCCTGAGATGAGAGAGTCACTTTTAGTATCTATATTGGCTTTTCAGGCAGCAATAAAGGAAACTCTGCAATAATAACTGAGCACTTGTGACTGGAAAACACACTCCTGCAGTTCAGAACTGGAATATGAATGGGCACCACAGGAGGTTTGCCCATTTCTGATGAAAACAGTTTTAACAGCATGAATTTATGAATCTACTCAGTGCAAATGAGACTTTATTATGCTGAGAGTCCAAAAATGATGCTTCATTTATTAAATTAATACAAAAATTGTATTCAGATAATGTTGGAGAGTTTTGTAGGCCTTCCTGAATATCAGAGCTGAGGCTGAAATCATTGACTTGGGTTGTGGGAGGTAATGGTGAAAACAGGACAAGCTGCCAAAAACTTCCTATTCTTGTTTGATTGAAATGAATGTGTATTTGGAACAGCACCTGTCACAGTTTCCCAATCTGTGCACTAGAGAAAATGGTGCTTGAAAATTCTGGGTTTGTTTAATGAAAGCTTTTTGTAATTTTTTTTGCTCTATAAAATAGCTTTTGCCCTTTTCAGATTATTCCTCCACCACATGGGTCGCCTGCAGTTACTGCTGCAAGATTTGAAGCATTGACATCGATGGTAGCACAGTCTGAAGTAGCTCCAAATTTCATGGATATGGCAGAATTCATAACATGAAATTCAGGCAAATTTGATACCTAATGCCACATAGCTGTGAGTCTTATTGCCAGATTTGGATATGTAGTCTGCCAGCTGCACTGTGCACTGCCCAGCTCATTCAAACCATATGCCTTGAGCAAACAATCAGCAAAGTGTGTTAAAAGCTCTGAGAAGTACCACATTAGCCATACGTCAGCCAGCTGCATGCCCTGCCCTATTAATTTCGATAAAAGCTTACCCCTTCA
Organism: Acridotheres tristis; assembly: GCA_037013685.1. Lineage (NCBI taxonomy): Eukaryota > Metazoa > Chordata > Aves > Passeriformes > Sturnidae > Acridotheres > Acridotheres tristis. The sequence continues at coordinate 3,333,525 of CM072898.1, forward strand.
AAACTGATTTTTTGACTTCTTTGTTCTAAAAATACGGCTTAAATAAAATCTGTGCATCTGCAGTTAGGGTTACAGCAACAAATTCATTCTATCTGCAAAATAATATTGAAATTTTGGTTCGGTTTTAAAAGTTTCCCTAGAGACAGAAGAATCCATTACAAGCTTTTCTGTAGCTGGGAAGGAAACAGTCACTCATGAGCACCCTAAAGCCATTTGTAGCACATATTCTTCCTACTCTTGGGGGACTCTTGCCCAGAGTAGAGTGTTCAGTCTTGTGCCAAAAGAAAAATGAAAAATGTATGTTTTCCTTCCCTTTGTTGGATTTAGCCAATGCTCACCCTGCTGGAGTCACTACCCTGAGGCTGTTTGCAAGAGTGAGTCAAGAATACACTGGCAGTAATAAACATGTAAACTGTGTATTTGTATGGCTCCCTACATCTGTGAGGCACTGCTTTGTCTCTACACCTCCATAGATTTGTTTCATGTGTCTTGGTTAAAATGGATTCTCTGGGGTTTATGTTTATATAGCCATGGATTGTTATTATCTGCATATTAGAAGAAGGGTTGGATATGAAAAAAAAGAGGGATAGGTACAAAATGCTTTCTCGGGGTCCAGGGTAGCATTATTTTAGATTCAATTTTGTGGGGTTTAAAAACCACAAGAACAATACATATTAATACAAATGTTACAGCATCTCTGAGCGGGAATAAAACATTTTGTTCCAAGCTGTCTTAGCTAAATAAAGAAGGGTAGCAAGTATATTGTCAATGAAACATTTTCATTGCTAATTCTTACCTACATAGTCTTCTTCTTTGATCCTCTGAAATATTTTATCAAGAGAAACCAATGTTGCAAGTACTAAGGCAGAACAGCAGAGCAGCCTACTGGGGTTAGTTGTCTGTTCTCCACAGTGCTCACAGTTAAGCCAAAGTGAAGCATAATTAGGCAGGTAAATTCAATCTACTTTCTATCAGTCAAACTGATTTATACCATTATTAATATCACCCTGTAATGCTGAGGGGGAAAAAATCTTTAAATATTAGGGGTAGTAGAGAATCTGACAGACTTTTATTGTTTCTTTTCACTGGAGCATCTCAGTGCCAGCAAAGGCTGAGGGAGCTGGGGCTGCTCAGCCTGGAGAGGAGCCCCAGCTGAGAGGGGACTCAGCCCTGGGTGTTCCTGTGTGTCTGTCCCTGTGTGTCCCTGTCTGTCTGTCCCTGTGTGTCCCTGTGTGTCCCTGTGTGTCTGTCTGTCCCTGTGTGTCCCTGTGTGTCTGTCTGTCCCTGTGTGTCCCCGTGTGTCCCTGTGTGTCCCTGTGTGTCCCTGTCTGTCCCTGTGTGTCTGTCTGTCCCTGTGTGTCCCTGTGTGTCCCTGTGTGTCCCTGTGTGTCCCTGTGTCCCTGTGTGTCCCTGTGTGTCCCTGTCTGTCCCTGTGTGTCCCTGTCTGTCCCTGTGTGTCCCTGTGTCCCTGTGTGTCCCTGTGTGTCCCTGTGTGTCCCTGTGTGTCTGTCTGTCCCTGTGTGTCCCTGTGTGTCCCTGTCTGTCTGTCCCTGTGTGTCCCTGTGTGTCCCTGTCTGTCCCTGTGTGTCCCTGTCTGTCCCTGTGTGTCCCTGTGTGTCTGTCTGTCCCTGTGTGTCCCTGTGTGTCCCTGTGTGTCCCTGTGTGTCCCTGTGTGTCCCTGTGTGCAGGCAGGCTCAGAGCAGTGCCAGGCTCTGCTCCAGGCCCAGCAATGGCACCAGAGCCACGGGCAGGGGCTGAGCCCAGGAGCTGCCCCTGCACAGGAGGCACAACTTCTGCCCTGGGCAGTGCCCAGCCCTGAGCAGAGTGTGCAGAGAGGCTGTGCAGTCTCCTCCCTGGGGATATTCCAGAGCCACATGGACACACTGCTGTGCCCTGTGCTCTGGGATGGCCCTGCTGGAGCAGGGAGGTGGCACCAGAGCAGCCCCTTGGACTCTCCAGCCTCACCCAGCCTGGGATTGTGTTTTATCTCTCTGTTGACCTGTGAAAGTTCTCACAGTAAATACAAATGACAAGGATACAGTTCCACTCTACAGGCCTTAGACTGTGCAATAGATTTTGCACAATAGATGCACACCATTTTTTACCTTTTGTTGCTGCTCATCTCATGAGATGAGACTCATTAAAGTCCTTTAATGACTTTATTGGGTATTTATTGACTCACCTTCCAGTTTCCTCTTTCCTTCCATTCGAGGTCATTGCAGACAGAATACATCTTGAATTGGCACAAGAGACCTCACTGTTCTACACAGCTTAAAACTACGAAAGCTCCTCCTTTGTGCAGTAGTTCTGGATAGTTACTCTCCTCCAAATTCTGGTCCCCAGTATTAACATAGTTTAACACACTGGCAAATTCTTGGAGCTTTAATCTACTTGTGGTGGAAGTGGCTGAAAACCCAACAGCCTTTTACAAGATCTTGACTGTGGCTGTGAAGTCTTAAGACAGGTCTGCAGAGACATAATAGCTGATAAAAATACATGTTTATAAAGGTTGCTTCAAGGTTGGGAATGTGGCTCCCTGCAGAAGAATTCCTCCAGTGTTAAACTGATACTACACTGGATGAGAGCCAACAAGCTCTACACTTGCTCTTAAAAACCTGGAGCTGGAGATCTTTTCAGAGAATACATCTGTATTGCTAATTTGCACCTTGAAGGAGGAAATTGGCTGGAGAGTTGGTGAGAATGAATAAATTGATTCACAGTGGGTTGACAACTCCCTGTGTCTGACTTTCTGTGAAACATCTGGGGGTGATGCCACCACAAAATTTGACTGCTGGCTCGCAAGCTGGTCTACTATCAATATGTGATTAAAAATCTGTTGGTCAGATATATGAACTGGTTTAGTTTTCCAGATTCGTTTGTCTAGCTTTGAATGGGTGATAGAGGGGCTGGAGAAGAGCAAGGAAAACCTGATTCTTAAAAAAGTCATCTCTGCTGACTCTCACAGATGTGCAAGTGGAAAAATGCAGCAGAAAATCAAGCCCAGATCTGAAAGTCATGATTTACCCAGAAAATATTTTTCTTTATAAAAAGTTTTCTTTTTACGGTTTTAGAGAGAAAAATAATGAAGATGAGTAAGTTTTAGCAAGTAGTATAAGGTGGAATTTCTAGTGGCTAAATCATTAAATGCACTCATTTGTAAACATCAGTGATGGAGATGACAACTTGTATAGATCACAATTCTTCTCTTCTTGTCATGAGTAGTAGTGATTTATTATTTGAGTAATCATGCAGCACAACACAGGATTTAGATTCCCCAAGAAAAAGATTTGCAATGTTTATGAATGTATGGATGTATTAGTATTTCATCATTAGAAAATTATGAACTCAGGGAAAAAAAAAACCAACATTAATTTCTAAAATGTGATGCTTGTACACTGAATAAAGCTGTGATGTAAACCAGACAGGCAGGCCTGTGAATCAAATGCTCCTGCACATCATATATTTAAGATTTTCCTGATTTCCTGCTGTAGACAAAGAATAGTCATGTTTGTGTCACTTTAATCCATGATGAAGGTACAGCATGTACTCAGAAAAACGTCCTTATATTGAGCACACTTAATAATTTCACAATTTTTTAAAATTCATCCTGAGAATTGTCCAGTTTCATACAAAGATTAAATGAGACAAGAGACTCAGATGTCCTGGCAGTCTACACTTGGTGCTGAAGAATGAATGGATTAAATATATGAAATTCTTAGCCAGTATCTTTCTGCAAAGGAAAACATAACATGATGCAATTACACAATATGGGCATTTAAATTTATTCAGCCCTTGTAGAATCGGCCTGTGGCTTCTTTTTCCCCCCCAAACAGACATTATTGTAGCTTTATTCTGAGAAGCAATTTGCCCTATCACAGCTGGTCATCAGTGAGGCATTGTAGGGCTAATTCTGTCTGGCCTTCAGCGAGGAGTTGTGATTGCCTCGTGCTGCTCTGTGCCAGGGCACACTCAGCTCTTATTGCAGTCAGGAGCACTGCATGTGGATTTGTTGGGAGCACAAGCTGCAAGTTTGTTTTTTCAGGCTAAAGGGAAGGACTATTAACCACAAACTCTAGAGCTTCTGGTTTTATAATTGGGAATCAATTGGGCAAAGCCTGGTTTTGCATATGTGACCTCTTCCTGTGACTGTATCCCAGAATGGTTTTCTCCTGAAATGATTTGCTTAACAATTTTACATTAACAGCTAATCTATTTGTAAAATCAGTTTGAAATACTAAATTACCTGTGTGCTTTTGGCAGCCACATAGAAAAAAAGTTTAACCAACGTGGAATTATCTAAATGGTGTTTTTTTGATAATTTACATTTTAATCTCATTGTTCATTTGCTTTAATTAAAAGCCATCACAAAAGTTATTGACACTGTGGAGTTGCAGTGACTTTGGTAAGGGCACAGTGGGGCCGATTACATCTGGACTTTATATTGTTCTCTTGTGTCCAAGAAGGGTAAAATGCAGCTCCAGTGTGTTAGGCCAGATGTTACTAAAAGAGTTTTACTCAACTGATTTGGCCACCATGGGCCTGTGCAGTGGTGTGGACTCACTTCTGACCTGATTACCCTGTGTTTGGGAATGCTTGGGTGGCAGGGATTTAGCATTTCCTATTATTATATTTCCTGTTATAATTTCTCTGGTATTGTGCACAAAGAACTGTTTAGCTCTCTGAAAAGAAGGTGCCTGGCCAGTGTAGCAATGACCTTCAGACTCAGGGCTGGAGGAACAGGACCCAAAATCTGTTTTGTTTCCTGGGAAGTAAACTAGACAAACCCTGATAAGTGACAAGTTCCTCAGGGGCCAGAGTGGGGCCAGTGTTATTTAATATCCTCATTAAGGACATGGATGAATGGATGGAATGGGTGGAATAGATCAGAGATGAGGAAGAAGTGGCAGGGTGGGCAGGGCTGGCACAGGGTGCCCAGAGCAGCTGTGGCTGCCCCTGGATCCCTGGCAGTGCCCAAGGCCAGGCTGGACATTGGGACAGTGGGAGGTGTCCCTGCCACTGTTGCTTTTTCCCATATTTACAGTGCTTGATCTTATACAAACATATCAACATGGCAATGTACAAAATATGTTGTTGTTCTGGTTAATTTTATGTTGGAAATTGAAAGCTCTCACAATGTTAAAGGGGAAATTCCTAATTATTAACTCAGTAAAATTTTTTGGGATTTTTAATTTGCAATAATTAATTTATTGTGGTGGTAGCAATTTATATGCTGGGAAGCAGGAATGAATTGGGTTTTCTCTTTTTGCCTGAGGACTCATTATCTGTGCAAGCTTATTATTTACTACCCCAGAGTACTGCTGTTGTAAAATGTGCAAGAATATCTGAGATTTGTAGTATGATAGGGCTGAATTGAATTGAATTGGATCTAAGTAACTGCAGATGTGGCTGGTTTCATCTTTATCAACTTATCTAAGCTTTTGCACTTAAAGGCTTCTGTCAGTTCAAAGCAGAGGCACTGCTTGGTTGAACAGAGCTAAACTATGGTAGCACTTCTTAGCCTTTCAAAAATAATTCTAATTTTAATTCAAACATATGTACTACAGAACTTGGAGGAGTTTAGATATGCATCAATTAAAAATTCCTTTCCGCTTTTATAATAGAAGGAGGCACAAAAAAAGGAAACATATCAAAGCTCTTGAAGTTTAATTTTAGTTTTCTCAAAAAAATGCGTCTTCTTTCTATGTGAACAAATATAATTGAGTTCTTTCCCCATTCCCTTGCCTAAAATAATAAAAAAAAATCACTAAAATATAAATCGAGATTTAGCATCAAAGAGCAATTTTGTCAATACAGGCATTTGGGGAGATTCTTAGAATGTTGGAATAATTATAACATTGGATTTCTGTTCAGCACAGGGACAGACAAAAATTCACTACTCCAGAGCACACTGAGATATCTAAGTGCATTTCTGCTTTAGGAATGATGGCAGAACCTACGAGTGCAGCAGGGTTAAAATGGCTTTTTGTTTGTTTGTTTGTTTGTTTGGGGTTTTTTTGTTTTGTTTGTTTGTTTTTGCCTTGGGTTTTGGTTTGTTTGCATCTCCAATTTTGTGATAGTTTGTGCTTCAGCTGGACATCGTGGCACATTCAGAGGAGAGCTGAATCCTTTCTTTTGATTGTGTTTGTTTCAAAGAGCAAAAATATGGGCCAGCTATGGATTGCAAATAGATTGCTTCAAAAGGAGCATCAAATTTATGGCTGGAGATTTCCACAGTGAGAGCAAATTCAGCCTAATTCATTTGCTAGTGAAATATATTCAAAGCAATCCCAGAAGGGGCTGTGCACAGGAATGTCTGGGTTTGTGCATCAAAACTTGTAATCCAAAATCCTTTGGCCAAGGTAGGGTCTGTGAAAGATAAGCAGGAAGAAATTATTGGTAAAGAAGTAAGGAGATCTCAGGTCTAATAATTTCTTTTCCCTTCCCAAAACTCAGTCCATCAGCTTTGACACTCCTGTATGGTATTTGCCATTTATGAAAACTTGACTTGACTCTTAATGATATCCTATATAAGGTGAGAATATTGAATATTGAATTTTTGAAATGTAATATTCTCATCTCTGGAAAAAATCAAGCAGTTGGATTAGCCGTAGTGTTTGTGCACTCAGCCTGGGGTGATGAGAGCCAAGGGATTTTATCCTGTGCCTTTGAGATCAGTGCTTGGCTCCAGTGTGACCCTGAGGAAGGATTCCCCATCCACAGTGCCCTGTCCCCATTCCTGCTGCAGCACAATCCTCGTCACAAATCTCAGATGGGTCTCAGGGAAAGCACCAGGATGTCCCCTAAGGCACAGTGCCCCAGATAATGGGGAAAAAGCCACACTGGGGAAAAAACAGAAAGAGGGAAACCAGAACTTGAGAGATTGGTTTGAACGTGTGAGGCCCTGACACCGTGGGGTGACCCTGTCACTTGGCAGTCCCCAAGCACAGGAGTCAATTGTGCCTCCTGTGCTCCGTGTTCCTGGGGCCTGACAACGTGTTTATTGATTTCCAGAGATGTTTTCTGGGGGAAAATTATTGCCTTCACAGGTGAGATTTCTCTGTGCTCATCGTGGATTGCTGAGGAACTGGAAGGGACTCCTGTCACTGGGAATGATGTAATGTAATTTAGGAGGAGATAATGTGGGGATGTTTGTCATCTGGTGATACAACTCAAAGATTTTCTTTACAAACTACAAAAAATAAAAAGAAAATTAAAGGTCTTTCTAAATCTTACACAAGAAAGAGTGTCTGTTGATATTCTAAATGTGGAAATTACTCCAGTCTTAACTCTTGCTGCTGGGATTATTTATTCAAATTGTGAAGAAAGATGCCGAGTCACAGTTGTGACGTCCTTTATCACAGACACACAATACACAATTTTGTTTGTTAAGGTATACTAATAGGAGATAACTTGATCTGTATAACCCAGGAGCACAATCTAAGATATTATTTTAGAGATAAATTAGTATGTACTAGGTAAATGATTAGGTTACTTAGCTTCTGTTTTTGAAGTCAGGTGATAACAGGCTCAAGATGTGGGTGCTGCAGCAAAGAAAGCCAACAGGCTGCTGGGTCACAGCAGCAGAGACAGTCATTATCCCTCTCTACTCACTGCTTGCCAGGCCACTCCTGCAGTGCTGGGCTCAGCTGTGATCCCTGCTATGCAGAAAGGCTGGAGAGGGCCCAGAGAAGGGCCACAAAGATAATCCAAGGGCTGGGAAGCTGCCATACAAAGAAAGGCTGGGAGGACTGAGTTCAGCCTTCAGAGAGGAAGGGTTGGGGGAAATCTTAGCACTGTGTTCCAGTATTTCAATGGCAGCTGCAAGGAAGATCTTAAAGCCATGGATTGGCTTGAGTTGGAAGGGACCACAAAGTCCTTTTCCATTCTGTTCCATCCTGTTCCATCCTGTTCCATTCTGTATCCCAGCCATGGCAGGGACACCTCCCACTGTCCCCATGTCCAGCCTGGCCTTGGGCACTGCCAGGGATCCAGGGGCAGCCACAGCTGCTCTGGGCACCCTGTGCCAGCCCTGCCCACCCTGCCAGGGAACAATTCCTAATCTCTAATCCAAACCTGTCAGTTTGAAGCTGTTCCCCTTTTTCACCAGGAGTCCCATGGAAAAGATGAGGGGTAATGGGTAAAAGTTCCTTGTGGGGACATTCCAGCTGAAAAGGAGAGGAATAATTTTCACAATGTGAACAACCAGCCATTGGAATAATCTCCCCAGGGAAGTGGTGGATTCCCCAGGATTGGGTATTTCTCAGATTCAGCTGCACAGGGTGCTGGGCCATCTTGTCTAGACTGTGCTTTTACCATGCTCTGGCCAATAAAGGTTGAACACATGATCTCTGAGGTCCCTTCCATCCTGGTGTTCTATGACTCCATGAAGTCTTTAAAACACTCTATAAAATGAATGTTTGCTGTCCGCCCTCGAGTCGAATGCCAATTCTTGTTTATAACATTATAAAGTTAAAAAGAAAGTCCAATAATTGTCTCCAGCAGACTCGTTTGCATTATTTCCTCCTAGTAATTACATGAACAATGGGGATTCTCTACCTAAGAGCAAAATACATGTTGATCTGTATGTGCTGAAATATAATCACAGCAAATGTGTTTTAATTATGTGCAGAAGTAAAGGCACGGCAGAAAGCTGCTCTAATATCTACAGAATGAGTCATCACCTAAAAGGAATAAAACATTAGAATAAAGCTGGTTCTAATAAGGAAAATAATTAAATTATGATAAACAAATGAAATGAAATTGCTTTATTTTTGTTGGAAGGAAAAGTTTAATTGGATGATTTGTGTAGGCAATAGGGATGGCTTTGCTTTTAAAGGAAATAAGAATTTAATTCTCCTAGAACTTGAGTGTTGTTTCTGAGATGAATGACAGATTTTCATTTCATATGCAGTTGAAAAGTTGAGGAGAAAAGATAACTTTTGTGTCACTCAAAATACAAACTCTTGAAATACCGAAAAAATGTTTTGTGGTAAGTGTGGTATTTTAATGAGACGAAAATGAAACCTCTTACATGATAACAAATAGAATTCATTTAAAAGGAGACATTTTGTTTACATTTTAAACACACAAAAAAGGAGAAAGACTTTAGGATAATAAAATTAATGCATATACAGGTATAAGAAGCTTTTGAATGAAAAATAACGTTGAAGTAAACCACATGTTCAGAAAAAATACTGCCTTGGTCCTTCTCTAAATTCTTTTTTTCCTAAATCAACTTTTTAGTAATATGAACGGTTGGTGTCACTGAATCATTATTTTTGTCCAGAAAAAAAAAAAAAAAGTACAGGTGAAAAAATCTGTGCAGCTCCAAGGGTAAGGCTGGTACTTTGGGGGTGTCTTGGTGGTCTGAGCAGCCATCCTTAGGACCTTTAACTACTCTGTTTGTTCTGAGTGTTGGGCCTTTATTGCTGTGAGTGTTTCCCCAGCTGAGCAATGGGCAGATGATGTGAGTTTTGCTTAGCAGTGGTGTGGAGATGCTCTCTCTACTGTGGTGACACATTTGGCATGTGGAGTGATGTGCATGTGGTGCCTGTATTCAGATGTGGATGTTGATAACGTCCCCTTGATTGCAGGAAGACAAATAAAAGCCTTGTTCGGGTTTGTGGGAAGCTGGGAGTGAATTGCTGGTGCTCGGGATGTGTGATCACTCAGCACTGCACCCCAGGGCTGGATGACATGGCCACTTTGATGATGACTCTCTTTGCTTGGACTATCAATATAAAGTGTCACTTCCAGAAAAGAATCAAGCCAGAAGAGAGCTTTAGCCACAGGGAGGGAGAAGAAACTAGCTTGGCAGTAAGATTCAAGGCAGAATAAATAGTCTGAGAGTATTCTTAGGAAAAAAATAACAGTCACTCTTGAATAGAATGTTATCCAAGTCAGGTATTATTTCTGGGGGAAAAAAACCCAACAACTCAGAGGCTCCATATCCATCTCTTCTGCAGTCAAAGAAGCTATTGTTATCTCAAAGAAGCATGTTATCTTTGCAAACTTGTGGTCTGCCTTACAGAATGTAATTCTTTGTGTTCTCCTTGGTTTTAACCAGTTGCTCTCCTGATTTCCTCTCATGCAGATTTCCTGGAAAAGCTTCTTCCCATCAAGCAGCTCCTCCATCCCTCTGATGGTGAGGGATTGCTTCTCCAGTGCTTCCTCACAGGCCTAAAATTTCAGTAGCTGTCAATCTCTTGTAGACAAGAGCAGGAAATGGAAAGAAATAAATGTATTTATCAAATGTGAAACTCTCCAGGTAACCCTTAGAGTGAATATTTTCACAAGCATTCCTGGATTGTTGGGGCGTTTTTCCTCTTTGCTGAAGAGTGTGGTTTGTTTGGTTTTTATAAAAAAAAAAAAAGAAAAAAGGAAAAAGAAAAGCTCCAACCATCTTGTAATCAATAAACTGGCATCTGGAAGTTAAATATTCTCAGCTTCATTTTCTGTGGCAAGATTTAAATTGCCTAACATTCCTATAACTTTTTTCTCCATGTGTTTTAGGAGCCATATGCTTGGTATTTATTTCTTTTGTTTCTTCCTGCTTTCCCATGTATTTACTCTAGATATTTCTATTTCTTAGTTATTTTCAGCATCCAAACTGGCTGATATTTGGCCTTTGAGTTTCACTACCAGTGTCCCTTTGGAACTATATTTCAGCACATAGAAGAAAGCTGAGATATGAGGATTATTTTTTTCTTGTGACAACATAGCATAATTTAGCTGGAGGCTTTTTACATTTTTCTTTATTATCCATCACCTAATCTGCATAACCTCATTCCTTTTTATTAGTAGGGGACAGATGTCAGACTTATTACTGTTAAACTCTTATATAAAAGTTATTTTTTGAGGGATGAAGAGTAAGTACACTGCATGGAATACAATTTCACTACAACTTTTCATTTTGCCTTAAAAAGATAGAGTCTTTTTAGATCTAGAGAATGGTTAATTAGAATTAATGTGATGTTCCTCTAAACTGTTAGAACTGGACTGAATAGAGACCAGAGTGACAAACAGCAAGCAAGGTTTAGAGTTCCAGGTCACCTGTAAGAAATCCCAGGTATTCATGGATCTGGTGGCTCTGGATCTTTAAATAGGAATTTCTATCTGTCCTTACAGATACTGCAGTCTCCACAAATGAGATCCATCTGTAAGGGGCTGCTCATGTAACAACTGAAACCTAAGAATTTTCTGGTCTTTTTGGATTATTTCACAGACCTGCACCTGTTTGTTAAGCCTGAATATCAATAATAAATGAAACCAAAGCAGAACATATAACTGGCCCAGAAACTCTGCTTTTCTTATGGATTTCTCTCCTATTATTGGGAATGTCAGTGCTGCAGTCCCACAGAATTGCTGTGTGTTTTCTCTTGGGTTTTGTGCTGGTTAGAAGTGTGGGATTTTATCCAACCTAATTATTTTGTCTTGGAAATATTGCTTGAGCTTGTTGTAGCACTGCATTCACACTTCCTCATCACACAGTCAGGGAAGAAAAGGAGACTGGAGCACCCAGGGGGTTTCCCTGCTCAGCCCCCTTGCCAGCACTGCTGCTGTATAATCAGCAGCAGTTATACACCAGACTGGAGAAAATGATGGCTCCAAGCATTCCTGTCCTTGTGCCTTTTCCTGAGAGCAGCTTCCAGTTAGTGGAGTTGGCACAGCTGAGACAGGGGACTCTGGGCCAGCTGATAAACACACACCAACCCACAGACCACTGGTGAGGTATTTAAATAGCCTGGCATTTTTAGTGTGGGTGGAGAAAGAATTTGGTTTAATGCTGGTGTGATTGTGATTTCTGACTGGTCATGGTTCCAGCATGTCTCAAAACAGAGTTAACCTCTGATGAACCAAGACATGTTTGTTAACTCAGTTTTTGTGTGAGGATATTCCTGACAAGACTGACCAACAGTGCATTGACACTGCTGATATTCTGTTGGAGAATTTCATGCAGCAGATTATCTTTTCAGTTAACTTTGCCATCAATGTCCATTTACATACCCAATAATCCCATCTCCATAGGCAAACAAAACATCCCATCTCCTATATCCTGAGTAAATGTGAAAAGGCAGCTTTACTGACTTGATAAATAATCTCAAACATTTTACATTACTTCAGGGTCTTGCTGTTTTCAACTGTTTATTATCTCACAGTCAGATAATTGTTAATCTCATTATTTATCTCGTTTGTATGGAAGTCAGTTACACCTCCATTAGTTATCAGAAAAAGTATAAAAAATGAACTTGTAGGCCAGTGGTAAACTCTGACTTTAATTAGGCTATAAATTGTGGAGTCATAATATGAATTGATAACTAGCTGTTAGTTGTGAAGGGTTTTTTTTTTTTGAGGGGGTGTCTTTGCTTCTGTATCATTCTTATAAGTCTTTGTGTTCTCATAGAGTTTTGTCCCTTCAAATTAGAGACAGGGACTCCTACTGAGGTGTTGTATCAGGCTCTAAAACTTTTCAAATTAAAAAAAAAAATAATCACCTCAGGACTAGAAATTTGTGAAGGCAATTCAGCTCTATTTTCCCAAGAGTTTGAGTCATACTGCATCCATAGGTGGCAATTGTAGAAATTAGCCAATATGTTAGAAAGTTGTTTTGTTTTGTTTTTTATTTATGTATTTTTGGGTTCATTCTTCCTTGACTCTGGTTTAGAAAAAGGTAGGGGAAAAAACCACATTTGCTGTTTCCCCATCAATAGAGAGTGAGGTAAGCTGGGGAAGGCTGTAGCACACAGTACAAGAGTCCTTGTGACAGCAAGGACCTCTATGTGTTATTGCAGTACAAGTAATTAATACCCATTATTTACAGCTCACTACTGATTGCAGTTGTCCCCTGCCCAGCTGCCATTTGGTGCTCTCAGTAGATTTCCCTCAGGAACTCCAGCAGGAATAGCAAGAACCTTCATAAGATATTTGGATTTTCTTTCATTCTTGTGTCCAAGGTATGATTTGGATCTTTTAGAAACTCAACTTCACCTCTCAATATTGTAGCTCCTGCTCATCTTTTTAGATGTGGCTTTTTTTGTGGGCTTTTTATCTTGAGCACACATTTTATTAGAGAAACTTCAGCAGAGTCCTTGGAGATCTTCGAAGTTCTCCCTCATGCAGCTGTTTCCCTCTTTTGTTGTTCCTTTCATGACATTTCAGTTCTCCAGTGGGCAGCCTGATGATCAGTTCTTTGAAGGAGGGGGAATACATGTCCTGTGTATTTGAAAGGTCCTCAGAAATCATTATTTAGCTTTATATACCTCAAATTCTGCCCCAGCCCTGGGCCAGCACAGCAAGGAGCTGGAGCTGCTGAGAGAGCCCAGAGGAGGCTCCAGGATGAGCAGAGCATGGAGCAGCTCTGCTGGGAGGAAAGGCTGGCACAGCTGGCATTGTTCACCTGCAGAGGAGAAGCTTTGGGCTGAGCTCAGGGTGGCCTTGCAGGGCCTGAAGGAGCTGCAGGAAAGATGGAGAGAGACAATTGGCAAGGGCTGGAGGGACAGCACACAGGGAATGGCTGCCAGTGGCAGAGGGCAGGGCTGGATGGGATCTTGGGCAGGAATTGTTCCCTGGCAGGGTGGGCAGGGCTGGCACAGGGTGCCCAGAGCAGCTGTGGCTGCCCCTGGATCCCTGGCAGTGCCCAAGGCCAGGCTGGACATTGGGACAGTGGGAGGTGTCCCTGCCATGGCTGGGGTGGGATGGGATGAGCTTTAGGGTCCCTCCCAACCCAAACCATTCTGGGATTCTGTGATTCTTTGCCTCCTGCCTTCACCATGGTGAGTATCCTGTCCTTCCAGCCCGGCAGAGGGGAATGCAGGACAGCTGCTCCCCCGTCCTTCCTGAGAGGAATGGCAGGAACAGCTGAATGGGGACAGGGCCATATGGGGTTTTGGCTGTTCCCTGCTCGGTGCTACGAGCTCTCCCCAGCTTGTGTGGGCAGAGTGAACCGACAGTGATTCAGCCATCATTAAATTAGTACAGATGTCTCCCGCAGCCTCCCACAGGAGTCTTTCCACGAGCTCAGACAATTTGGATAAAGGTCTAGACTAAATCATTGCTAAGTCTATATGGATTCTGGCTGGTTTGAGATTGACATATGTTACACACTTCCAGCTCCTGGGATACTGATTTGTATACAAGTTGGCTTTATCCATGCTGAGCCAGCATGTATCCATGCAGAGCTTCCTTTTTTGACAGGATGCTGACCCCAAATTTTGGATGTTTGGAATCACAGGTAGCTCAGGTGCTTACAACAAATGACATAAATACTCCGAACAGTGCCCACACTTATAATCACAGCACTGCTACTTTTGCTTCCTTTGAAACAAATTAGGTTATCTGATGTGCCAAGAAAAGGTGATAATTGTTCCTGAGGCTTGAGTCTCCAGATGTCCTGGGCAGGGGACTGCAGGGCTCCGTACAAGTTGCTGGAGAATCAGAGGTAATACATCACTAGGAATTAAACCCTGCTGGAGCAGGCACAGTGGTTTATTTCTGCATATTTAATACTGCCGATGTGTAATGGTTTATGCATCCTCTCCCCGTTCAATTCTTCCAGAAGAGCATTAACAAAGGCAGAAGCTATGATCTTTCTCTAGTGGTTTAAGGAATATTTCAAATTTAATGGTGTTGCAAATTGATCGCATTATGAGAGACATAACCTTTGCGAGTGAGTTTGTAAGAAATTCACAGGAATGCATGACTTAGTGGAAATGCATGGGAAGTTACATTAGGAAGCTTTGAAAACCACAGAAGTGATGAGGCAAATAACTCCTTGTGAAACTGCATGAAATGATAATAACTAGTTTCAACCAGGTTCCTCCAAATAACTTACAATTCTGCATGAGTTATCCCTAATAAACATCTAAGTGCAAGAAAAGAGGGAAAAATAATCAAATTATCCTCATGTTACATCTATTTATTCTGATGTATGACACTCTGATGTTGTTATGTAATTGCAAACAGAGCAGCTCTGAAGAGCTGGTTCTGGTTTGTTTGACATCTCATAAGGAGTTTGTTTTGTAGCATTTCCTAGTTGCGTTTATTTTCCCATTCTAAGTAATTTGAAAGATATTTCAAGTAAGAAAAAAATGCTACTGCACCCCTGTGAACAGTTCACAGGTTAGTCTAAGTGCTCTAGAAATCAGTCATGTTGTCACCTGCAAGCAGATAGTTTATAAGAGAAGCAATATGTAAGTACCCACAATTTAATTTTTCAGCTCTCTTTCTTTCACTGTTACCTTCTCAACAGCTTTCAATTTTAGCTCGAGCTGGCTGCAGAGCTGATGTTTATATTTCTGCACTGTAGCTGTGTTTGACAGCCAATTGCTAGAGAAGAGCTTTCTATTTGCACTGCCAGCTTTACACATTATGTGGTTTTAGACAGTACTTACTTCCTTGTTCAGACACTGAAGGATGTTAAGCAGTAATCTTAAATTTGAAAAATTGCCTTAAAAAAAAAAGGTATTTTACTGCTTTCAGGCTGGTTTTATTAAATATTATTAGCAGAAGGCATCCTGCATGGATTTGAAATTTTTTTTTATTAAAAAGGAAGACAGGTTAAATATATTATCTCTGGGACCCTCCCAATCGTTTTGAGCAAAACATGAGGAGAAGCCAGGCTGGTGAAAGCAGCTGAAAGCACGGCCTTGAGGGATTTTAAAATCATGACAACTGAATATGCTTCAATAAATAGAAATATCTTCTCCCCTTTGACCACTCTGGCCTGTTGTACTTCTCTGTGCCTTGGCTGATCCAAGCTCTAGCTTGTTACTTTGGCAGGTTTTGTAAGCAGCCTTCAAATTACTGCTGTGCCTACGTAGTGATTAATTTTTTTATTCCTCTTCTGCAATCCAAAGACTGTGTATTCTGAGATATGGCTTTGACATTCACTTGAGGAAATAATTTCAACAGCACAAAGAGGTCTTGGTGCTCAGCTGCAGTGAACTCTGGGGCTGAGAATGAAGCCTGGCAAGTTCTAATAAGCTTTTAAGGAGGAAAAGAAAAATACAGCTCAAACAACACGGCAGAAAAGCTCAGAACATGGTGAATAAGATGAGGATGATTAAGTGAACAACAGAGTAGGATTTGGGATATGGGCTCTGCTGAGCTTCTGGCTAGCCTGTGGAATGGGAATTCCTATAGCTTATGGTTTTGTACAGCCATCTCCTTATTTTGTCTATACTGAGGATGGATCATCAAGTTAGCCTCTGCTGGCAATAAAATTGACAGCCCAAAGGGAAGAGCACTCTGAAGTCATTCCTGGAGGCTTCACTAGCCTTACATGTAGCAAGAACTGCAGCATGGTTTGTGTCCAAGACTGACAAGCTGGAGGAGGGAGTAAAGGGCTCTGCTGCTCTTTCACCGAGTTGGGAAGAGAGTGACAAGTGCAGGAGAAGCCACTGTTAATTATGATGCCTGAAGCACTGGAATTGTTAATGTAAGAGCTTGACCCCAAACAGTGGGAGATGACAGATACTTTTCCCCCCCATAAAGACACAAAAGAGGGAATATGTTTTACAAGACTAAAGCTGCATGCAATTTTTGAGGCTCTCTATGCCCAGCTCTCAGATCTCCTGTGGTGAGCCATATTCACTGTAGATGAAATAATAGGGAAGTAAATGAGATGGGAAAGGATTCCTCTTTGGCAGTGTGACACAGCTTCATCACATGCTTCCAAGTGTCAGGAACAGCTGGGTTAAAAAAATCCAGAGCTGCTTACAGGAGCAGTGTGTGCTGAAACAGGGGAAAGGAACAGCAGTCTGGGTTCAGAAATAGTTGCATGAACTCCCAGCTGGGCAGAGAGCCAGCTACAAAAAGGTGCCAGCCATCTGAGGCCACTTGACAAGGGACACTTGGGCGTTAAAGAGCTGAGGAAAGCAGGGATGGAGGCGCCAGGCCAAGCTGCGGTGGGACACGGGTCAGGTGCGGTGCTGGCGTTCTCAGGACAGAAGGGAAGACAGATGGTATTCCCAAATGGAAAGGGCCAAGGCCAGAGCTAGGAAAACAGAAAGCTTTAGCTATCAGCTGGCTTAACATAAGGACTCAGGAACAGCAAGGTATGTAAGCACTGCGTGCAGGAAAAGTCAGCCTGGGAGCGGAGTTTGGGTGGGAACAAAGCACCTTGTCCTTGTTGCCATGCCAGCCCGGGGAGCTGGGGAAGGCTTGGCATGTGGGGACGTGGTTTCCCCCCTCCTAACATGTTTCCCTGGCAGGGGAACACAATAGTGAAACAAACCCAGAAATATGTAAAAGTTCTAATGACAAATTCATGTCGAGACCAACTGGAGATAAAAGTGTGAAGCTGTCTAAGAATGGCCTGAGTGGTCCCACGGTCTGGATGTTTTTTCCTGATGTGAATCTTTGTGAGACTGCATGTGGGTTTCTCTCTTCCTCTGCTCCTCTCACCTGTAAAAACAAGTAGAGCTATATATTTTTTTTCTCCCAAGACATTAAACAAGATTAGATATTAAAGATTGTTAATTCAGCCTGGTGAGGAAGGCAATACATGATATAGAAAGGACCAATAGGTCTGTGACCAGGAAGGACTTAGAGGAAGATTCAGGCAGGTTCCTGAGCTCTTTCCTTACATCAGCTGGTCATAATGAGTGGATTAAAAGAACCTGACTGTTAGAACCCAGGCTTGCCTGCAGTTTCCAAACAGCAGTTCACACCAGTGTGCCCTGGGATGATACCAAAAGGTAAGCAATGAAAAGTCATTTGTGCACAGTTGCAGCATGAATATAAACAGAGACAAAATTAGCAAATCAAATAGAATAAAAAAGCAGTAGCAAAGAATAAACAGGAACATAAAAGAAGCCATCTGGAATCAAAGATACTCAAATGACATGGTAGGAAACTGAGGCAGACAAAAGCAGAGATTACACTCTTAAATGAAATTGTTAGGGATATTATTGCTTTAATTCCCTGTGAATCTGGTTATGAAACTGCAGCTGAGAAGTGTGAGCAGTAATGTTTTATGACAGTTACTCCAGAGACTTCAACTTACATGATTCTTGGATCTTAAATGGAACCTTTGTCATCCATGGACTTGTCTGTTTCCCTTCTGAAAGTGTTCCAAGGACTGACATTATGTCAAGAGAATCAACTCTGTGCCCTAATTTGTCATTACCCTGAATAATAATGCAGAATATTTGATTCTCCTCTTCCCCATTGTGCACTTATAATTCCCATTACTAAAGACGGAATCAGCCTATCCATGGAGAAAATGAAAGATTCTATTAAATTGAAATTAAATTCACTTTATAAATTCTGTGTTGTGTGCAAGCAAATCAAATCTGTTTATAATAGTTTAATTAGGAATGACTCTTTAAACCGTGGGTCAACAATAAACACATTCATTGTCCATGATGTGTCAGGGCATATCAACAATACACAAAAAGCTTTCTGTAACTCCTAAAAAGGTTCATGTTTTTAGGAAAGAAACACCCCTGGAAAGAAACAAAACCATGTACAGAAAGAAACACCTGAAGAGTAAGGTGCATTACAGTTCCTGAAAGCATTTCAAGCCCCAGTTTTTGATCTATATATATAAAATGGTTGTAAAAGTCACTAAAGCTCTTCCATACTTTTCATAGAATGAGTGAGAGCTTCTTAGAACCCAGCAGGTTCAGAAAAGAGTCATAAAAACCTGAAAATTCCATCTCAAAGTCCATTAAATGGGGTCTGCCTCATAAATGAGGAATTTTATTGCAAGTCAAAGATAAAAAATAGAAGAACCCGAAGCGTTAGGACAGTGCTGATGTGTTGTGCTTGTGTCTGTGAAACATCAGGTAAAAATCAGTGAGGCACCCCTAAAAAAAAAGATTCCAGAGTTAGGACAGGGAAGGATGATGCAAATTTTAGAATGAAGTTTTAAGGACAGATGATTTCTTTTCCCTTGAAATGAGTATGGGGTAATTCCCTTGTAATTACATGAGGATGAATTAATTACTTTCTAACAAACTCAAATAAAAACTTGACTACATAATACTGCTTCTCTTGCCTTAATTAAAAATGTCCAGGAGCATTTTCATAATGTGTAGATTCCCCCCCCCCCCAGCTTCCCCAAATGAATTATATCTATATTTATGCTTTTTTTTTACTGATACAAGGAAATTGGGATTACAGATCCTCCCACTGATGAGGGATCTATGATGGGCTGTTGTGTATGAAGCTGTGTATCAGCACCACACACCAGAGAGGGCTGGAAGTGCCCAACCCTCGTGCAGAGGAAAATCAGCAGCTTTCTGCTCATCTGGGCATGGCCCAGCCCCAGGTGCATTCTGCACCTTCCTGATGGTGAACACATGGAATTCTTTGTGCTCAGCAACCTGTTGTTTTGCCTGCCATGGGTTTGCCAGGTAGCTGAGTGAGAGCAGGTGAGACAGTTCCCATCTGCAGAGGAGACTCGTAAATCTGCTCAGAATTGCAAAGGAGCTTCACCAACCTCGCTCCCAGCCTTTGTCCATACATTAAATCCCTGGCTGCAAATTCAGTTTGGAGCCAAGCACTTGCTGAGAAAACCTTGTTTAAAATATGCTGAACAAAGAGTTATGGAATAGGAAAATTTAATAACAGTCCCAAGCTCCTGGAGTTGTGTTTTACTGCACAATAGCACTTTTGCATCTGCAGAGTATAGAGACTCTTAGAGTAAGTTTCATTTCTGCAGTTTCTCTGGCATGGCTTTTAATTATATGTGTTTTCAATACATATACATAAAAGACTATAAATGTATTTTATACCCTTGGATAGTGTGTTGGCAGTACTTTTAGATATGCATTGGTCATTAGTGAAAATAATGTTAATTTTGTGGCAGCACCCTGTGTGTGCTGTTCCTGTCAGTCCTGGCTTCATTGATTACCATCTGTATTATCAGATAGAACAGCAAAGGAATTAATAAAGACTAGAAATTGCTCTACTCTGAGGGTTCATTTGGAATGAAGTTAATTTTTTAGGGAAAAAAATGATCTGTGCTGAGGCTACAGGGGAGCTATTAATAAGGTATTAATACAAGGCATCTGCATCACCATTAAAACTCAGAGATAGTCCAAAGTCACTCCTGTCTCCATAAATCCAGGCATGAACTGGGTGATGGACTTGTATCTGCTGCTTTAAGAGAGAGAGGTGTTTGGATTTATAGTCCCAGGGGCAGGGCAGTGATGGAGGAAGAAGATTTCATTTCCTTTGAAGTCTAATGAAGTGAATCTCACATAATGGAAGTGATTTTGCCTCTCTCTGAACATGATGAAGTTCTCCAGTAAATGTGTTTGTCTGTTTGTTTTGGGGTGCTCTCTAGCAGTGGGACATGGGGGCAGATACAGACATTTTCTGTTTTACACAGAAATTCCTCTTGCATCTGGATGTTGCTCTGAAAAAGGTCAGCTTTCAAGCATAGGTGTAGCAAATAAAGCTGCAGATGTGGAAAGCAGTTTCATATTTACATTTGTGAGGTTTTTTGAACAGAAAGCACTGCTCATTTCTCATATTCATTATGCCCTTCTATCATTCACCTAGATCCTATATAATTATGTGTTTAATGATCTTCACCCTTCACACGAACACAGCTCGCTGAAGCTTCACTCTGGCAGTAAATTATCATTCATGTCTGGTAAAACAGAGGATATTACTTGGGAAAAGTGCTGTGCTATCTGACTTAAGACTTCAGGCTGTGATATAACTTTGTAGTAGGTGATGATGACTTAATCTTAAATTTAAACAATAAAATTATTTTGGAGAAGTGGCTCTTCCATAGGTCATTTGTTATAATATTTTGATGTTAGAGTGTAAGGACTTCAAAACCTAGAAAAATTATTTTAATTATTTAAGTCAGTTTGGATGCTCCTCGTAGATTGTAGTAAATGCCACATTTATGTCTTGGTTTTTTATTAAAGAACTAAAACAATTTAAAATTGCCACTATAAATCTTTGTGTAAAAAACTGATCTTCCACTCATCAGACTTAGTTTCAGCTTTAATATTATAAAATGCTACTATCTCTTGTACTCTGTTTAATGTTTAGCCCTTCATTTTATAGTGTTTCAAATATCAATATTTGAATAGCAAATTGCAATTTTTGCGTTTGATACAATGGAATTTAACTTATTAGAGGAAATGATTAATGGTAATCATGGCCATTTTGATCATTTTAACTGTTGGTATCTCACTAGAACTGCAAAGGTTTTATAGCTCTGCATTAATATTTACCAGAACTGATTTATGAATCATAACTGCTATTGGATATAATGTGTAAAACCCGAGATTACACAGACAGCCTCTTACTTACTAACAAATAGCAAATTCGAGAATGTTCGAGCCTTCTCGAATGTCTGTGTGGGATACCTGTTTTTTTTTCTTAAAAGTTCAGATGATACCTTTTCGTTGTGTGGCTGGGTGAGCTGAGATGTTCCCAGTTGCTCTGCTGAGCTGTGGGTGCCCAGACAACGCTGTGACATTACATCACTAACTCTGCTGCCTTCTTTGAATGCAATGTTAATGCCGTTTAGGTTTTTTCAGGGAGCAAACAGATGCTTACGTGGTAAACAATCTGTTTAAAACACAGATTCTGGATTGATCTTTGCAGGCTCTGGGGCCCTGAAAATAAGAGTGGTAAGGACAATAATCTTAAAGGCTACAGGAGTTGTGTTAGCTTTCTGAGCAGACCAGACTGTGACACCAACCAGGAGGAGAGGGCAGTGGCTCAGTAAATGAGGAGCTGATGGCAGGTGCAAAAAGAAAAAAGATTGAACTTTTGGAGAAGGGACTGAGCTGTCACTTGACATCTCTGTGTACGTTCCTGTGGGCTGGGTAGGAAGAGTGAACTGGATTGAGTCATCCACACTCACAGCTAAAGTGCTTTGGAAAAGCTGTTAAAACAATGGTGGTGTAATAAAATGCTGCCCAGCGAAACAGAGAGGAGGAGTTTGCACCTCGTGTGGTTCGTGGGAGTTCTGCCATTATTGCAGAGCAGGGAATGCACCGGTGGCCAGGATTTTGTGTTTGCAACAAACCAGATCAGCTGGGAAATCAGCCCTGGCTGCTGCAGTCCACTGTGCCCATTGCAACAAACGGAGCTTTGAGCTTTCCCAGCTCTTGAACAGCTGAATTCCTGAGCAGGTGAGGTGGAGGTACAGCTGTTTGTGACCAGCTCTGGACAGAAGGACCTGCAGAGCCACTTGTGACATAACGATCTCCCTGTGGTTTCTCTGGAGCTGGTGTTACAAGGCTTTTTTCCACACCTGCTTTAATATCCTAATGCAAGCTCTTATATTAAATGCTGCTGCTGCCTGGCCCTGGCAACCCCTGCCATCAATGGAGAGTAAAATGCATAACCAGCAACAACTTCTGTTGAGCTGTGTGCACAAAATGAGCAAACAGGAAAAAGTCTTTAGCACTGGCTGTAACTCATGTTGCAACCTAAGCAAGTGGTACATATTTCCTTCAGACTGTCCTTTGTGAGGCAAAGATAAATAATAATAGACGCAAGTTACATTTTTAATGACGTTATTCACTTCTTATTGATCATGTTGAGTATGTAGGACCTAACAGTAAACAGAATTTAAACCCCTATAAGTGTGCATTCAAGTTATTAGCCTATATTTTTGAATGTGTTGACAGTGATACATATGATCCAACCAATTCACACTCTCACAACTTAAAAATTATTGGCGATAATGTGATATTTAGTATTTGGCTCTAAGCCTACAAAAAAAATCAATAGAAACTCCTTTGGCCCCAGGTTTTTAATAAATAAAAAATTTCTGAAAAAGAATATATTTCTCATACTGCTTCAGTATTATAATCCTTTCTTATTTTTTGAAAAGCCAAATACAAATTTAATACAATTTTTTGTCCGATGGGGCTTTGAAGAGAATGGGAAGATGTATGCAAGGGTTCTTCTACCAGGGCACATTCTTTTAGAATAAAGATCTTAGAACCTTTTAAATTCTGCAAAGATCTGAGTTGTGATAGAGTTGTTAATTACTGTGACTGCTATCTGTGACAAGATTCCATAGATGCCAGTGTTCAACTATTTCCAGTCACCTGGAAATAAGATGAAAGTAATAACTAAAAATAAGAAGTTAGATTAAAACATATGTTATGGTTAACCCTTCCCTCACCCTTTGATCTAATAGTTAAGGACATTTTGTACTTGTTAATTTGGGCTGATAATGGTTCTGAAGGCATTTACATTTCAGAATGGGGATTTAAAATATATATAACAGCTGCTTTTTAAATAGAAAGTCTAATTATGCCGATGATTGCATCCATTTTTGATTAGTGTGCATACAAATCCCTGCTCTCCATGTGTATTCAAGCTGAGCTATGGATCACTGGTGCTGGGATTGAAGCACAAAGGAACAGCTGACAAAATGTATAGTTAGACCAAAGCAAAAAAAAAAAAAACAAACCCTGAAATTGTGTGTCTACATTTTTTTGTCTCTAAAATGCCTTTTATTTTTTTCTTTTTTCCCCTTTTAGCTGCACACAGACCTGGACCCCGGCAGCAGCAAAATCAAGTATATTCTGTCAGG
This sequence comes from Acridotheres tristis, assembly GCA_037013685.1. Taxonomy (NCBI): domain Eukaryota; kingdom Metazoa; phylum Chordata; class Aves; order Passeriformes; family Sturnidae; genus Acridotheres; species Acridotheres tristis. Next base: position 3,357,052 of record CM072898.1, read on the forward strand.
GGATGGAGCTGGGACCATCTTTGTCATCAACGACAAGACCGGAGACATCCACGCCATGAAAAGGCTGGACAGGGAGGAGAAGGCTGAGTACACTCTCACAGCCCAGGCAGTGGACAGGGACACAAACCAGCCCCTGGAGCCCCCCTCAGAATTCATCATCAAGGTTCAGGACATCAATGACAACGCCCCCGAGTTTGTAGAGGGTCCCTACCACGCCACGGTGCCAGAAATGTCTCTTGTGGGTACGTATGCCTGAGCAGCCCAGGCTCTCCTTGCTCACAGCTTTGCCAGGAGGCTGTTGAGTTGGTGATGGATAATAAGGTATTTATTATGTTGTTAGCATTCATTTGCATATTTTCAAATCTTTTCTTGGCTGAAGCTTTATTCTGCAGCACAATAGCCGTGTCCCTCAGTAGTAAGGAAATGACTAACAGCTGTATTAATGTGTCTTTGTCCAACAACACTTTAATGGGCTAAATTTATATTTCCCTTCTGACACTGCAGTTAGAGTATTGTTATTGAGAAGGATTTATCAAGATTTGCTCCAGCATGACGCTCTCATCCTATTGATATTTTGTTGATGTTTAATTATCTGTTTGTTGTTTTCCTACTCTTGCAGGGCATTGATACATACTTATTTGTTTTCCTCTAAGTGCAACTGTAATCAGGGAAAAACATTGAAATGAAAGATGCTGTGTCTGGGAATTGATGGTTAGGCTGTAGAGTGGACTTAACCAATTAGCCACAGGATTTGCATGGATGATGGAAGGGAAAAGCAGAGAAAGCTGTGGAAAAAGCTGGTGAGAAGGGAAATTAACTGTGTGAAAGGAGAAAGGAGAAGAACATAATCTTCTTAATATATTTTACTTATATTTATTCATTTTGTTGGATTACTGTGAATCTATTTTCTCATGGATTAATATATTAGAATCTTTTCTACATAGTTTGTCCCTGTGTTTGCAAATGAATATCCTTATAGAAGCAGGTGTTGACACTCCCCATGACACACATCGAGTGCAGCTCATCCCCAGCTCTCACTGGAGCCAAAGGGAAGCAAACCCACCAAACCAAGAGAATCCATTTCAGGGCAATATAAGAATCCAGCATAAGCAATGGCATCAAAATCTGGCCATGAAAGGTAAAGGAAATTCTATTGCATTTTAGTGTTAGGTTGAGGATAATGTGCTTTTCAGTGATTTGTCTACGTCTGTCAAAGCAAGGTAATTGAAGGAGTGCCAAGGCTCTTTGTGAAATAAAGCAGCATCCTATCACAAAGTTTCAAAAGCACCACTCACCCTCTCTTCTTTAGCTAAAAAGAGGAGGAATGTGAGGAGCCAGAAGCATCCTCTCACTCACAGCACAGAGAATTACACCGGGCCATTGTCAAAACACAAGCGTGATGTGCTGACTGCATGGTCACACCTGAGGCCTCATCTTCTAAATCAGCTCTGCCCCAACACAATTTCATGTCTTCGTTGTGCTGAATTGCTTGTGCCAATAATGATACGTGAATTTTTGAGCCTGCATTTCAGTTCTTTTACTAAACCATAGCTTTTATATGTTGAGTTACTTTTAATTATACAGCAGCACAAACGTAATATGGACCTGCTTTCAAAAGATATTTCAGCCAAGCTCTAGGTGAGCAAATGACTTAATTAAATAAAATGAGAATAAAGAAGCCAAACCAAACCTAACCAAAACAGTGTGGGAGAAGGAGGAAGGCAAATTGAATGCTGTCATTCCTTATGTAAATGGCATTTATGTAGTATTCTAGGAGAAAAAAGAGAAAGATATATGCAAGAAAAGAAAAAATGATTTCCGATCACAAAGACAACTAAAAAAATAATTTATATCTGTGTATATTTATAATCTGTGATAAAGACATGGCCCATATCCAAGCAGTATTCACTGTAAAAGAGGAAAAAAAAAAACCAACAAAAAATCCTGAAAACTTTGAGAGGAAACTAATCAGGAGATGATTAAAAATCTAGTAAAAACAATTGTTAATGTGAGGTTTAAAAGATGGTAAATGCAATGAGAGGAAGGGAATAAAAGAGAAAAAAATAAGAAATATTAGTGAAAGAGAGGTAAAGTGAAAATGGAGAAAGAGTGAAAGAGGAGAGAAAACTGTGAAGAAAGGTAATGAGAGATGAATTATAAGTTAAAACTTCATTAGGAAATCTTTGTTACAGAGGATTGTGGCAGAAATGACCAATGGCTGGATGTAGTTTAGCAAATAGTGACAGGGCTGGATCCAAAGTGAAATGTTTCATCTGTTCCCCAGGCATGCTGGGGAAAAGAGAGACACCAAAGTGCCTCAGAAATGACAAAGTTCCACATTCCTACAGTTTGTTAGGCTGCATGGAAGAGTTCTGTCCAAAAACAAGTGTGTTCTACCAACAAAAAATGGCTGTTACCATTGCTAAAACAGCCTCTATGGCAGAGATTGCTACAGATTGTCTGACAGGTCTGAGGTCTATTACTGTAACTCTGAGAGTTTTGCACATTTATCCCTTAGGATCCCTGGCCCTTCCGTGTGTTTTACAGGACATTCCTAGGGGTTTCCAAGCTGCTTCTCTACAGAAGCACCAACGTGCACTCCTGCTCTTTGTTGAAAAACAAAATCTATTTCTCTGCTGTTCCTCCAAAACTCAGCGAATGTTCCTGATTGCATTACATGGGAGCTGAATGAATGTAGAGCCTCTGAAGCAGAGGCAGTGGAGTCTGTGTCTTGATCTCTGATGGAACCAAATGTCAAGGCTGGAAAGTGGAAGAAGAGAGTGTTACCCTTTATTAATGTTGCTGTTACTATTTGCTTCTGCTTTCTTCTCTTGACCCACAGGTAGAAACATCAAGAGATGAAGGAAGTGATTCTCTGTAAATTATTTCAAGTTTTTAAAAATTTTTTTTAAGTCCTCTTAAAATTACATTAACTCTTCTGTAATGTTTATAAGAAAATTGTCTCCTTTAAGAGTTCAAGGAACTTTTATTATTTCCCCCCACTAAGAGTATTTCACTTCCATTATCCACTCACTTAATTCCCTTAAAGAGATCTCCACCCACTGCCAATTTCAGCCTTGACTTTTGTACAACATAGGCATCACTAGGCAGTGTTCTTACTCAGGATAAAACAAAGTTCTCCTGAACCTTTTCTTTCCTCAAAATGCTTATATCAATTTTCTGCTCTGAAACAGAAGAGGAACTCATATGCTTTCTATATATAGTACTTATGTAATGAGGATGCAGTACAAGGCATTTTATTTTTGGGCCTCAAGGGAAGGCAATGCATGAAATACAGATGAAGGCTTTAAACCTTTCATTGTTCTAAGGTTCTGACACGATGCAGTTTTTCTAATAGGCACCTTAGACCTGGTCTTATGTTCCTGGCTAGAAGAGCAGCATTACAGGAATGCCAGGTGTTATTTTGACTATCTGAAACTGGAATGAAACACTAGGGATGTGAAAACTGGCTTAAATACTGACAGAGAGCAGGTTTAGATTAGAGATGAGGAAGGAATTGTTCCCTGGCAGGGTGGGCAGGGCTGGCACAGGGTGCCCAGAGCAGCTGTGGCTGCCCCTGGATCCCTGGCAGTGCCCAAGGCCAGGCTGGACATTGGCACAGTGGGAGGTGTCCCTGCCATGGCTGGGGTGGCACTGGGTGTGCTTTAGGGTCCCTTCCAGCCCAGTTCTGGGATTGTCCCCCTGCCTGCAGTGTGTGCCAGGCCCTGTGTGTGTGTGCAGCATCCGAGAGCCGCACGCGGCCATGGCGTCCCCTGCTTGGTTTTTATTCTGCGTTTATTTGGTGCTCTCCGGAAAATCCTGCTTCTCTGCTGAAACAAAGGGCTTTGCATGGCTCTCCTGCCGCTGCCTGGTGCACGGAGGATCAGTGCTAGCCGGAGCTCTCTCTGCGAGGAGAGCTGCTCACTCCTCAGCGCGCACTGTGCCCACACGCGCTCGCTGCCGGCCGCGCCACTGTGCTCGCACTTATTCTGAAATAATTTCTTTCTCTCTCTGACCAAAGAGACCAGCACATTCCAGAAAAAAGAGAAAAGTTTTGAGAACTACATTAATTTATTTTTTTTTACTGTAATTCCCACATAATCTGCCGTAATAAGCCTTGCTCCCCACCTCCAAAAAGACGAATTTGCTTGTGAAAGCTAATGGTGTATATGGAGAAGATGTTCTTTGCTGAAACTGCGCACTTTAATCTTTTAATTATGATATTAATTTTCTTAAAGAATTAAAGATCAAAAAGTAAAATCTGTGGAATTACTTCATTATAGCAAGTATTACAAATAGGAAATAATTTAATTTTTCTGTAAATCTTGTTTAATCACTTTTAAACTTAAAAGGGCACACTGGTGTAGAAACTCAGTTAATACCTTAAAAAAAAAAAAGGATTTATCTGTGCTTCTGGGAGTAAGAACCCCAAGACTATTTTTTTCTCTGCCCATTTGTCTATGAGCTCTGCATCTATGCCCGCAATGAAGATAGAATATTACGTAATGAATGAGTAAGCTTAGAAGATCCATAAGGGTAATTGGAACCAGTTCTGTAGCTTATTTAAAGAAGAAAAGAAAGAAAAGAGGAAAAAGAAACCCCGCACCCTCCCTTGAGTATGTTCTGTTTCTGTGTTACCTTCTCATCTACACACATATTCACAAATTCCCCAAAACACATGCAGAGGTGTAATGGGAGCCAAAGTGGATATTTGTCTCCTGACAGCAGAGTTTTAGGATCCCTTTTTCAGAAGAGGAATGAGGATTGAAATCTCTTGATTTTGCTCTCAGTGAAGCCAGGAGTGTTTAGACAGCGAGTGTCATGTTGAAGGACAGGAGAGGACTGAAGCAGAGTGAAAAGGGTGTTGGTGAAATCAAAAAGGACACAGATGGAAAAAGAACTAAAGCCATAAGGGAAGAGAATTCTCTCAGAGTTTGCCTGAATTACGGTAAACAGACAAACTTTAATAAGCTCCAAATATTAAGTCTTCTCCTGACAGTCATAAAAAAATTAAGCACATACAGTGGAATTAAGTCTAAAATTGCTCTAGAAATGGTTTTGCCTTTGCCACTTGAAAATAGTAACAATATGAAAAAGCTTAGAATAATAATATTTTTTGTCCTTAAATGCTTCATGAAAGGCATTTACTGGAAAGGGTTTAGGCTTTCAGTTGAGTCAGAATATCAATTTTCAGTTTTGGCATAAGCACATCTACTTAGGAATGTTTTCCCTTGAATCAAGGTTTTCCCTTGAATTGAGGTTTGCCCTTGATTACACCACTGCAGGTAAGAAATTCTATCTTTTTTTTTCTTTTTTTTTTTTTTTTTAATTTTTTTTTTTTTAAGCACAGCAGAGTTCTTTAGTCCAGCCAGGTGTATTAGGACCACACTTTACATAGTGCAGCTTTGCTTTCTGGTTCTCCCAAAGATATTAATCCTCTTCCACTTACAAATTGTTTGCAAAAGGACAAAATCTGCTCCATATGAAATCAACACGCAACATCTGACATGGATAGTGATAAAATAACTTGACAAATCAGAAAATTGTGATGAAAACCTGACCTGAAATGTTATCAAGATCAACCACACTGTCTTGCCAGGGTTTTTATCATTGATTTTTTTAAGGCACTGAGCATGACTGTTAAATCAATGATAGTTTGTTACAAAACTGTGGAGTAAAGGGACTGCAGCACAGGGGTCAAGTACAAATTAGCCCAGAGGGTAAATGAATGCAAAGGCAGTGCAAAAGGGAAGGGAAAAACCAGAAGATGTTGTAAAATATGGCAACAGTGTAACATCTGTTTAAAAAAATATATATTTTCATGTTGTCTTGTTCCTCTTGTGCACAATCATACGCAGTAGCTCTGGTACTGAGTTTTATGTGAGATTTCTTTGGTGAGTGTGTGTGTTTATAATGGTCCCACACAACCTTCAGGAAGGGCTGTGGGCATCCAACACCAGGGCTGGCTGTTCCTTCCCCTGACTGGCTGTTGAGCCTTGAGAGAACAGTTCTGAGCATGTGCTGCTATTTGTGTGCTTTTCATTCCTCATGAGGTCTGATCTAAAATGTCATTATCTGTCTGTACTGTTCTTATGAGGTCATTATGAGCTTGAGGACCATGATGAAATTAATATTCTTTAGGGGTTTATAGGCTGATCCTTTAGTTGTCCCCATCTATATTGTCCTATTGTACTTAACCAGTTAAGTGACAATGCAGAATTACCAAAATCAGTGGAATTGCTCCAAGTACTTTGTGCCAGTGGCAGGTTCTGAAGGCACCATCTGGTCCTTAGGAGCAAGGCTTGACTTACCTGTGCCAGGTGTGGAGCTATTGATGTGTGCTGCTTTCTTAAACACTGCCTTTTTCCTCTCCCTTCACTGGCAGCAATTTGTCACAAATTGTCCATTTTTTGCACACATGCATTCCCTTGGCACGAAGGAAAGTTGTGCAGATGACACATAGTGAAGATAAACTCTGCAGGAAAAATCTGCTGGGATCAGAACTGAAGACAGTTCCTTATGGAGTTCTTCCAAATAGAGAAATTCATCTTTCCATGGTGTTCCTGTTCTGGGATAAGGACAGGTAGACAGAGCTGTCACATGTTGATCATGTAATGGCAGAGCAGAGGAAATTTTGGACAGCGTTAGGTGAATGTCCTGTGTACCTACAAGGATCTGTCCTACTGTGTTTTTTCCTCTAGGCTCCTATCACAGATATCTTGTTCTTGTTGCAGATATTCTGCTTCTGAGATCCTTTGTGGTCGCTTCCATTTGTACATATCGAATGCGTCATCATGTTTGTGTTGTGTGACTGTGTGAAAATAAGTCTCTGACTCAGGTTTCTGATGCATTCTCTTCTGGCTACAAGTTTAAATCTATTCTCAGCATGGATTTCTCACAATTTCCCCAAATGTAAAATTTTGAAGGAAAAAAAAAAAAAGGTGTTTCAAAGAGTGCTATGGTTTGGTTTTGCAGGCTTTGAAGTTGTGTTATCTCATTTTTCTAAGCAGCTTGGCTGGTGACATGAGCCTGTTTGCTGGCCAGGGCATGATGCCTAAGTGGAAAACAGGGATGAGAGGAAGTAGAGCAGCATAGGTTCCTGCCAGACTGGTGCTCTGTGAAATGACACAGAACTGGTCTGGAGCATGATCTCACCTTTTAACATCACAGGAAAAGTAGACAAGGTCTTACCACAAGGTGGAAAGTTCTAGGTCAGAAAATTAAGTTCAGCGTGGTAATATTTTCACAGAAACTTTGCTTACTGTAATTTCTATTCCTCTGGCTAGCATGAAGACTTGGCCTTAGAACATCAGAGACCAATACTCCTCAAATTCTTCATTAAATAGACAGTGTTAGACCTCTCTGATGGACACACCTGATATTTGGCAAAGTGAGATGCAATTCAGAATCCATTTTTTTTCCTCTGGCACTGGTCATTCCCCACCCTGCCCTGAGCTGACACCTCTGTCTTTGGTTCAGTGCTGAATGTGCAGCTCTTGTTTTTCCATGCAAAGAGCTCACACTGCCTGTGGACCTGCTGTCAGCACGGCTTCCTTGGGAATCAGCCCTGGGAGCTGCTGGGCAGCTGATGGAGCTGTGTCCCTTCCCTGGGCCCAGAAGGGCTCTGCTGCCATTTGCTGGCCCTGCAGTGGCCTGGGGGGACAATATTTCAGACCCTGCTTCTGCACCCTGGGTCACAGTTGCTGGCACTCCAGGCTTCACTCTCCCAAACAAAGCCAGCAGAGCATCAAAGCTGCCAGATGATATCAGCCACTTTCTGTTCTCACCACACAAAGGCATAAATGAAAGAATTTCTGCAGTAAACAGCCCAGGCTGCTTTATTATTTATTTTTTTACAATATGCCTGAGCATAACCTGAAACTTCCATTGGAATCAAGACTTACAGTACCTTTTTTCTGCTTGGTAATACGGTGTACAGTGATCATCCAATTTTACTGCCTTTGCCTGGGGACCTCGCAGAATGAATGCTGATGAAATAGTCAATTGATTAGAGACAAGCAGTCTTTCAAAAAGTCCTGAACAGAAGAGGAGCTTTGTCCCACTTCTCTCACAAATATCAATTAATATTCTATAGTGAGGGTGATATCTAAAGGGAGAATAAAAAAAATAGCATGAAAGGAAAACATAATTCTTTAAGCCAAACATAAAATATATTTTACCCTTCTGCTGTTGCCTGTGATGTTTCAAACCGTGTACTAATCCTAACAAACAGCCACCCCGGGGAATTTGCAAAGGAATACCTGCAGGCTCTCTAATGGCACCATCTCATAAGTTGTAGCAAGAAACAACTGCCAGCCTTAAAGCTGAAAAGGCAGAAGGACCTTTCTTGTTAGATCCACACAGGTAAACCCAGGTAACATCAGCCAGGATAATTGCCAGGGAGGAATCCATATCCCTAAATCTGAATATGCATTTCTGTCGTAAAGTATTTCTGATTCCAAAATGTTATGTTAAAGAGGCAGCATCAGAGTTCCAAAACAATTAGTTTATGCAGACAAGCAATGGTGGAATATGCAGTTGATTAGATTTCCCAGCCATGCTTCCCCCAGCCCTCATTCTACAGCTGCGAGGTGTGGGGCTGCCAGCTCGCTCCCTTCCCTGCCTGTTCACACAGCCTTTTCCTCCAGGCAGAGCCAGCTCCTCTCATACTTCTGCAGTCACACATTTGCATACAATATGTTTTTCCCATTTCCCTCTCGTGATAAAATGTCCTTGAAGCAGCACATGAGCAATCTGAACAAACGTTGTGTTACATGTGGTAGGTCATGCGTTTGTGCAGAGATTTTGGCTCCAACATGTACTGCATGGCATTAACATTCTTTAAAGGTTTCATTAACCTCCTAAGGTATCTGCTCCAGAAATTACATTGAGGAATAGGTAACATTTGGGAGAAACAGTCTGGATACTCCTTCTGCTTATGGAACTAAACATCACTCAGTGTATCAAAGGTATGAAAGGATTATTTTTCTGTTGGAACCAAGAAACAGCATGCATTTTCCTGCATGGTACTACATAATTTATTATAGACCAAACTGTTAGATTCTTTCAGATTCTTTCATTGAGACAGATTTTTAGGTGCTAAAACCTTTGGTTTAGATTACCAGTTCTTTAGGGTAGCATCTGCTGTTTCTTATAGGTCTGTAAAGTACTGAAAAATCTCCTTTTGGTGCATTCCAGTGAGATTACGTTCAACTACTTATATAAAACACAGTGACAAAGCAAGCAAGTAATGTTTTGTAACTCATGTTTAATATTAAAAACAAAATATGAACTGTATCAGTTGCAGTTTATTTCAGAAAGTGTTTACAGGTGTCTATATGAGTATATAAGTGCACACAGGTGTTTAGACAGAGAGATAGATAAGAAAAAATGGCCTTAAAGTGCTGCAGGGGAGGCTCAGGGTGGACAGCAGCAGGAATTTCCCCATGGAAAGGGTGGGCAGGGCTTGGCAGGGGCTGCCCAGGGAGGTTTGGAGCGCCCATCCCTGGAGGTGTCCCAGGAAGGGCTGGAGGTGGCACTCAGAGCTCTGGGCTGGGGACAAGGTGGGGATGGGGCACAGCTGGGACTCCATGGGCTGGGAGGGCTTTTCCAACATTATTGGTTCTATGATTCTGGGATTCTATGATAGAATTTAATGCAAACAAACCCAAAATTCTTGCAAGGTTCTCCTTGTCCTGTTTGGTGGAGTGTCAGCTTGACATGCTTGCAGTTCCTGGAGGACCTGTTTTGGGTACATCCACAAGAGAGAGGAGTCACAGGATTGAAATTTAGGCATCTACATTAGGTGCTCAATTTAATTTCTGTTCCTCTCCAGTCAGCCAAAAAAAGGAGGATTCCAGGAGAGGATGATTCTGTCTTCCTTCCTCCCTGAGGTAGAGCAGGCAGCTGGTGCAGCCAGGTATCTAATTTAGCCAGTTGAGCCTAAAAGTGAGTTGAATGAATAACCTCCTTTTCCTTCTTCCTTACCTTAATCATCATAAACAAGATCATGACAGCATCACACTATTTCACTACTTAGAGTCAAATTACAGCTGGGAAAGACAAATTACCCTATTAGTTAATCTTCCTGTCTTTCTAGGGTTTTCCCTTAGAATACATTATTCCAGCATCCTGTGCAAGTGAGTGAACTCTTCACTGAGGAGGATTCTGTTATTTCCCTTGGGAAGCTATTCCTCCTTGTACAATTTCTCATTGCAATGAAGCTTTTGTTGTTGTTTTTCCTCTTTGCAGAAGATAAAGGGAAGTCTTGTACCTGTGTATTTATATGGTTCTCATCACCAATATACCAGTATTACATCTGTAACATACACAAATTTTATTTCTCATTTCTGCCTCTAGGAATGATTGCATATTGGATTCTGCCACAGAAACAGCAGAATGCATGCTGGCCTTCCTATTTCTCCAGCATGGCAAGCACAGGTTGCCCATTTTTCCCTTGGTGAACTGTTCCAGCCCGTAGTTCCATCCTTTACCTCTGCTTAGGGTGTTAGCTATTTAATGCCTCACTCATTTTTCATTCATTAAGGCTCCAGTGGACACTTAAAAAACAGATTTTCTTTTATTTTTATTTTTTTTTTATGTTTTCCTCCAAGTGTGGGAATATCTGAAAAACTCACCCAAGCCCTCTGCCATCTGTTCCCAAAGCAGTCCTTGACATTTTCCATGGTTCTGAGGTCCCGTGGGCTCTGTAGGTCAGGCAGCAGCAGCACAATGCAAAGGTACCACTGCTACCCCTGGGATTTACATCCTCTCCTCCCAGAATCATGAAATTGTGGAATTCCTGAGAATTGTGGAATTCCTGGGCTGGAAAGCAACCTCAGGGACCATCGAGTCCAACAACCTCCTTGTCTCCCTTCTGTCTGTATTTGTTTTTCGTGGTACTTGGCTCTTGGGGTCTCTGGGGACAGGCCCTTCCTGCACTGTGAGATTTGATCTACACATTGGACTCCTGGAGCTTTGGCAATGAAGTAGCTGTGAATAATAATAACAATACATTCAAATACAGGTGCAGAAGGTAAGGCTGAAATAATAGCATATGATCTGCAAAGAAACCATTAAACACTCATGCAACATTCCCACAATTTATATGTGTATGTATTTATATATCTGCATGAACACCAAGATATGCAGTGATTTTTTATGTGGGTAATTTGCATATGTTAACAAGTTCTGTAGTGCTTTAAACAGATTCCTATTTCATAAACATTTTCTTTATTTGGTTAGTGAAACCTCTAATTCATAGATTTTGTGTCTAGAAATCGTCTCATGCAATAATGCAGGCTTAAAACTGTGCTTTTGCATTTAAAAAAATGGGCAACAATGAAAAACAAATAAGAATAAGTTCCTTCAGCTTTGAGGCAGTAATAATTTACATGTCAAGAAGTTATGCAGCTTTTTATGAGATTATTGCAGTTTTATTCAATAAAAAATTGTTACCATGACAACAACTGTCATGCTACCTGTGAGATTATAGCAAAGAAGGACAGTGAAGAAAAGGCTTCATTTTGGAAAGAATGCTTATCTGACCTGCTGGATACAAACAGGGCTTTGTGTGACCACTCTTGGCTGCAGGGCTTCCATCAGCTCAGCCCAACTCCAAAGCCAGCTGAAGGTTTTGAAGCACAGGATCCTCTTAGGAAAACAAAAGAGTTGGTAAATAATGGTGAGGCTTTGTCATGCAAATCCTCTCCTAATGCCTCATCAGGTTGGTAATGATATCTGCAGAATGAAATGGAGATTGCGCCTGCCAAGATTTGGGAAGATTAGGAGAGAAAAGAGTGAGACCAAAAAGGGCACCAGAAAAGGAAAAAAAAAAAAAAATATCCCCAGAAGTCCCTGGGAAGATGAGGAAACATGGTCCCACCAGCTTATTTATTTTTTTATTTATTATTTATTTTTACCAGCCATTACAATCTTTCAACAAAATGGTTCTTCACTGAATATGGATTCATGTAAATTCTTGGCACCAACTATGCATTACCTCCTCTAGAACATTCAAATTTGATTTTTTGGATTTTTTTTTCCCAGTACGCACATTTCACTGCCACCAAAAGAATTAGCTTTCCTGCTCTCTGTGGCAGCATATGCATTTTTCTTCCTGACTAATGTGCAGAATCTGTACCCTGACTTGCACATAAAAACACAGCCAAAACAACAGAAAAGCACTAGCTGAGCACACACATCTTATTTTTTATGGTGGTTTTTAATCTTAGTTTGCCAGCAAACACAGGCTTTCTCACCTAGCCATATAAAAACAGTCCTGTTGTTAATTGTGCCTCTGATTGCTGGCCTGTTGTAAAGACAGAGTAAAACAATCTGACACTGACAGAGTAAAACAATCAGCAATGGCTAATGGTTAAAGCACACGAGAAGTGTTCATTAATTAAAATCTGTTGAATCTCTGTGAAGTCTATATTTATAGTGGTTAAATCCATGTTTAAGGGTCATTAGCATTGCAAAAGTGTACCTGAGGAAAAAACACACAAAGTTTTTTAACAGAGCATCTTATAATTTGCCTCATCTCTCGGAAAAAAAATGGGTTTGGTTACACAAGGCAACTTTAGGTACATAAAGAAAAAACAAACAGTGATTATGTTGTTGGGCCAGATTACATATAACAGCAATATTATTGTAATTAGGACAACAGTGACTTGGACTACAATGGTGGCTTTCATATAAAAATGGCACCATTTCAAATTTATAGTCTCTGGCTAAATTAGTTTGTTGTAGCATTGACAAAGAAACAAACACAAGCCAAATGCAGTCAAAATTAAACAGAAACCTTAATGTTTGTTTTTCCAAGAGCAGAATGTTGTTTTTCCAAGAGCATTTACTTAAAAGATGCCCTTCCCTGCATTCTCGCAGCTTTTTCATTGCAAAATTTTTATCTTTAAAACTTCAAGCGCATTATGCTTGGAAAAATTTTTATGTAGATGTAGTTTATAACTGCAGTGTCAGTAATGGAGTAAAATCTCACTTAAATATTGATAATCCAAGGCTTGGAGATTTCTGCTGTGGAGGTTGGCTAAAAACAGCCATGGTGACTGAATTCCTGTTTTTCTGGATTGTTTTTCGCCATTAGGAATCTCTCAGTTCTCCAAATCTTTTGGTGCCCCGGTTCCATTCCCTGTGGGAATGGCAGTGGTTGCTCCCTGTGAGCTCTCAGCACATTGCAGGGGAACCAGAGCAGCCCTGACTTAGCAACATCACCTGCAGCTGCAGAGGGGACAGGGTTTGCTCCTAAATATACTGATTATTGCCAGTGTGAACAACATAATGTAGCATGTTTCACACCTGCAGAAAATTGGATTCAAGGCATAAAGAAAAAAAAAAGTCAAATTAAAGGTGATAAAATTTAAACTATGCCAAAGCTTAACTAATTTCAGTAGTGGAAGCAATTTCTTTAATTTCTGTTTCATGATCACTCACATCTTCCCTAAACAATTTTCATCAGTAAGATTGTTGGGAGCAATTGACTGGATTTGACAGACCCCAGAAGTGTGTGTGATGGTCGGAAATGAAGTGCTGCATGGCAGAACCTGGCTGGGGAAGAAATTGATTTCTAGAAGGCAGGAGAGTTTTTCAGTTGTCCATTCCCTTCATTAATATTATTAGGTGAGATTATAATCACACTTCAAGTGACCTATAAGGGAAAGAAAAAGAAGATTATGCCTTTCCCCTTGCCTTATGTGTATTTTAACTGGAAATACTGACACACATATTACCCATGTATTTTAATACATTTATAAATTTCAGTTGAACATGGGGTCTCAATAAGTGATTGAGTTATTTTATATCACAAGAAGAAAAACTTGGTAGCTGAGCATCAAGATTGGAAGCAGTGTTAGACACTGATTAACTCTTTTTATTAGGGTGTATTCAGCTTTAGTGTCTAATGAACACTTAGGATAAAGAATGTGCTTATCAAAGATTCAGCATATCCATTCAAGTCTGGGAATCTTGAAATAAATATCTATAGAAAGTCTTCAGGAATTCTCAAGTGAAGTAAGATAAGAATAGAAATTATATATCAAATCTTTCTAAACAAGCTGTGTAATTATTTCTGAAGGTCTTTGAAATGAGAGTTAGCCAGGAAAATCAAACACAATCTCCAAGCAGTCAACAGTTTTATTTCTTTATATTCCTTTGTATATAAAGTATATAATGGAAACAAAATGAAACAATCTTGATAAAATACTCCAGCTAAAATTTTCACTTTGTGATGGGCCTTATCTTCTGTCCCATTCATTGTATGATGTTCTGCACAAACCTCTTCTGTCCTAGGAGATTACAAACCACAAGTTTTATGACAGCAGCCACAGAAACGAGCACATCGCCTGCTAGGTCAGCCTGGATGAGCTGAAGGAAGCTCTGAGCCTGCATTCATGGCTGGGGCCACCCTGGGACAGCAGCCCCGGGCTGCAGGGGATGTGCTGGGGGTGTGCTGGGGTGTGCTGGGGTGTGCTGGGATGTGCTGGGGTGTGCTGGGGTGTGCTGGGGTGTGCTGGGGTGTGCTGGGATGTGCTGGGGTGTGCTGGGATGTGCTGGGGAGTGCTGGGATGTGCTGGAATGTGCTGGGGAGTGCTGGGATGTGCTGGGGTGTGCTGGGTGTACTGGGATGTGCTGGGGTGTGCTGGGGTGTGCTGGGATGTGCTGGAATGTGCTGGGATGTGCTGGGGTGTGCTGGGATGTGCTGGGGTGTGCTGGGTAGTGCTGGGATGTGCTGGGGTGTGCTAGGGTGTGCTGGGGTGTGCTGGGATGTGCTGGAATATGCTGGGGTGTGCTGAGGTGTGCTGGGATGTGCTGGGATGTGCTGGGGTGTGCTGGGATGTGCTGGGGTGTGCTGGGGTGTGCTGGGGTGTGCTGGGGTGTGATGAGATATGCTGGGATGTGCTGGGATGTGCTGGGGTGTGCTGGAATATGCTGGGGTGTCCTGGAATATGCTGGGGTGTGCTGGGATGTGCTGGGATGGTGGGGCTTGGTTTCAGAGAGGGGAGGTACAGCTCGGCTGAGGGATGATTGTCTGTGGGAGCAGCAGAACAGAGCCCTGGAAATGGGTGTGAGCACAAAAGGTGAGCCAGCAGAACCTCAGCATGTGAGACAATCCCTTTAGCCACAGCCTCTGAAGCCTTGTGACTCCTGAGGACAAGCACAAAGGGGCCTTTTGTCCTCTCTTCCTGCAGCATCCACGCTCCAGCTTCCTGCAAACTCCCTGGTTGTTGTTCCCTGTTTTCTGCAGCCTATGCCATGGTCTCTGGTGTCCCAGGGCTGCTTCCCTCTTCCCCTTTATGTTGGAGGAGGGCATTGGGGATATCACCTGTAGGCTGAGGCTGCTGAACTTGTCACAGGGCTGGGCACCACATGTGTCACCTGTCCCCTCTATCACTTCCACTCAGAACTGTCAGGAGCTGTCTGTTACTGTCTGGTTGTGGTCACCAGGCAGACAATAAATTTCTGATATTAAATCCTTACAAACTAACCACCAAGTTGAGGATAAACTCATTTCTCAGGCCTTGGGACAAGTTACAAACTATTCTGTTAAAGGTTAGGTATAAGATCACCTTTCAGCATTGAATACAGTTAAGCTTCAAAACATGAGCAGTCTGCATGTTCATAAAACAGGTTCAGCAAGCATCTGTCAAAGAGAGAGGTGACATAATATCCCTTTTGCATGGCACTCCTGGCCCCTGCTGAGCCCAGGAGAGGTGCTGGGGGCACACTTATCCTCTGCCTCCCTTTGCTGATATTCTCCCCTGCAAGAAAGGCTAAATTTACACAAAAAATAAATGACCAACACTAGCCAAAGCCATTTTTTTCTCTAGTGAGATGGATTTCTGTAACCCACATTCCCTTCACTGGGAATTATCCCATTAGTTCCACGTAACAAACCTGCCACAGCCTCACTCCCTGCAGAACTTGTGCTCCCTAAGAGAGGTGTTCTCCATCCTCCCAAATCCTGCCCTCCCAAACCCTAGCCCCACATCTTGCCCTGGTGTTTGAAGGGACCAGGTAGGAAAGAGAGAAATGACAGCTCTTGGGTCATATGCAAAATTCTATCTAGAGATGCAAAGAGTTCTCTACATAATTTCCATATGCTGTATCCCACAAAACTGCTGTGCAGGGAGAGAGGAAAAGGGAACCCAGGGCAAGGACAAGGCTGTGCCAAAGGGATCTCCTTCCCTGTGCTCTCCTGTCCTGAAGGGCCATGGGATCAGGATTCACAGCACACCAAGGCTGAGAAGGAACAGGAGGCTATTTTTATTGGCATATCCAGAAAGAGGGATTTTTGGTGGGTGCTGTAATTATTTTCCTTTCTGAACATAATTCAGCCCTTAACCTTTCTCCTTCTTCTGCTTTCTCTCCCTCTGTAGATATTGTCTTTATTGTCAGCCTAATTAATGCCATCATACTTTTATGTCAGCCAAAAAAACCTCTCTGCAGCAATCTTAATGCAACCAACTGAATTTCATTCCATTTTGCTTCTTACAGAAATGGCAAATGCTATGTTGTCTAAGAAATAAAAAGGGTAATTTCCTTATTTTTCTCTATTTTTTTTTTCAGAGTATGGAATTTATAACTCTGGCAGAACAATGGCCCCCTGAGTGGCAGAGATTCATTTCAGAGACAATTGTTGTCCCAACTCTGTCACTGTAGCCACATCAAATCATTGTCATGGTTGCAAACCAAGGGAAAAAAAAACCCACCCTCTTTTTATTATTGTTTTTTCTATCTGGTTTCTGTAACTTGACAAAGTTCTTTCAAATGGGAATTTTCAAGTCTTAAATTCAACGTATTATACTGTATTATTAGCCTTGTGTTTGTATCCCTTTGATATGATTCCTTTGCAAATGCTTGAGTCTATGCAGGTCTATTGGGTAGCTTTAAATGCATTCTACAAAGAAACTTTATATAATACAGATACTAAAAAGGCTTCTATTTTACCCAGAAATTCAGGCTGCTGGCACATATCGGCTTGAAGGAAAATGATTTGTTTCTGTTCCACAAGTAATATTTCAACTTGTTACTGATATTTTTCCTTCTTTTATTGTTGTTATACAGCTCACAAGGAAATGAATTTTTGTTTCAAATTAGTTTTTGAATAAGATATGCAAATTTCTAGCGAGTGTAAACATTAATTGTGTGTATTCTTTCTATTTAGGCACCTTTGTTACTAAAGTAACAGCTACAGATGCAGATGATCCAGTGTATGGAAATAGTGCCAAGCTGGTTTATAGCATTCTGGAAGGACAGCCTTACTTTTCTATTGAGCCCCATACAGGTAGGTGACTCTGAATAGCAACCTCTGCCTTAGCAAATCATCTCCAGGGGAGGCTTAGACTGGGGATTGGGACAAATTTCTTCATGGAAAGGGTTGTCCAGCACTGGCACAGCTGCCAGAGCAGGGTGGGGAGTCTCCATCCCTGGAGGGATTTCCTTTAAAGCTGTGTGGATGTGGCCCTTGGGGCCATGGGCAGGGTGGGCTGGGCAGTGCTGGGCAGTGCTTGGGCTCCATGTCTTAGAGGTTTTGTCCAGCCTGGAGTAATTCTCTGGTTATATTTGCAGAATGACCATCCCCTGCCCCCAGATGTAACTCGAGTCTCACTCGTGTTCCTCAGAGCCTGAGCTTGGGGAAAAACAGGAAAAATAGGGATCAATGGTTATGGGGGTGACGGTGATGGCAAAGTTACAGAATTTCCTGGAGCAACTGAAGGCAGAGGAGGAGCTGTGTGACAAAACTGATCAAGGAATGCAGGGTTTGGCCTGAGGGGTTTGATGAGTATAATGTAATGTTCAACAGGAGTCTATAGCATTCCCAGCTAAAATACAGCTTAGCTTGGGAATGTCAGTGAATATATTTTGTGTTTTCATCGAAAATTCTTTTTCTTTCTTGATTAGTTGGATCAATTTAGGGAGAGAAAGAGCATCCATCGTGAGTTTTGATGTGAAGTTTGATTAGCATGCATTTAGGGTGACTTTATTTCTCTGTGCTTTTGTAGTCTTGGAAGTCATCTGAAAGAAGTGCCAATAAATCCAGTCCCTCTTGTTTTCTGTACATAGGTTTTCCATATAGCAAATTCATTTAGTTATGTCTAAAAAAGCAAGTTTTAAGGTCATTTGATAATGTTTCTAATATTCTGTCACCTATTAATAGAAATCCTTTTGAATTGCTGTGAGTGAAGCAGCTGTGATCTACTAAGGAGAAGAAAACTAAAACTCTTTTTAAAAACATACAAACATCCACCTGAATTTATACAGCTGTAAAGCAGTAAAACAGGAGTAAAAATTCTTGACCTTGTGCAGAGTAACAAAACTGTAAAATAAAAGCCCAGAGAAATTATTAAAGGGTGATTTTGATAGATTAAGTGAACTGAGTTTTCTCACCAACATTAAATACAGTACTCCTGTAATCATTAAAAGCTGGAATTTCTTGAAATCTTTCTGATGAAATTGCTTGGAAAAATTATTTCCCATTCCTAGAAATGCCTTAGCTTTAAGGCACTTTATGTAAATAGTATGCATCAATAAATATTAATGGATTAGTCCAAAGTGGGATTTTCTGGTTGAAGGACAGCTATCCTAAATGTGAAAAGGATCTCTGGAATGTGATTCAGCCTTTTATTTTTACACTGCATGTAAAATAGAGTTTTACAGAGAAAAAAATTTAGCACGGTACAATGGAAAAAGAGCAGCTTGTTCCAAAAATAAGTGTGTTAAGAGAATGTTTATTTGTGGAGACCCTTAGTTCCTGAGTGGAAATATAACTCTGAACAGACCTCTGACCATCAAGTATCTAAATATACTGTTTGGTTTCTTTAATATTACAAATTATTGCAGGCAGTAATGACTTCTGTGAGCTGTCTTAATTAGAGGGGAATTGACTGTGGGGTTTTTCTCAGTTTCTACTGGGGAAAGTTAGTTCCTTAGCATGGGGACACATCAGCTTTCCTAAAGGAGCTGAGAAGTGCATTCTCCACCTACACAGATTTTCTTTCACAGAAAAATGGCCTGAAAGAAATATTCCACATGTTAAAAAATACTTATTTTTCCATATTTTTCTTATTTGTATTGCATTAAACTCTAATGCTCAATCCAAAGAAGTAACTATTCCTCATCTAGGAAAGTGATTCCTGTTACCATGAAAACCAGAGAGCTCCAGAGCTTCTTGGTGAACCTGAAAATCAAGGTTTTTCTCCTGTTCCACTGCCATTAATTCCCCTCTCCTCCCTTCATTTCCACCTACAAATATTCCTTTGCAGAGCAGTTCAGTTACCATGAAAATGACACGTTAGTGTCTGAAAGGGGAATTTATTAACAAAGAATTCAACTGTGGCCACAGTCCCTAAGTGACTTCATCTTGTGGAGCCGCTTCTGAGCAAATAAAATGGTTTCAGATGCCCCATTTTTCTAGATCTGTGGAGGACATCAATCATGTTCTTCTCTAATTCACTGCAAATGCCTGAGTTTCTGTACTGGCACTGTTCCTGTTTCTTTGCCATCTCTACGTAGAGCCCTTCATCTGTAGTGGAATCACCATCCTGATCTCACCAAACAGCACACACTGCTTTGTTTAGGGTATATAAACTGTAAATATACATAAAAGTTTAATCATTCATCAGTCCAGATGCAGGTAGTTATGTCGAAACTGCAGCCACATAGACAGGGTGGAAAAGATTGTTCTAAACCAAAATGTCCAAAGCAAAGATGAAGTGTGCAGATGTTTGTTTCTTTATATTTGCATCTTTGCAATGTGAACCATCACAGCTCTCAGTAACTAAGCCAGGAAAACAGATTATCTTGCAGTCCTCAGGACCCTCAGGGGAGGTTTTCATGTGGGAAGGTGTTTGGATACTCTTGTGACAGCCTACAAATTAAAGCAGAGCAGGTACTGCAGTGTTTCACCCCAAACAAATCCAACCCGAAGATGATCCTCCAGGAGTGGCACATATTTTAGGGTTTGAGGGTTGTTTGGGATTTTTTGGGGGTGTGAGAGGGAATGTGGATGTGTGTATAGCTGCATTTTCTCTGTGATTACACTTCATTAGGGCCCTGATAAGTTGAAAACCTTTTCAATTAATTTGAAACAGAATTGTTTCTGAACACAGATATTGTGTCTCCCCCTAAATGGCATCAGCATTTTAAGAAATGGGTTGTGTGAGAGTGATCCACTTCAGAATGTAAATATTTTAT
Source organism: Acridotheres tristis (assembly GCA_037013685.1). Lineage (NCBI taxonomy): Eukaryota > Metazoa > Chordata > Aves > Passeriformes > Sturnidae > Acridotheres > Acridotheres tristis. The sequence continues at coordinate 3,377,260 of CM072898.1, forward strand.
GTCATTCATAGGAGTGTATCAGGTGTTATCAAAAGTATAGCTATTGAGAGCTGATCTATTTACAATTTTTCTAGATGACTTTTATAATCTTTCGTAGAAACCAAGAGTAAATGTAAATCTATGCAGCTGCCTACACAAGGGCAGTATTATGTGCAAATTTTTAATTTCCTGGCTCAGAGTAAGGATTGTCTGACCTTCCTGCATGGCTTTAATGGCACGTGGAGAGTGAACCATGAGGAATTACCCTGATTCCTCTGCCTCTGTATTCCTCAGAACTAAAAGAGAGAGAAAGGAGGAGGCTGTGGCTTTGTGCCTGAGCTGAGGAAGGGCTGTCACACTGAGGGTAAGTGTGAGGGAAGCAGTTGCTCACTCTCCTGCATCTTGGTTCCTCCTGGCTTGGCAGGAACTGGGTGAGGCCCTTACCTTAATCACTCTCACATTACTGAACCTCCTCTCTGAAACACTTCTCTAATGCTGGGCACAAAGAAACAAGTGCTGGTGAGTGACCCATAAAACAATAATTTTCCATTACCTGAGATGAAAAATGCATATATTGCTGCAGTTCTAGTTTGCAGGTTCTTCTGTAAGAGTTATAGACACATGAATGGAGGTCATTCAGAAGTTATTTTACACTCAGTGCTCTGAATGTGGCTTAGAGCAAATGCTTTTTTGATGGCTTGTTCTAAATATTTTTCACTTTTTGTAGGTGAATTTTATTATGACCACTGGTTTGTTGGATAGAAGGTGGATGTAATTAATACGTAGCAAAGATACAGATTTGGATTTTTTTCTGTGAGAGACCAAACTTACAATATGATGGCATCAGATTAGTAACAAAACTCATGGTGGGCTGAAATATATTCCTTCTATCATTATGGTTCCATCTCAGTAACTGATGCCAGGCTCCCTGCCTAGTGTGTTTTATTTATAGAGGTACACAAGTTGTATGGATTCTCTCATAATCCAACTGATGACAATCCAAATGCTGGGAAAGGGGGTTCCTTAAGACTGCTAAAAGTAGCTGGAGTACACTTCTCACTTTTAAGCTTTTTCAAGGATATTAAATCATGACTGTCAGCTTTAAAATAAGATTATCATAATGAAAAGTAATATGAAGTGACACTGTGTTCTACAATATAGGGATGGCAGAGGAAATACATTTTCAGCTGTGTCTGACTTATTTACATTTCACATGAACTTAAATAATGTCACTCCTACACATACCTGAAATATAGCTACGTGAACAAGGCAAATTATAGCAAAGCCCTACTGCACTGGAAAGCACATGGGATTAGTGGAGCACAAGCCTTTAGTCTGGCTGAAAAAGAGCAGCTTTGAAACACTGTCTCTTGGATATGGGCATTTGGTACAAAGCCAAGGCTAGGAGGTACAGCTGACATGGATGGAAGAGTCAGCAGACCCAGAAAGCTGAAGGCTCTCCTAATAGAATGTGGATATTTATTTGGAGAGTGAATAATTGTGGGGGTTTTCCCTATACCTGTTTTCACTTTCAGTTGGAAGAGCACATGCTTTAAATAGCAGAGTTTTTAATTTAGTGTGTGGCCCTCTGGTTCATAGTGTTGAATCCCTGAAATCAGAACATAAACAAATAGGTCTAGGAAGAATGAAAACTTCTCTCAACAGAAGCCAGGCTGGAATCTTTTATTTTAATTTGCAGTCTTGCCTCCATTTAGATCTTATAATAGAGTCCAGCAGAATGAAAACAAGTAAGGGAGCAAGGAGGTAAAAAACAGCACCTTTTTAGTTACAGATATGTTTGTTGTGTTCAGGCTATTTCTTCTGTCTGGTTGTTAATGTCCAGTTCATTCCCAATGGTACAAGGTCCCCTCAGAATATTGTGTGTAGGGCTGATAAGAGCTGTCATCATAAAAAAACACCAAACCACTGCTGAGATACTGAGAAAGTTCAAAGCAGGGTAGCCAAGGTCAGGAGAATATTACTTATAATGAAAGACTGATTGAACTAAATTTGTATAAACTGGATCAGAGGTGATTAAAGAAGGATATGAAATCACTGCACAAATATTTGAGAGGTGTTAATAAAAGAGAGACATGGGGACTGTTTTTATAATTACTCATGATACAATGACAAGGAAGCACTTCAAGCTGGAGAGAAATGAGGAAACAGTTTTGGTGCAGGAGGAATCTACTACTGTAAGGGGAAAGTAATGAGCTGCTAGGAACAGAACTCACTCGTGTTCAACAGAGCCTTCCTAAATAGTTCAGCTTCTAAATACTTTAGATCTAAACCCTCATGGGATTAGTGTAGAGAAAGTACTTGTTCAACATGAATCAGAGCCTGGATTGAGCTGCTGCTTTCCAGCTCGTTTTATTAACTGCTGCTGCTGCCATGGCTGTGCCAGTTACTGCAGATTTAAAGTTTAGTAAACTAACTGAAATAATAAAAGGAGGCATGAACTGGGATGGGTGGGCATTGTTCTGCTTTAGCAAGAGGGATGTAGAAACTCCTTTTCACAGAATTGGAGTATCACAGAATCAGGATGGTTTGGGTTGGAAGGAACCTTAAAACTTCCTTAAAGGTGATGTCATTCCACACCTGCCAAGGCAGGGACACCCTTCCCGAGAAGAAGGCAGGTGTGTGCAGCAGCATCCAGGTCCATGGAGCCCAGACAGCAGCATTCCCAGGGCAGCATTCCCAAGGCAGCACTGTGGCACTCCCAGGGCAGCATTCCCAGGGCAGCACTGTGGCACTCCCAGGGCAGCACTGTGGCACTCCCAGGGCAGCACTGTGACATTCCCAGGGCAGCACTGTGACATTCCCAGGGCAGCACTGTGGCATTCCCAGGGCAGCATTCCCAGGGCAGCACTGTGACATTCCCAGGGCAGCACTGTGGCACTCCCAGGGCAGCACTGTGACATTCCCAGGGCAGCACTGTGGCATTCCCAGGGCAGCACTGTGACATTCCCAGGGCAGCACTGTGGCACTCCCAGGGCAGCACTGTGGCATTCCCAGGGCAGCATTCCCAGGGCAGCACTGTGGCACTCCCAGGGCAGCACTGTGGCACTCCCAGGGCAGCACTGTGACATTCCCAGGGCAGCATTCCCAGGGCAGCACTGTGGCATTCCCAGGGCAGCACTGTGACATTCCCAGGGCAGCACTGTGGCACTCCCAGGGCAGCATTCCCAGGGCAGCACTGTGACATTCCCAGGGCAGCACTGTGGCACTCCCAGGGCAGCACTGTGACATTCCCAGGGCAGCATTCCCAGGGCAGCACTGTGACATTCCCAGGGCAGCACTGTGGCACTCCCAGGGCAGCACTGTGACATTCCCAGGGCAGCATTCCCAGGGCAGCACTGTGACATTCCCAGGGCAGCACTGTGGCACTCCCAGGGCAGCACTGTGACATTCCCAGGGCAGCATTCCCAGGGCAGCACTGTGACATTCCCAGGGCAGCACTGTGGCACTCCCAGGGCAGCACTGTGACATTCCCAGGGCAGCATTCCCAGGGCAGCACTGTGACATTCCCAGGGCAGCACTGTGACATTCCCAGGGCAGCATTCCCAGGGCAGCACTGTGACATTCCCAGGGCAGCACTGTGGCACTCCCAGGGCAGCACTGTGACATTCCCAGGGCAGCACTGTGGCACTCCCAGGGCAGCACTGTGTTTCCAGCAGCACACGCAAGGATTCCTGGAGTGCATCACTGCTGGCTGCTGTTGCAGTGCAGTGCTGGAAACAGTCTGTTCTCCCACTGCTGGGAGCCTTTTCATGTCTTTGTGTACTAAACAGTCTGTGCAAGCCGAGGAGCTGTGTCAAGGTGTTTGTGCTGAGGTGTTTGATGGCCCTGAGAGTTGTCTTGGTGACAGCCCATTAGGAGAGGGCTGGGCTGACACAGAGCCAGAGCAGAGCTGAGTCAGTCCTGCAGCTCTCACTCATTAGCTACAAGGATAGAGTGCAGCTATTATGGATCAGGTAGTTAGGATTGGGCCCTTCAGTAGCACCAGGAGCTGTCCTTGCTCATTAATAAAATAAGGAAAAAATCATTGCAGAGATGTTTGAAAACAGTTCTGCTGGTCTGTAGCTGGTAAAGCTGAGTAGCTTCAGATCAAGGCAGATTGGCATTTGGAAAGAAGTGATTTCTGCTTCTTGAGTTTATCAAATAATAGCAGTAACAAAAAAAGCTGATACCACATATATTTCTTGCATTTCAGAGCAATAGCTCTATCACTTTAGAAAGCTCGTGAGGTAGTTTGAACTTGACTGTTCCTCATGCTGAGTAGGAAAACGGGCAACATATCTAAATAATGTGCTTTAAGGGCCTGAATTAGAGAGAGGAATTTGAACTACACAGCTGGAGCTGGAAAGCACCTGAAAGAGAATCCAAGGCTACTTTCTGTAAAGTGTCTGGTGTAGTCACAGCTATTAGATTGCTACAAATAAAATCCTAAGGAAAGGAGGTCATAAATGCAGTGCCAAATGTTTATTTACTGAATTTGTTCTCAGCTGGTGAGAGAGTGATCCTTTCACCATGGCAATGAAAGGGTCCCAGGGAAAAGGGAATGGCTGGTAAGTAGAGCTTCAAGCTTTGAACCCATTCTCTAAAACCCTGAGACAAGTTCACCTGAATTAAAAAGGCAACATTATAATAGGTGTTGTTAAGTCATGTCCTATAGGATAGACTTCTAGCAGAATGCACATAGAGAGTGGCAGGTCATTCCACACACAGTAAGAAACTTACAGGGTCTATTTCAGAATGAAAACAAGAGCAGAAACTGCAAAAATTGTAGTAATATGGGCTGGAAGAGAAAATACAATAAATCCGAGGTGAAAAAACCCAAAGTAATAAAACCATATTCAACCCTGAGATCTTTGTTTAACAAAAAAGTGCCATCTTCCCCATACACTTTCTAAAAATAAGCATTAGAGTAAAATACGCACACTATTAGATTCTCTATTGAAAATACAAAAATGGCACGGAAATATAAAATGTAATATAGCATTTGATTCTTCAGTTAGTCATTCTTTTTACTGTGTTTAATGGCTTTGATTTGAAATATATCTAGATCTGAATGTAGTTCATACAACTCTTGTAATTAATAACTTTTATAGAAAGTTAGGCAGCCTTGCTAGAGATTGTAGATATGTTTCCTGTCTTGATAGAAATGAAACCAGAAATTAGAATATTTGATGATAATTCTTATTAAGGAGATTATGATAAAGGTAAATAAAATGAAAAATACTGGATCATATTCCTGCATCACATCATCAAAGTACTGCATTTTTAAAAACTTTGAGTAAGCATAGTTGTGATCTACTCATTTTTTGAGAATTGTGGCACAGGTTTTCCACCGATCTCCAAGTAAACCTTTTTTATGGGCTGCTGAAACATCACTGAGGTTGCTGTGCTTCACAGGAATACAAAGGATGCCACTGATGGCTCGGAAGAAATTGCAAGATTGATTTTCAGGAGTTTGAGTCCTAAATGACTGCTATATTTAATAAGAATCTCCACCAAGATTCTAGCACGGAAGGAAGATCAAAGCAATTACTTGGCTCTTGCAAAATGAAGTAGAGAAAGTTCCAAAGTATCAAAGTATGCAAGTTGAAATAGCAGGAAGTCTTCAATAAAGCGTGTGAGATGAATGGGATGCTTGAGAAAGGCTTCTCAGGGCCAGGTTCCAATTTTGCATAGCACTTGCTTGGTTTTGTTCCATGTGCTCAATTATTATCACGTACAGTTTTATAGCATTATCATCAAGAGATCCTTGAAAAAAATGGAGACAAAAGTGAAAACCAAGTCCTTATTTCTGTTGCTTTTTTTTGCTTCTTTCTTTTCATGAACTGCAGCCTCTACCACTTTGCTTCCTTTCCCCTGGACTTTTTCAGAGTGAGACAGTGAATATTCTTCCAAATAGGTTTTTGAATGTAGTCCCCAGGGGTGCATTTTAACTGATTCAAGTTGTGAGGCAGATTGTGCAAATTGCTCAGTGTGTGCAGCCAGGACCACTGCAGAAGTGAATCCCCTTCTGCAGCTGCTTTATTTGCTCTTGAGCAGTGGGACAGAGATGGCTGTTCAGGAAAAGCAACTCAGCCAAAAAAAAAAAAAAAAAAAAAAATGGGGGTACTCCACTATTTGGAGGTTTCACCCTTGGAGGGAATCGTTTGCTTCTTGATTTCTGTACCTTCCAAGCTGTTTCCTGATCTTTCCAGCTTGAGGGAGAGTATCTGTAGGGAAATTCTGGGGGATGCATATTCAGTGCTTGTACCACATGTCTCTGAGTTTTTTCACAGCAGTAAGCTTTGGGAATTATTTCAGGCTACAAGGAGACAAAGCCTTGACTTAGACATTATGGAGGGAAGGAACCTCGAGTGAGAATGTAGTGAGGGCCATTGGCCCCAGAAAAGATCAGATTTTCTCTTCCTATTCTTGGCAGATGGTTGACTGATAAATTCATAAAAACTTGTGGGAATGAGAACACTGCAAATCCGACAGGCAGCCTTCTGTCAGCACTCCCCTAATGTTAGTCTGAAATCTCTCTTGGTGCAGCTGAAACCCATTTTGGGGTTATATTTTAGGCCCATTATTTCTTCTCTTATCCCCAGTGGAAAAGGAGAGAAGTTCCCAGTAATCTTTACATATTTGCCTGTAAAGACTTTCCTTGTACTTACCTGACTATATAAATCCATATTTTTGAAAACTGGACACATTGATCCAGCTGCAGCCTTACCTGTGTGAGTGCACTGGAAAGATTATTCCACAGTTCTTCCTCATAACATACTAACTAATATACCAGGAAATGTTTGAGTACTTTTATCAGCAAGTTGCTGTTGTCTCACATTCAGCTCATTTTGACTCCACATTCTCTTCTGTCTTGTGAGTCATCTGCTCTATTGTAATTGGGAAGTTAATTGTTTCCCTCACACAAAATGCTTTTTACTTGCCAAATTGAGTTGCATCCTGCTATTTTAGACTCTCCAAATTGTGAAAATTGTTTTGAGCTCTAATCCTGTTGTTCCTGTACTTGCAATGGCTCCCAACTTTATGTCATCTGAAAGGCTTGATAAGTTCTCCCTGCCTTCTGGCTTTCAGGAAATATTGAATGCTTCTAGAAGCAGAACAATCTCCATGAACCACGTCATCCATCTCTCCACTTGACAGTGAGCCATTGATAACTGTTCTGAATACAATCTTCCAACAAGCATCTACCTGCCTTACATTAGTTTATGGTAATTCTCTCGCTTTTGAACTACTCCTGTTTGGCACATCTCCTTCTCATCCATCACTGCATGCTGAAAGTGATTATGATTTTATTCTCCATTTGTTTCTGGGTTGAACAGAAGCAGAGCAGGTTGAATGCTCAGTGAGTTAATGTTCTGTGTGCTGGGTATGTGTTGGTATTTGGGGAGTCCGGATTGTGTTCTAAAAATAAACAGATGGTTTCAGTACTTCTGCAAGCATAGCCTGAGGACTGGTGAATAAAGCAAAAGAACAAATAAATATCCTTGAGGTTCTCTATGCAGAACTCTCTTAGATTGTATTTGTCTTGATCATGGTAGATGAGGATGGAACTTTTTGGTGTTCATAAATTTGCCTCCTAAGAGATATCAACACTTTCCTGTTGCTGACCTCAATTCTGTAGATTCTGAATGTAGTGGTAGCAATCAGCCTGTGTAATTTGGATAGATTTGGTTCTTAAAAACCTTCAGTTCCTTTTATAGTAATTTAAACAGTAAACTGCTTTTGAGCCTTTTATTGTGTTTGAAATTGAAACTTGACTTTGACTCAGCTTCTGGCAAGTGGCTTATGGTCTGTGACAGCAGATATGTATAAAACTACTGAAACAACAGCTCGTGTACCTTTATAGAGAAAAAGAAACCCCAACATTTTTATGTCTTAAAAGCCAAAATTTTAATTTTTATTTTGGCACTTCTAAAGGTATTTAATCTGCCTGATATATTTCAAACCATAGGCAAGGGCTAAACTGTTCAATACATCAAGAGACAAATTAAAATACCTGTCTAGGAAAAACCATCAATTTAGTGAAATAATTGACTGTTCTCAGTGGAAACTGCAGAATACAAAATACAGCATCTCATACAACTCATTTGTAGACTAGAGTTAACTATGTAAATTAGGTTAAAAAACCCAAACAGACATAGGAACTCTGCCTAAAAAAAAAAAAGGAGATAAAGTGTAGGATGCTTAATACAAGCCTTATTGAAATAAGGGTTCATTGATATTTGAATCTGCTATATTAGTGAAAAAAAAAATGAATGTGGACCAAATTCTGATAGCCTAGGTTTGCATTAGAATGCTCTTTATGAGTCACTTCACTTATAACAATAGATTTATTTGCAGAATACATCATTATTATTCATCAATAGTAACCCAGTCAGTCCAAACCAGCTCCAACTGTCAGATGCTTTCAGAATTAAGCATCATTTACTTTCCTTGTGCAGGCTGCCGTGGAGGAAATGACCCTGCTCTTTCACTGACTGTATTTTGCACCTATCAAATCTGATAAATGGGGTTTATTGTTCCCCTGCCTTCACTCAGAAAACCTAACACAAGCATTTTCTTCAGTGTGTGGCAGGATAATGTGGGTTCCCTCCTGAGGCACTTTCACCTGCTATGCCATTGGCCTTGAGGCTCCAAACCCCACTTATCCTGGGCTTTTTATTCCCTGTGCTGGAATAAAAACTCACTATCTGAGAGCTTCCCTGTCCCTCTGGGCATGTTCCCGTGGCACCTGCTCCAGGTGACCCTTCCTTGGCAGAGGGGCTGGACCTGCTGGTCCCCAGAGTTCCCTTCCAACCCCAGCCCTGCTGTGGCTCTGAGCTCCTGGGGAACAAGAGACTCCTCTGCCTCGGCTGCTGCAGACATAAGGCAGAGCTTTCACTTTCCTGCAGAATTATTAAATGTGTGAGGCAACAACCAAAAATATTTTATGGAAAAAAAATTACAGGAGTGTGGGTTACAAGCCTGATCTCATGCTATATTTGGTGGTTTATTACAAATACTTTACACCCCCTTACTCTTTGTGTGGTCCTCAGCCATGAAAAGGTCTGATCAGGTCCTTAGTATTTTATTGTTAAAGATAAATGGATATTTAATAAATATCTGCATTTTCCTTCTAATTTCTAGATTTTAGAATTTCCTAAAAGGCATCTCTATTAATGCAAAAAAGAATATTTCTTTATTCTACATGAATAGGTAATCTCAGCATTTCAGCCAGAGTGTTGTTTCTAAAAAACTTGATTAGTAGAACCTGTGCCAGACAAAGGATTAAGAGATAGATTATATGGAATATCCACATGTATTCCAATCCCAACAAAGAAAACAAAACTAAAACAAAGATTTGTTGAGTTACTCTCAATGTCTGCAAGGAAACATTGCTTTTTAATGGAATTTTAAAAAATGGATAACAACAACAAAAAAGCCATATTTCAGTTGAATATTTTGACTTGTTTCCCTAGGTTTAGGGGGGGTTCTTTATGGTTTTAGGACTACAGTGGACTTTACTGAACTGCAGTGAGCACTATTTAAATATAGTATTACATTTTCAATACATATTTTTGATATAATAGCACATTACAGGTGGAAAAATTTTGGAAAGAAAAAATGATTTGATTATTTCTTCTACTACATGTCCATGAAATCGATAAGAGTTTACAGTGGATCTGCTGAACATTATTAACATTGTTGATATTTCCTTCAGCCCACTGACGTTTTTATTTTGGTATACAGCTGATCATTGAACTTATGTAGGTTTAAAAGCTTCTAAGCTGATAAAGTCGGTGATGGCAGTTCCTGAGGTCATTGCTCCACAGGTGACCCCCCTTGGGCAGTGAAGTGAAATCTGTCTTTCTCCTGTTCCAATTTAGGCACTCAGTTCAAGACTTAAGACAACAACTGCAGCCTGCCATATACACAAGAATAGATCAAATAATGGGTTTGGGTTTAAATTATTTCAGACAATCTGAGCAGATGTGGTTAACAGTGTTCATGGAGTCAGCTTTCTATTTGGTTGTCTTCTGCTTGGGAATTCTGTGGGGAAAAGATGGATTTCTGAGGGAGGTAGGGCAGAAAGCAAGAGGTTTGTCAGAGTAAAATGTAAAATATGTATCACAGCTATGATTAATTCTTGGATTTTGAACCACATTTTCAGTGCACTTCTAATTAAATCAAGGTAGGTGACCTCTAATATAATTTTTTTTCAAAATCTCAAATTCTTCTTCATCCTTTGTATTAAGAGGCAACCTAACTGGACCTTTGACATTTTTTTGTATACCAGTATTTGCATATATCCATAAAAACAGCTGCAAACTGAATCTGTGTCTGTGCCTGACTGTTTTCCCCCCCACATTATTGTAGCTATAATTAAAACAGCTCTTCCCAACATGGACAGAGAAGCCAAAGAAGAATATTTTGTGGTCATCCAGGCAAAGGACATGGGAGGACATATGGGTGGACTCTCTGGAACTACAACAGTGACAATTACACTCAGTGATGTGAATGACAATCCTCCTAAATTTGCACAGAGTAAGTGCCATTATATGTGTGTGTGTGCTCCAATATGAGAAGCTATTATTGTGTTGTTGATTTTTTGTTTTGTTTTGTTTTTAAACCAAGGGGTTTTTTTTATCTTCATATTGCCTGGATTTTTAATGTCATTTAAAAGATGTAATTGTTACTAGAGAAAGGTCCTCTGCCTGATTAAGAGCTTAAGAAAGAGGGAATTATGTCCATAGCCGTGTATGCAGATCTCTGCCTTCTTTGTTACCCCTCTTACATCCACCCAAAAGGGCCTGGAGACTTCTGAAAACAGATTTATTTCCTCTCAGTGCAGTTGTTTCTGTGTGCTTTGTTGCTTCCATCTCACGCAGACAAGTGACACCACCAGTAAAAGACACATACAAACAGATAAAAGGAATGAAGCCTTGACTAATTAGGCAATACTGAACAAAACAAAGAAGATAAGTCTGAATCTAGATTATTGTTGATCTTTAATTCAAAATCCATATTCTCTACTGTGGTTCCAATGGGTATCTTGCTGAGTTAGGTTAAAATGATTTGGCATCCTGCTGAGATTCTCTGCAAGCTTTGTAGTCTATTTCCAGGATGAAGACAAAAGGAAAAAAAAGAGGAAGAAGAGCATAATGACTGGATTGATTTTATTTGGAAGAGGTGCAACCCAATGTGTATTAGAAACGTAGCATTTTATCCTGCTTGTTCTGGAAAATTAAAGTTAAAAGTTTTTTGAGCCTGCATCTAGACTTTGCATCATTTTTGTTTTCTTAGGAGTATGTTTTTCTCACAAGATGCTCAGAGACCCAGCATGAAGTTAATTTTTTCCGTGTATGGATGACTTGAACTCCACTTTTGCCCTCTTCTGAGGACACAGAGTAAAATGGATTTATCCTAATGCTCAGCATATGATAAAAAAATATGTTTCTGTAGCCTGTAGAAAATGAAAATGTAGAAAACATAGAGATGGAGAGAGAGAGAAATCTAATCCAAATAAGCAGAGGCAAAGTTTATTTTCAAAATATATATTTTATTACCTCATCTTCGTGGCTTTTAACAGATAAGCAGTCTTCTCAATAAAAGGTTTTCTCTCATAAAGCAGGAAATGCATAATTTTTTTTACTTTGTGTCCCATTGCATTGCCTTTCCCTCTGTGTTAGTGTTTTCCAACAATTTCCCTAACAGTGCAACGTGTACAGATGAACTCTATCACCAGCATGCAGAGGGATGTCTCTTTTATACCTGCAGTGTCCTGTGGCTCCAGCTCAGGGAGCACAGGCCTGCCTTTGCCAGCTTACCTGGCATTTGTTGTACTTACCTGGCATTTGTTGTACTTACCTGGCATTTCTGTTGCACCAGCACTGCCTCAGAAAGCCTTTGGCTGCCAATATGGCAAAAATCTGACCCGAAAATCAGCAGCACAACTGGTCCAAACTGGAGGCGTGTGGAGGTGAAGCTGCCCTCCCCCAGTGACACACTGACTGGGGGCATCAGCAGGACTGCATCGTCATCCCTGGAATACATTTGCTGCTGGATGAGTTTTCCTGCAGCAAGGATGAAGGTGTTGCCTCTGAAGCTGTTTCAGCCCCTGCAGGATTCAAGCTTCCCTCTAGGAATAACCACTGGCCATTATGGGAATTCTTTAGGGAAATACTCTGGTGCATATACCCTCACTGGGTATTATGTATTTATGGCTTTAATGATGAGCCATAGTGACATTAGAGTTGGGTGTCATTACAAATGCTGCTTTTTAAAATGCTGCAATCTGAGCTGGCTGCCCAGCACCACAGATTAGCCATGACTCTGCCCTTGGACAAGAGCTGAGCAAGTCTGGCTTTTTTTTTTTTTTTTTTTTTTTACACTGTTGAAGCACAGCTTGCATTTGCCTGGAAAGGAAAATAAGAAAGGATCAAACTTACAATAAGCCTAGCCAGAATGAAATCGAAATTCATAAGATGTAATACATGCTGCTTGCACAATAAATGGTAATGAGCTCAGGAAACAGGGTGTTTTATCGGGTTATTGTTTCCAGGCAGGACAGAAATGTATATTTATGGTTTGATTTCAGAGTGTTAGCCTCCTGCATTTTAGAAATGAAAAAGATGAACTTTCACTACTTCTGTGATCTCTCTGAAATAATTTTAGAGGCGTTTTATAAGTCACCAAAGTTTTTAACCTGGCAGTTTACCACAGAATTGTAATGAGAAGAACTGTGCACTGCTGTGGAAACCCAGGGCTTTCAAAGACTCCCAGTGTGGCTATTTGGGTCAGCTCAGCACTATGGCACAATTCATAATTCTGGAGAGGAATGTGTGTGCATCACAATTTTAAATTTTTTCTTAATATTTTGTAAACCATTTTAATAAATCTGAGAGCAAAATTTCGACTTAATAATGCAATCAGCTGTGCTTGGAAATTCAAACCACACAGTGTGGACAGCAGTGTAAATGATGAAGGCATAATTTAGCCTCCCAAGGCACTTCATTGCTTTGGCTGCTCATTGTTTTTTGAGCCATTATGGATATTCTGAGGAATCTTGATGATCTCCACATTATCTCTAATAATTTAGCCTAGGAACATCAGAAACAAGTCACTTTGGGACTTCATTGTGTAGCTAATGCATGTATTTGTGAATTCCTCACAGTTTCCTTCCTATTTTCAACTGTTGCTACTGCAATCAGCTACAACAGGTAAAGCAACAACTCCAGAACATTGTTTTTGGAAAACTATTACCTGCACTTAACAGATGGTTTTTGACACAGGATTCTGGCCTTGTTGTTCTCTGTCCTCCCTGTTGTTCTAAGACAGTTTTAAAGGTCTCTTCTATTATCCTTGAATACTTTTTGCCTATTTTAACTCCTGAGCAGCATTTCATTTGCTTACATCATGTATTAACCTCAATAAGTGTCAGTTATAAACAGGTAGAAATATAGGGACTCTAGAAAGAATTTTGGGTATAAAATGTGTGTTTTCTGGTTTTTAGAGTGCTGTTAGGAACAGGGAGATACAAAAGAAAATTGGTGTTTTGAGTTTTGCCTTAACAAAATTTCTACCTGAAATTATGTCTAAATAGACTTTTGATGCTTTTTAGCTTAAAAGGTTTGAAGCAGGTATAACAAAAAATAAAATGTTGACAACTTGAATAGCAATTTCTAATGGATTTTAGTCTAACTCTACAACAAATAGTAAACAGAGTAATGATTGTGATGAAAAGTTATTGTTTCCCGTAAAAAAAAAAAAAAATAAGGAGTTTCCTTGAATGTTTCCTGATTAGTTTCTTACCAGAAAGAGAAGTGGAAGGGTTTAAACAAACAAAAATCAAATTACATTTTAAAAAATAGTAAATATTTGAAGTTATGTAGTAAATGTTTGAAGTTATGTAAGTGTTTACACAATAGGTGTTTTAAAGCATTAGACCAATTTTTTGTGACATAAAATCCAAAGTTTTGTGGTTGAATTGTAACTCCTTGTCAATAAAATATCTGTATAAAAGGTAAGTTCTGCAGTGTTGAAAGGAGCTCAATATTTGTGTTTGCCAACACAAAACATCCCTGCAAGGAAGAAGCAGGAGACTGCTGGAGTGGAAGGGACACTCAGCTACAGTAAAGTGAATATTCTTGTGTGAGGAGTGTGCTCTGCTGCTTTCAGTCAATAACTTGTGTGTTCAGGGGTCAGGATCAGTTGCACATCTCAAGAATTGGTGTTGGGGACATGTGAACATTGAAGAGCACACAGGGGACATTGGGACCAGCTGTAATGTTTAGTCTTTTCCTCTTATTTGTAAGGTCTGTATCACTTCTCAGTAATGGAAGATGTTGCTCTTGGTGAACCGATAGGAAGGGTGAAAGCAAATGACCTGGATATTGGAGAAAATGCTAAATCATCCTATGATATTATTGAAGGAGATGGAATGGATATATTTGAGATTACTACAGATGCCCAAACTCAGGACGGCATTATTAGAGTGAGAAAGGTAAATGATATCTCTATTAAAAACATAAATGTTTATTGCACATACAACCACCCAGCCAGAGTTTGCTCTGTGAGAAGGTGCTGGATTTCCAGGGGTTCTTTCATCTATGGATGAGGTGTCAAGCCCCTGGAGTGATGAAAAGGGGTGTATTGGCCATGTTCCTCTGAATTTTCATTGAGGTGACATCTGGGGAAACATCCATGGGTGCTGGAAATGTGCTAATCTTATCCAGGATCCCATGTGGTCACATCACACAGGTTTTGTTTCCTTAGTTCCAAAGGAGAAGAATAGATTAGATTCCACTTTGGTAGTGGTTTAAACTTGTGTAAAATCTTGGCTGAGTATTCATCAAATAACTTCTCTCAATTATTTGATTTCCTGTGTAGCTGTTCAGAGAAAAATAAATCACAGTGCATTAATTAAATTACCTGGTATGTGAGAGCTTAGTCTTCTACCTTTTCTCATGTTGAACTGTCTTCACTCGATGAACAAGGATTTCAGTGAATTTTATTAGGGAGATCAGTAGTTTCACGTGAGAAGTGCCAAATTTGGGCCCTAAAGAAAACTGTATTCCCTTTTCTATGCTTGTACAGTCTTGATGTGTGCAAGGTGAGGTATTTTCATGTGCACAACAAAAGCACCACCCAGTTATGTACAGAAATATGGGGAGAGACAGCACGGAACAAAACTCTTCTGGTAGAGCCAGGGAAACATTAATTGCAGATTTAGCTGTCATTATTATCCAGGGAAGGAGATAAAGCTCTTCCTCATGCTGTGTTCTGAAGAAGGATATGAATCTAATTTATAGCAGTGGCAGAGGGTTTTAACTGCATAGCACAGATCATCCCAAATGAACCTTTGTTTATAGGAAACAAAAGTAAACAAAACCCAAATCATGATATTCCAGTGAGAAAAAGGTGAATGCAATGAGCACAGGTAATTAATATTCCACTTGTACCTGTCACTAAAGAGGTCAGGCAGATTGTTTGTCAAAACTTTGTATTTTCTCAGTGAGTAGGTCAGCACTGTAGCTTTATAATAAACTGATGTATATTTATCTAAATTTACATTTGTCTTTCTAAAGAGAAAATTATGATATATATCCCAGCTCTTCCTTGCTGTTATTTATTGTATGCTGTGGCCTCTCCTGTAAGCTGAGGCAATTAGCCTTTTGCCCCAGTTCCCTTGGCTTTATTTCATAACTGAATCTCAACCATAATGTTGTTTCATATTTTCATTTTGACAGCAATAATAATTTTGGTTCTACTCCACTAGATGATGTATGGAGGGTACTGCTCACCAACAGATTTTCTTCAGCATAAAATCATGGGCTTTAGACAATGCTGAGTAAATTTTCAATATGATATTCTGATTAGGCATGACTAAGTGTATTGGGGTGCTGTCATTTCTGTAAAGCATATGAAAAGCAATTGAAAAAGTGCTACAGGAGCCATGATTGGCAAATTGTGAATGTGCAGATTTATAAATCCTCATTCATAATTTCAAAAGCTTACTAATTCAAGAGCTGCAAAAGAAGCAAGATTTTCTTGTGTTTACTAGAATTTGTGAGAAAGAGCAAATCCCATTAGAGCTTGATTCATACCTGAAAAAAATCATCAGAATTTGAAGATATACATATTGAAGGCTTTGACAGACTTCCTGAAGATTCCTGTTTGTGCTCTTGCTGGTATTTGCATTGCAGATTCATGGTGTCTATGTCCTCTTCTTTTTATCCCTGAGACATTATAATGCAAATCTTAATATCTTTCCAATGCTTGGCAATTTGCATCTTTGAAATTTGAATCGTTGTGAGACACAAGAGAATTATATAGTGAATATACTGATGTGCTTCAAGACACAAACTCGAATCTCCCATAATGAAAAAGTCTAACACTCAAAAGTGTCACAGATTTGGGGTTTATTTGGTATTTCAGTCCCTTAAATCCACTGAGTTTTCATCTTTTATGAGTTAATATGGGACTGTAAAACAGTAAAAACAGTGGTGACATGGCAGGTATATTTATTGAATAAAGTAATTTGTTTTGTGATTCTGTGTGTGGGGAAAAAAAAAAGGAGAAAAGATACAGAAGTAGAAATTGCTTCAGTTTTAAGAAATTCCTGAGAGATGTCTACCTCATTTACTCCTATAAACTGAAATACAGAGCTACTTGTAGTGCAAGAATATTGAAGTACTTTCTTATATGATTAGCTCTACGTTTTGCCTCTCCTGTCCAACAAATAATAATTTCTAGTTCTTTGCATTTCTCACATTGTTCTGGAAGTAATAAAATATTTATTCTTTGTGGAACCAGTTTAATTTTTTTTCTTATCTCTAGCTAGTAAAGCACTGATGAGGTGCATGATTGGTATGCAACTCATGTCATCCCCCACAAATTTGTAGTATTTGTCTGATATGTAATTGTAATGGTATAATGCAAGAGAGAGAATATTCCAGTAAATTTCTTGTGAAAAACAAGGAGGCAGTGCTGTTTTCTCCGAGGCTGGTAAATAGATATCAGTATGTGCCTAGAAAATCTGGAGGTTGGGTTTCTGGGAGAGGGAAGTGACTACATTAAAACTCATTCCATGTGCTTACAAATGCACATCACTCCCATCCATCAGCATTAGGATCACTTGTTCTCTGTGGCCATTAGTAAAAGACATTCATCTTTGTCCTTCTCAACAGCCACTGGACTTTGAGACCAAAAAGTCCTACACCCTGAAGGTGGAGGCAGCCAACATTCACATCGACCCTCGCTTCCTCAGCGGGGGCCCCTTCAAGGACACGGCCACCGTGAAGATCGTGGTGGAGGATGCTGACGAGCCACCGGTCTTCTCCTCTCCCACTTACCTCCTGGAAGTGCACGAAAATGCTGCTCTCAACTCTGTGCTGGGCCAGGTGACAGCCCATGACCCCGACGTCTCTTCCAGCCCCATAAGGTAGGGCTGCTCTAAAGTGGCCTTTGGGAATACTGCTGGCACATCCCAAGTGCATTTTGGGGCTGTTTTCATGCTGTTCTGCTTCTGTGAAAATGCCTGGATAGGATTTGGTTTATGATGTTAGATTTATCAGTTCAGATCATTTTCAAAGTCCCCAAAACACTCCTTGCAATAGGAGTAGTCTTATGAAACAGAGGAATGCAATGAAAATAAGAAATGTGAGTGGTTCTTATGAGAAATGAGGTTGGATGGGGTTGAATCATCAGAGTGTATCTCTGCAATGAATTTAAATAATCCAGTAGTGTCTGCACTGACAATACTGAGTTTGTGCCATGCAGTTGTAAGATTGTCAAAACATATTTTGTATCCCTTTGTCTAAATCCATTCCCGATTTAAAGATACAAAGTCAGAGATGATTATGCCGATATGACTTTTGCATCTTCAGTTTATAGTATTTTCCCTTTTGGATCTAATTTGAACAAAATCTTTTATTCCAGTTTGATCAGATCAGTGGGTTTTATCTAATTTGATGAGCACACGTTCCCCTCCCCCTTGGTGTGGTGAGTGTTCCAAAGCACATTCTGCCCTGTGTAGTACTGCCTGCTGAAAGCATTAGGAAAACCACACCAAAAAGTGAAATTCATAGCAAAAGTATATGTGGAGAGTCTATTTAATAGTAATCATCACTGTGCATTGCTGCCTCAGGGAATTTCAGCCAGGCAAGTAGTCTGCAGCATCAGGAGGATGATGTTAGCTGTTATAATCCATCATTTTCTATCACTATCATTTTCTAATCATTGTCACTTCCATCAGGTTTGTTGCAGAGATGGACTTTAAACCTTTATGTAGAGGCCCTACATGATGCATATCATAGTATAGTATGTTCAGAGTTAGAAATTCAGAATTGCCAGCATGTTTGGATGCTTTAGGACTTGTGTGTGAAGATGTTGGAGAGTATGTTTGAGTTTTATGCAACTTCCTCCTGAGGGGCAGCTCTGAGTTCTGCTCTGTGTGACCAGGGACAGCACGCAGGGAACAGCTGGAGCTGGGCCAGAGCAGGGTTAGGTTGAGGTTTTAGGGAAAGGTTCTGCTCCCCCAGAGGGTGCTGGCACTGCCCAGGCTCCCCAGGGATGGTCCCAGCCCCGAGAGCTCCAGGAGCGTTGGGACACCAGGGATGCACAGGGGGATTGCTGGGGGGCTGCAGGGACAGGGGCTGGGTCACTGATCCTTGGGGATCCCTTCCCACTCAGGATATCCTCTGATCCTGCGATTCTCATCTCTAAATCAGACTTCCAAAAGTAGATAAACACACCGTAGATTTCTAAACAAAACTGCCATAGAATGGCAGGGTTCGATGTTGATGGAATTGATGGAGTGGCTCCATCTCTGATTATTTTGCTGCTGCCCACTGGTGTCTGTGAAAAAGGCACTGCTGGTACAAAAAGGATTCTCTGAAAGGTGTGTGAGACCAGCCATGGTGAGAGCAAGTTCCTGCTCTCTTCCCTGCATTCCAGCTCCATAGCAATTTCTCTCTCAATTGAACCTCAGCTCCTTCCCTCTGCCCTGCTCTGCTCTGCTCTTGCCTTTCCCCATCCCCTCGGCTCCTCATCCCAGCCTGCCTTCACTCCTGCTTTTTTACCTTGGCTCTTTTCCCACTCTTGTTCTGCTGCCCTGGAATTCTTTTCTCACCTGCCTCAAATTCCTAATAATTTAGACCATTTACAAACCTACCCCTCTTCTAAAATTTAGCCTCTTTATTCTGTCCAAGCCCCAAAAAATGGATCTGAGTGAAAGATTTACCAATTTTCATCATTCTATAAATCAAAAGACCTTCAAACTTTTAGAAACAAAAATACTTTATGCTTGTAAACTGAATTAGAATGTTATTGCTTATCAGGTCATATAAAACCACTTAGCATACATAAAACAGAACTGGCCAAAATTCATTACATTTTAACAAAAAGGCAATTTATTAGTATGATTTATATTTTTTCTTTAAATAATAGATACAGTATTTTATAAGATTTAATATTT
Organism: Acridotheres tristis; assembly: GCA_037013685.1. Lineage (NCBI taxonomy): Eukaryota > Metazoa > Chordata > Aves > Passeriformes > Sturnidae > Acridotheres > Acridotheres tristis. The sequence continues at coordinate 3,396,716 of CM072898.1, forward strand.
TCTAAAATATTGGCTTAAGAGCTAATTAAGGAAGATACAGAGTTCAATTTTCTATGCAGTTTTTTTGGTTTTTTTTGCTTACCTGAATAAGCTATATTTAGCTAGGAGAGCTCTAGAAAGCTCAAATTATTAATATTATTTTTTTAATTAAAAAATATTTTAAAGACAGAAAAAATGTCAAGTTAGTAATTCTACTATTAAAAGAGGAAACTACTAGTTGGAGACAAGTAGGGAGCAGAAATACAATTCCTTTCTTTCCAGTTTGGAACAAAATAGGAAAATGACAAGTTCTAACAAAAATATATTCAAGCACTGGTTTTATTGATTGCAATGTATATTTCAGCTGTTTCCTCTGTTACTGTATCATGTATATGATGCAGATTTTATTCATAGTTTCTGTGATACCATTTCAAAAATATTAAACTTTAATTAAAAATCTGAAAAATTACAACAAACTGTTCTAAAACTGATGGACTGTTTTAATGTTCGTGTATTGCCTGGCCTTTTTAAAATGCGCTTTTTTTTTCCTTCAAAACAGAATTTTAGCAGGCAACAATGAATTGTATTTCAAGGAAATTACATTTTTTCAATAGATATCTGTTCTATCAATATTTTGCTTAGGCAGAGCTGCTGTGTACATTTGTTATAAAAGCCCAGGCAGCACAAACAAAATATGAATCACCTTCCGTGCTCCCAATACCACGTCTGCTTTGCATTAGTCTGACACACAAAGGCTCCACACATTCAGAGCATTGCAGTGCCACAAATGAAATAAAACTTGGGTATCTCTGAACAAGGGAAGAGTCTGATAATTGTATCAAAGGATAAAATGTTAAAGAATTTAGAAAAAAATATTATAAAATGCAGCCTGGAAAGAAGCTTGTGGTCTTAGTGGAAGGCATCCCTGCCCAAGGCAGAGGTTGCAATGGCATCTTTAGAGTCCTTTCCAATCCAGACTATTCTGTGATTTTCTTTTGTCTTTGTTTTTAAGGAAAAAAAAAAAAGGTTCATCCTCATTTCTAACCAGTTCAGTAGTCAGATTTTAATGCTTGCTTAGAAAAGATGAAGCGTTGCCTGAACTTTCTCTCACTTCATCTAAAGGCACAGCTCCTCTCACAGGTTTACAAGCAGGTGTACAGATGGAGTTTTGGGGCTGTCCTGTGCAGAGCCAGGAGTTGGAATTCGATGATCCTTGTGGGTCAGGATATTCTGTGGTTCTATGATATTTCTTCTAATCCATCAGCTTTAAAATAAGCAGCACAAATTCTTTTTGATCCCTAGTTGCCATTGTGCACTGCATGCTGCTTAAGGGCCGCCTGATGGTGAAAAGGCTTTACAGAGTTGGGTAATAATTGTAAAAATGGTCTGTGGTTTGTTGTGTTCAGGGCCACATCTGGATGCATGCTCTCCTTTGGGAAAGGGACCCAGAGAGTGCAGCACAGCTGTGAGGCTTTGCTGTGGCTGGTGTGGGCAGGGTGGCACATCCTGGGGGCAGCTCTGTCATGGGAAGATGATCCATCCCCTGTTGGCACAGCACAGCTGTGGGCTCCAGCAGGGCTCACTCCATGCTCCTGGGGCTGCTTTATAACCACGCTCTCTTCATCTGCACTGAATTATCTGGGATAAAGCATGATCCAGGCACATAGCAAAAAGCACGAGGAATAATGGTTCTTCCTATACTGCAACTGCCCTCCTATAAATCACTGCCCTTCAGTGCCTTTCTCTGTGGAGAGATAAGATTCACTGGAGCAGGTTTTCCCCATTCCTTTTGGCAGAGATTTCATCTTTGGCAGCAGTTGATCATTTTCTTAATTCACAGCAGGCTTTAAAAACCCAGATCCAATATTTTGTGCCTCCCCAATGGTGCAGTTGTTTATCTGTCACTAAGTACCCTGTCCAATCTGCCTGGCATTAGTGAAAATGGAGATTTACCACTCCTGGGTGTCAGTGCTGGGGTTCAAATCTCAGCAGGAGCAGCACAAAAAGGGTTTCTGCTCCTATTTACATTGGTGCAAATAAGGAGTAGATCAAATAAAGTCATGACAGCAAGAGTGCAAGAGCAGGACTGAGAATCATTTCCAGGCTTCTGTTAAACCACTGTGGGGTTGTTCCTATAATTGCCATAGCAGACTCATAAACTAACCCAAACTTCCCAATAACCTGTGCTGCCTTTATGGCAATTTCAAAAGATATTATTTCCCAAGATATTCTTTTCTCATTTTTAGAGAAATATATGTTTTATGTATGTTTTATCGATCTGACAATGCATTCCCATTAAAAAGAGTTACAACACCATTAGCATGAAAAGGAAACTGCAAATGTACTGTTAGTTTTCCCAGGTTTATGATACTGCAGATTTTATTTTTTGGTTTTGTAACAAATATTTATCACATTAAAATCACGGGAGGGTTTTACCTCTTTGTTGCCTTGCAAAGACATGCAACACGTTAAAAATGTTTCCTCTTGAATTGCTGGGTTTGGTTTGTGAGTAAATACTGCTGGGATGAGATGAAATGTGATACAATAAACCCACAAACATGTCACTCCCTCTTTTATAACTTCAAAACCTGCATGGCTGGAAGGCCATGAGTGGAAGTTTAAGGAAGGATTGATCCTTAGGGAAAAACTGTGTCTTCCCTCAGTGGAATTGATGTCAAGCCCAGGTCAACTAAACACTGAATAGCATATGAGCATTTCACATTTTATTTTGTCTGTGGGCTGGGAAAACTTCATATATGTTTGATATCAGGAGAGTTCTTTTGGCTTCATTACATAAAACTCAAGAATGAAAAGACAGTTTTATGTGATGACTTCTTATAAAGGGCTGATTGCTGTCTTTTCTTGTATTTTCTTGTGTGAAATTTTAAACCTGTGAAAGGCTGTAAGGTATTTTTTACTAACTTCACTAGTACCAGAATTTTACTTCTAATACTTTAATTTGCACTAGGAAGACATCAAAATACGGTTAAGATCCATTTTCAAAAATGATTGCCTGAAGTTAAGTACCTACAGCTTTATTCTTCCACACAAGTGACCTGATTTTCAGAAATGCTGAGTTTAGTGGAGTTCCCATTAAACCATTGAGAACTGAGTATGTGGAGCTCAAGAGAAAATCAGTTTACTTAAATGTCCAAATATAGATGCATGTGCCCAGCTTTAGGCACAGATATTTGGAATTTGACTTCATAATTTTCTGGTATTCTTCTTACCAAACTAGTAATTTTTTCTACGAGTAAAACTAGTTCTTCCCAGAGTTTCAAACAAAAGAAGTAAATATCTAACAAATCCTGTTTCATAGTTAATCTGGGGTTTTCCCTCTTAAATCCACTGCTGGTTAAATACCTTACCAGTGTGATCAGGCTGGCCTTGATTTCTGGCAATGCAGAATTTAAATGCTTAAACTTTGAGATTTTGATAAGTTTTCATCATTTAGAGCTCTTTTTGAAAGTGAGCTGTATCTTACAGAATGCACTGCACAAATAATCTAATTGCAATGCAACTTTCATTCTAAATATGAAAATATCTGATACTGAAATAATAAAATAATAAAAAAAAGATGAACACAATAATCCTAAGCTTTGAAATCAGATGCTAATGCCGTGTCTATTAAAATTGATTGTGTTAGGCTGGAATGAGCTTGAGTTCATTGGAATATATTTATTGTAGTGTATAAAGGGACCTCCAAATCAGAATGTATTTTGGAAATTGCTTCTGATAAAGCACAAACCAGAATGGAATAGCTGATTTTCAGATAACTATGCCATTCTCACTGTAGTAAAATATGTTATTTTATTTTTATTGGGGAATTTTAACAATGTGCTTGCAAAAGGTAGAAAAGTGATGAGAAAGTGGCAGTCTGGAGTCACTTTTCTGGCCACTCCAGAAGGTAATTGAGTCTGATACCATATCCTAACTCACCCTATTGTGCCTTGCTGTAATGCAGAGCAGATGTAAAAACTGTCAGTGCATGCTGGTAGCTTCTGTAATACACAGCCACAAAAGGCTTAAAAGGCTTTTATATAAATCCACAATTAGGATTCAGTAAAACCCCTTGAAGTCAATTTCTGTTAAACCATATCAATAGTTTATCACTCAACTCCCTCTTTCCCTACCTTTCCTGTCAAGAAACTGAAGGCTCAATTTTGTGATTCGGTTTCTTTTAGAGAATAATTCATTAATAAAATAACTCTTGTGCAAATGGACAAACATAAAAGCTTTCTGGAGATCTGGACCCGAGCTTTAAATCATCATCCTGCTTAATGCACCATTGGAGCAATCCACTGGCTCCTTGTCAGGCTGCTCCTGCTTGGGCTGCAAAATTTACCTGGACATTCACATTTGCAAACTCTGACTACCTGTCAGATGGAACTTGTTTGGTTAAAAATCAGTGATGTCAACCCATAAAAGAATCAAGCCTCCAGCATTTGCAGTGTTTTATAGGAAAAAATGGTGATTCACTGTGCTCTGCCCATGGAACTGCTTGAACCATAAGCAAATAATGTGCTTGGTGAATCGTTCATGCTTCGTTAATCTGAAATTTATTGGTAAAATAATATTATTCAGCCCATTTTTAAAATAACCACAAAGCCCACCTCTTTTGTGGCTTAATACATTACTGTTGAAATTATCATCAGTTATTCTGAAATACCATAGAAACTGTCCAATAAATGTGATGGATTATGTAATTAACTCTTGATCAGCACGGTTTTTCAGAGATGCTACCCAGTGAACCTGAGGGCACTTTACGACCTTCACGCTGGGTATACAGCTAATTACTCCTTGGGCAATAATTATTAAGTTTTTTTAGCCTCAGTTTGTCATTTTGTCTTCTAAATTATTATGCTATTGAGCTTCTCAATCCATTTGGCTATAAAACTGCAGCTCTCGGAGGGCTCCCTAAATTGTCACTGTGACTGTATGGATTACACCAACTTCATTAAGTAGATTACAGGGATGTCTGTTTTGCAGGTTTTCCATTGATCGCCACACTGACCTTGAGAGACAGTTCAACATCAATGCAGAGGATGGGAAAATAACTCTGGCAACACCCCTGGACAGAGAAACCAGCACATGGCACAACATCACTATTGTAGCCACTGAAACCAGTAAGTGTTTGTGTACTCTGACTGTTCTGTTGGCTTTATAGTTGATTTTAACAGGCTGTGCAGTGGACACTTTTCATAATCCAGTAAAATGTAAATAATATATGTTAAATGCATTGGATACTCAAGTTAGAAAATTTTGGAAAGAAAGCTTAATTTTTGCACAAGCTCCATTTCTTTTCGTTTTCACAACTACGTTTTTTTTCCCAGTGACTATGGTGATAGAGATTCTGAAGGGATAGATGAGTACATATGTATAGGGTATGCAGGGTAAACATTAAGAAAGGTTTAAAAAGCCCAAACCAAAGCCTTATAATTAGCTCTATTAAGACAGAAAGAATGAAAGCTTTGCTATTGTAGAAGTAAATTGAAGGCTCAACCCAGACATTCTTAATTCTGAGCGCTATTATGTTTCAGAGCCATAAATGATTAAGCACAGGGGTAATGTTGCATGAAAGTAGTGCTGTTGGATACATATGGATGAGTTTACTCACACCCAGCTCTCAACAAGAACCTGCATTGTTCAGGTCCACAGAGCCCTGGTGGCTGCTCTGCACATCTGAGTCAGGAGAGATGCCCTGCCTGGCAATACGGGTCAGAGATTTTAATCAAGGAGAATTCTTAATTAATTTGGAGCTGCTGACAGGATCACACACGACAGTGTAATTTATTATTCATATTAGCACTGTATTTTAGACAATGCATTTGACACGAGCATATTGAGGCAAAGGAGCAGGTGGGGAAGGTGGGGCTGCCACCCCGTGCAGTGTCCCGAGCTGGAACACAAAGCCTGGACCCCCCTCTGCTGCTGCCTTGGTTCTGCACTCAGTGTTCAGCAGAACCACGTTTGTGCACACACTTGGGCCAGCAGTGCAGGAATATCTGTCTCCAGAGCCTGGTGATCAGTGCTGCTCACTCCTGCACGAGAGAACTGCCTGATGTTTGCTTTTCCCCCACACCTCTGCTCTGGAGGATGCAGCATTATGGCACAGACCCTTTGAAGCTCAGTTTCATAGTACTATAACTTTGAACATAGTAAATTGGGGGATGAAAAGATACTTATTTGGCCCATTTTTGTTGTCTAATATCTTTCCTGTGATACTTGTTTTCAAAACCAAACATGTTAGGAATCCCTGACACATGTGAGTGGTGAAATGTAGATCTGGGTGTGAACTGAGCTCCCAACTCACAATTCTTGTATTTTGTGTTCCTCTGACCCACTTCAGTAATTTGGGGATTTCATTCCAGTAGTGCCAGCAGTGCCCTGTAACTGTGCCATCTTGCAGCCAAAAGATAATAAGTGAGCAGAAATACTTTCTGCTTGCAGGGAATCCAAGCCACAGGGAAGCACATGAGGAAAGAAAGGAAGGTGTGGTTTCATCAGGAATACTTTTTCAGCTTAATATCTAACCAGTTAATAATTTTAATGTTTTTAAAGAAAAAATATATAAAATGTCCATACTAATTTTCTCAGATCGTGAGAATTTACCAGCAGCATGGAAAGTAGAAGTATTAGTTTATGATCCAAGGCTCTCAGATGTTGGAATAGTATGATTTACTACTTACAGTTTATTTCCTCCAAAAAGTGAAAAAGGAACAAGATAAAAGGAATAATTTTGCAAGACACTCCTCCAGTTCATTTTTCTATCTCCTTTACATGTGTGTGTCAGAGCCAAGTTGCCAGAAGTGCACTTTACTAAGTCACACAAGCATGAAGTCTGCCTGTTACATTTTCAGTTTTCTGAAACATAATTATACTCAAGAATTTTGTAAGAAATCAGCCTTGCCATTAGACTTCATGGGAGCCTCAGCATCTACTGCTATTGTAAAATTGCCTCTTATCAGACTGGCTATGAAAATAATAATGCCAATCTTGTTCTAAGCGTTTGTGTTCCTACTGATGGGGTTTTTTTTTGCATTCCTAATATAATTATTTGACATCTACATAAAACAAAGGCTTAATTTCATAGACTACTGTCTTTGCTTATTTAAGTGAAATTATTTTTAAGCTCCTCAAGCAGAAATTAAATTTGCTTATAGAACTGTCAAACAGGGTAAAATGGGCATTTTTAGATTTTTTTTCCCGAGACAGTAATAGACAAAATCTCTGTTGTAAAATAACAGAGATCTCTTGGAGTCAGACTCAAGCAGCAAATGAAAATACAAAGTGTGTCATTAAATGCCTTCACTAACAGTCTTATTAATGGACTGATGAACTCTTGCAGGAAAATAAATATGTCAGAACTGTTTGTGCAAGAAGATTTCCTCTTCCTGGGCAGGCTGCTTCCCAGGGCTTGTGCAAGGCTCTCCTCTCCCATTTAATTGCCATTAAATTTGCTTACTACTCATAAGCCATCATACTGGATTTTTATTTCTTGATTCTCAGCAGGGTATCCTAAATCTGCCCTGATTTATCAACACTTTCATAGATAAACACCAACGTTTGACAAACCATCATTCACTATTTCAGAGCTTTGTGCTGGTAAGGTACCTGCATCTAAATTTGTGCCCTAAGCTGAGGTAATTTTTGGCAGTTTCCTGCTTGTCATCATGACAAAGTTATTTGTATCATCCCTCAGCCAGTGTCTCAGATAGGAATCTTCCAAGGCAGGATTGGTGTGGCTGAATGGAGTGTTCCTGCTTCTGCATTTTCACTTGAAATGGGGATGAAAATCCTCAGGCTCAGAGTGGCTGATCTTTTTAAAAGCGATCAGATTTAAAATGTGTATGGATAATTTTAAACATTTTCAATCTTAATGCTCCAAAATATGAATTTAACCCTTTCATGTCTAAGCAAAACAAGGAGGAGAAAAGTGTGAACCAGTGGGCAGTGTGATTCTTCTATGTGTACTTGACAGGCAAAAGACCAGTTGGGGTTTTTTTTGTGGGGTTTTCCATTTAGTTGGGTTTTTGTTTAGAAGAAAGACATTTTCTGTTCTCGTTCATAGGCAATTGTCTGGCCAGTACTTGTTCAGAACAAATTCATGCTGTTGGTGACAAATAGCATTACCATGGTATTCTGAGACCTGTGCAAAGTGAGTCATTTTGGATGGTGCCATTCCCTCCTTTACTTTCCCATTGCTGATAGACTCTTTTGAAGGAGTTTCTAGTTTTCTGTAGCCTTTGTTTTCAGGGAGTTAAAGTGGCCAGCCAGGGTAAAGCACAGCTGCCTTGAGTGGCTCTCCCACATACATTTGCCCAGACTTTTGGATTGCCTTTGCGTTCTGGTTCCCAAAATGCATGGCCAGGGCACAGGGCCTTTGTCTCCTGTTTGAACCCCAGTAAGCACAGTGAATTCTGCTTGTGTTGGGGGACACACCTGCTGCAGGTAGCCTGGTTTGCAAGCTGCAGGTTGAACTCAGGTGGAAGCACAGAGAGACAGGAGGATGTGACCTGTGACCCTTTGCATGACAGGGGACCCGAGCTGTGGCACAGCTGGTGAGGGACACCCAGAGTCAGGGCAGGAGCCCAGGGCTCAGCAAAGAGACAAACTTCCCTGTGCTCAGGGATAAAAGCCTTTGTGGAGTCCCTCCTCAGAGGCACAGGCTCAGGCTGTGGCTGGCTTACTGTGCTGGGAATAAATGGCTTTATGGAACGAGAGATCTGAGACTCTGAAGAGGGAAAGCTGGGCTGGAAGCAGAGAGGAAAGCTGGGATGGAAGCAGTGAGGAAAGCTGGGCTGGAAGCAGAGAGGAAAGCTGGGCTGGAAGCAGAGAGGAAAGCTGGGATGGAAGCAGAGAGGAAAGCTGGGCTGGAAGCAGAGAGGAAAGCTGGGATGGAAGCAGTGAGGAAATCTGGGATGGAAGCAGAGAGGAAAGCTGGGCTGGAAGCAGAGAGGAAAGCTGGGATGGAAGCAGTGAGGAAAGCTGGGATGGAAGCAGTGAGGAAAGCTGGGATGGAAGCAGTGAGGAAAGCTGGGCTGGAAGCAGAGAGGAAAGCTGGGATGGAAGCAGTGACTAAAGCTGGGATGGAAGCAGAGAGGAAAGCTGGGATGGAAGCAGAGAGGAAAGCTGGGCTGGAAGCAGAGAGGAAAGCTGGGATGGAAGCAGTGACTAAAGCTGGGATGGAAGCAGTGAGGAAAGCTGGGATGGAAGCAGTGAGGAAAGCTGGGATGGAAGCAGAGAGGAAAGCTGGGATGGAAGCAGTGACTAAAGCTGGGATGGAAGCAGAGAGGAAAGCTGGGATGGAAGCAGAGAGGAAAGCTGGGATGGAAGCAGAGAGGAAAGCTGGGATGGAAGCAGAGAGGAAAGCTGGGATGGAAGCAGAGAGGAAAGCTGGGCTGGAAGCAGAGAGGAAAGCTGGGATGGAAGCAGAGAGGAAAGCTGGGATGGAAGCAGAGAGGAAAGCTGGGCTGGAAGCAGTGACTAAAGCTGGGATGGAAGCAGAGAGGAAAGCTGGGATGGAAGCAGAGAGGAAAGCTGGGCTGGAAGCAGAGAGGAAAGCTGGGATGGAAGCAGTGAGGAAAGCTGGGATGGAAGCAGTGAGGAAAGCTGGGATGGAAGCAGTGAGGAAAGCTGGGATGGAAGCAGAGAGGAAAGCTGGGATGGAAGCAGTGACTAAAGCTGGGATGGAAGCAGAGAGGAAAGCTGGGATGGAAGCAGAGAGGAAAGCTGGGCTGGAAGCAGAGAGGAAAGCTGGGCTGGAAGCAGTTACTAAAGCTGGGATGGAAGCAGAGAGGAAAGCTGGGCTGGAAGCAGAGAGGAAAGCTGGGATGGAAGCAGAGAGGAAAGCTGGGATGGAAGCAGAGAGGAAAGCTAGGCTGGAAGCAGAGAGGAAAGCTGGGCTGGAAGCAGAGAGGAAAGCTGGGCGGGTTGTGAGTGGGGTGTGGGCAGTCCAGAGGGGACCTGGAGCTGCTGCTGGGTCCTGGCAGTGACAGTGTAGGGTGTGCCTGAGAGTCCCACGAATGGTCACACTGGGAGTTTCCCTTAATAGCTGCATGCCCACAAGAGCAAATTCTTTAATTTTTATTTTTAAATTTTTTTTTTTTTTTTTTTTGGTTACTAGAGATTAAACCATGCAAAGAGTTGTCTGTGGAAAAGAATGAACGGAATGAGATTAACAGGTGATATTTAGTTGCTGGTTTCAGTTTTTCAGATTTAGTTATATCTTTTCCTTTAAACTCCTTCTGCAGCTTTGGTTCTCTCAACTGCTACCCTCAAATCTTTCTACTCCTAAATATATTTTGCACATTTTTCTTATTTTGTGATTTCTTACATCTCTTCCTTATGGGATCAAATTAATTGTTGCTTCTTTGTTGCTTAACTTTTTCCCTTGCTTGTCTCCTCTGCGCTGATGAATTCTGCCATGTGGAGTTTTAAGAGAAGATAATATTAGAAAGAACCTTGACATCTTTGAAAGATGCCTCTGAAATGCAGGCTTAGGGTGTGCAGAAGAAATATACTCATGGCAAAGGCGAGACTCAAAGCTATTGAACCTGTGAATTGATTCTTAAATTTTCTTTCTACGTTGTCATTCACCAAGTTTTCCCTGCTGAATGGAAAGGAGGAGGAATATCCAGGTGATGACAGGGTGGAGGAAGCAGGTCTACTGGCAAAATTATTCCCTGAGAATGAACCTTTGTGCTCTGTGGATATAAAGGGTGAACGTTGTCACTGACTCTGGACTTTAAACACTGACCTAATGAGATTTCTCATTAGTTTGTGGTGTAGCTGAGACTTACATGAGCTTAAAGTTGTAGCCAAGGTTGGGAAGTTCATTCTAAATTTAAATGCTTGAGAGAGGGGTGAATGTAGTCAGGGTTGATAGTGCTGCTCATGTGTTTGAGCTCTCTGGAGCTATACCCTGAACAAGAAAGGAATCTGGGGCATGTGCAAGGATTTTTTGACAGCCTGAATTGCATTGCAGTAAGAATGAGTGATTAAATTACAGACGTCTCTTTTGGCGCATCTTTTTTGTGTGTACAAAGGCTCATCACATCTTTGCTTCTTTGCTACTTGCTTGAAATGAATTTTCTACCATTCAGTAAAATCTAGTGAAGTCAGGATCCTAATAGTCAGATGTGATCCCATTCTCCTGAACCCACAAATACATTTCAGTTGTGTAGATTACAATTATAGCTGTAATTCCTGCTCCCATTGACATGCTTGCATTGCTGGCATTAACTGGCTGCCAATTTTGCTGGGCAGTGAAGCAGAGCAGGGTTCAGGCTGGGCTTAACCTCCTCAGTATTCTCCCAGTTTTTTGCACAGGTTTCGCAGCACTTACCACGTTACGTGTTGTCAATGCTAGTTGGAGGAAAAGAAAATCAAATAGCCATGACTTATTTATTGGACCATTTTTCCCTCCAGATTCTGAATGGAGCTCAGAATCACTGATCATTCAAGCAATCAGATTGCCAGACCTGCATAAGGCATGTAATAATTAAACTCTGTCTTTTTTCTGCCTCCAGCTCCATGGGTTTCCATTTTCTAATGGCTGGAGCAGCCACCTTGCAGATACTTTCCTAGCACACTCACAGTGTAGGCCATTAATACTAAGGAAATGCCCATCCTTGCAGGTTAATTGATATAACTGCAGCAGTAATAAATGGAGAACTGGTATAGTTTAAAATCAAAGCAAAGACTTATCTCAGAGAAGCTGGTTTAACTTAGCCTAGAAAGAAATTTATTAGCAACAGAATTTGACTGCACAAACATTCCTCTGATTTAAATATGAATATCCTGATATTTGCATACTCATCCCTCTGAAACTGAAGCTGAGATCTGCTTGAGATACAGGATTCTAGTGAATTCTTTGGAAACCAAATATACTGCAATGCCTTCATTATTAGCAATGCTTATCTGAAATTCTCTTTTTAAAAAGTGAGGTAATCTTTTCCCCCAGAATATGTATATTACACAGTAGAGCTTCCTTGAATGATACCATAGATTTCAACAAGTAAAGACTTCTAAATATATTCCACTTGGCCGGCTCAGATTTGTGACAAACACATCAATAAATAACGGAAAGCCTGGCTCATTATCTCTAAAGACAGCTAAATGATGATCCCTTTAAAGTCCCCAAGCTTGCTTCCACCCGGTGTAGCACTGAGTGGACTACATAAGGTTTATCTTTTCCTCTGAGCTGTGCTATGATCATTTGCAGCACTGGATTCTTTTCCCTCTTAGGTTGGATATTAGGGAGGAATTCCACCCCTGGCACAGGGTGCCCAGAGCAGCTGTGGCTGCCCCTGGATCCCTGGCAGTGCCCAAGGCCAGGCTGGACATTGGCACAGTGGGAGGGGTCCCTGCCATGGCGGGGGTGGAACAAGATTATTTTTAGGTCCTTCCAATCCAAACCACCCTGGCATCCTGTGAACCTCACACTCTGTACATCACACTCACACACGTGCAACAGAGCAGTCCACCAGGGAATTCCAAAGCCATTGCCTGGGAGAGGATATTTCTTGTAGCTGGAGCTGTGCTTTTAGCCAAGGCTTAAATCTCTGAATGAAGGGTTTTAATGGAATTCCTGTTGTCCTTATTCTGCAGGCACTGCAGTCACAGAGATGTTATTTTCATTGGGATTGATTGCTTGATCCAAGGGTTCTTGGCACTCAGCCCCATGTGCCAAGCAAGCAGCACTCCCATGGCAGCCTCAGCCCCCTACCCAAGGGCTGGGCAAGGCACCACAACTGCCACAACAAGTAGAAATTCTCCTGAATAATTATTCCAAGCAAGAGGTGAAAATCTAGACAAGATCTTGAAATGTAATTGGTGATTTGACCACAATAAATATTTCCCAGGCCCAGAGCAGAGGCATCTCAAGGACAAAGCTGTGGGCTCTGACACAGGTAATTACCCACACCAACGGCATTCTTTGGAAATGAAGAAGTATGAGGCAATTTTGTCACCTAATGGGAAAGGGCATAAAGCCAGAAAGGCTCTATATGGTTTACCGAGAATATAAATAGAGTAATTGAATCATCACCCAGCACATGCACTACTAAAGTTATCTATAATGTGTATTCCTTTAAAAAATGCAAGGACACTAATTAAAAAGGAAGAGAGACATATTTCTTCAGAATAAGCCTTCAGCTACAATGTACTTTTTAATGCCATGAATACCTCTGCTTTCATTATGCTTTCATTTATTTAATTTTATTTAGCCTTTTATAGTAAAAATAACTATAGGCATTATTAGCAATAATTCTAACATTTTAGGGAGTTACTTTGGTACATCATATAATTAACTTAGGGCTGAGTAAATTTTGGTAAGTTTGAGAAAGAGAAGGAAAGAAGCCTTTCTGGAGGCTTAAACAAGAGAAGCTTAGGAATATTAACCTTTTCTGCTTGACCCTTTTTGCCCCGGTTTAGTGGAACTCAAACTATATAATCCATCATTTTTACACTAAAACACAGAATTTGCTAAGGTGGTTTTTTTATCCTTTTGCACATAACTTGAGGGTTACACAGAGCTCCTCAGATCCTTATGGGTCACTGAAGGTTTGCCATTGGGCAGTGGTGCATCTTGTCAAGGCAGTTTGCAGCTCCCAGCTGTGAAAGTGTATTCAAACAGAGCCCAGATTTTCCCATTAGTGTTTCACACAAGCAGAGGTGATCCACATGGATGATAGCATGGGAGTGGCCATCATATGAGGAAATACAAATGGGAAAGGAGTGTGCTTGTGGAACAATCTCTGTGTGAAGTGGCAACTTCAGTAGTTCAGGAGCAAGCACTAAAATTCAGGTGTGGGATGCTGAGTAAAAGCTGGAGACCTCTGATTCCAGAGGGAGGCATGGAAGGCAGCTGTGAATAAAGCATCTGAGTAATTCAGTAAAAAAAAACCAACAAAAAAAGGTCAAAGAAAGTAATAAACATCATTGTGACAAGGAAAAGGAGAGAGCTTTGCAGTAACAGTCTAAATTATACTTTTCCTTTCTGGGCATTATAAACCCAGTCTGGACATCTGAGTTCTAGATTGGCAAATATTAATTTTATAAAGTTATACTGGAGTTGGAACACGGTTCAAAGCTTAAAACACAAAAGGTTAGGGCTTTAGGGGGTGTTTTAGAAGGAAATAAGGTTTCCTGGGGCAAAAAGCTGGGAAGGATTCAAGTAAGGAACACAAGCAGACATGTACATGACTAATTAGTGCACAGAATATTTATCAGTTACTTTGAGGAAATTTAGAGGCTGATTAAGCTGACCATTTAGATATGCAGATGATATATAGATATATAGATATATATTATATTAGCAAAGTGCATCTTTACCCTGACCAGCTACCAACTGGCCATCTGCACTTTGAACATTTGAATTAGAAGTTCTAAAGAAAATTAATCTTAGAAATACTGTGTGGAATTCGCCTCATTTGAGAACCTGATTTCATCAGTTTTGAGCAGATTGGGACTCTCTGAAATCTCCACTGGTTTTTCTGCATAAGAGCAGGTCAGAGTAGGGGCTTGTAACTCGGTATAATTTTGGTCAATCTTCTTGAGGCATATTTCTGTCTGGAATAAAGACTCTGAGCAGCATGCTCTGAGCTCTTGGCAAGGGTGCAGGGCAGGAAAGAATGGAACTATTTTCTGTCTGAAAAACAAAGGAGATGGTATTTTTAAAGGTGAATTCTGATGTGCTGGAGAGATCTTTCTTGCTTGTTGCTGAAGGTATGAAGGTAAGAAGGTTTGATGCTGAACTCCTAGAACTTGATCCATATCCAGGATATCCAGCAATATTTTATCTGTGAAGGAAATGTAAGAGTAGTTCAATTGCACTGTTAAGAAAATCAGTCTCAGAAAGGAATAGGAGCCCTAAAAGTAATGGCATTTAAATACTTCTATAATAAATTCTGATTGAATAAAAATCTTTATTAAAGCATGTTGATGTTTTGTCTATGAGTAAGGGAGGGATTTCATTTGAGCTATAAATTATTTTACTTCAATCATGAAATCATTTCAAATAAACCCCCCCAAATATTCCAGACAACTTGCCCTCAATCAGTCTGCTTATTGTTATTATTATTGCTGCTAGTCATTAGAAAATTTCATAGCTAATTATAATTGACAATAAGACCTTGCATATCTAAGTCAATATTTTTATAAGATTTTAATATGCATGAGATATTAGCGTATTAATAATATAATTGCTCTAAAGTGTGGGACAGGTTCCTGGCTGTTTCATGGCAGCACAACTCCCTTGGTTAAGCTGGGATTGAGAAACACAGCAGCAAATCATGTCCTGGTACATTTATTGTGTCTTAAATTTTTTTCTTCAGTAAGTTTATTTTCCTGCCTGTTCACTGCTTTATTTTTAAGTCAAATTCTTTTCTGTCATTCAAAGATGCCATATTATTTTCTGGATTTTTTTTTTTTCTCATTGAAAAATGAGATTTAATCTCTATTTAGAAATTAAAACGTGTTACATCCTCACAACGATTTAAGGCATTACACTGCCTCAGAAAATCTGGAATCCTAATTAGGCTTGTGGTGCTTAGGTCCACAAAAGTACAGATCCAGTGGCATTTCGTCACACTGTTATTATTCTAGAGTGTATAATGAAAGTATCAGAAAGATGATTCTGAGGTTCTTTGTTTTCCTAACTTTTTTCCTTCCTAATGGTGCTTGCTGCAAGGAAATGGAAAACCTTTGCTCAAAATCTTTTAGTAGCTTCTGACTTTTGCTGAAATGATGGATCTATAGAGCAATGCTTCATTCTTGGAAATGCTTCCAAGATCACAAATGTTGTTCTTCTATTGCTCAGTCTTGAAGTTAGATATCATTTTTCCATTTTTTCATGTTTGTTTGTTTGATTGATTTTCATTGGCCTTTTGCAAAAAAAATTAACTGTAAAACTTCAGATATTTCTAGGTTGCCATTTCTTGTAGTAATTAATAAGTGCACTGCTAGTAACTGCTAAAACTTTAGCTGTATTTTTAATTTTTGCAGCCATAGTGATTCCCCACTCCAGTACATAACACAGCTAATTTAGTGAGTGTGGCATAACTGCAAACTTCCTCCTGACTTGTGTCCTCATTAGAGATAAATAAGGCTCAATTACACAGTGCTTTATCAGAAATACAGGTTGTTTTCTGCCAGAAGTTGTTTCAGTTTGGTCTCTGGATAGATGTGTGGGTGGAAGGATATTGGCAGTGTTGCTTTTTTTTATTGTTTTCCCTTAAGGATTTACTGAGGGTCGGTGAATAAACTGGAATTGCTTCATTGTCGTAAACCCGATATGACTTTAGCGGCTTCCAATACAACCCTCTCAAGCAAGTTTTACTAATACTTTATTTTGAATTATGTATTTTTTTACTCGTATTGCTGTGTCACATATATCTTCATTATGTGTCACTGTGAATATAAACCTCACTGTGGTCAAAATTAGATATGCAGAGCAGGCTCTAAGACATGCTGCTTGCATCCAGGACTTCTGTCAAGAGACAAGGACCTGTAATTCTTACTCAAATATTGCAAAGATGTTGCAATTTCTGATTAGGATACCCATTCCAACTCTTTCCAAGTCTCATCCCATCCATTAGTTCCCATTGCTTTCATATCCCATTTTTCTCTCCTCGTGCATATTCCATGCATTCACAGAATCCCAGGATCCCTGAGGTTGGAAAAGCCCTCCCAGCCCATGGAGTCCCAGCTGTGCCCCATCCCCACCTTGTCCCCAGCCCAGAGCTCTGAGTGCCACCTCCAGCCCTTCCTGGGACACCTCCAGGGATGGGCACTCCAAACCTCCCTGGGCAGCCCCTGCCAAGCCCTGCCCACCCTTTCCATGGGGAAATTCCTGCTGCTGTCCACCCTGAGCCTCCCCTGCCCAGCCTGAGGCCGTTCCCTCTCCTCCTGTCCCTGTTCCCTGCAGCAGATCCCAAATCCCCCCGGCTGTCCCCTCCTGTCAGGGAGTTGTGCAGAGCCACAAGGGCCCCCCTGAGCCTCCTTTTCTCCAGGCTGAGCCCCTGCCCAGCCCCCTCAGCCCCTCCTGGGGCTCCATTCCCTTCCCCAGCTCTGTTCCCTTCCCTGGACACACTCCAGCCCCTCTGGGGCTCTTGTGGCCACGAGGAGTCCAGAGCTGGCCCCAGCCCTCGAGGTGCCTCGGCAGGGCCAGCACAGGGGACAGTCACTGCCCTGGCCCTGCTGCCACCCCAGGTGCCATTGGCCTCTGGCACCCCTGGGCTGTGTCCAGCCCCTGTCCCCAGCCCCCCCTGGGCCTTTCCCACCTGCAGCTTTCCAGCCCCTCTGCCCCAGCCCAGCTCCATGGGCTTGGGGTGACCCCAGGGCAGGACCTGGCTCTTGTCCCTGCTGTCCTCAGCCCATGGATCCAGCCTGTCCACATCCCTCTGCAGAGCCTTCCTGCCCTCCAGCACATCCACACTCCCACCCAACCTGATGCTATCTGCCCCCAATTCCCTCATCCAGATCATCCACAAAGACACTGAACAGGACTGTGCCCATCACTGAGCCCTGGGGGACACCTCTGGTGCCTGGCACCAGCTGGGTGTGGCACCATTCCCCATTTCTGGGTGGGGCCATCAGCCAGTTCCTCATCCAGAGAAGGTGCTCCTGTCCCAGCCATGGGCTGCAGCATCTCCAGGAGAATGCCATGGCAGACAGTGCCAGCCTTTGCTGGGAAGTGCAGATAAACTCATGCACAGCCCTCAAATCCCTCTCTGATTCAATAGGTGTTCCATGTGCTGAGCACTGGTGTTACCCTGCACATGGAGCATCTCCTGTCTATTCTGGCATTTGCTCTTTGGAGCCCATGCTGGTGAAAATAGGAAAATAGGAAGTGGTGACACCAAGGTGGAGTTTTCAAGTATACACATTGTGATTAAAGACAAAGCACCATTCAGAGTGATTGGGAATAATCAGAAAGCCTCAAGTTTCAGGGTTGTTGAGTTTTTGGAAGGGTGGCACGTGGGGTGGTGGGGATTGTCTTTGCTTCCCAATCCCCTCCAGCCCCGAGGTGGATATGAATTTATTTCAGCATCCTCTGCCCCCTCCAGGACAAACTTAGAGCTCACTCAGTGTGGCCCATGTTCTCATTCTCATTGCAGCAGAGGATAACTTTTCCTCTCTTATCGTGCACAGCTAAATCTAAATAGAACAGGGTCTTTTGATTTTCCCTTATAACCAGGGTTGTGGTAGAAGAGGCCCTTTTCACACTTGTGAACTACATTTGAGGAGATGTTTTGCTTTTCTGATCTAGTCTCTCCTTTCCAAGCCCTTTTGATCTGTCTGTGGACTCAGACAATGCAATATCATACAAATACATCAAGCAAAATAAGATACTTCTGCAGAAAATTACAAACCTTTCCCGGTTTTGCAAATGGATCTTGCAATTCACAGAGTATCAGAGGTAATTACAGAGGAACTGTTTGTGAAGCTGCTGAATAACTGCATGGCTTCGTGGCTTGAAAAATAGCAGAGGGGTTGCATTTGAATGTCAAATTACAGCCTGACCTCGGATAAGCAAAATGAGGGCTAACTGATTCTATCAGTATGTATTGTACCTGTAAGAAAGGAATAGACTCCCTTTTTAAATTTCAGTTTATTATCAAGTTTTATAAATCAGTGTTGATCCTTTGAAATTAACCCAGTACCCGATCGAAATCCCTGGTTTAATTTAAAGTATATTTATATTTGAAATCTTAAATGATCTCAAATGTAGGAAATAATTCAATATTGCTACTTAGAGTGGCAAGCCAAGAACTGAGTGCAGGGCAAGGTGGAATATCACTTATTAAAAAAAAAAAAAGATTTGGTCTTCTTGCAGGCATATCTCAGTTTTCTTCAAATTTTAAGTAATTGATTCAGAATCTGATTGGTTCTGGGTTATATGAAATAAGTTTAATGTCTTATGTGCACTTATGTGCAAAAAAAGAGAAAAAAAATCCCACAGGAAAAGAAACGGAGTGAAAACAGGACCTGAAGGATATGTTGTATTTAATTAACATTTTCTGGCAAGATGTGTGCATGTATCAAAGAAATTTAAACTTTATTTTTTTGTTCTGGTATTGTCAGCTACCTGAAAGTAAAATCAGTCCTTTAGTCCCAAGTGATCTCATATATTGAATAAGGGTAGGAGTGTGGCCATCCTGAGTCACCTCTTTACAGATGAAGTTGCTGAACTTTGGGAACCTCTTGACTCCAGATTCAGCTTTGAAGAGGAGGATGATATTAAGCCACTTTTTGGTTAAACTTGTGACAGTCTAGGAAATAGGAAAATAATGTGACAAAGCTTTGCTCTTGCCTCATTCATCCTTCTGGAGCCCACAGCAAAATAAATCCACGGAGCTGAAAGGAGACGAAACTTTTCAACTCCCTTATTATTTTTCTCCCAAAGAATGACTGAAGGAACAAACCTGAGAAATATGTTCCACATCCTTCCCTTTCCTCGCCCCTCCCACACACATGTACACACAGACACTCGCCACAATCTGTGCTCCTCCTGCGTGTTCCATGTGCTGCAGAAATACCAATTGAATAATAATTAGGAAGCCCTGTTTGTTCCTTGCCTTAGCAGCTCGCCCAGGAACCTTCCTGCTAAGTACTGATATGTTTATATTGCTATTTCCATAATCCACAACTTCTCATCCTTTAAAAATGCAATTGTTTCAATGGAGAACCTGAACCTTCTGGTGAACAGCTCTGTCTGAGTTTTTAGTTTGGTTGCTTGTGTTTTGTCCTAGCTCAGAAATAGCTTGTGTATTTAGCTGGTATTTTTAAGAGCAATGCTGGCAATTACTGCTGTCTTCCTGACAATTTTGGAGTGAGTTTCAGGCACTCAGCCTCTCTTGAATCAGATCATTACCCAGTGCTGCAGACAAACGAGCCCAGTATTTGCTGCTCTATGTGATTTCTAGAGTTAAGCTCCAACATAAATAAAACCTCCATTTCACAATAGCATCTGTGTATCTAAGGATTCTTTAAGTCAGATTTGTCAGTTTTATATGACAGAAAGATTGTTATAAGCTGTGGCATTCTAGAAGTAAAGGATTGCCTAAGGAAAACAACAACATAAACTCTAACAGGAGAAATAAACTTGTCCTGTGGATTATCTTAATAAAATCATCAGATAAAACTTTGATAAAGGCTTGGGGATTGGATCTGTTAAAATACAAGTTAATAAGTTTGAAATATAAGGGATGTAAACCAAGATTCAGATTTTGTTTTGATTTCTTTGTTAGAACTACAACTTCCTCTACTTCTAATTTAAAATATTATTATCACAGAAATTTCATTGAATCAGAGAAACATGAATTAACCATTTCCAAACCATGTGGTAATGGTGGTGGTAATAATAATAATAAATTATTTTCTAGGAATCTATTTTCTATTCAGGTAAATTTTAGATAAAATGCCAGACAGTCAATGACTTTTTAAACAGAATGTTGAAGTGATTTTGGATGATTTAATTACCTAAAGGAAAAGTGAACTAAACTGGATTTCTTTGGGTTAAATTAATTATAAACTTCATTTTAGGCCACAATAATTCTCTTTATCTCAAAAAGTATTTTATCAGGCAAGGGAAGATAGGGGGAAGTGTTTTAAGTAAGTCTAAATGTTTATGGGAGCTGAAAAGCTGCATTATATTTTGTTAGTTGTGGTACAAGACCAAAAATTATATTTATAAACTCTAGTTACTCCTAGAAAGTCTTGGTGCATGCAATAACATGTTGACAACACTCAGTGCTTTGTAATTCAAATTTCCTATAATACAGGCACATCTCAGTTATGAAGGATTTTTTTCCAGGAAGGATGAAAAGTGTTGATCCCAATAACAAGTGGTAAAACATGGGTTGTAGCCTCCAAAATTCAAGTTTGGAGACACTGAGTTGCTTGATAATGTTTGTTTGTTTGTTTGTTTGAATTTGACTTTGGTTATTTGATCTGCCTCATCATTTTGGTATCAAACTCTACAGCATTTTAAAATCCTGAGTAGGTTTCAGTGGGTTACTCAGAGGAGTACCAGCAATTTGGGTATTTTGAGCATTTAATGTTCCAGTAGAGTCTTGTGAACTGGGGAGAAAACAAAAGAGCTTTTTAGATGCTTATAACCCTTGTAAACCTTTCAGTATGCATTTCTAAACCCAGGTGGATTTTCCATAATTTTTGGAAGTCTACTTATCAACGCAAACTACGTTCCACTAGTTATTTTTGCACTGAGTCCTCCTTTCCTTGCACCTGTCTAGATGCTCTTTTCTGTGTGTGTGTGTGTTCTGTGCTCATCTGGATCTCACTGCTGGAGTTCAGAAATGTTCTGTGCTCATCTAGACACAGAGTGGCACAAGTCCTGCTGTGCAGCCCTAGCTCGAAAAGACTTTTATTTAACTAGACTAGTGGAAATTTTCTCAATATCTTTCAATCTTGCATCTCAGAGTTTAAGCTTTCAAACAACGCTGATGTTTCTCAACTGGCAGCCCTAATGATACTTTTCTATTGCAAAATTCAAGGTAGGTCTTTTTAAACTGTACATCGCAATAAAGACAGGTAATAAAGCTTTTAAAAATGTGGTTAGTTCCTTAGAGAGTCTCTAACTTTGCCTTCTTTAAATGCTTTTGCACAGCATAACAGATTGGAGGTTAAGCAGTCAGTCTTGCTGTCTACCTGGTGCATGCAAGAAGATTCAGTCTCCCTTAAATCTACTGACTGAGGGGTTTATTGGGCAAAAAGCCAAACTAAACAAAAGCCCACGCAGTAATTAAACTCAGTTTTGTTCCTAGTTAAGAAAGAACTGACTGTCCATTCATACAAATGAGGAGAAGTTCTGAATGCTAATGAGCGAGCCACCCAAGGGCCTGAAGGGCAGTGACCATGCAGCTTGTGACCAGCCTGGAACCACTTCAATCCTTTCCTACTCCCAGTTCAAGGTTTTGGGGCACTGCCAGCAGCTCTGGGTTTGAGCTTGGACATCTCTGTAGTGTTGTAGCAGCGAGAGTGTGCAGACATGAAACGTATGGAAATGAACAGATGGAGCTGTGTCATCCCGACAGCGTTTTCAGCCTGGGCTTGCTCAGTGAGGACTCATTAGTGTGTTTGAATAGGTGAGCTCAGGGTGAAGGAAAACACTCACACAAAGTGGACTTTCCCTGGGAAGTTTGGGGTGACAAAATAACGCAGTGGATTGGGGGTGGTGGGCAGCACAAGCTGTATATACATTTCCCTCTCCATCTCTCTCTCTTCCTTAACAATAAATTTCACCACAGCCACAGGAACCCTAAAAGGCAGTGGATATCCCCTTGTTTGGAGATTTCCAAACCAGCTGCGTCTCTCTTGTGTGTAGTAAATTAATTTTTTAAATGAATTCTCATCAAGTTTCTAATTATAATATCTTTAAATTTAATGTTTGTATTTCTGATGAAAGACAAACATTTTGGGGGCAGTCACAAGGGACATGAATAATTTCTTTAGAAGCTTATCTAATTAATTACATTTCTCTGTAATGTCTTTAAAATTTGAACTGCCATCATTTCATTAATTTAGATAAAAGTAAATCTTTAGTGTTTAAATATGACACTAGTGCTGAGAATTCTGATAAGCTTGAGATTCATTGTCTGTACTTTTATTAAGTGAAGATAAAAAAAGTGTTTAAAATGTTTGGAATTAACGATTTGCATATTAGGTTTTATTTGGTTTCAAATGCATTATTATTTCATGGCATAAGTGTTCCCCTCACCTGTTAGTAAGCAAGATCATAAGATGCAAAATGACATAAATATTGCTCATACAGTATTTTTGGTGGAGGTTTTTTTTTTCTTCTGTAATATGTTTCTTTCCATGTTAAAACTGTCGGCTTCTTAGGATGGAAAACATTTAAATTCTGATGTGTGGGCATCTTCCATGTCCTGTCCAGGAGGAATTTTCATATTTCAGATGATCCCAGAAATATAAAAGCTTTTATAGCACTGGTATATTTGAGTTTACAATCTTAAAATTGTTATTTTTATGCCATTTCAATGTCAGTAGAGCAATTGATATTTGCACATTTAGATTTATGGGTGGAGCCTCCCATATTGTGGATGTCTTTAGCACACAAGGGAGGAAACAGAGCTGTAAAATATCGGGTTTGATTAGGTCACAACAGAATTAACCATGATGGAAACCACCAAACCACAAAAATATGGTGATTCTGCCTTCATTCATCTCTGTCACTTGTAGGGCTGCCACCAGTGTCCTGAGCACTGGTGGGGCCTGATCTTTTTCTACTTTGTAGTCATTTGTACTGAGAAGTGCACTGAATATTGAGATTTGTCATTGCTGATGATACAAACGAGGTATTGCATATATTCCATGGTTGGAAAATAATATTCACTGAGAGATGGACTTTGAAACTGGGATTGAGTTACCTGTGTGCTGTGGAACAGTTTATCAAACTCTCCAAATCAGCTGGTGACCTCAGTTTAAACTGAAATAATGGGTTTGCTCCTTGGGGAAAAATTATTTAAAATATTTATAAACAGTCTCTAAGCAAACTAACAATGCTGAATTGGAGGAAAAACACAGGCAGCTGCAAACTGTTGGTTTAGCTTTTCTTGCCTTACAGCTCATTCTACTCTTCACAGTGATAAGCAATTTAATGCAAAATATCTCAATATTATTTATAATGAGTCCTTACTTCAGTGAAGAAAGAAGTTCACAGGTCACGGTTTTGGTCAGTGGCAGATGATCAAAGTGCTGTAATAGTCCAAATTACTGTCTAGTTTCAGCCCCTGAGTCTCCCATCCATCTTTTTCCCAATGTGGGTCAGCACTTTAACTGTGTTTGCAATGAAGAAATAATAGATGTGCAGCCAGAACAATTAATGGAGTAAAATGTGCTGTTCTCTGCCAAAGATAAACAAAGAAATAAATCTCTGCTGTTTGCAACCTTCCCTTTTCCTTGTATAATGGACTTTATCAATAAAACAATACAATCTTCATCAAAGAAAAATCTTACCAGTTTAGACCAAGAAAGGTCTTCATTGAGCTAATCTCCAACAAATGCTGTTTGCTGCAGGGATCTATTTATTCTTTTCTACCACAAAGCCCTGGCCATCCTTCTTTAGCTCACACTCCAACTCCACACTCTGTTAGAGAGCAGGCAGGAGGCTGGGAGGGCACAGCCACGGTGCAAGCACTGCTGTATTTAATTCCCAATGAATTACACTTACCTTGGGTGCTTTGATTTCTTTCCTTAGGGAACCACAGCCAGGTGTCCCGGGTGCCAGTTGCTATCAAAGTCCTCGATGTGAACGACAATGCCCCTGAGTTTGCATCGGAGCACGAGGCCTTTCTGTGTGAGAATGGGAAGCCTGGACAAGTGAGTATCCCAGGATTCATGTGCTGTGAGACTGGGCTGGAGTTTCTCCCTGTCACCTTCTGTCATCTTTGTTCTCAAAATGAGTGCCCATGTGTTCATGCTAACAGCCCTTAGTTAAATCCACAATCACTTTCTGTGGGATGTGTCTCTATAAATTAACATTTTTTTCCCCTTAAAGTATAGTTTTAGATTAAAGGTGAGTACTTTGGGGCAATATCTTGAAAAAATCCTGGGTGTCTTTAAGCTCCCAATGTCACACTCTGTGTGATGGAGCTCAGCACTTCCTAAGTTTCATATGTGTTAGTAGGTGTAAGTATAATCCAGCCTGAATTCCAGTTCACTTATTGACCTATTGCAGCTGCTTCCAGGCACAATTTAGAATAAACAGTTAAAACAATAAACCCATTTCCCCTTGACCTCAGTTATAATCTCTACTCAGTTCTTACATTTCTAAGACAGTTGGGAAAAAAATAAGACAGCAAACCAGAACTTGATGGAAAGTGAAGTAAATTGTAATTGTGTTTGAAGATGATGTTGGAGAAGGGAAGTTCAAGTTTTCATTATATTAAAAAAATATATTAAAAATGTTATTTTCTTCTTCATTTAATGAAGAAAAGCTTGGTGAAGAAATTCACACAACACTTGCCAAGGTGAGGTAAACAGCAACATGTCAAAAGATGAATTTAAACTGTTTAGTGTTTTTCAAAGAAAATGAAGCAGATTTGTTCAAAGGTATTCACTTTGAAGGACAAATGTACAGAAATAGGGAAGAATATCTCATATGCCACCTAAATGACAAGGTGAAGATTCAAGAATATGCACAGACATTTAGAAAGTAATGCAGTGTAAATGAGATGTTACTTTTGTCCAGCAAGAGAAACACTGGGTGTTACAACAATTCGATGTTTTTAAACTTTGCAATTTATTTCTAGATTGTGACATTTTATTTAAATAAACAGCAGCTGACAGCATGACATGGCTTTTTAATCCAACTATTCCTGTGTCTCATGTGGGTGTTAGACATTAAATTCACTGTTCTCCAAAGAAGGTTACCTGACAATAGAGTTAGAATTTATTTTCTTTTTAGTAGTATTAAATGACAACCTACATAGCAGTGTATGACAACCCACCTCTGCCAGGATTGTATTGTTACAGAGGATGATTTAACTTCTAGCACCCCTTTTTGTTTAGTAAAATGGTGTCAAAAATGTGTCATTTAAGGAATTTAAGAATTCTGTCTATCCACTGAGGAGATGTGCCCTTATGGGCAGACAGTCATGTTACTGTTGGCATTTCAGTTCTTCTAGCTCGAGTGGATTTCTGATGCTGAGTTTTTTCCAGGATAGATTAAATCCTAATGACTATGCCTTTATCCAGGACTCAGTGAGCTTCCCTAAGATCAGAAAGTTCTGTTGTACAGTGTTTTCTGGCTGTATTTATCTAGGTATTCCTATCGAATTTCAGGTGGTTTAAGAGATGGTGAAAAATGTTCACATTTCATTTTGGAATAAAACAATAAATGAGATGATTAAGAGTCAGCAGGTAAAAGAGGCTTTTGTTTAAGCACTTACAGAAAACTTTCATTAAAGCATGATATTCTTTTTGTACCATTACCTCTTACACTCTTGCTCTGATGGCAGATGTCACTCTTGAGCATGAATCCTCATGTGAACTTTACAGATGGTTATTAAATATTTGGCTGCCAGCATGGATGAGGTGCACTGATCCTGCAATTTATTCTGTGTTTAAACAAATAACACTACTGGAACAGTAACCAGTCCAGAATAATCACCAAGGTTAGATTCTGAATTGAAGTTGTCATTCAAAAATTATCAGCTCCTGTAAAGATTTTAGTAACTTCACTGCCTTATTGTATTTTCTTATGCTTATTTCTATATTCAAGTTTCGGAAGAAATCATATTAATAAGTCAGGATGTAGAATTCAAGAAGCTACATATATCTCAGTTACGAAATAGCTGATATGAGAAAGATACTCCTCCTAATACAGTAGCAAAAGCCTAATTTGGATGATTGTCCAAAGCTTAAACTCAAATGTTACAGGTGCAGGAAAAGTGCAATTGTCTTAAGGTATTCCTGTCTGTTGACATTTGCAGTTCCATTTAAATTTAGGTTTAAGTCAAATTAGATTTACCATAAAGGAGATTAAATTTGAACTAGTGGTAAAACCTTATGTGCAGCCACTAAATACGTTTCACCATCTATTCTAGTTCACTTTCTAAGTGTTCTATTTTGGATTCTTATATAATTGCTGTATTTGCTGCTGCAAATGGGAGGGAGAAGGACATATATTTGTCTATACATGTATTTATGTGCTCCTCACACATTTTTACACACAACAGAAAGTTGCCAGAAATGTTGTTTTGTCAGTTTTAGGGGGGAAGAAAAACAACCCCCCCAAATGTGAATGTACTGTTACAGTACCTCTAAGTTAGCCACAAATCAGCTTTTGCATTTTCCTATTATCCCTTTTATTTTTGCATAATTCCAATTACTAAAACCAGAACGTTCATGGTTTGCTGACTATAGCTGTGCTGTTGGTTGTTCTCCAGCACAGTAAAATTATTTTCCTGTAGTCCTAGAACAGAACTTCTGTAATGTAAAGTAAGAAAATGCCTCACTCGCTCTTCCCCAGTCCATACTCAGACTTTTCCAGGGAAGTGCTGTTTGCTGGAAATGAAGCTACAAAATATTCACTTGAGCAGTGCAGACAGCAATATACGAGAACTGAAGCCAGCTTTAAACTGGAGCAATATAAAACTGAGTACAGCGCTCCTCCAGTCTCCTGCAATTTGTCTCTATTTTATTCACTTCTCCAACTAGAATTGTTTTTCTTTTTAATGGGCAAAATCTTCGGGTAGATCTTTGCCTTTTCAGCTAGAGACTTCCCTTTACTGCCAGAACCTGCATTTGACTCTTCAGACGGACAAAGTTAAAATTGCTCTGTGGTGAATCTACTCTTGTGGTGTTCTGAGTCTGCAAAGTAGTGCAGAAATAGCCATGAACAGCAATGGGACTGCAAAAGCTTCTCCAGAATTGGAAGAGCAGTCTTATTAAAATTAGAAAAGTGTTTACTAGTGATAAAGAACCATTCATAGTGAGGTTAACAGGTTGCATCACAGGAAAAGTCTTTTAAACAGTACCAGGTACTAAAATGGCACACAGATTGTTATGATGCATTGGAAATAACTTTGTTTTACTATTTATCCCTGTATATATTATTTCAAGCACATGTGGCTTTGCACAATACAAATCTACAAATTAGAAAGTCAAGTTGTCCTAGGGGACCATTTAACTATTCATCACAATCCAGTGCTGTCTGCTAAACAAAATATGCTGATTTGCTAAGTTTTTGCTAAATGTATGTACAGAATCAAATGCATACATGAAGTATTAATACAACATCAAAGTTGGAATTTTACATGTAAGAATTTCAGAAATTTCAATACTGAACAGCCAAAGGGTTATTAACTTTAACTGGATATGTAGCGAAAAATAATCAATTCTTCTTTTCTTTATGACAAGTATTGACCAGTTTCTCTATAATGGAACACCTTTGGGGTGTATGCTGTTGCCAGGAAAGAAAAGACAACTGTAGTGGGCAAGAGGCCAATGGCACCTGGGCTATGCCAGCCATGGTGTGGCCACAGGACCAAGGCAGTGATTGTCCCATGTGCTGGCCCTGCTGAGGGACCTCCAGCATGGGGGCAGCTTTGGGTCCCTCCCAACAGGAGAGCCCTGCAGGGGCTGGAGCGTGTCCAGGGCAGGGAATGGAGCCCCAGGAGGGGCTGAGGGAGCTGGGCAGGGGCTCAGGCTGGAGAAAAGGAGGCTCAGGGGGGACCTTGTGGCTCTGCACAACTCCCTGACAGGAGGGGCCAGCCGGGGGGATTTGGGATCTGCTCCAGGGAACAGGGACAGGAGGAGAGGGAACGGCCTCAGGCTGGGCAGGGGAGGCTCAGGGTGGACAGCAGCAGGAATTTCCCCATGGAAAGGGTGGGCAGGGCTTGGCAGGGGCTGCCCAGGGAGGTTTGGAGTGCCCATCCCTGGAGGTGTCCCAGGAAGGGCTGGAGGTGGCACTCAGAGCTCTGGGCTGGGGACAAGGTGGGGCTGGGGCACAGCTGGGACTCCATGGGCTGGGGCACAGCTGGGACTCCATGGGCTGGGAGGGCTTTTCCAGCCTCAGTGATCCTGTGACTTTGTGATTTTGTGATTCTTAACCATGTTGTGAGCCACAAATTAAGAGTTGGAGAATTGCTTCAGTAGTATTCCACTGCATGACCACACAACACAGAGTAGTAAAATACGCCTATCAGCACACTAGTAAACTTGGAAATGAGAATTACTGGACTTTTCTCACCCCTATGTAGTAAAAGATACCACAGTTTCATATCACTGAATATATATTATGTTTTCTGTTGTGTTTTTTATTTTTTTTTTCAGAGCTTATCTTAATGCAAACGCACAAAGAAATAAGGTTGCCATGGGAACTCTAACTCTTAATTCTGTGATGTGTGCATGTAACACAACAAATGTAATATTGCACTGAGCCTGTCTTTTGCATATAATTTTTAATGCATTTTCAGAGAAAGAAGAATTTTGTAAACAATGAAGGGAATGGATGGAATGCCAGTACATACAAAATATTATAACAGCCTGATAAGCTGCACTTGTTACGTGCACTTGCCCTTCCAGATTTCAGTGTGCCATTATCCTTTTCCCCTCTTGCTTTCCCATTCTATCAGTGTTTGAAAAATTGAACAGCCATAAAATATATCTGTCTAAATATATCAGTCTTGTTCAGGATCCCAGCCCAAACTGCACTTCCCTATGATGATGGATTACTGGTAGCTGCTCCAGCCCTGGGCACATCACAGTGGGTGCTTTAGTGCCTGACACCTGAGCAAAGAGAAAGCTGAAAATATTTCCCATCTGCAAATGGCTCCATCTCTGCACTGGAACAGGCAGAAGCAACTTAGATATTTTTCCACTGTTTGTGTTTTCCCACTTTAGGATCCATTATTCAGTTATTAAATTGGAGACCTACTTCTTAAAGTAAAAAAAGAAAAAGCTGAGTTAGGCTTTTTCTTTTGTCCATCTCTTCTAATACATTTGTTTGAAATCCTATCAAGGTTTCCATCTTGACAGATGGAAAAAATTAAATAATTGCATTATTTAAGCAATCTAAATTTTTTCAGTAAATTTTTGATAATAATAATGATAAAGCTGACATATCCAGGATATGATTAGGCTCAGAATTAATTGTCTCACATTCCTTCCTAAGTTGAGTTGTCCTACAAATATCACTACTTGCTGAAACCTTGTTTTATAGACATAATCTCAAATATTTATGTTTTGGTGTTGATCCCTGTGGTTATCTAGTAAAATCTTGTTCTTTCTTTGACTCTTGAAGAACATAAATATGATTTTGACTATTGTCAGATATATATAGCACATACAGATAGCCCTTGTGGTTAAACCAGAATAAAATGTTAGTTATTGGCATTTTCTTAGGGAAACATGGAAATTTTAAAATAAAAGTCTATGAATTTGGAGAGCATCAAACCCTACTTCCACATTTCACTCTATACTTTAAAACTAAAATTTTTAATGATTCCTAATTTGAATTTAATTGTGCAAGAAATTATTGATGCATTGCTTTAGGCATTGCAAATAAATACCTAAGACAATTGTTATTGGATTCAATGGACATGGAAAAGGTCAATAATTCTAATTAAATTTCTTACAAACCTCATCTAGCATGAGCTAACCAGCCCTGAAAGTCAGATCTGAGGGTGGGATCTGGATCCATGGCTGGTTTAGTTTCTGTTTCTCTGGAAAACCTTTGGAATCAAAAGCAAATGCATCAAATATTTTAAAAATCCCGACAAAGCAGAACAAAAAAATCAAACAAAAACCCCCAAACCTCCTGGTTATTTTAAAATAATGTTTCTTCCTTTCCTAGTCCTGTGCAACTTTGTATGATTTGAAGTTGATCAGCTGCAGTACTTGAGTAATGTAGAGGGTAAAAATTACAAATAGAGGTAAATCCACTTCAGACACTGCAGTTGGTCATGTAAATCATACGAGGTTGTGATTACAAATAACAAAGTTATTTGATTATTCAAAGTTATCCAAACTATCCAAAACACTTCTCTCACCTAATTATCTTGCATTATTCTAGGAATCATTAGCTAATAATGATGTTATTAAAAAACAAACAAGCATATTTTCCTAGTAGAGGAATAACTGAGGTTTTATTAGAATTAAGGGGGGAAAAAATACAGCTCTCGGTATTTTCTCTTTTTTTTTTTTCCCCCCAATTTTGATTTTTTTCTCATCTAAAATTTCCCATCTATATTAATTAAAAAAAAAAAATAGTTATTCAATGAAGTGAAATGAAGGGTGGGGGAAGGAGAAAGGATTGAAGGTGCATTATGTATCCAGGTCCAGTGAGAAGTGTGGTCATATAAATGAAAGATTGCCATAGACAATATGAGTGTTTCTGAAGCCCAATTTTCCTTTTTAGGTTGAATAATAATTTATTACTTGTCTAAATCAGCAGCAGTTCTGCTGGCCTCTCTTACCTGTCTCTCCTTATTTGCTGGCTCTTTGTTCTGGAAACATTTTAAAAGGGGCAGGTACAGTTCCTCTACCCAAGGTTTTCACTCTAAAGTCTATAAAAGCCTTGCAAAGTTATAAATTATCTTTTATAATCTGGCATGGAGAGAAATGAAATGTGTCCAATAAATAGATTTTTTTTTTTCAGCACTGTCAGTTTATCAGGAGTATGAAAACTTAATGAGCCCATTTATGTTGCAGGTAATTCAGATTGTCAGTGCTGTTGACAAGGATGATCCTAAAAATGGGCATTATTTCCTGTACAGCCTTCTTCCTGAAATGGTCAACAACCCAAACTTCACCATCAAGAAAAATGAAGGTAAATAGAACAAATATAAAATGTGTATCTCAACAATTTACTTTCAAATTGTTTTGTTGATTTCCAATTACTTTACCAGTGTGACCTTTGGGCAATTAAAACATAAATAATCTTAATCATAATAATGTTACCTTCATTATATCTCTTAAGCTGTTTCCAATAACTTTTAAGGTAGAAAAGAAGAAAGTAAAATTAATATGGAATTTAGATCCAGAAGACAGCTCACTGGCTTAAACAAAATGAAAAGATGGATTTACTACCTGTATTATTCCTATTCATTTGGAATTCCAGAGTTATGGTGTAAGATGAAAATCTGAAACTATGGTGATAAATAAATGCTGATTCCTACATTGACTGTTTATGGATGGGAACATAAAATTAAGTATCTACTAAATCTCCCAAAGAAAGCACCTTTTCAGCCTGTTTGTTGTGTCTATAAAGGTTCCAAAGTATTCTGGTGAGGATTTTTCTTTGCTAGAAAGAGAAATCCCTTAGGTCAGCAAAGCCCAGAAGGGCACTTGGAGTCACTGTGCTTTGGAGCACTTCTGGAAGGGCAAAATGTTATTTTGCAGGGCTGTAGATGGGACCATTCAAGTGTGATGGCAAAGAAAGACCCATATAATATTGTTGGGCAGTAAATTTATACTGATCCTTTTCTTTGGCACACGGATCTGTTTGAAGGTCAGGTGAGAGAGGGAGATGGGACTGATCCCAAGAACACTCTAAAGAGTGCTTGATGTGTTTGTACTTGAATATTCAGCAAAGATGTTGTATCTTGGCTCTTTTTAATATAGCACACCCTGCCAGGAATTCTAGTCAAAATCAGTTTCTTATTTGAAATTGTAAGAAAGTAAAGCCTTATTTAGTCCATTATTAATAGGGAGATGTATGTGTGAGCTGTATGTTCAGGAGGGTAAAAGCAATATATGAAATGTCAATGAAAGAGAAAATGCTGTTTGCATTTTTTATTCTGTCTGTTCCAACCTAGAAGCATGATGACACTGTTTTACTAAATGACACTAAATTCTTAAATATAGCCTATATTTTCCTTTTCTTTAGATGTGTTTTTCTCTTTTAGCATTCACAAAGTGTGTCTCTACTTATATCTCTATTTTCTTGTAGTAAATGAGTCTCTGTGTGTTTTCTGGAGAAGATAAAACAAACCTCTTCAAAATGCATTTCATAATCATCAGCAGTGTAACACAAATTGAATTAAGCATCCTAAATGTGAGGTGGTTTGCTTGGCACAGCATGACAAAGTAAAAAAGATCTTAGCATTTCTCTTAATGTTTAAATACTGAGCTCATGTCACTAATTACCCTTGTCCTTCCAATCTGTTACCTATTTAATACCCACTCCTGCTCCTGCTCACAGACTGGCAAAATGAGACCTGAGCTGAGTGAGAGTGAGGAAACTTTCTATGTAACAAGGTTTAGAAAAAACCAGTCCAATTTTGTTACAGCATTGTCACTAAATTTTATGCAGCTTTTAATGTGTTTGAATTAGTTACATGTGAAAATCCTCTTAAAACAACCACCTGAAATCTCTTGAAATTAAAAATCTGCTTGAAGAGACTTTTCTGATTTAATCCTTCGGTATCCAATAATAAAATTCTAACTATGCATGCCATCCTTGTCTGTCAAGATTGCTCAGCCAGGGGTGCAGTGCATGGTTGATGTTAGAACATGATCTCCCACAGGAAGCAAATACTCCTGTCAGAGCCAAAATCAGGCTACAATTTGGCTGAGGTGAGGTTTTATGTCCTTTAAACATCACAAATCTTCAGTAAGTCTTTATTTATTAATGCCACTTAAACAATGAACTTGACCATGACTTTGTCTTGAATATATCTGCCAGATAAGCATGAGTGATGATTCATGTTTAAAAAAACCAATATTCCTGGAAAAACACTTAATTGAAAAGTCAAATTCCTCCTTTTTTTTTGTATGACTGAGTGTCTAGGCTGTCCATAATTAAGTTGATGTGGTCTGGAACTGTAAGGAAATGCCTGTAACAAACCCTCCTCTCCTTTCTGGAGATCAGATCAATGCTCAACACAGAAAAGCTTGGAACAGAAAAACATTCCCTCACACTGCTGGCCAAAATCCTTGACATCTTCCTGACTGTGTCCTCAGCCTCAATTTCCTCCCAGAGTCTTGGCCCTGCCAAATTAATTCTTCAAAGCAGCAGAAAGAAACTTGATGGCTGCCAAAGAAATGCTGTCCTCTTGCAAAAACCATAGAGGGACTGCATTTTCTCAGGAAGCCTCCTGTAGAAATGCAATTTTTACTTGCTAGAATTAGCACATTTCTTTATTTAAATCGTTTTTAACGCCTTGCCTTTCTTCAAAATTCTCTTGAGGGTGGAGATAAACAGAAGGAATTATCATTTCTCTCCTCAAGAAATGATACTGCCCCTTTGGGTTCTCTTGTGCTTTAGGTGACTGTGTGGCATTTGGCCACCATGTAGTGATGACATCGAATGTGGTGACATTGGGGTGCCCACAGTGCAGTTTGGTACCTGCCTGCAGGAAAAGCTGCAGTGTCCTCCTTCTGTCTCTCATGCCAAAGAATACGTAAAATGCCTGGGATTTGGGATGTTCCCTTCCTGTGTAGAACAGAAGCACAACCATTAATCAATTTAATTTGTTGCACACTGGCTGATTCTGTTGTTCAAACCTTCCTGATCACCCTAAGGCAAGTTCCCATGATAGTCAGTAATTAACTGTGCTGCTGACATACACTGCAAATATTATGATTGGCCACGTTGTTATTGAGACATGTGCTTAACTAAGTGACACAACAGGTATCTTCATCAGGAACCACACAAAAAAACCCCCAAAACACTTCTCAGAAGATTTTATTACATATATAGAAGTTGTGCTGTGCTCACAGCAGAATCTGTGCCTTGAAATGGTGCGCTGGGGTTCTTCATTTGCTTGGTTTGTTGAATTTCCATCTTTACAATCCCTTCTGTAGACAAGACACCCAAAACTGTAGAGGCTGTGGTGCCTTTCTGATGTAAATAATGTAAAAAAAATGTAAATTGAAATGCCATCATGCATTTCCCTGAATGTGTGTAGATCACCTCTTAGCCATCCTTATTTTCCATATCTACTCATGCTTTTTTTCTTTTCTGAGCTCAGATGTCCATTACTAGGTGGGGTTTGTAGGTTTAGTGCCTTGGGTTCCTGGGCAGTGAGTGATAATCTGAATCGAGGCAATCATGCCCCTCTCAAGCTGTAATCAAAGCACACTGAGCACTTGTATTGCCAGGTGCAAAAACCTTTATCCCCTCTCAAGAGAAATAATAGTTATATATAAAAAAAAAAAGTTAATGCTACATGAAAATCATGTCATGTTTTCTGTGTTAGACCTGTGACTAAAGCTGTGACTCTGTGACATAACAAGTCCCTGGCTGCACAAACTCCTGACTCAATCTCTGGGCACTTTTCACATGCCTTTGTGCTGGGTTTTCTGCATAGGAGCAGAAGTGGGGGAAAAAAAAGATCTGTATTTTGTGTGCTGTGTCTGAGAAACTTCAAACCAGAAAAACCTCAAATTTCAGATGAAAATATCTGATATTTAGACAAGTGTTGATACACTCTAGCAATGTGTTGTAGACTGACTGGAATTAACCCTTCCAAAAAAACTGTAGGCACACAATCAGTGACAAAAAACTGACAGGAATTTAGACAACCGATGAGGATTTTGTACTGCCACGGCATCAGAAAACTGAAATAAGACCTCTGGAAATGGAATTCAAAATTGTTGACAGCCTTTTTTTTTCAGGTGAACGGCCTTTAAAGAGCATTACCTAAAATCCAATGCCAGTATATGGATCTCATGCCACATCCCAAACAACACCCTCACAGCAGTACCTGTTTTCAGCATTGAATTCTTCAGGTTCCCTTAGATTGCTCAAGTGAGAAGAGAATTCTGTGATAGGAGTGTTTTCACACATGCAAACATTTTGATACACTGCCAATGCGATTTTTACTGTCAAAAACTACCATCACATCATTGCCATAAAGACACCTAAAGTTTTTCAGACAAGAAGTTGCCATTGCTATTCCATTTTTCTGATGCCAGAATCTGTTTCCTAATGGAATAAACCCCAAATTGAATGTTCCACAGTGCCTTTGGATGCAGTAATTTTTCTGACAGGAGAAATGGTGCATCTTTCCTGGATAAATGGGATATTCCACACTTCTTATAGGGCTTATGTAGCAGAGCAGTCCTGGGGTAGCCTGGCCCAAGGGCAGGGCTTCCCTTTGGGTTAAGAGCCTTACTGGCATGAGCTCATATTCCTGCAGGAACCCAATAGCCTGATTTGGCTTGTAATAGGCTGATTATCAGTAATCAGCCTCCTCTCTCCCTCAAATATTCAGTGTCCATCTGGCAAGTTGAGGTCTGAATTTGGTCCTGATTCTAGTGAGTGCATAGTATTTTTTTATTTTTAATTGAAGCATTATATATCTTCTTAAGTGATGAACTGTTCTGTTGGTTCTCTCTAACAAACTTCATATTTATTCTCAGCCACGCTTAGTCTATTACATTTGTGATGCATATAACAGCTCCAAGAATGATCACATTTAAATGTCCAATTCTTTTGTTCTTTCCCTCAAGGAAAATCTTACTTATGTCCTCCTTGTGCTGCCTTGAATGTGCAGGCGCTCTGTTGGGTGTTTTAAAGGAAATAGCCTGGTATAATCACTTCAGTCACTGCCTTGCATGCCTATACTATGGATTATTTTATGTTTTATCACCTCTTTACCATTAAAAAACAATTATTTCTAAACTTCCACAATAGCTGAGGAAAACAATTGCATAAAAGCACTCTTAGATATCCCAAATAATAAGACAAATTATAATCACCTTTTTTTTTTCTTTTTCGTACTTCTCTGTCACTGTGGTTTTAATACAATAAAACCTGAATTTTTCCCCAACTTTTTTCATGAAAGTATTTTTAGCAGCATCTGTCAAATACATACCTGGAGGGTGAGTCTTTTGTTCCCTCCAGAGTAACTCTGTGTGTTAAAATAAGTCTTCCCCTGAAACAGTTTCTTTTGGCATTTCTGGATAAGTCTCTCTGCCATTGTCTCAGCTGCCAGCTGAAGCCTCTTCTGTGGTTTTGATTGACTTTTCTCTCCGAATACATCCCTCAGAGAGCTCTGAGGTGACTCCTCTGTTTCACTGCCCTCCTTCCACTGTGCCCAATTTCAAAGTGAACCCCCTGACCCCAGGTACAAATTGCCAGAGCAAGGACATCATTAAACCCATCATTTCTGGGTGATGTGCAGTGAACGCCCAGGATAAAGCACCCAAACGCTGCCTTGGATGTCAGAGCCCATCCTCACACATTGCTGCAGTTTCAGGCAATTTTGGGAAACTTTGTGGCCCAGCTGCCACATGCCAGAGGGTGCTCCACAATGGCACTGCTCGAGGGAAAGCACATGCTTATGTATTTCTAATGTGTTTAATTATCATCCTCATTTCTTTTATATATCAGTAATTAGACTTTCAAACTCCAAAACATACCAAATCACATCCTTGTTAGTGGGTTTCTTCAAATTAAGTGATGTGCTCAGTCTTGCATATTATAAGTTACTATTTTTCTACCATCTGTCAATATTAGTGGTATGGAATAACATCCAGAAGATGTAAAGGAATATGAGGCATAATCCAAGAAAAAGTATTGATCAACATCTCTTTTAATAGATGTGGTTTTGTCACCAGAAATCACAGGAAATGTTTGCATAACAAGGTGCATGCAGTGTGAAAGGAGCAGTTAAAAATAAAGGATTGCAATGTATTAAAAAATAACAAACACAAAGTACTCTATTATCTGGCACTTGTGTGTCAGGATCTGCCATCCACAGGCACACATCATGTTTCTCCAGGAGTGTTCGTAGTGTGAAAAATATATTATAAATATCATACTATCAATCTTTTTCTCAGCATGGCATTTAAACTGGAGTTATTTAAATAGCAAAGTTCAACATTTTTATAACCTGTGCATACCAGAAGAACCTCAGTTTATTGATTTTTTTATGAATAATAGACTTAATAATGAAATTGCTAATACAAAATTATTGAAATATTTCCTTTGTAGTGTGGTAGAAAGATTTTGTTCAATAAGTTCCTTTTTTGCCTCTGTTAGAAATTGTAAGTAAAAGAAATTTTAAAAAAGCATAAATATATTATTTTGCTGAGTAGGAAGGTCTAAATAGTATCAAAACAAATCATGTGATAGTTAAGGTAACTATGCCCTATGAAACATTGTCATTCTGTGGATTAAGAATAATCTGGCATTATTTTTTTTCCAGAAAATACTTAGGCAAGCATGCATCCAAAATAGAACTTTCTCAGCTAAAAACAAAATGTGATTTACAGGCCTGAAGTGACACATTCTACCGATGGTCTGCAAATCATCCTAAAGTGCTGAGCCCCCTTTTAAGAATTCTGTGTCTCGTGTGCCTTGTTCTGCTGCTGGAAGTGTGTCAGGATCATGCTGGGGATGGGAGGGGACCTGGGGACACTGTGCTGCCACACCTCCCTCCCTGTGGCAGCAGGCAGGGACACCACGGAAAGGGAAGGACTGATTGAAGCTTCCCCTCCATTAATGTGCAAAAAGTGATGTTGAGCCAGTGCAAACAGCTTTGCTGGAGAGTGGTTGTGCACTGGGTGGCAAGTGGCAAGTCCCTGAAATAATGAATGCAATTCCCTATTTGTTGTACTCAGGTTCCTTTAGTCTTGGTCCTTAGACAATTCACCTGCCTGCAACTGCTTTGGATCAGAAAACATGCTAGATCATTCTTTGTGAGAAAAGTAATCAACATTCTTATTTGCATATCTGACAATTCTAAGATGCAATGTCATCCTGTGAAGTAACAGACTGTGCCTAAGAACTGAAAGAGAGGAGCCCTTTCTAAGTGTCAAAGTGATGAGCTGTGTGAGGAGGAAATCAGTGTTATACATCTTTATTATTCTTATTCTCAGATTCTGGAAGGCTTGGTAGAATTCCAAGTCAATGATAACATTCCCAAGGGAATATTAATGTACCCCAATACATTCCAGTAGTGCTCAGAGGTTCTGTCTTGCCAGGCAGTGGATGGATTTCCATTTTCACTGTATGATTTCACATTGCAGTTGAAGTGACATATCTGACTCCTATCTACTATTCCTAGCAAGCCTACACTTTTCCATGGTACTGCAGTGCTAGTCCCACCTATCCGAGAATGCTGGTGACAATATTCTCAGTATTCTGCTAACTTTCTGCTTCCTGTCCCCCTT
Organism: Acridotheres tristis; assembly: GCA_037013685.1. Taxonomy (NCBI): domain Eukaryota; kingdom Metazoa; phylum Chordata; class Aves; order Passeriformes; family Sturnidae; genus Acridotheres; species Acridotheres tristis. Next base: position 3,435,311 of record CM072898.1, read on the forward strand.
CTTTCTTTACTATCATCACTATTAGCTGTGCTCTGTTCTTCCCTGAAGTTCTGTTTTTCCTTGATGTTGACTATTGAGTGAGATTTGAAACAACTTCCCTGGCAGGGATGGCTGGGGTGTTGTTTTCTGAAGTGATTGCATTAATGTAGATGAGGAGCCAGCATTTTTCCACTCCAATCCTTTGTCCTTCACTGACACCTGCTTCTGTCTTTCCCAGCTTTCTTCTTGCATGCAGATCACTGCTCTTTCCAGACTCCTTTCTGATTAGAACCACAAACCAGGTGAAGAGTCAGTGCAGCTCTTCTGCAGACACTTTTTAGCCCTGTCTGGGTGATTTAAGCTTCTTACAATGGTTATGTGCTTTTCACCACTTCAATAGGCTACAGAGGTGACTCCTTGGTGCACTCAGCTGAAACAGAGAACTAGGATCAACTCTTCAGAGGCTAACTCAGCTGCCAGCTCCTCCACCCTGCGACCATTCTGTCTGTTCTGTGCATCTGAATCCTTATTCACTCCTCTCCTGTATTCAGGGTGCAGGACTGCAGACAGATCCCCTCTCTCCTCTGCCCTAAGCCAGAGGTGATCCATCAAGTCTTCACTGGACTGGACAGGCCAAGCTGATGGATGAACCAGCAAGGAGGGGGCCATCTGGTAAGCTGATTGTCCTCTTCCAGGCATCTCCAGTTCCTCTCCAGCTCTGCTGTGCTCCCCAGCACGTCTGTACTTTTTACAGCTTTACACTGGCAAAGTGTTTCCTGGGAGCTTCTGTTCCAAATGCTGTTTTTAACCTTTCCGTCCTGTTTCAGTTTAGCTCTGTGGTGACAACTTCTTTGCAAGCCTCCCAAATGCAAACTTTCAGACAGCTACAGAGGAGTTGTATATGCACATTGGAAAATCAGACTAATTCCCACAGCATCCCATCCTTTCAGAGTCTGCCTTTTTTTGGTCATTTGAATCAACCACAATTACACAGTTATTGCAGAGCATTAGTGCAAACATGACCCAGCCCCAAACAGAATCCAATGGGAGTGATGAGACCCCGGCTAATCCCAAACACATGCAGCCTGCCATTATGCATACATGACTAAAGAGACTTTTACTTCACTCGTTCTTAATTTATTATTTGTGCTGCTAGCGACAGAATGTTGCCAAGACGTCAATTATGTTTCATTTTATAAATCAAACTAATTGAGAACCAGATGCAATCTGAGTGAAAAAGATCTGAGGTCGGTGTTGTGCACCATATGCACGACAGTGCTTACCCATCATGGGGGAATGGATTGGACAGCTGTGAAAATTCCTGCTGCAGGAGTTTCATCAAGCTCAGTAGTGTAATATCCCTAGCTCTCTTTTCCCAGTTTATTGCATTAATTTCATAATAAATCTAAAGAAGAGTGAGTAAGGGATAAAAGGTTGTGAAAACAAAACAGGAGAGCAAAAAAATTTAGTCAGTAAGTTAGCTGAAAAATCTGTCTGGTTTAGTAATACCATGGAGCATGGATGAAAGAAATAGCAGAGAACAAATTGAATCTTCGGTGTGACTTAATTTCAGATGCATAATGGGAAAATAGACATTAAATCAAGGTCTTAAGACTGAATGGCTTAGCAGGCAGAAAGGTGGTGTTCCTACTGAGTGCAAAACTTCCCCACTAACAGCAGCAAGGTCTGCAGAACCAGCTCCTTGGAATTCATCAGGGGGCAGGGGCTGAGCCCAGGAGCTGCCCCTGCACAGGAGGCACAACTTCGGCCCTGGGCAGTGCCCAGCCCTGAGCAGAGTGTGCAGAGAGGCTGTGCAGTCTCCTCCCTGGGGATATTCCAGAGCCACATGGACACACTGCTGTGCCCTGTGCTCTGGGATGGCCCTGCTGGAGCAGGGAGGTGGCACCAGAGCAGCCCCTGGGGCCCCTCCAGCCTCACCCAGCCTGGATTCTGTGAAACGTTGCTCCACCAGCTTTTAATTAAACATTTCCTAAGTGCTCTAAAAACATAACTCCTTAAAAACTCACAGCACCCATGATTATGATATTCTAGGACTTTAGAAGTATTTCCTAGTAGTATTTATAGCTATGTGAATATGTAATATTTGGAGATAAATTTCCAGATTTTTAATCATTTTTAATGAAAGAGTTAACAGATTTCTAAGTAACACTTCTGGCTTTAAGGGTGCAACTGATTCCTCTAGGTTTTCTGTAAAAAGCAATTTCTATGGTGGAAATGTTCGTGGACAATGCACTGACTATGTTTGATTTCCTGGAAGTGGGTTTAATTCTGAGTAGGAGGAATAATTTCTGGTAGAACCTCTGCCCATCACCAGCTCACTATATCACCCAGCAGAGTCATATTGCATCTAAGAAGTTCTTCTGTGTTCACATCATGGTTAGCTTCTGTTTTGTTTGGACTATTTGGATTTTATTCCTATGTACCTGATTGGTAAATACAGCACAATAATTCTCTTCTCTTCTCTTCTCTTCTCTTCTCTTCTCTTCTCTTCTCTTCTCTTCTCTTCTCTTCTCTTCTCTTCTCTTCTCTTCTCTTCTCTTCTCTTCTCTTCTCTTCTCTTCTCTTCTCTTCTCTTCTCTCTCTTTTTTTCCTCCTTACTCATTTTGAGTAGGTGGCTGTTTAAGAACGGGTTGTATTTCTCTGCCACAGCAAACACAGTAGTGACACACTGAAGGAAACAAAATTTTAAAATTATTTTTTACTACAGCTTCTGACATCATCCTTTAGAGAATAAGGAGAGACACAAAATTCTTTTAGTTGGTTGGAGGGTTTTGTACCACTTAGGTTATTTGCCCATCAATTCTTGATTTTGTAATTTTTATGGATGATCTTGTAAAATATGTCACTTTGTTGGTCTTCATTTAATTCTCTCTAATTAGGACGTACTTTAATTGGCAAGCAGCCAGTAATTAGTGACATATTTATGTAATTATTAGCATGTAATATTTATATAATAAATCTGCCTAGAAGGCAATCCATTCAGAGGGCAGGGAAGAGGTAGAATACATGATTTGACTGAACACAGAGATCTTACACGCTGAGCCAAATGCAGCAAAGAAATGAAATGCATCAGTTGACCTGTCTAGTCTGGGGAGAGAGTTTGCATATCCTAAAATGATAGGATGTGCACACTTGGTAATCAGCACTGATTAGAGAGGGAGTGAAGATGGGCCCCTGTTTGAAGTGAGATAATAAGGCAGCTTGTTAGGGAGAGATAAATAGAACTTGGAGAAAAGGACCAGATGTCTGCTTGATGGCACTGAAGAGGAAGAGCTGGTGGGGTCCTCCAAAGGTAACTGATGGATGTGGAGCCGATTGCAGGAATCAGGGAAGCAGTGGGAGCTGTCTGCCCATGTCCAGGCTGAGCCCCCAGCCTGGCCTAACTCTGGGCTCAGACTAGCAAACGTCACTCTGGCTGTAGGCTAAGGACTGTGTATGTGCCTGAACAGTAACTGCAACTGTAGGTTTGGGATTTCCCTACATCTGACACTAAGAGCTAAGTCAGGAGTGAAGTCTTCTTGGTGGAGTTTAGAGTAGAGTTTGGTGTTGAAGTCATAAACCTTAAAAGAAGCACCAACAATAATCTTTGAATGCTAATAAAAGTTCTCTACTCTGTTCCAAAAATGTTGGGCTGTCTTGAACATGAACATTGAATTTTTTTCATCTCTTTAATGTCATAGCAATTTCATATCCCTTTTGTAAACCCAGGTAAAACTGTCTGCCTTTGTTTGTGCCGTGTTATGAAACTCTCATTCAGTCTAAGCTAAAACTGAAATATAGGTTATTGTAAATAATAAAAACTAAATTCATGTAGCCTTTTTTGTTGCTCCCTAACCTTGCTTAGCTTGGTCCTGTCACTTTCTAGAACATTTTCATCCATTATATGTGACCCTCCTGTAAACTATGCAGTGTTTCCCCCACAAAGATTAAGACCTTGTGATCTCAGAGCACTGTACAGGAGTGATGGATTTTTGATTGAGGAATTGGAACACTTCTGTTTAGCTTGGCTATGGGTATCCTGTATGAATCTGGATAAAACATTTAATCAGCATGCTGCCATTGTGCTGTGCAAACACTGCAGAGCTGGGAGCAGGTAAAGGCTGAGAGTTTCAGGAGTGCTCCAAGAAAGGGGTATTTTGGATTCTTCTGGAAGTCCCAGACAGGAAATGTGAGGAATTGTCAGAAGAGGAGTTGGTGGAGCCCAGTGTGATGGCAGCTGCAGCTGAGGCTCTGTGGTGTCTTTGATACGAGCTGCAATACTGAATACAGAGGGAGGTAATTTAGACTCAGTTCTACACCTGACATCTCCTTCTATATCATCTTTATCTAATCCACATTGTTATGGCTTCTTTGTATTAATATTTTCTATTTTTACATGAGAAAAAAAAAACATAACAAATCAACTTTTTCTTGATTTGTGCCTTTTTTGTGCTAACAGGCAAGATCAAAAGATGTAGTTGCTAAAAACTTTGTAGAGTTCTAATACAATCTGTCTAGCAGAACCACTTGCTTCAAAAATTCATATATAGACCATTGGTTTTTCTAAACTAAAATGATTTTTCTTAAATATTTTTTCTTTTTTTCTTTTTTCTTTTTTTTTTCCCCCAGTAAAGAAACATAACTTCCTCAAAATATCTACCGGGTTTTTCTGCTCACCTTTTTGACTTTATATGTTTTTTCCTCATGATCACAGAGGTCTTTTTGGTGTATTGAGATTTATTTTACTCTGCCAGTAGAATCCCCATCTCTTCTAATATTTTTATGGGATCATGCTTTGTATTTTTATTGCAGCTTCTGCCTAAGCAGTTCACTTGTACTTTATCAGACTCTTCATCACAAATTAGAAGATAACAAGGAACCATTTGCATTGTTCTCAAGGCTTAAGAATTCTTTATATATTTATACCTCATAACTTCTCTTCATGGGATGAAGAGAAACACTGAATAAGATGTCGTTTGTTTTGTCACAGTTATATTTCAATTGTGAATAAAAAAGTTTTACTATTTTTAGAACTCCCATCCTTGGAGATGTTCAGAAGCCACCTGGACAAGGCTCTGGGCAGCTGTGGTGAGCAGGGGTTGGACCAGGTGACCTCTGAAGGTCCCTTCCAACCTCACTCATCCTGTGATTCCATGAGATCTCAAAACAACTGGTGCTGTAGTTTTCATATATTCACCCATATTAGCACTGACTTTGTAATATCTCTGTAGTGAGGCAGAATTCAAGTGCTGACATCTTTCCCTGGATCCTTCTTTCCAAGTTCTGTCTTGTGTCACACCACGCACAGAGCAAAGGCAGGGTCTTGTAGTATGTCCTGGGCTTGGAATCTAAATTCAGATGTGTGTGTGTTCCTGCTTTGATTCTCCATAATCCAGTTGTGCATCCCTCGTGGCTATTCCAGGCTTTTTCCATGTAATGTTTGCATGCTGTCTAGAAACATTCCAAAGAGTATTTGGGATGTTTCATTTGAAAACTTCCAAACTGTTCCACTCTAGAGATGGGTAATTGTTTTTTTATTCACTCACTGGAATTCCTTCTCTGGATGCCTTTTGCTCTTCCCTGCATTTCAAAAGGCCATGAGTTTTCCCCATGGGAATCACATCCTCAGTGAGAGGTGTGCATGTAATAAGGCATCTGTGAATCCTTTGGGTGTGAGGCAGAGGTCTAAATTGCTGCCATTAATGGTCTGGTGATAACAAATTGTTATTGTTATATGTAATCTGCATATCAGAATGTCTTCCCAAAGTCATTATCATGCTGCCTCTGTGCCCAGGGGCAATGCTACACCATAACATTTCAGTCTTTCAAATTACAAAAAGCTAATATAACTCTGAATGACATTTACAAAAATGTATAATGGCACTCTTTTCAGGGCTCTCACAGAAATTATTCTCAGGGAACTTCAAGGGAGTTCTGCATGTATAAGAACTGCAGGATCTGGCACTTTTTACAATCAAAGCCACATTTTTTTCTTCAGTGGCACCAGCTCAAGAAAATGTTAAGTCAGAATTGTTTTTAATTTATTTTCTGACTTAAAATGCCCCAGCCAACATAAGCTGTATTTAACTTTTAATGCTCTTTGGCAGAGAGTCCACATTCTAAATTTCTTTTCATAGGAAGTTATGTCAGAGTTATAAACCTCTGAAAATTGGCATTTTGTAATGGAAGTGCTGACAAGACCTTTATTACACCAGTACAAATAGGTAGCATTCCAATAAATGCTGGTTGCAGTTTTTATAGTCTGCTGGTTGCTTTCTGCTGCTGTATTTCAAAATGGACATTATGTAAAAAGGAAGTGGCATAATAGAAATACACTGGTATGGCTGGAATTAGGCTTTTACTTTTGCAACAAAACTTCAATATGGTTGATAGGTCTGATTACAGACTTAGTTTTTAAGGGCTGGTGTATAATTTACTGGTAAATTGTTTTCAATCCTTACCAAGTCCCTGTGTATATTCAGCACAGAATTGGAATGGTGATCAGCATGGCAGGGAGAAGTGGATGTTAAATTACTTGAATGGCAAGAACACATCACATCTAAGACCTAAAATGTTCCTACTTAAGTTTTATATTTTTTTACTGTGATAGTCACAGTTTACGTTGTAGAAAGAAAGATTCACTTCAAACATTCATGATTGTCTTCATAGTCATGAGGTCTGTGAAGTTTTCCAGACCCCAGTAGTCACTGCTGTAAGAATTGGAGGATGTGTGTGAGGTGAGGAAGGTGAAGAACACGGGCAGGAATTCTGGGAGCTTTTCCATCACCTCCCAAAAGCACTCTGAATTTCACTGAACCCGATGGAGATTTAGCTCCACACAGAAGAGAGCACAGTCAGTGTAATGTCTAAAGCTGCACCTGTCACTGTGGCCTGAGGGACTCAGATCCTTGTCTGCCACCACCTTCTCCTCCCACACTGCATTTGTTAAGTAGGTATTCAGAGAAAGATTGAGAATCCATTATCCATCCAAAGAAAAGCAGATGGCACAGCCTTGGGATATGTGGCTTTTTTTATTTATCCTTGCAGCATTTTTGTTGGAATGTGGTAATACAGTACTGGAAAGTTCTTGGTTCAAATGCAAAATATAGGCATTATTCCATCAAAGCACTGTAAAACACAGTATCACTTTCTGAAACTTTTTGGTTAAAATAACAAGAGAATAGAATTAACTAGAATATGTAGATTTCAAAAATGATCCATCAGCCTATGCAAATTGCTGTGTTAATAATGTATTTTTAATGCTGAACACATTTGACAGCCATTTCATCTCTCTTTCTAAACCAGAGCTTGGCAACCTGCATTAATTCTTACACTTTACAGATGTACCATTCAAGGCACGTGCCATGTAGTGATGTGATCCGAATAAAGCAAAGCATGTCACAGCAGTGGCATTATTAGTAAACAACTTTGGGACTGGCTGCTGAGTACAGCAGAGAAAAAGGGGAGGCAAAAGCCAGCGCTGCTTTAGCACATCTCACAACCTCACTGGCCTGGATTTGCTTCCCATTATGGGAGTGTCAATCCTAAGTGGCACCAGGGGTTTGGAAGAGATGAATGGACAGTTAGTGAGATTCACTCAGATGTGTTGGGGGCAGTTCAGACAAGGTGGAGCTTAAACAGACCCAGAATCCAACATTTCCTGCTTTGACTTGCTCTGTGTGTCTGCAAAATTAAAAAGAGAGAGAGAGGTACCATGTCCTAATTATTTCTCTACCCCATTAACAGTAAAACTGGTATTATTTCAGGCTCAATATGTGCTTCTACATCATTATTTCTTCAGCAGGGATTTTCTGTCCTTTCTTCAATGAGTTAAAAAACCAAGGTACAAAATACAAGAGTTGCTGCTAGACTGCAAGGGACCATATAGTTATGTTTGATTATAGCTCTGCTGGCCTAAAGGTCAAAAGAAAGTTTTAGAATACTTAAGAGACAATTATCTAAAGTTCAGACTTTTCCAAAGGAATAGAACTAGAAATTATACAGACTATTATCTAAACTTCACATTTTCAAAGAAAAAAAGGTAGGAGGAAATTGTTATTCATGATCACTTTGCTGTTAATTTGTCTGGCTTTTTTTTTTTTCCTTCTGTCAAGAATTTATTTACTACAAGTTCTGTATTACACAGTAGTACTAACGTAATAATTCCCCTTTCCAAGAAATTCTAACATATGAGAATGATGTATACATGATTAAATATTACTTTGCTCATGATTCAAAATTCCCAGCAGTACATTTTATTTCTGCAAAGGACTATATGGAAATGTGTTTAGGTTTTTTTATTCATTAGTTGATTCAGCTGCTCAGTTCTGGCATAAACTATTATTATTTAAGCCAACTGGTAAAGAGGAGAAAATAATCAAATATACAAAATATGTGACATTTTCCAATTATTCTTCTACCAATACATTTTCTCATATGAAAAACTTTTTCTTTCCCTGTGTTCTTATTGGTGTTTTAAGGGATTGCAGAAACTCCAGGTCTATGGAAAAACCAAAATCATTCAAGTGTTTGTTAATTTGTCATAGGAATGCTTTGTGAATTGTCATTAAATATGCCAGTATGGAATGCAAGTTGCTGTGGGGCAGGAAAGAGAATTTGATCAATCAGCTGGATTTTTATGACAAAAAGTTTTTTCTCCTGAACCTGATGTCTGCTATCAAACTTGATAGCAGTCATCAATCTGCTTTTTTGAAGACGTCATAAATGTTTGATACTTATGAAAAGCAGGTCAGTTTGGAATACCAGTGGATGCTTCAGTGCCCATATGGTTTGGCCATCATAAATCAGGAAAAATGTACTATAAAAACGGCCTCTCTTTATTTTCAGATGATTTTGTAAGCCTTGTGTTTGAATAGAACATTTATGCCTTTACCATACAGATTAGGTGAAGGGTCCTTTTTCTTGTAAACTGCTGCTCAAGAGGATTTTGTTTGAGACAGTCATTGTGCAAGGCCTGGCATAGCTGTAAAAATATACATGACACAATTGTATATATGGATATATTAATATACATATATACATATATATTCTCATTAAAATGTATTTTTTTATAAATACAGCCATGTTGAAAACACTAAATTTAATAATGAAGCAAATTTTTATGGCAGTTCTAATGAACAAATAGGTTATTTTTTTCAGCTACTAACTACTGCCAAATTTATAACATACTAACTTAAAATTGTACCCTTTTAATCAAATATTCCTTTAAAATGTGTTTCAGCCTAAGGCAAAAAAAAAAAAAAAAAAGCAACTATCTTGCATGAGTGTTTCTCATAAAGCATTTTGATTTCATTCTTTTGGAAGCAGGAAACTGATGCTTCCAACTTGTACTAAAGTGGAGCCTGAAACAAATAAATCAGTTTTTCAGCTCAGGGCCCACTTGTGAGCAGTGGCTTTTTACAAGTTGAACATGGATGAGGCTGTGCTTGGAGTTGTCGCTTCTGGTTCTTGTGGTGGATCAGAAAGGAGGAGTATTCTTTCCCAGGGATTTTGTAATTGCAAAAAGAAACAAGAGAAATTTTAAGACAAGAGAGTTAACACGTGTGGAACTGTGGGCAGTGACTTGTCAGGGCTGCATTCACGGAGTTTCTTTCTGCAGTGCAACCTACCAATCTAAAGAGGTGCTATTTGTAAATCTTTTTGTAGAAAGAAAGAATGACTGAGAAAACATCCAAAAAGAATAATGATCAAGGTGACGTATACAATGACTTTTTGAGACACCTCTGTGTCTCTTGGCAGTTTTCTTCTCAGGCTCTAAAAGGGGGATTGGGATCTTCCTATTATCCACCATTTCTCTGCCATTAGGTGTGAATTTGAAGAAAAACAAAAATTCCGGTGCTAGAAATAATTTTTTAAAAATCTGTGTTTGACATTGTAAGGTCTCCACAAGTTAACAGTGAATATTAACTATTATGAGAGGTATATGCATATTAATTCTGGTTATTAATGGTTATATGGCTGAAATGGCATCAGCTTTCTCTTGAGCTGGTTGCTAAGTGTTCCAGAGCTCACTTTCCTTCAAATGTCATGTGCTCTGGTTTTCTGCCTGTTTTTTTGCTAGTTTCCACTGAAACCTTGATGATAATAATTCAATTGCTCGGTTATTTCAAGTTTGGGGTTTTTATTTAAGAACAGATGCTGCTTTTGAACAGAGATTGGAGATGAATGGGCTGTCCCTGTCTTTTCCTTATAAAAAAAAGCAGGGAGTGTCACAGTAAGGATATTCCTGCTGCTCTTTTACTTGTGTCAAAGAACTCTATTTTACAGAGAATCTGGGATTTTAAAATGTGCACAGAAAGATAGCTCTAATAAACAGGAAGAAACATATATTTCTGTCATTCTGCTGTTTCCAGCTGTAGAGTTTCCAATTAAAATTCTTTCTTCACATAAGTAATATATCCAGCATAGATGACAACTTCTACCACAAAGTCCTTAATACCATTAATTATTTGATCTTTCTGAGGACATTATAAAAGGGACAAAATAGAAAGGCAGAGTTCTATAGGTATAAGCTGGCACAGCAGGGAGCTCCATTGATCTCAACATATTAGAGACTGCAAAGGAATTAAAGAATTGCAATAATGTGCACAGAGAAAATGACACTTAGATGCAAACTCACTGCTTCTGATTTTTACTTTCGTTCTGTTATTTTATTGCCTGGATTAAAAATGCAAGATGCATTCTTGCACAAAGTGGGAGATGAGGGAGTTGACTCCTGCCTGCTAATTTCACATCCTGATTGCTGTCAATGCCATTAAAGTCACTCGTGTCCAGAAAATCCAGAAGTAGCTTTGTATTAAAATGGTTGCATTTACATTTTCTCAAAATCTTTAATCAGAGAGCCTCAAAAGAGATCTGGGAGATTTGAGAACAGCTGGGGAATCTGCAAAAAGCACTTGGCCCTGTGGTAATGGTTGTGGTTATGCAAACTACCTTTGTCTAGAAACCACACTGGACATCTTTTAAAGACCTTCTGCATTGTCATTCTTTTTTTCCAGCTGGGAAGGAGATATCCCAAAACAGTCTCTTTCATGGTTATTTCAAGAATCTGCTTGTAAATCTCTGAGACTGAGTCAGCCAGGGAGCTGAACCACCAAGTTTTTTACATGTAAAAAAAGCGCAAAAGTGAGCTCCAGCTCAGAGCTGTAGGTTTTTTTTTTTACGTGTAAAAAAGGCAGAAGTGAGCTCCAGCTCTGACCTGTAGTTGTGCATGCTCAGAGCTGTGTTTCTGTGACCTGACACTGATGCTATGACATTTCTTAAGATCTTGCACCATTCCTGAAGCCTGCAGGACGGGATGCAGCTCCTGGTCCATCCTGGGTGGCTGGAACATCACCAGGAGAGGGCATTTCATAGGGCTCAGGCATTTCCATGAACTTCTCCAGCCCCTTCCCCACAGAGAAGGGCACAGAATTCCAGGAGGCTCGTGGTGATGGAGAATGTGAAAGCTCTCCTGGATGTGCCTCACTGACTGCAGGAGCACTCAGTGTCTCTTTGCCTGTGGCAGACAGCTCAGAGCTCTGTGAGCAGACACTTTGGGGGTTTCTGCACGTGCTTCTCCTTGTTTTGCTAAAAGCACCATCAATAAATAAACAACCCTTTAATGAGGGATCAGTGGGTTAATTGGGAAGATGAGGGAAGGAGATTGTCCTCTCTCCTGCTGAGCACCTGCTGCCAAGTTAATTCATGCAGCAGGGCTGGAGGGTGTTCCTGGAGCAGATTCCTGCTGTTGTTCAGCTCCAGGAGAGGGGAATGTCCACAGAGAGGAGAAAGCACATCAGATAAATTGAGTTTATTGCTGATCAGCTGGTAGGATTTATCTTCAAGTTCTAGGAACCAACTAAAATGTCAGCGAGGGAGTCATTGCTCTTCACTCAAGAGCCACATCTCCAGCAACACTAAGGTATATTTATTTTAGGACATAGCAATGAAGGGGAGAGAATGTATTGCTAAACAAAATTCCTAAGTCAAATGGAGGACTTGCCACCCATTGGCAAAACGATTTGGTCATTTCGTTTTGCTTTTTCTATTTTCTGCTTGTCAGTTTCTTTTCTTTCCAGGCATAACATGTTCACTTATAGTCAAACGTGGTTTTTAACAAAACACAGGCAAACAAACAAACAAAAAAATCAAACCCCAACTAACAACAAAAAACCCAACCAAACAAGCCATTGGTAAGAAAAGAAAGTTATTCTCTTCTCGTTTGACATCTCTTCTGAATAGCTCTGACTGTCCAGCCATTGCAACTTATTTTGTACTTAACTAACAGTTAATATCCCAAATATCTTGCATGTCTTTTGCTTTTTCTCATTACTTCTGAACTTGAATTGATAACCATTACTGGTACCAGGTGGTTTCTTACACTCAGCAAAGCTTTGCTGATGGGCACTTTATTTTCTCCATCTCTCCTCCCTCTCACTTTTTCTGCCCCATTCTATTTGTCTCTTTAGAGTACATCCTTCCTTTTTTACTCAGTTATAATCTGGTTTTGCTTATTAGAATTTTCTGCAGCAGACAGGATGGCAGTGAGTGTCTCAGGAGGATGGAAGGGGGATCTGAAGCTCCTCCCAACAAGTGCAGCTTCTCTTTTTTTGTTCCTTCCTAAAGCAGGTGCCTTCCCTCTTTTGCATATCTGTACAATGCAGGGCTGTTGGGCTCAGCACATCAATCCTGTGCTCCAGCTTGGGCAGAGGAGGACTGCAGCAGGTTCACAGGAAGGAACAGGCTGTATCACTACAGATTTTAGAGCACTGTGTAATAGAACTGTAAAAGTCTCTGGAGTTTGGAATAAATGACTACAGATGTGACACCTCTGAGGGGGATTTGTCTCAAAGGAAGAGCTGGAAATGGAGCACCACATAGTTTTCTCTTTTGAAAGGCTAAAGCAAAAGATTAAGGATGCAGTTTATGCTGGGATATTTTTAATTTTGCAGGAAAATGACAACGGATGAATTTATTTTCCAGTATTTGAAAATAGAGAGGGGTGCTGAGGCGGAAAAAAAGGCTATCAGATTAAAAAAGGAACTTTTGCACATCATGTAGTCAATCTTACTTTGATAAAGCTATAAACACCCATATTCAGGGAAACTGAGCTACAGGATTATTTTCCCAACATAACTTTTCCTTTTTTTCCCTGCAGAGAAGAAGGATGGCCCTGGAAATGGTTTAACTTGCACACATGTGTTAACTCCTCTGGCACACCCATCCAAGGAGGAATGCAGGGTTTGTTCACTCCCAAATGGGTGTTAATTACTGACTTCACACACGTGACATTTCCACTGCAGCACACTGGCACATGTGACACTGGGTGTCATCAGGGACTTTGGTCCTATTTGAGTTGTCAGAATTCTTAAGAGCTTATACCTGAAATTTGTCTTCAGTAAACACATATGCTTCCTTTCATTTTAAAAAGGGCACAAGGAAGAACTAGACTATTTATTTAGCTCCAGAGTGCCATCAGTTTTGATGTGACTGTTTCCAACTGGAAGAGGTAAAACCTCAGGTTTCCTGTGGGGAAAAAAAATTATTAGGAATACTTTTCGTTCTGCAAAGTGACCATATTCTGCTTTATGAAGGAGTTAATTTTTAGATTGACCTTCACGTGTTGCATTATCTAAATGTATGAAAACGCTGAAATGGTTGCATCATCTGCAATATAAATTATAGTAAGAACATCTCTAGGCCAAGTAAATGTGATTTGTGGTGATTCAGCTGTGGAAGGAATAGAAAATTGTAGAATCACAGAATGTTTGGGTGGGAAGGGACCTGATCTTCAGGAGAAGCCTATTGTCATATGAGCACTCCCAGTGTTTTCTTTCCTTCCATGGGATGACATTTAGCATGTGTGCATTTTAGAGTGTAAAATATTAGGAGTCTTTCTTTTGTTCGTGATGCAACAGGAAAATGAACCTCAACTCCTTCCAAACAAGATGTGCAGCTTTATTTTTAATTTTAAATTGGCATTGGATCCCACAGCAACACACACACACACACACATTCCTCTTCTCTGTGCCTCTGAATCTTTTTATTAAACAAAACACAAACAGCAAACTAGTGCAAGTCAACATGCACTCTGTTAGTATAATTCCTAATATTAGATTATTATTTTATTCCACAGAATACAGCAGTTAAAAGTTAGAGAATATTTAAGTATATAAAGAAATCAGATTTTTCTGCATATTTGACATGCCACTAATCATAGTTTATACTTGAGCACTATGACACATACAAGATTATTGATATTTGATATGTATGTTTATAACTGTCTAGAATCTGTCATTTTAATAGCTATACAAATTAAAATCTGTATGATTATCCTAAGAAAAATCAACTTGTATTCATCTGATGGTGAACTGAGAACTGGGTGACTCTGAGAGATTTCACTGTGTAACTCTATGGCTGGGTAGGACGCCATGCAGTCAGATGCCTCTTTATATTTCTAAAATTAACTTTCTGCATATGTGTGCAGAGGTAAGATGTCCTAGACTCATTTCCGTCTGCCTCCATGGGAGATTCAGCCTGGTTTGCTCTCTTTTCTTCATTGAGGTCAAATAAATGTTTAGATCACTTAAAATTAGGCCCACAACTTTTAATGCATTTAGCTTTCCTTTTGTCTTTATATAAAAAGGACCAATCTTTTATAGCAGTGGAAAAAGTGCAGTTTGTGGTTGTGAGGCAAGGAAGATTTGTGTTAATTGGTGAATATACTTGAAGTCTGGGTTACTTTAACATCTCGTTTCTCTCTTGTTTTACTGGCTGGATTTTTATGACCGTGGTGAATCATGATGGGAAGATATCCGTTGTGCTATATGCAGAAAGAAAGGATTTCCATCATGATCTTCTTACCACGTGGCACAGGAAAATGCATATATTGCAATTTGTTGGACAGAAAGGGGAGGCGTTTCTGCGCTGAGGTTTCCGGGACGCGCTGAGGCCGAGCTGTGTGCTGTGGTTTTGCCTTTGCAGATAACACGCTGAGCATCCTGGCCAAGCACAGCGGCTTCAGCCGGCAGAAGCAGGAGGTGTACCTGCTGCCCATCGTCATCAGCGACGGCGGCACGCCGCCCATGAGCAGCACGGGCACGCTGACCATCCGCGTCTGCGGCTGCAGCAGCGACGGCACCGTCACGTCCTGCAACGCCGAGGCCTACGTGCTGCCCATCGGGCTCAGCATGGGCGCCCTCATCGCCATCCTGGCCTGCATCATCCTGCTGCTCGGTGCGTGCTCAGGGACACGCGGCCCCTCCCGTGGGACAGCAGGAGCAGGGAGGGGGGTCGTTCTTCCCCTGTGCTCCAGTGCTGTGCCCGGTTCTGTCCCCTCAGCTCAGGGAGGGCCTTGAGACGCTCGAGCGCATCCAGAGGAGGTGACGAGGCTGGTGAGGGGCTTGGAACACAAACCCTGTGAGGAACGGCTGGGGGAGCTGATGTTGTTTATCCTGACGAAAAGGAGACTCAGGGGTGACCTTACCAACTCTACAACTCCTGAAAGGTGGCTGTAGTCAGCTGGGGTTGGTCTCTTCACCAGGCAGCACTGACAGGATGAGAGGACACAGCCTCAAGCTGCGTCAAGGGAAAATTAGGTTGGATATTCAGAAAAAGTTTTTCACAGAAAGAGTGATAAAGTACTGGAATGGTCTGCCCGGGCAGGTGGTGGAGTCACCATCCCTGGATGTGTTTAAAAAAAGATTGGATGTGGCACTTGGGGCCATGGTCTAGTTGAGGTGTTAGGGCATGGATTGGACTCAATGATCTTGAAGGTCTCTTCCAACCTAATGATTCTGTGAATTCTGTGAATTCTGTTCCTGGGGGCTCTAAGAAGCTGCGGGATTCCCAGAGGAGGAGTGGCACTGGCAGGATTGAATCCCTCACGTCCTTCTGTCAGCTCTGGACAGAAGCAGAGAGCAAAGTCCTGTTCTGAAATAGTCACACACACAAGTTACAGAATAAACAGTGTGGAATGGGAAACTGAAAATCTCATCAGGGTGCTGAGCAGCAAGGTGAACAATGTGGATTACACCTGATGGAAAATAGATCTGTTATATATCCTAAGACTTGTATGAGTCATGGAATCATAGAATGTCCTGAGTTGGAGGGGAGCCATAGGCATCACTGACCCAGCCCCTGTCCCTGCAGCCCCCCAGCAATCCCCCTGTGCATCCCTGGGGAGCTGGGGCAGTGTCAGCACCTTCTGGGGCAGCAGAACCTTTCCCTAAAACCCAACCTAACCCTGCTCTGGCCCAGCTCCAGCTGTTCCCTGGGTGCTGTCCCTGGTCACACAGAGCAGAACTCAGAGCTGTCCCTGCAGCCCTGGGGAGCTCTGCCCTCAGCTCCTCTGCTGCAGCTGAACCAGCCCAGAGCCCTCAGCCACTCCTTGGGGCCCCTGCAGGCCCTTCCCCAGCCCCAGCTCCCCCCTTTGGATGCTTTCTTATAGGTTTAGTTCTTCCTATTGTATATATATTTATATTTGTATATTTCTATTATGAGTTTATTTTGGATTGCAATAGCACAAGAGATACTAAAGCTTTACAAGATAAGCACTGTGGTATATTTAATAAAACATACATTTGTATACAACATCAAGCGAGGGAGAGAACAGTGAAAGGAGAGTCCTATTTCTGCACTTTGGAGCTTCACTTCAGTGACTGAGATTTACATCAGTAACTGAGGTTTCAGCATCAAGCTGCAAAAACAAGCATTATCCATCTAGAGTTTTTTTATGCATCTGTCCACGATTCTGAAATTAAACTGGGCTCTTTCTTTTTCACTTATTTCCTGATTCTCTTTTTAGTCATATGATAAGAGTCTCTTACAACAGGTAGAAAAAACACTGATTTCCTTCTCCCATTAGGCCTATATTTTCAGAAAAACACTCTCTAATTTTTGAAAACACCATCCCTAATGTAGATCATTATGTGAATAATGGTAGCCTGACTTCACTGGCAAAGGGAAAGTTGAGGCTCAAAATAAGAAGTATGGGAAATCTTATTGCTTCTATAAAATTGAGCTTCAGATGTAAATACGAGCTGATATTTAAAAACTAGATAACTAATCAGAGTTTCTGATCAAATTTCCTTCACTAAAGGGGGTTGAAGTCATAGGTCTTTCAGCTTTCCACCCTTATTACTCCCAGTTCCACAAAAAACAACCTCTCACCTTCCCCAGCTGCACTCACCATGTGGTGTTTGGATTGGAAATGTTTTGCCTAATCAGCTTGTGGTGCTCTCTTTGCAGTCATTGTGGTGCTGTTTGTGACACTGAGAAGACATAAGAATGAGCCTCTAATCATCAAAGATGATGAAGATGTGAGGGAAAACATCATTCGCTATGATGACGAGGGAGGCGGAGAGGAAGATACAGAAGCCTTTGACATTGCAACTTTGCAAAATCCAGATGGAATTAATGGATTTTTGCCTCGTAAGGATATTAAGCCTGATCTGCAGTTTATGCCCAGGCAGGGTCTTGCACCTGTTCCTAATGGTGTTGATGTTGATGAATTTATTAATGTAAGGCTTCATGAAGCTGATAATGATCCCACAGCTCCGCCATATGACTCTATCCAGATTTATGGCTATGAAGGAAAGGGGTCAGCAGCTGGTTCCCTTAGCTCCTTGGAGTCCTCCACATCAGACTCAGACCAGAATTTTGACTACCTCAGTGAATGGGGTCCTCGCTTTAAAAGACTCGGAGAACTTTACTCAGTCGGAGAAAGTGATAAAGAAACTTGACAGTGGATTACAAACTTTTTCCCTGTTGACTTAATGATCATGTAATATTCTAGGGCCACTGCTGTTAGTTAAAACTAATGTGGCTTTTTGTTTTAGAGGCAAGTTTAGCGCCAGTCATCTATAAAATCAACTACATTGTAATGTTGAACCAAAAAAAAAAGTATATGTTAGGAGGTTAAGTCTTGTGGAGTGTGAAGTAAAGTATGTGGAGTGTCTAGAAGTCTTTGGATATTTGATATTCACTTGACCACTCTGAAGATGGAGATTTGGATCTTTGATTATCTTCAGTGAATTGAAAAGAACAAAAAAGAAATTGGTGCTCTCTTAGGAAATGGACTTGCAGGGATTTGCTGTTGAGCAGTAGCTCCCGCCCAGTATGTGTAAAGCTAAAGGTTTGTTTCTGCATTGCCAACAAAGATCCTGCCACAGAAAAGTTCAAAGCAATATCTTGGTCTTCTTAGCAATGCTGAGCAGAAATAGCATTGCCAATTCCTACTGGCTCCTACTGTGCAGTGACCATCCATTGTACATACAGTAATTGTTGGCCACGCAACCACAGACTGAATATCATCTTTAAATATTGTGTCAAGCCTTAAAATATTCACATGTTCTTAATCCATTCCAGTGATGGGTAATAAATACTACTAATGTGTAGAGATTCAGAGGCAGGGCTGCAAAACCTTGCTTCACAAAGGGATCTTTTTTTCTAGAAGAAGGATCAACCCTGTGCTTCGTCTTCTGAAAGAAAAAGCTGTGAAATGGGATGGACTTACATAAATGAAAGAATTGCTGATTTTATTGCTAAAGATCGAATTTATTTGTTTAACCTTTGAAATAAATATTTTATTGATGTCCATTACTGCTTTTATTTATTAAGACTGATAATCTATAGAGTAAGATTATGAAGAAAACTAAATTATATCAGTTAGATTTTTTTTTCTATGTAATGAATGTTTCATACATGTACATTTTGAAAAGAAAAAATGACTAATTGTTGCAGGTTAAAGCAGTTCCCTGTCCATTTGCAGTAGCTGAATTTTAAGAGAATGCTGGCAGGAATTAAACATTGCCAGAGAAAACTTTTGACAGTTTTATATCTTCATAAATCTAGTACCTGGTGTTTTTAATACAAGCACAAACAGCTGGAAGTAAACTGGTTCATGTGAATATTTAAACTATAGACTTTTAGAAATCCACACATAACACAGTACAGTAAAAAAAAAAAAAAAAATGCTTATAGTTCTCCACTGTATTAGAGCAGGAACCAGTGTGTACATAATTTTACTGCTTCTGTTATTAGCATTTTTTTCTATAATATTCATAGTGATGCACCAGGGCTCTTGCACACAGAGAAAGAACACTAGAAGCTGCAAGCATACTCAATTTGTAATGCAAACTTGCCATTTAGAAGTAGCAATTGTACAAGAAAACTACGTATTACATGCAAATCATTTTAATTTTCTACTTTGTTTTGAGGCTATATTATCGTTTGTTTATTTACTCCATGTATTGTATTCAGAGAAACTCCTGTATTGTTTCCTACTTTGTGAAATATATTTTTATAAATACTTTTCTTGTTATTGCTTTTCTTTCAGGTTTACCTGGGCACTACAGAAATGAATCTGCCAGAACAACTTCCTAGTTTTTTGAGGAATGTAGTTTCTTCAAAAAAATTTATTTATTAGTTGAATACAGATAAAATAAAAAAGGAAAAAAGGTGAATATTTGAAACCGTTTTTGGCAGTCAACGCAGAATTTTGACAGTGATGGGAGCACAGGAGTTATGAGTGTCTGATTCACTGCACCATGCTGAAAAATAACCTCACATGATTTTTGTTAAAGCATTGCTGGTTAAAACAACCCACCGACTTAAAGTTCCTCAATAACATTTGTTCTGCAAACAAAGAATTCCTAACACTTCACCCCCAATTTGCCTGCATTTCAGATGGTGACATTGACTTTGCTTTAGCTGCAGCACGACTTGGTTTAATGACTGTGGGCAACTAATACATTAATAGCACTCTGATATTTATTATAAAGATTTTATTGAAGTTCATGCAGTAGGCAATACATTTAAGTTTCACTACATTAGAACAAAAAATGGTTTTGAATAACTGAATCTAAAACTTCTGGCCAAACACTGAACTAAACGGTGAAGTCCTCTAAGGGTAGGAAAGAAGCCATCCTGCAGATTTCAATGAAATCAAACATATTTCTGTAACTCACTACAAGGAAAATCAAACACACTCTTACTCATCGCTTGCTCTGGGTGCCAGGGTGTTCTGGGCTGCCATGGCAGACCCAGCACCAGTGTAATCAGGAAAGGGATTGGGAACTGAGCCAGTTCCTGGTGTACATCCCATGGATCGTGGCATTGTCTGGGGCCACATCAGCCTTCAGGGCAAGGCACTGCATGAGTTAGAGGCTACACTGCAGAGTTTAGCAAAGCTCTTTTGTAGGGAAACTCACAAATGGAAAACCTTCTGATTGCCTTTCTGATTGAAAGTTCCATCTGAGACCACGACTGTACATTCAGTAATAAGATTTTCAGGAAAAAAATCCCATCACTGGCCCTGTAGGAGAGGCAAAGCATGACAGAAATCTCATCATTGTCAGTCAAAAAGAGATGGGAGTCACTACTGCTGGCCAGAGCTCTAAATTGGGCATTGCTAGAGCTTTTAAACAGCAATAGTTACAATGCAAAGGGGGAAAAAGAATTAATGAATTTCTGACCTGTCAATGTGTTGTTTCTTGTGTCATTGCCTCCCCAAAGGGAAATGATTAACTCTGCAAACTAAGTCCATGTAATTTGAATATAAAATTTATGCCAATACATGTTAGAGGGTTAAATGTCAATCATTCAGTTTTCCATTACTTCTTTTTTTTTTTGACAATTAACTCAGCATAGAATGATTTTGGATAACAACAATATTTAGGGGATTAGATCATACTGTTCTACATTTCACATCTAGATTTAGACATATAAGTGACACTCTTTAAGCATGCAAAGGTGTAATTCATCTTTTCAACAACATTTAATTAGCAATTGACTCATTGTAAGTGACAGGGAAAATGCATTAAATTAGAATTATTAATACTGATAAATTTGAGAAGTAAATACTCAAAATCTTTTACGAGTGCCAAGTGCCTTAGAGTCCCATTGATCCTGTTCTGCCTTCACTTGGCTGTGCCTCACATAGTTTGTCACAACCACTGAAGTAAATCATCCCACTGGATGATTTACTGGAATCCTGAGAGCTGGAATTCTGTGCAAGGACACAAAATTCAGCTCAGGCATTTCAATAGGAAAACACTGTGAAGGGAGTGTGTGTACATGTTTATTAAATATAACTGGGATGGCTGAAGGTCCTCAGCGAGTCCTGTCCTTTACAGCAGCTGAAAGCAGAGCCTGTTTGTGTGTCTGACCTTGAAATCAGATCACACAAGGTCATTTAAATACATTTCTCACCCGGTATCATTACACCTTTTTGTCTATGATGACTTTGAAATGACTGTGAAATAGAGAGGAGAGAAAATGGCTCAAGACTTTCATTTAAATCAGCAGTTGCTGATCACAGGAGAAACATTTAACACTATGGCAACTCCAAATCCCATCAGCTCTGTGGCAGTGCAGCAGTGACAATTCTCAGTCTGGAGAACAGACAGGATGTCTGCAAAATAGTCTGCTTGGAATAACTCTATTTGTACAGCTCTGCTAGAGATGGAGCTGCTGATTTTAATAGAAAGAGAAAAATAAATCAGCTCTACTACATCCATGCGGTTCCATCTACCTACAAATGTGTGTGGCAATTTTTTTGAACAGCCTGCATGGTCATGGAATTCTAGAACTGGATAAATGGGTTTAGAAAGCTTCTCCAAGGTCTGTCTAGTCGGGGGAATTTTTGGCAGGTAGCTTTTTCCTGTATCTGATTTTCTTGGGATATCATTTCAGTCAGATGGAGCTGTTTATTTGCTGTATTTCTCCTCCTTTGTCTGCTCCTCTCTTCACCATGTCATCTATCCTGAGCTGGAATACTGGGAGTATGATGTTAGGAAGTTCATTAAGACCATGTAGCTCTTTTTCAGCTGCTCAGTGTTCAGGGACTAGAAAATGCAGCTCACCCAGGAGAGTGAGGTTCACCAAGCTCCCTTCCTCCTCTAGGGAAGACTGAACAGTCTGAGTTACTCATACAAAAGGACTGTCCCAGTATTTAAATTATGCTGAAAAATCTGAAGCTAACGATGGTGCTTTTTAATTAATAGAAAATATAAATAATAGAAAAAAAAAGTTCATTAGTGGCAGACATTCACAAGTGTTTCTGATCTAGAGAAGTGAAAAGTTCATCAAAAGTTCATCAGAACTGCAGTGCCAGGACACAGGGAATGGCTGCCAGTGGCAGAGGGCAGGGCTGGATGGGATCTTGGGCAGGAATTGTTCCCTGGCAGGGTGGGCAGGGCTGGCACAGGGTGCCCAGAGCAGCTGTGGCTGCCCCTGGATCCCTGGCAGTGCCCAAGGCCACGCTGGACATTGGGACAGTGGGAGGTGTCCCTGCCATGGCAGGGTGGGGTTGGATGAGCCCTAAGCCCCCTTCCAAACTGGGCTATCCTGTGATTCTGTGTAAAAAGATTGCACAAAAAATTATTTTTCAGATTCGGAAGTTTTTAGCAGCAGCAAGATGTTCTAGTAAATTGAAGCTTAGCAAAAATAAAAATGTAAGAAGTAAAAAGTGTGAACATTCACTGTTGTTAGTTTGCTTTCAGACCACAGCACGTGTCATTAGCAGAAAATAGAAAGTACTGATGGAGTGAGCAATGAAAGCTTTCTGTGCTTCTATCATTCAGATAAGTTGGACTTGTATTATTTCTACATTTGTATACTATTTGTGCAAGATAATATTCTGGCTTTGCAGAAGGTGGAAACCAATTTAACTTGCTGTATAATTCACAGTGATGGGTTTTGTAATCACACTGCAAAATGAGTCTAGCTGCTGTATTATACAATACTGATACTGGCTTATGTGCTGCAGAACCAGACCCTCTCCAACTAATGTCACAGTATTCTAAATGAGAAAATATAAAAGTCCTGACAATGCTTTTTGTGCAACTGCAACTAAGACATCTTCCAAAATGGCTAATAAAAGCGAGCTGAAGCTCAGCGTTGCTGGCAGAGCCTTGTAAATGTGCTCATTAGCATTGCAACACAACTATCTCTTCTTTTTTTGGTCTTCTTACCCCCCCACATCACAAACATTAAACCAGTGAAATAAACAACATGAAAATCTCAGCCTTCTCTTCAGAGGGGATATGGAATAACTTCCAAAATTCCCTTTCTTCTCCTTCCACTGTTTCTGGTGCCTGTTTGAAGGAGGTCTGTGAGACCACAGGCGGAGTGAGGGGATGAGTAGAAGTTTCCTGTTTTATTCCATGTTTGGAGAAAGCATTTCTAGTGTGGGGGCACTAGTACCCTCCCCTGATATTTTTCTGGGCACTCACAAAATCAAATCTAATACTGACAGCTGAAATTCCTGTTCATCAGGAGATCCCTGGTCAATCATCTTGTGTAGACTCATGGAATGGGTGGGACTGGAAAGGACCTGAAAAATCATCATTTTCCTCCCCTGCCATGGATGAGACACCTTCCACTATCCGAGGGTGCTCCGAGCCCCAGTGTCCAACCTGGCCTTGGGCACTGGCAGGGGTGTCCATCCAAATACAGACTCGTTCCATGGGGCTGAGGAACACAGAGATTTCTTCCTTTACTCCTATGGAAATGCTCTGATTTGTAGAAGAAACAGACAGAAAGGCAGCAGGCAGGCAGCACTGATAACTGGTGGTGGCAAAATGATGGGTGAATCTGGAGTGGATTCTCATTTTGTATCTTGGGTCTTTGGGTTGGCCAAGCCTAGCCTTGATTTTTTTTTTTTTTTTACCTTCAAAATATTTAACAGCAAAAAAAATCATTTCCCTGCCTTTCATAACAGCTTGTTTTTGAATTATAAAACAGGTCTTGTGGTTGGGGGCCCTTTTCTTTGTTAGTGGAATGTTCCCTGATGGCAACACTGACACAGTTCATTCTGCCAAATTTCACAAGCTGGCAGTTTTACCAGTGAATATGAAAACAAAAGATGTGCATTTTTAAACTGAAATATTATTTATATGATTGGGAACAACAAAGCCAATTGAATCACCTTTAGAATAAACTCCACTTCCACATTTCCTGCCACAGATGGGATTGCTTTTGGACTCATCTTCAGATACTGATACATCAGTGCTGGGAGTTTTGAATGCAAAACTCTGTAGACATTGCTGTGGAATAAGTTTCCCATATTTTACAAAAGAAGAATATCATGACTTTAACCCAGGAACACAGAAATAGGGTGTTTTACTTAAAGCCACATGAACAAGTAGAATTCAGAGCTGAATTCCAGGTGTCTCAGGTGTGAGATAGGGCAGCTGGTTGGAGTTAAGCCCCAGATTATTTTGGCATTATGTGTGACCTCCTCCTTCACACAGCCCCGGGCTCCTGTGCAGCTCTCAAGCCCGGGGTGATTCTGCAGGGCTCCATCCCAGTCTCTGCCATAGCAGGGTGGGGAATGTGGCCAAGAGTTTGTCACCTCCAGGGGGACACATCTGCTCTTTGTCCCAGGATGGATTTCACAGCTTCCTGCCAGCTCCTGCAGTGCCAGGTGTGAGCTGGCTGCAGATGTGGCCACCCAGAATCACCTGTACACCAAATAAAAGCAGGTTGGGGAAAATGTCATTGCAACACAGAACAGGAGATACAATTAATCCTTACAAAAAAAGGTCAAGTATGAATCATCAAATGCTGCAGGGTTTTAACGGATATTTCCCAACCCTCTTATATTACATGAAACAGCAGCCATTCATTTTATTCTATATAATGCTTCTTCCATAAATAAAAGTAACAGTGGATGACAAAGGGGTTTTATTTAGACTGTCATAAATGTCTGCTGCTTCTGTTTTCATAAATTACCAAAAAAAACCCACCAAAAAACGAAAAATCAGGAATTTTTCAGCCCATTATTATATAGACCCAGTCCAATATTTTACTAGAACAGAAGTCTCCATTGCTCTCTTCATTCTGTCCCATCCTCGTGAAGGCTCTGGCTTAATTAATTAATAAAATTTAGTATTGTGTCTGCTCTTTTCCATGTGGCAATTCATTTGAGAGCTTTTTAATTCAGAATCTAGGAAGAACCTGTTGTTTCAGCCAGCCTGCTAATATCAGAGAGTGAGGAAAAGTGTTGTCTTACAAACCTGTGATTGCCTTAATAAGTATTTTTCAAGTTTTCCCACAGCTTCTGTTTCTGAAAATATTTTATCACTTAAAAATGTATGAAAGGATTAGGTGAGTGGGGTTTTTGCAATCCTAATGTGACACAAACAGAGTCTAGTAATTTTGAGAATTTATTTCCCCTTCTGCTTCATGATAGACAAATGAGCATGTATTCATATGAAGACTTTTATTACCAAAACCAACTTACAGCTGCAAAGAGAAAAAACATTTAAAATAAAACCAGAAAGATATAGTTTCCTAAATTCTCAGAATTACTCTGTCCAGTTTTAATTTTCATTTCCAGTCATATTTTCAATACGTTTTGTGGATATTTTTTCTGACAACAAATGCCAGTCAAATACTGTCAGTCATAGGAAAATAAGTTGATGACGAGAACGCACATTATTGCTGTAAGTGATCCTTTCATCATGGAATTTGATGGTCTGATAGCAATTTAGGTTTTGGCAAGGAATTTTGGGAACTGTAGTCCTCGTGGAGAGTTTGGAGGCATTAATTTGTTACAAGCTGTGTAAGGCAGTGCTGGGCCTGCTCCCACCCCGTGACAGCTGCTCCAGGTGTGAGGGGGAATTTCTTGATTTCTGTTTTGTGTTTCTGATTGCTTTTAGGTGGTAGGTGAAGCACAGAGGACTCAGCAAGGTATGAAAGCAGATATAATTCAGTGCATCCTGATCTATCCTGATTCCTGCTCAGGTAAGTGTGCGCTAACAATTTTTATATTTACTAAAATAATTTCCATTAAAAGCTGGAATTCACATTTTGGAAGTGCTGATAAAATATTGTGTTCACAGCACTGGCTGTTACACGTAAACATTCAAACAAGTTTCTAGAAGTGATGAGGAGCTAATGAGGAAAAAGTGGTACAACTGAAAAAAGAAAAAAATAAAATAAATTATTGCTGTGGGTAGCTCACCTGCCTCAAAGGGTAGAAACTTCCCCTGTGCAGGGAACCAGAGTGAGATCTATTCAGCACTTAATTAACACTTAAACCCACAAAATATGGCCCTGTGCTCTGCAGTGATTTTCTCTGAGGACACAGGCACAGAGAATAAGTTCCAAACTTGCAGCTCTTGCTGTTCCTCTGGCAGTCTCATACATCACTGGAACTTTCCTGCCTGCACCCAGTGGCTTCCCAGCTCTGCTGTGCAGTGTAAGCTGAAAATGCTCAGAGTGGGACCAGACAGCTGATGAGAATTCAAATAATGTACAGGGGCTGAAAGTGAGTGAGCAGCTAAAACATAAGGTGCCACTTGTAATCCAATCTCTGCTGCAATCTGGGGCTGACTATAATTGTTTTTAGTGTTTGTGCAGTAAGCCTCAAATCAGATTGGGAATGTACTGATTTGTGGGATGAGTAGCAGAGCAGAAAGCAGCATAAACAAGAAGAAAAACCCAGATTTTTTTTCTCAAAAATACACTGTACCACGAGACATAAATATGAGTGTGTGCATGTAGGATGAGAGAGAATGACAAAGAAATGATGAAAATTTTGGAAAATATTCTCCAAACATGGCCATTTAAATCCTTTATAAGGATTTATAAGCCTTCATAAAAAGGACTGATAGGTCAGTTTATACAGTTCTCAAGCACTTCTAGTGTTGTTGGATCATTCCTAGAAAATTTGTACACCTACTCAAGTTATTTTCTTCACTGCTCCTATTTGCGATACAAACAACTTTATATTTTCCTTGATGTAAAGGAATCATCATCACAGTCACATGGTCTGAACCATGATAT
This sequence comes from Acridotheres tristis, assembly GCA_037013685.1. Lineage (NCBI taxonomy): Eukaryota > Metazoa > Chordata > Aves > Passeriformes > Sturnidae > Acridotheres > Acridotheres tristis. The sequence goes on from CM072898.1 coordinate 3,462,086, forward strand.
ATGGCTGACAATCTGACCATGCCTGAAACAGAATTTTGTGTTTCAGACTGCCTTTCACCTGGGGGTAGAAGACAATGAAACGTCTCACAGGAGGTCTGATACTGCAGTGTTTTATTCCTCTGATTTGATAATATTTATACAAATCCTTTATTGCAAACTGAAGGAATGGTATGTGAGGTGGACTTTTTTTAAAAGAAGGAATCTGATATGTCCTATTCAGAAGTGAAGAAATCGTTTTCATCCAGTTTGGTAGAATTTCACAGCAGTCAAAGAACATAATATTTTTTTTCGTATTGACTATTTAATAGAACAAATGGATTTCTGCATCACCACTGATTTGCACGTGTATTAGGGAGAGAACCACAGTGATCCTGATGATCTTATTATTGATGCTAAAAGAGAGCTGGATAACTCCAAGTTTTCCCTGAATTCAGAAGTTTAAGCCTGAATTTGATTGCAGAAGAATCCTTCACTGTTGTACCCACAGTGTGGACAGCACTGACTGAGCTGGGAATTGCATCCCCTGCACAGCTGTCTGCAGGCACTGAGCATCCCTGAGTCCTGATGCCACAGAACACTCTCATATTTTCCTTAGAATCAGAGGAAAAATGTATTTTGAGGAAAGCTCCTGAGTCCTGCTTCCCTTCTGGTACAGCTTCTAAGCAAGTCCAACCTTTGTAGTGGTTTCCTTTCCTCTATGAGACCGGAATGTCTTTCCAGGAAAAGCAGGGTCAAGGTCTGTGGATGGACATAGGATGCATTCCTGGAAATCTCTTGTTAGCTGTAGCCTAAATGAGTTCAGCTATATCAGAAAAGGTTGTTCTGTATCCTCAGGGGACCAGAGCAGGACAGTTTTGCTCTCTCACAGTAACACAGAGCACATTCCTAAGTGTAAATAAAGAAGGGCATTAGAACTCGAGCCACGGCAGGTGAAGATTAGAAGTAAAATTTCTAGTCCCTTGCAAAATTAATCCCTCTTGACAGTTAAGAAAAAAGGACTTTCAGATCTTGTTTTGTAAAAAATATGCATTAAGCTTAAAGCAGATCTATGGGACTATAAATAACTTGAATTTTTGAGTAGGAATTGTCATTGTAATACATGGATCAATAAAAAGGATTTATATAGTCCCCAAGCAGATACTTCAGAACAATGGTCAATTCCTCATTACCCTTTACTCTGAGCCTGTCTCATTTTATGTGCTATCCTCTCAAAAAATATTCCTGACTGATGCCTGTGTGCTTTGCTGATGATGTTCCTGTGGAATATGTTGCATGCCAAACCTTTATGTGGCCAGAAACAAAAAATCACCCTCCTGCCAATTCTCCTTTCCCTTCTCTACTCTAGTTTCTGACAAGAAGGCAGATGTACTTTCCTGAGCTAAATGCCATTTAGTCAGTTATCTTTTTACTTATCACCCCCTTGGTATGGTAGAGATGAACTGTATGTTCATCAATGTTTTGTGTTATGTCTGAGTCCCGGGTGATAAATTATTTTCAGACATATACCAATCATTTAAATGAAAATGTTATGTGTGCCAAAATAGTGTCTCTTTCAGGAGCTGGGACTGTGTGAACAGATAACTGTGCAAGGAGAGCAGAAGATAAACTTGGTTTAAATGAGAAAGTCTCTGAAAAAAAATTAAAATGTGACGTCCAAGCTGGATAAATTCTGAAGTCCATCTCAACAGTAAAGAAAGAATAAGGACAATTTGCTCTTCTGTTGCCTGAGATTAGTGAATGGTAGAAAGGAAGGGAAAAAGGAACAAATGATACTGGATTGGTGAGACAAAATGATGGAGGGTAAAAAGTTGCTGCTATTCATAAGAGGTTCCTCAAGCATTAACCTGGTTATTTACCTCCCTGCTGGAGCAGAGAAAGAGCACATGAATAGTTTAATTAATAGTTAGGATTTAGAGGCTCCAGAATTGCCAGCCCCTGTACCAATTTTTTCTTGTGAGGTTGGTTCCATCAAGAGTCAAAGTGAATTGAAGGGGAGCAATACACTTCTCTCTAATGCACATTATTATAAGTCTCCATTGTGTAGTAGCTGCATGCCTCATTTTTTTTTGGTTACCTGCACAACACCTCAGAGCTGTAACAAAGTATTGTTTGACACCTTGCACAAATTAAACACCTGAAACTGAGACACTGAAGGAGTTGGGCAGGGCTACACAGAAAGTGTAATAAAACAGGAACCTTAACCAAAAACCTGTGTATGTCCTGCAAAACCAGGAAAGATTTCTTCCCTATTTGTGTTAAAGCAGACAAGAGTTGGAACAATCTAACAGAGCACACTATAGCTGGAGAAAGTGTAACAGAAAATAGCAGATTTTGTGTTTCTGTTGTTTGATTACTACTTGTGTTACCAGAGTTGGGACGTTGTTCAGCTGAAGTGAACAAGAACCTTCCACTGACTCTTATCAGTGTGACCTACTAATAATTAATGATTTCTCAGTATTCAGATAAGTGAGCTGCCTCATTCCTTAGGAATATTTTAAATGAACCAATCTGGAATTTCTCAGTTCAAAATCTGGATATTTTTTGGTCTGCAAATTAGCTCACATGTCCCTGCAGTCCTGAGAGAAGTGCAAAGGAAGCACTGTGTGGGAAAGGTATTTCTGAGCAGTCCAAATGGGGATGGTAGTCTTGAGAGATGAAAAAATTACTCTGGTTTGCTTTTTGTACCAAAGGGATGTTCTGGATAATCAGTTAAAAAGCCTTTGAAATGAACCTTCAAAAATTTTAGAATCATCCCTCCTTCATAAAAGGCCTTTTTTCCATCACATCAGTGAGATGAAATGAAGATAAAAGTTGCTCTGTTTAAAATTATTTCCTTCTGACATGAGTTTGAATTTGCCTTTTTTTTCACTCTCCAGCAATCTCAGTGGAGATCATGTGGCACAGGCTGCTGTTCCCTGCTCGGAAATTTTACATTTCAATGATATGTTTGTATTCCTAGATCTAAGCAGATAAGTAGTGATTTGAGCATGCCCTGAATCTGGAATGTGCTGTCTTGGAGTTAGGGAATAAATGTACTCACGGTGGGTTTGTAGTTGGTGTTCCAGAGGGAGTTGTGGCTGGAGGAGAGGATTCTGAATGTCAGTGATGCTGAGCTGAGCCCTGCCCTGTGCTCAGAGGGAGTGCAGTGGATCCCTGGGTGGGTGGGATCTGCTGGGAGCCCACTCTGGAGTCCACTGGCACCCACAGCAAAGCCCTGCTCACTGCCTTGGCTTGGGGAGGCCTTGGGCAAATGGCCAGGATTGTCTGTCCTCGGCTGGGCTGGGAGCAGAAAACACAGGGGGCTTGTCATAGGGAAAGTGGAGGGTGCATCTTGTGGGAGGAAATAGCACATTCTGGTGATACTGGAGGAAAGCTTGCAGGTTTCCCACTCAAATTCTTGATACCCAGCATGTGTCACAAGCCTGTTACTCTTCCTTTTCGTTCCAATGTGTGTGACAGTGCTGAGAGTCATCAGGTGTGTGCCCCCTACCTCCCCCTTCTGCACACCCCCCTCTCTCCCTGGGGATTGTCTCTGATAGTGTGAATTGTCATAAGATAAGAACACCATGTGGCAATTGCAGGAGGAACTCTCTGGGTGCTCAAATCATTAATATATTCCAGAGATGGGGAGCTGTACTAATTGACTTTGGTGCACATCAGCCTGCAACAGGGTATAAAATGCTAGTGGAGAATGGGCCAACGGGACAAAGTGGTGTCCTAAGGCTGCAGGCAGGTTCTGGGTGGATCCCTGCAGGCTATGTCCAGGTCCGGCCTGAGCACAGAGGACACTCCCTTTGGGATGGGTGAGTAAAGCACTCAGGTCTCACACAGGGAGATAAAATCCCAGAGCAGCTCCACAGGGGCTCTGTGCCTGTGCATTGTGCAAGGCCAAAGGCTGCCAGCCTGTGCATTCCCACCCAAACCTGCTTCTCGTACCACCTTCTTCTTCTTTGACACCTGCTTCTTTTACAGGCTGCACTGGCAATATTTCTTCACTGTTTCAGCAATAAACCTGATCTTAATCTGCCACATAAGCAGTGCTAAATTTCTCGTTCCTGGGTGAGAGCCCTCTCTCCTCTGCTCCAGCGTGCCAGCTGTGACCCAAATTAGCAGAGGGGCTTTCTGACAATGAGCTTTGTTTGCAACATCGTGATCCAGAAGCCTTTAGGTAACAATATTCCATAAACTATCCATCCTGATTCCCAACCATTCCCTCCAGCAGTGAGAAGCTGCAGTACTTTCAGGGAGTCATCCAGAGCCAGTGAAAGGAGCTGTCACTGGGTTTGTGTCTCTGGCTCTGCCCAGCATCCTGCTCCTCAATTTCCACTGCAGGAATCAGGCCCACCTATGGACACTACCCTGGTAATGTCTGTGTAACAACCCCCATTAGCAATTCTGCTTTCATCTTCTTTGCTGTTTCATTTGTCCTGAATGATAAAAGGTCCTAGATATTTTTTCCTTCAGTTTTAGGGAAAAGCAGTAGGCCTGAAGAGAATGCAAATGACTTCTGCTTTGCTTTTTGTGTTGATTATGGATAAAAGGATGAGATAATAGTAGTTCCATAAAAGATCAACATTATTTAAAGGTATGACAGATTATGCATTCTTTGTTATCTAAATATTTCCTTCTCCCCATTCTCTGTGTTTTGAAAATAACAAAAGTTATCAATCACCTGGAACTGTGCTGATGTTTCCATGGCAGTTTAACAATTAGGTCTGTTCACCAGGGGCCTCGATTAGTCCAATAAAATCCTTTGTACAATTCTTTCAGAGAGAATATCACCCTGTGTTGCCAGCCTAGGAATACAATAAAATTATTCTGGCCACAGGCACTTATTTTGTCATTGATACACAACACAGGTGCCTTAAAGGCCTTTATTGTGTTCTTTTAGGCTTCTCAGGACAGGAGCCCGTGAACAAGGGGAAGAGCCCTGTGGAGTTTGCTGCATTTTGCTCAGCTAAGCTGCACATCAACATCTAAAACTGCTCCTTCTCCCGAGCTCTTGTAAGCCAAATTTAGGAGTGGAGTGACTGAATAATCTCAGTTTATTAGATGGGTTCTTCTACCCACTGTCAATGTGCTCACAAATCTGCCATGTGACCCCCATGTTCACCTTGGCTTACAGGAAATGCCATCCCACAGCTGTGATGTGAGTGACTCTGTTTATGTGCTCCTGTCCATCCAGGTGACATTGCTGAGCTGTGACATTCCCTAGGAAGGGGCTGGTACAATTGACATGGGAAAAATTGCAGATTCACATTGGACAGCATAATAAATATAGTACGAAAAATATTGCAAGTAATATAATTTTTGTGGGATTGGATGTTTGACATTTTACAATTAACTTCTTCTCTGGGGATATTTTAAATCAAAAAACTGATGTTTGCTTTGATTTCTTTGAAAAATTCTCCATTCCATTAAACTGAAAAATAATGGTGTCTACAGTGGATTAATTACATTTGCCTCATTATTTCTTAACATCCTCCCCACAGTGGAAATTTATGTGGTTTAGTTCTGTGTTAAGGTGGCACAAGTCTGTACTGTAGACTAAAAGAACATGAATCATGTGGGAGGGTAAATCCAGGTGATGCTATAGTATAAATGCCCTGATATGCACTGGAAACTATGCCCTGGAATATTAGGTTAATATTTGCAGAGTGGCAGAGCTGGCTTTTATTGAAAAACAGAAAAAAAGGAGATAGAGGGGCTTAAGAATGGGACATTAAGCAAATACCTCATTCTTGTTGATGCTGTTTGTCTGCCAGTGCAGGATTCCAAGATAAAAAGAAACTTAAAGGTATTTGAATATTTCATTGTTATTTTAGTCAAGGGTATAACACAGAAGGGTATAGCACAGAACTCAATATCCAGCATAAGCAGAACAGACAACTGGGGATGCAAGCATCATAAAGTCACCCTAGGAGTCTGAAAACTCTTGTCATCCTTACTTTTCTTTATGCTCAAGCAGGCAGCATTTGGGTTTTCTTCCTGTCAGCTACTATGACCTCTCCACTTCTCTAAACACAGGGAAACCTGATGGAGTGTGAAGTTCTCATCAACAACTAGTCTGTGACTATACCCAAAGATCATCAATGCCAAGTAGATTCAAAATATGATCATTCCCTTTTGCTCAGAGGGAACAGATGCTCAACCCACATCATTGCCAGGGAATTCCTGAATATCTTGTTGTTGAACCCTAAGAGAAGTAAAATGGGACATGCAGAGCACATAGCTCCTATTAAGGTTTGCATATGCATAAATATAAAGATGAGGTATCAGCTACCTACATGCAGCCTATCATTTCCTTCAGATTGATTTGTGAGTATCAGTGCTAATTTTTGTCTTTCTGAGAGTGTATGTAGGGTTTTCTATGAACTAAACAGCAGAGGCTGCCCTTTGAAAAATACCTTGAATTTTCCAACGTGATCCCAGGAGCTGGAGCAATGCCCAAAGTTATCTGGTGTAAAATCAGTAGACTTTGCCAGTGGACCATTATTTTGAGGTTTATATGGAACCAATATTTTGATAGGAATAATATATAACTACAAATGTTATGTCTTGTGGAGATGCTTTCCTTAGTGGATATCAGGGGTTTACAAAGGCACTGAGGTATCTGTCAGTATATTTGATGTATCTGAAATATTCTTACAGATCTGTCCATGGATGTCTTGATCAGATAGCTGGTTATGTAATCACCAAGGTTATCCCAAATTAATGTGCTGAAAATTATAATGTATTGCACACTTCATTTACGTTATTTAGTCTTACTGGATTAACTCACATCAGGAATGCTTGTTCTCTCCTGTACTGGTTAAATATTTCTCTTTTGGGTATACTGTTCAACATCAGCCAAGTACTACATGGTTCAGGATGGACATTGGCACAAAAGCCCCAAATAATCTCTACACTGGGGAAGAATGCTGGACTGATTTTTGCATGAGTGCAGTAGAAGAAAAGAAATATGAGGACAAGTGCTGTGGAAGGTACTGGGAAAGCAGAAGGTGGCAGAAAGTATAATGTGGCACAGCACCCTCATACTTAATTTTGTGCTATTTTCAGACTTCTGGGCACATAGATTTTGAAAATTAAATATTTTTACTGTGCTAGCCATTTTTAAGTAAGGACTGTGGTCCATACAATTTTGTCCTCTAGTGCACTAAGCTGCCTGAGATTCTTCTAGCCACTCAATATTAAAAATGCAGGCAGCAGCAAAAAAATTCCTCATATAACACAAGCAAAACCTCTGTAAAACCTCCTTACCCCACTCACCTCAGCTTGAGATGAGTTTTGGAATTGAACTTGATTTTAATGAAATGAAAAACTGAATGTTCACATTCAGACCACGCTCACCTTTGATATTGTACTTGCTCACCAGGTATTTTTCAGTGTATTCATCTTTCCCCACAGTCCATTGGAGAGTCCCAAATTCATCAGCTGGCTGCCTTGGTAGCAGCTCAGCCCAAGCTAACAATGTTTATCTCAAACATAAAACAATGGAGAAATTCTTCCAGTAATGCAGTATTTTATTTGTTTAATGTCTTGTCATGTTATGCTCGGATGTCAGTTTTCAGTTAGATGAAATGAAAATTATATCCTTAAGCAAACAATGGGGGATTCTGCCAGTGTGACCTTTAGGGTCAATCATCTCATTAGCAGTCAGCTTTTACAACTGCATGTTATTTATATGAGAAGGATTTACAAGCTGTTTCTAAATAACAAATCAAATTGTCCATGAGCCATCATCATCTGATAGAGAAATTCCCCGTGGGTAATAGGCTGCTGCTTTCTCAATGGGAAGTTTTGGAAAAATTTAATACAATTTATTTTTTTGCCAGCATAACCTTTATAGGGAACAGTCCCTTTTTTATGATGATGGAAAACTGTGCCACCAGTGCAAACAGCTCCAGATGCACAGTGAAATTCAACAGTCACAAACCACAAGCCTCATTTTAATGAATGCTCACAGGCATCTCTCTCATCTGCTAATTGTTTTCAATCAAATTTAAAATACCACAAATAGAGAGCAGCTCAGTAGTGCATTTACAGTCTCCATTAACTAACATTTTTTATTAAATATATTTAAAAAGTAATAATCTGAGAAGACAGCTTTAGAAAAGGCTTGCATCTCTGCATTTTGAAAGTAGTAGTATTGTTTCAAATAAGCTGTCAGCTGGAGCATGGTGTGATATAATAAAGAACTATGTTGTGACATCATACATCCAATGTTCTTGAAGGGCAGATTTCTGGTGTGTCTAATGGTGGTGCTTTAGACCATTTTTCTGTACAAGGACTTCAGTAACTCTTGCAGGGATCCTTCATTTTGCATGTTTTGCTGTTTCTGCCTTAATCTTTCAGGTGTGTCAGTCTTAAATATCAGTCCTCTCATATAACGTGTTATTTGTTCTGTTTGCAATCAAATTCCTTATTACTTTCAGAAGTCTTAAGTCGTTGTGCCGTTGTGTGTTTGAGCTTACCTCACTTCTGTGCATTCTTTTTAGTGCTGTCCTTTAAAAAAACCTCAAAAAAACCCCATGGTCTGGTCCTAGTTTATCACTTCCCCTTGTTTCCAGACTTCATTTTTGACTGAAAAACACTGGTATCAAGACAAGTCCAAAGAAAAGCTTCTTCTGTAAGTCACAGGCAACTGGTTCTGGAAAAGAAACAGAAAAAAACCCAGAATATAGTCAGGTACTTAAAAACAAAACAAGCCTCCCCCTCCCCCAAACTTTCCTACACTTTATTATTTAATGTATTAGATTTTGGCAGGTGGAATAGAGGAGACTCATCCCTGATGCTGTAAATTCAAGAAAAACAATGCTCACTTTGGATAAAAACTAAATGCAATTTGTGAGATCTGCCTTAATCTGTGCCACAGTCAAGTCAAGTCAGCCAGACCTTGATAATTTGCTTCCTCTATGACCTGAATCAATGCCAGACTAACTTCCCAAATATAATCAAAGCCAATGATTTTTGGGAAATCTATAACAGATAACGTCACCCACAGCAGGCATGCATACTGACCTTATGCTTAAATTCATGATAAACATACAAAAAATGCCCTGCAGGACATGCAACATGACATAAAACTATTCTAATTCCTCACACAGCAGGAATGCAAACCCAGTTATTTTCAGAGAGAGCTTCTGTCAGGGCAGTGGCTCTACAGAGGTTATGCCTTTTTTCCAGGTTTCCATAAAAAGATGACTCTGAGATTAGAGTGGTGAAAAGCCTAAGAGAATATGGAATTTTTGCCTCAAGAAGGGCACGGTCTGTGCCTACCTTCTGATATATTTATCATGGACTAGAAAATGGAACAAATTTCCATGTTCCAAGCTGTGGCTGTCCCTGGATCCCTGGAAGTGTCCAAGGTCAACCCCTTGATTTGCCCCTTTCCCTTTGATGTTGTTTATGATTTTTGGGTGAGGAGTGTCCTTGATTCTCTAGCTGGGAAGGGATTCTTTGTCCAAGTACCCTGTGAAGAGAACTTACTAACACCTAACGTTAAGTTTCAGAGTTATGTACCAAATAGCAGAGAGTGAAAAATATGAAAGCTAAAACCCAAGGCATCATCTTGGCAGGGCTGGGAGCAGCCTGGGACAGTGGGACGTGTCCCTGCCCATGGCAGGGGTGGCACTGGATGGGCTTTAAGGCTCCTTCCAAACTGGGCCATTCTGTGATTTAATGGTTCTGTGATCAATTCTGGATAGCTCTCAAACAGATTCAATTAAACAAACTGTTACTCAGCCAAAACTCACAATTAGATTCACATTGGGTTTTTTCCCCCTCACATGTCAGAAGAACATTGTCTAAACCCCACAGCTGGAGTTCATGCTAAAGAAGGATCTATATTTAAGGACAGCTGAGAGCTTTTGGAAAACAACTCAGTAGAAAAGAGCAAAATGATAATAATTACTTTAAACGTGTGCAAATGTCTTAGGAGTGAGGCATTCCACATTCTCCAGTGGTAGTACTGTGTATTCCATGCTCAACTCCAGAATGTGCATCTCAATGAAAGACTTCTGCCTCATCCTGGGTACCAGCTCCTGACACCACTCTGTCCCACGGGCTTCATTCAATCCCTCACAATCACTCCGAGTGGTTTCTGGGTTTTATTTCTGCTCCCCCTGCCCAGCCAATGGCACGGCGAGCTGGGGAGTTTGGTTCTGTGCGTCAGCAGCAGAATTGCAGCTGGGTCTCACTTGAGAACTTTTATTAGAAAGATGATGTATGAAGCAGAAGGAACACAGCTTGACTTTCTGAGCCCAGACTGAGGCTGTTGCTGGAGCAGTTGGAGGAGTTTTTGACATGCAAATTTTGCATGGTTTTGGTACAAAGGCGAATGATGGATGATAAATCTGTGTCCCAGCATAGACAATTTGCAGTGTGCAGACTGATATGTGCACCCAGGGCAAGGAGCCAAACAGGGACTGTGACAGGGACATCAATGTCTACAAATAGCTGAGCTGCAGGAATCCCTGTTGTGGTATTGACAGTGGCTGAAAAAGGCATAACAAGGAGCAATAGTGTGAAATGACCACATAAAAGGAAACACTTAAATCAAACATTAGAGAAAAAGAATCCTTAACAACTCGAAAATTACACAGCAAAAGTAACTATTTTTAGAGATAACTGAAACATCACTCTGTGCTGCTCCAAAGTGTGATTTCACTTGACAAGGAGTTATAAAAGTTGCAGTTTCTTTACCCATTGTGTCTGTTTAGTCACATTCACTGATTTTAGTGACAACAACTTGGTTTTATACCATGCAGTTCTTGTCATGGGCACTGACAAGTAACAGAGGGAGAGAAAAAGGTGAAGTTTACTGGGCTTCCATTAAAATCAGGGAAAATGGTGTTCTTTAGGTTAAGTCTTTTGAATTCCTGAAATAATATTCATTATTTTAGGCCTAATTTTGTAGCAATAGCAGTAAACACAGCACCTGAAGTGCAAAATTCAGCCATAGGGCTGCTCACTGTGCAGTAGAGAGTTACTGAGACTTGGTGTAAGAGGGTGCAAAAAATCAAGGAGTCTTTTTTTGAGAAAAAAAATCTTTAATTAAACTGCTGCTAGTGCTACTGAGCCTCTTTTTGTAATCCAGTATGGTAGTAGCCTTTATGTCTCAGTCTCATTTTGCCAGTCACAATTAAAAATGGAAAAAAGTCCAAAGTTTGGAGTAGTGTGAACATGCTGAAATGCACAAGAAATAGTGAAAGTTGGCACCAGATACTTTCTACAAGAAACAATGAAGTTTGCATAGTTCCTTTTGTGTGATGAACTGTGATAATACTTTTTTTGTTATGAGCAGTCAATACTTGAAACTCATGAGCCACAAGAAAACCATTTTTTATATATTTATTTATATACATATATGGTATGGTATAGCATTTAAAGTTGTAGTATATTGTGTTTAGCTCAGTTTATTTTAAGATGCACCAGTATCACCTGATGAATTTGAATTTCTTCGTTTCCAAGGCACTTACTAGCATTGTGGCTAAGAAAACGAATGCCCAATCACAATATATGTTCTTTTTTATCACTTAAGATAATTTCAGTTAAAGCAGCTTATGCACACTTTAAGAAATAGAATGTTAAAAGCATTTAAAGAGGATTCAAGGACAGAATTACTGAAATTCTGAAATCATGCTTAAAGGCCAGATTATCGACTATATATTAAACTTTTCCAAGTTTTTTAACTTTCCTCTTCATTTCACATTTGTCCATTAGTCCCATGTCTTGCCACTTGTAAATGACAAACATGGGTCCATGTATGGATGGATCCATGGCTGTTTCACCTTGCAGGGTCTTTCCTGAGTGGATTTGTCACTCAAGAAGGGGGATGTGGCTGCCAGTCTGCAAAACCCTGCCTGCATTCAGACAGTCTGACTGGTCTGTAACTGGGATCCTGTTCTGTTTGTTGTTAATTCTGTAGTTGTTGGGTTTTTTTGCCTTGTTATATATATCTCAGTAAAGAACTGTTATTCCTATCTCCATATCTTTGCCTGAGAGCACCTTAATTTCAAAATTATAATTAATTGGATGGAGGGAGAGTTTCTTAGCAGATACTTATCTTTCAAACCAAGACACTGGTATTGGTTTGGGGTTTTTTTTCTCATTTTAAGCATTATTCCTGGTAATAATGAGTCTGTTTGCTGAATTCAGCTGCTGGTGGCACCCCTTGTGCAGTCTGGAGCTCTCTATAGGTGTTTGGAACACACCAAAATATTTCCATTGTGTACTGGCAGCAGCAGCCCTCAGTTAACTGCAGACCATTTTGGCTCTGCAGGAGCGATAGGAATAAACTTTTGTCACTAATTAGACAGGACTGGGTACATGTCTAGATGAGAGCTGTTGAGGAGGAAGGTGCCATTCCAGCTGTCACTTTGCAGAGCAGGGCAGTGCTGTAAACAGGAGCTGACAGAACACTGCTCCTCGTGGTGCCTGCTCGATGCATCGCTGTGGAACAGCACCATTTGTCTGCAGAGCTGCAGCCAGCTCCCAGGCCAGCTGGCTCCTTTCCAAGGCATTTTGAATTACTTTTGGAAGATTGTGTAAGACGTTCTGTCCAGTGGTTTATTACCGCAGAGATCTTGAGCCAGATCATTCTTTTCAGAAACTTCATTTTTCCCTGTATTTTTCTATATTTCAGTAAGGAGGACCAGCCCTGAAGCCAATTTGCAAAACCTTCAGAGGAGCTCTTCTAAGAGGAAGAGGAAATCCTCCTGTGGCAGACAGGGACTGTAGGATCCCCATCTCTTCTTGTGTTTGTTGTCTTCTCCCTTTCTTACACCTTCTAGAAATACTTTACTCATTTGATAAAGTTTTGGCTTATGATACTGTCAAAATGAATAATATTAATGAGAGCACTGAAATGCATTGTGGTGAACTGGATATTTTTTTTAAACCTGCCCAGCTGTGTGTAGTTTGAGGTTCAGACCTCAATTCCATTCCTTTGCCTGAACTCTTTACCAAGACTTTTCTCTTCTTTCCTCAGCCTTCTCTTCCCCAAAATATAAATAACAAAAGTGACCTTTGTTAATCACTTTATCACTCTGCTAAAAAGCATAAGTTGAAATGATTTTTTTTTTTTTCTTTTTGGTAGGCTTTAAAAAAAATCCAACCAAACCAGAAACTGAAGCATAAAGGGAGGGTGGGAGGGCTGTGACTTTTCAAAGCATTCTTCCCATGCAAGATGCACTAAGAAAGAGTGTCCTTTTGGGATTAGTCTGATCACTGAGGTTCCTTAGTATTAATTAAAAGAAAGGAGTGTTGTTTCTCTCCTAGAAATGTCTCATCTTTCCTTTTTCCTGCAAAAATAGCAGAACAGAGCCTGGACCTGTTTAGTATTGAGCAGTTCTGGTGTTGGAGGGTTTTTTTCAGTGCCTTGATGGGTCATTGTTCAGAAAGATAACATTGTTTTCTTGTATTGCTGAGAAAAGAAATAAGAGACTGGATAATTTTTAGCTTTCTGTTTTTTTCCAAAAATGTAATGTCATAACTCTTCCATTTCCATGTTTTCTACTTCCTGTTATGTCTAAAAGAATGAGTCAGAGAAATGGAAACAGAGCTGCTGTGAATAATTTAAAAGTGGTCTGAGAATAGCTAACCATTACTTCTGGTGATGCTGCTTGTGATGGTTACACAATGATAAGATTATCAAAAGGACTGTGGGAGACAGAAAAATGGAAAGGATGCATTAAGTCATGCAGTCATTTTTGCTACTGTGGAATTATGCCTTACATTAGTTTTACTAATGGCTTGTCTGGCTACCTTTAAAAAGTTTTAGAAAATGTATTTCCAGTATTTCTTTAACATTATTCTTACACCTTTTGCTTAAATGAAAAGATTTTTTTCTTATTACTGTTTCATCCTATTATTTATCCTAGAGCTGGTTTGTTCTGTGAAAGACTCCCCAGGTTAAAACAATGATCACTCCCTTTTCTCTTCATACAAGTGATGAAAAAAAATCACACTTCAGATTTGTTGTATAACAAAAAAAAAATCACAACACATTTTCATGAAAATGACAGCATTCCATAAAAGTGAGTGAATTTACTGCATAAATGTCTTTACTTCTTTTCTTTCTCACTTCTTCTGCCTTAGATTCATCCTTCCCACCACTGAGGGTAAGGTAGGATTCATAGCCCAGAGACTTGTACTGTTGTTCAGCCAAACAATTTCTGTTTTTCTATGAAAGTAGAATGTCACCATACTTGTCTCAAATACTGTCTAAATAGCAAAAAGATGAGATAAATTTAATATTTTTTTGTTGTCAGTAATCCTCAACAGCTTGTGTAACCTCAATTCAGTAAAAGTTCGATACCGAGCCTGAGGGTTGGACAGAATTTACTCCTTCATATTTGTTTTAGAAAGCTAACGTGATAAAAAGCAATTAAAATCAATTTATTCAAATCTGGTAACTGATTTCACAGTTTCTTTTCAAACTTTGGCTTTGCCATAAACCACCAAATGCTGAGGAACCATAAAGATCAAGTTTTATCAGGATGGGAGGATAAAGCTTTCCTGACTGAAATTTCAGAAAATAACTACCACCTCAAAACTAAGCTTTCCTGTTTGCTTTTCTCCTGTTAACACTGTTTTCATAAGAGATTTTAATCCTTAACTCTGACAGAGAAAAGGTCTGGAATTAGAGATATAAATGGCTTAGGGATACAGATAAGCGTTGGGAAATTTTTTCTTCTGTGTTGTCTGCCAAAAGAGAACACTGGATATTTCCCATTTGGCTTCTCTTTAATTAGTTGATTTCATTGTAACTACACAATTACCTATCCATTAGTATTGCTTGAGCCCTGCTAATTTTCAGGAGGGGTCTATCTGTGAAACTGAGTGCCTTTTTCTGGTTCTGCACGGGGCCCTTTCCTCTGGCTCTGAGCTGCTCCTCTGCAGAGACAGGAGCTCAAGGTGACCTGCCCGGGTGTCCCCAGGGCTGTGTGACACAAACAGTGACAGGAATGTGGTGTCCTGGCTGGCAAGGCATTTCCTCATTGCCCCTGAGCCACCCCTGCCTGATCAACACCAGGAACATCTGCATTGGACAACAATCATTCCTTTCCCTGAGGTTTGAAATTCCTCAGGTTTCATCAGTCCCGTGTTTCCACTGATCTTTCATCACCATTCCTGCTGTTCCAACGGAAAAAGCAGCTGGGCAGCCTCCCCTTCTGCACAGCCTGTTGAGCCTGTGTCTAATGGGCAAATATGAAACTGGGACTGATGCCTTGGAAATCCCTCTAAGTTTCACTTAGAGGTCGAGTAGTTGCAATCCCCTGAAGTGGTCTGTAATTTAACCCCAACAGCTGCTGATTTTCAGCTGGCTTCTCTCTTTTATCCTCCTCTGGACTATTTTTCCTCATGGATTCAAGTAAAAGCTTTAAATCTTGGATGGAATTGGCCATTTGTTGTTGCACCTGGATCTTTCAGCAGGATGAAATCTACCTCAGGGAAAGACATAGTCACCTCTCACTAAAGTTTTCTGACATTCTTCTCTACAAGAAACTACTTCTATTTGGGTTTGACTTCAGCAAGCTTCAATTATAGAAGTTAAAATGTTTCCAGCTTGGATGTTTCTCTGCTTTTGGGGTTGAGAGTGGCAGACAAGACAGGACAAAAGGTTTATAAAGCAGTACCAAAGTGGGCACTTGGTTTTGACTGTGTTAAAGGACAAAAGGCAATTTTTCCTTTGGAACTACTATGTTGCTTACATGTGAACTGGATATTTTCTCCTATCTTGGTTAGGAGATACCATTGGAATTTTAATATTTGTGTGACTTTTTTTCTAAAGTAAAACTTCTGATAAATACCTTAGGGTCTAAACAGGCTTTTATACATTGAGATGCTCTGCCTAGACAATAATTTTGTAATTAAAATGCTGCCCATACCAAAATTTCCATATTTGATTCTACCAAGCACATAGCTTTTCATCCTCATTTGAGATTTGAGGGGTCAAAGTTTTATGCCTTCCAACGCCTCATTTTCAGTGCTGTGCTGTCAGCTTAATTTAAAGCAAAGTAAACTGATGAAACCATAGATTGAGGGGTCATAGCAAAAAAGGAGAAATCAATACTTTCAATATTCAAGTAGGTTTTCATAACTCCCTACAGCCTCTGCTCTCTACTCCTTTCTGCTCCCTCTTTGCTTCCAAAGGAAAACAGATTGTTGCTTATTTCAGGTAGTGTTACAGATGGCGATTTAAGGAATGCAGAGTTTGGCCAAAACTGACCCCCTTGGAGTTCAGGTTTTGCCCAGCAGTCAGGAAAAGGGTCCCTGACTGTGCCTACAAGCAGCCCCTCAGCTTTTTGGGGATGTTCAAGCAATCATCAAGTGGTGGAACCAAGATATTTAGACTTTTGCCTCCTGTTAGTGAACACTTAGAGAGCAATTACATTGTTAATGCACATCGAGTCTGTGTTTTTATTTTGAAACACTTACAAATGTAATCTGAAATACTTGTGTTTTAGCTGGAGGGGGTAGGGATGAATACATAGTTTTTCCATATCCATGGCAACTCCTATTCTTTTATTACTCATTAAAAAGAAAATTTGCAATTCTTTAACCTCTTGTAGAAAAATGATTGAAACAAAGACTCTTTATTTTGAATCAAAAATGTATTCTGCTTATTTAAACATTGAAGTAGTTCTTTCTTTTTAAAATAGAGTAAAAAGAAAAAATATTATGGAAGATGAAATACTCTAAAGCAATATCTTTCTCGTTTCAATTGAGCAGCATTAAATATTTCAATGCTGTGTAACTCCCAGTATATTTATTTTTTATGCTGGGGAAGTGAGGCCTATCCCTTTTTAGAGAATCAGTTGTGAACTTTGGTTTGCTTCCCACTGCTGATAAAATCCTGCCTTCTCTTATTTTTTAATTTTTTTTCCCCTCTGAGGTACATGTCCCAGATATTAACTGCTCTGTATATACCCTTTTCACATTTAAGAGGTGAAACTAATATAGTGCTTCAGCTCTAGCATGTATTTTATGGAAAGAAAGGACTGTTTCATGTTTTGGGTTTGTTTTCTTTTGTTTGGTTGGGTTTTGGTTTAGTTTGTTTTTTTTTGGGGGGGGGACAAGGGGTTGAAAAAAGAGGAATTATTATATATTAGAAAAATAAATCAAACCCTGTTGTAATCAAGCACCAAAACAAGGTCCTTTTTCATGTAGGTTCAAGTAAACAAAATAATGAATTAATTATAGCAGTGCTCTTTGAGTATGATTGGATTTTCATCCAATTTAGCAAGAGCAGGAGATGGAAGGGACAATGTCAGTTGTAGTCTCTATTATTACCAGGAGTCACTTGCAGGGGTATGTAGGAATTGGGAATCACCTGGGTTTGTGGTCTGCAGCAGTGTCCTCAGGATGACAAAGCTGCCTTTCCCGGGGACCAGTCCCCAGGCTGGGCTGAGAGGTTTCATTTCCATCAGCTTTGCCATGTTTTCCATGAAGAGTGATTCCAAACCATTGCTCAGGCTCTGCTGCACCTGTGGGAAATGTGACTGGTCTCACCTGGCACCTCTGGAGGAATGATGCTCCCAAGAGTGGCACTGGCTGTGCTACACACACTGAGCTTTTCATCCAAGGGGAAGGGATAGGTGTGGGGTCAAACACATGATGCAGAATGGGTGCTTTGAGAAAAGAAAGTACAAATTTCTTCTGTTTAATGGATTCCTGTCTTCTATCGACAGGGAGTGGCTGGGCTGAGCCTATTCAGGTTAAAGGGTTTGCTCTTACGTGGGATTTTTTTGTAAGGTGTTGTAAGCAACCATTCTGCCTATTTTTAATTTTTTTTTTTGTAATAAGAAAATGTATTTTTTTTTGTAAAGTGAACAATTTTGACAGAAAATTTTGAGTTTTGCCTAATTTTCCTTTTGCTCTGTTGGTTTGGAGTGACTGCTGATGGAAACCTCCTGGAGGAAAGGAGAACCAGCTGCTCAGGGAGCTGCTGTGCAGGCACTCTGAGTGAAGGTTCAAGGGGCTGCACGTGCGGTGGGAATGGTGCCACTGGAGCTGGTCATGAGTGAGGGAAACCCAGCCCAGGCAGCTGCAGGTGGATGCAGAGGGTCAGGAACAAGCTGAGGGAATCTTCAAATGAGCAGCTCCAAGCCAGAAAGTGGGGCCAAGTCTGGAGGGATGCAGCAGCTAAGGGAATATTCACATCAATTTAATAGTGGAAAAAGAGTGCAGTCACAGTTGCTTTAATATTTGATAAACTGGTTTTGAAGCTTTGTTGTCCTTTCTATTGTGTCAGGGGCTTTTGTATCACCCGAGTTGCTGTTTTTAGGCTCGTTGTTGGAAGGTACCTGAGAGAGGAGGTCTGAGACTGTGATGTGTACATTTTTATAAATGTCTATTTGCTTGTACAATTTTTGAGAGCTGCAGACTAGAATTTGCACATAGCTTGGAATAAAAGTTACAGCAGATCCAGCCATGTGAGGTTCTGTTTACGTGTTCCATAAGGAGGGGTTGTGTGATCTGTATTTTATATCTGTAATTAATTGTGTGATGCATTAGAATATTGGGGCTCAAAGAGCCAGTTGTGACTATTCTTCCCA
This sequence comes from Acridotheres tristis, assembly GCA_037013685.1. NCBI lineage: Eukaryota > Metazoa > Chordata > Aves > Passeriformes > Sturnidae > Acridotheres > Acridotheres tristis. Next base: position 3,480,649 of record CM072898.1, read on the forward strand.
AGTATTTGGTGCAGGAGAAGGGGAGGAGAACTCTTTAATTCAGAACCTCTGAAGTTCTTGAAGTGCAGGATATTTTCTTTGGGTCAATTGATTATTGACATCAGAAATTCCTGTATCTCAGATGGGGAACTGGAACAAGGCCTGCTTGGTGAGAACAAAGGCTGTTCTATTACAGTGGATTATTACACTTGCAAACCTAATTATCCCCTCTGGGACTCAGCACAGGCCTAATGCAGCTTGGATTATGGAGGCAGGTTCTTACTTTCAACTTTGTTCAATAGATTTCTGACAAGTCGGGTCTTACAGATGATTACATTTCAGTACAATGATTAGAGAGTTTTCTGCAAAGGAATCACTAGAATTTTTGGAGGTTGGAAAACTACTCTTCTCTTTTACTCTGAGGTTTGCTTGGGCTTTCCACCCCCTCTTTTCTTTTTATTCAGAAGAAAAAAAATAGGATTTTCTTTTCAAGCAGAGCTATCCTTCAGGTCTGGCATGAGACAAGTGATTGATGTCCTGGGAAATGTAAACTGTACAAGGCTTATGTTTGAGGAATTAAATTGTCATAAATAAGTGTTAACTGAGCAATATTATTGCCAAATCTAGAATTAGCTTGGTGAGCAGCTGAATGTCACTGAGAGTGTCCCCAGGGCTGTCAGTGGAGGTGGAACAGGGTGTGGATGGGTTCTGGAGCTCCAGTGATAAAGTCACTTCATCCAGCTTTAGGTGTTTGCATTAGCTGGTTGTTACTAAAGCTTCTAAAGGATGAAAGTGTACCTAATTTCCCAGAAGAGGACAATAAATTAGAAAAATCAAAATCTAAATCCTAAGCCTCAAAAACTTACTTCTGAAGTATTAACAGTGTAAACATCTGTCCTTTTTCCAGGCTCTACTTGCCACTAAATGCTTATTTTCATAACCCTAAGTCCAGCTACATATCAAAATTATCGTGGTTTTTAATACACTCTGAACTTATGTTACCTCATTCTCGTAATGAAGGTATGAACACTTGCAGTTAAGGCTGCATACACCAATACTAAAAAATTTGTGAGGCTTTGTCTTGCAGAATTGCAAGATACTTATTCATGAGCAGCCTTGTACAGAAGCCTTTCTTGTGGGCTTTCTCAGGTAGATTTCCGTGTATCCTTTTGTCCCTTAAGAAGGCTTTTAATAGATTGTCAGCCCATCCTATTTTCTCTGAAATGTAAATTACTGTCATTTATTTGAGACAGGCATCTCAAAAAAAAAAAAAAAAAAAAAAAAATAAAAAGAAAAATAAAAACCAAAGTGGCCTGTAGATTAAGGAGTGATTGAAAGGAAGAGGTAAATGAGGTGGCTGGGGTTTTTTTAAGCCTTATTTCTGTATGAAACTCGACTAAAATATTTTAATTTTGTGATGCTATCCATGAGCTACATGCATTCTACACTGAAAAATGAAAAAAGCTCCACAGCCTTACAAACCACTATTAGACAGTCACAAATTTTTTTGGTTGCCTGTAAACAAAACATTCAGGTAATAATTTACTGAATAGTAAGAATTCATTATACATAAAACTGATTTTAAAATTAAATTAAAATATCATACATTAATAAGATCGTTTTTACTATAGTTTGGTGCTGTGAAGAATCTAAGGAACACTATACTGTGAATGTTACAAATATGTAGTCTGGACACAAATATTGGCTGTCCGAGTGTGCTGTGCTCTCTGTGGGGCTGTTTATTGAAAAATCACTGCTGGTAGGGAAAGAAACGCCCAGGAAAATAGCTGAGAGCTCTGACTGCACTGCTCCTGATGAATTATCAGTAGCTATGGATTATTGGCAGAACTGAACGATTTATGCACAACAACATGAAAAAGGTGTTTGGATCCTTAGAAGCCTTATGAAAATAAAAGCCAAACCAGTCTAAGGACAATGCAAACAAATTCCAACCAAGTTGACTTTTCTTCTTCCAAGAAAAGTTCTGGGTGGCCTCCTGTGTGTGTCCTCTATCCCAGTTTGGTGTTCATCCACATCAGAGTTCCTGAGAATATCTATATTTCTGTGCTGGATAAAGAAAACTACCAAATGTTTTACCTTCTGCTTACTGGTAGTGATCTGATGAGTGAAACTCAAAACTGATTCTTTCAGAGAAACATTTTAAAATATTTTTGAAGGCCTGTATAGGATGGAAGGTGGCTCGTGGCATGGAGGTGTAAGGAAGGAGAGGAGACCAAGATTTGCAATAACTTTTATTGGCCCAGCTGTGAGAGCTGGCAAAGATTAGATGAATTTTTGAGCCCATAAGCCCTTCCCAGAGTCTGAAATAGAAACAGGGGGTTTCAAAGCTAAATACAAGTGAAGAGAGATTGCTGAGTTTGCCTGAGCTTTACAGAAAATATTCCATAGGTAGGATCCCTGCTGGATGGCAGCCTCGATGCTCAAGTGCACAGCAAGAGATTTGACTCCAGAGCTGCTATCTGCTAATTTGTTCCTCAAAAGAAAATAAAAAAAAAGGTTTAATTTCTGTTTTGATGTGGGGCAAGAAAATTTGTGCAAGGATATTTTCCAGACTCTTCCAGTTAGTAGTCATGTTACACCATTTTTCCTCGTGAGAGTTTGTATAACTCAGACTAAAATAACTTGCACTGAATCTGTTCCTGTAAAACTGCTTAGTGTTTGGACTTCATCTTTTGTTTTTGTGACTGTTTTTTGTGTTTGAGATCAGAATGAATACATCCATACTGCAGAAAGATGATTTTTTTTTGAAAATATAAATGTATGTGTTGAAGTATGTCTTAAACCAGTTCTTATTTATTATTTCATGGTTTTAAATCCAGTAATTTATTGCTTCTTAAGTAATGATTATACTTAAAAGAAATTACTTTGTTTACTTATAAATTAAAATTCTCAGTTGTTCAGTCATAGGCTACTTCCTCTGAAATGTAATGATAGTGGTAATTTGCTATAAAATAAGAAGGACCAAAGGGAAAATAAAATAAAAAAAAAGAAGAAAAAAGCCAACGAAACCAAAGCCCAGTGATTTTGTAGCTAAGTACACAACCAACAGGAATGTCTGGCCCTTCTGTGTGTCATGTTCTCCCTGTGTTGAACATAATGGCAGATCAGCCCAAAGCCTGGCAGTGTTTAAACCATGCTTTAAGAGAACATTGGAATACTGCCTTGAGTATTTCATCCAAGCAAGGGCTCAATTGCACTATTTACCTTTTCTGTGCTGTGGTTTGCCAAAGAATTTTGCACTTTGTCCTTGTATAAAGTCGTGGTGGTGCCAGTGGACCATGTGTGCTAAGCCATGCAGAGTTGGGACTGGATTTAGAGCAGGTGTCTAGCTCTCACCTAAGCCCTGTGCCTCCTGCTACTGCTCTCTGATATTCACCTCTGGAAGCATCAATTCTGTTGGAGTAGCAGCATTGAGTGTATCTGATGAGAATCTGCCTTTGCCTCAAAAAAGTGAAGAAGTGGAAACTTTGGGCGAAATGTTCAGCAGGTGGATGCTGATCTGTTGGTGGATCTGTTTTTTCCATCACCTGAGGTTTTCTGTGTTGTCTTCAGGGAAGATAAATTGAAGGAATTCTCAAAAATCACCAGGATGGCAGCTGAAGGCTTGATTAATGGATTTTACTGACTTGGGTTGATATCCATTCCCATACAGGAAATTATTTTGTTCAATTTAGTAGATTTCCATGTAGGTACCTGTCTGAGTCTTGCCAGTTTTTAACCTCTGTGCTTATTTGGTCCTTTTGCCTGAGGTGTTCAACAGCTCAGAATGCTGGAGATACATTTTCCCCAGTTAAAGGGTTTTTGTGTCTTTGAAAGCTGCTCAGCTCTCTTCTTCCTTCTTCAGCTGCATGTAAAACATCCCAGAGATGATGCAGTGCCTCATTTCAGTGTTTGTGAGCCAGACTGGAACTCACCTGTTTAAAAGGTGGCCCCCTCTTAGGATGTTAGCAATATTTTCTAAATAATTGTAGTAGTTAAAGTGCAAGTACAACGTAATTAAGTAGCAATGTCACTTTACAGCAGAGAATTTAACACAGAGGCAAAGCTTCCTCTCTGAAAAGAGCAGAGAGCATGAAATGCAGAGCTATTTAATTCAGCAGGAAAGGTTTACAACCCTCCCACTTTGAAATACAGAACAAAACTGTATTATTGGAATGGTAATACACAATACTTCTTAAAGCCAGAGGTGTCTAACCTTCTTTAAATATTCTTCAGAAGCAATCCGATGGCAAACACACATTTTCACAAAAGCAGTCTCTTCCACAAAGCAAGCAAGCTTTATAAAGCTGCTAAGCCTTATAAAATGTTATTACTTGTGTCCTTTATACTCTAGGTGTTTTAGCTTTTAAAGTGATATTATCAGTTTAATTAAAAACTTATCAAAGCCTACCTCTCAAGCAGAAGCAATTCAGAAATTCCAAACACAAACATCTTGCCGTGTAAATTAGATGCTAGAATCATATCAAACTTCAGGTATGTTAATTATTTAAAAAAAAAATAAATCTCCCAGGCATTTAATGAACTAGATAACCAGAGTACCTTGTTGTTAAAGCTGGAAATGTCTTTGACCTCCGAGGGGATGGAAGCAGGTAATCCCTTTGGTGCGAGTGAGCTTTGATTTTTGTACTTAACTGTGTCTAGTAGCCTAAATCTTTTTCATAGAAGGTGATATTAATTATTGGCTGACATGACAAAAAGGGCACTGAGGCCTTCAGAAACACTCATCAACATTTAGAGGACTTTGGATCAGGTTTTCTGTTAAGGCCTGAGCTTCTGTAACTCCATTTGTGAAAGAACATACTTTTTTCATTGTGGTTAGATTGAACACCAGAAATAGCACACGTTTTTTTCCTATGAGTATAATGAATGAAAAGTAAGATCATCTTATATCTATACTACTTATATTCCTTTAATAAAGAACTTGGTTATGACTGAATTTTAAAAAACAGTCCTTGTGGGGTTTTTTTGGTCTTTTAATTTTTTTTTTTTTTAATTTTCTTTGAAGACCTTGTCTTGCTTGGATGAGTGCTGCAGCATGGGCTGATGCATTTGCCTGGACCATCCTTCCCAAGGTGTACCTGCAGCAGAGCAGAATCAGACATTTTACTGACAGATGATCAGTAACTCTACTATTTTAAAAAAAATGTCTATTTTGGGTAAAACTGTCACTGTTACGTGGTGCTGCCAAGTCTCACTGGGTGTAGGGTGAAAAACGCATTTTTTCTGTGAATTCTGGCATTCCAAACCATGTCAGGCCCTTGACAAGTGTCTGAAAGTCTCTTCTAGGGCCATTATTCCCTGGGTAGAACCTTAGTGAGCTGAAAACTTGTGGGAACAAAAGTCCTGTCTGGAACTTCCTAAACAGGAAAATCAGCTGTCAAATTTTGCCCCTTTTAAGTAGGTTGTTAACAATGGGTTGGTGGATATATATGGTTATTTTGGTAAGTCCGTTTTCAAGAGACTAAACTCATCTCAAGCCTTGCTTTAGCTCACCCTATACATGAATCCTGATCATTGTTATTTATCGTGGCAAATTACCCAAGTACACAGCTAAATCTTTCTCTCTTCTTTACATGGCTTCATAGTTCAGAGTAAAGAGGGATAATATGATTTTAATAACTAAAATTTATACCTTAGGCTGTATTTTTTAGATTCAACTGGATTATATATTAAAAACACAGTGTAAATAATGTGCATATTTTAGTGTTTAGAGTCCAGACAACAACCTGTGTATATAGGAATGCAGTTTTTTAGGGAAAAATTTATATCAGTGTAAAGATGTCTCTGCGGTTTTGCTTTGGGATTTGTTTTTTTTTTTTTTTTTGTTTGGGGTTTTAAAAATTTTTGTTGTTTTGTTTTTCTTTTTGTCATTTTTGTGCTTTTTGGGGTTTGTAGGTTTCCTTGGGAAGCTGGTAGGTGAAACTGAAGGCTTGCTTGGTTTAATAAAAGAATGGAGTCTTTCAAAATCTGAACACAGAATGTATGGAATCACTAAGTTATTTTAAATTTTTAGTTCTTTTGGAAAATTAAGGGTATTGTGGGTTTTTTAGACATTTGAAGATTATTAGTTTGTCATCACTCAATTGTACAGAGTTATATGAGCAGGTGGAAACAATGTAGGGGGTTCCTGTAGTATCAATGCACTAAGTGTGTGTTACATATCTCTCTGCTTTCAAGATATTTCATCTTTTAGTGGCTTAGAATGCATCTAATCCCAGAGTGGATTGAAAGTTTATTGCTGTGTTTTTTGAGGTGTGTTAGGTGTTTTTTTTGTAGATTTTTTTATGCCTTTGATGTGTAACAAATTACTAATTCACTTTCAAAATAATCTCCTCTTTGCAAATCCTATCTAGCTTTCTGATTAAATATTTCTGTTAATACCAACTTTAGATAACGGGATTGGATTTAGCGTGTCCAGAATCCTCTGGGGCCTGTGGCTGCTGCTGCAGAAGTGTTGTGAACCTAAAAACAAGTTGTTTCACAGCTGAATTGTCTGGATTTCAGCTGTACACCCGGGCAAGCTGAGTGGAGCTGAATTTCTTGAGGGATTTGAAGCCTTTAGGTAACTGCATGTACAGCTCAGACCTCACAGCAAGCTGGGAGGGGGTGGCAGGAGACTTACAAAATGGGTTTTCAGGGCATACAATCCCATGGTATAAAAAAGAAATACTGACCAGATGATTATCAGGATGGAATAATTTGCCTGGGTCTAAGGTAGAACTGTTTTTCTTCTGCCATTCCTAGGAAATCCTAAAAATCAGAGGAAAATCATTGATTCCAGAGGTGCTGCAATGCCTGGAGTTTTTTTAACATGGGCATTCTCAGTGTTTTCTCACCAGCTCAGTCCCCTTGCCAACCTAACTGTACACTTTCACAGGGTGCATTATTCTGGGCAATTTTGATATTGCTGATGAAAATCCAAACACTTTCAGATTTGTAACAAAGGGCAGCTCCTAGCTGATACCCTCACACTCGCTCCCATTGTTGTTGTTCTTCAAGCGTGCTTTCTTTTTGTTGTGTGTTGTTTTAAAAGGAGCCTGTGGTGTACTCTTGACTTGAATGGATGGTGAAGGAAGAAGAAAGGATTTTCCTAATGGTTCAACAAGAGCACTTGGTAAATAATTTATCATCATCAAGTGCCAGCTTTATCTGAAAGCTGACAGGTCTTTCTTTTATGATTCAGTGGTGTCTGTGCTGACCTGCTGTACACGCTGCCCGTCAGTGTTTTAAATCTGTTCTGGTGTTATCCCAGCCCCTGTTACACTGATCCACTCCTTTTTATGCTTTATAAAGCATCTGCTGATATTTATGAGGTCTGTGTTAGCAAATGTAAGAGTAAGTATTTTAAGGCTCATTAATATTTTAAGTACAGAAATACAACTTCTGTATTCGCGTGTGTGGCAGACGTCTTTTTTTATGAGAACTGTAAGAAAGTGATTTTGCTTATTGATTGACATTATCAGGCAGTCAGGCAGACACTCCAGCAGGTGGAATCACCTTTTTGTGTTGATGTCTGCCAGAAGTTAACAGCAAATGTGGTGCCCTTTCTGCCAGTGAGAGCTAATGTGCACAGAGGTAATGGGTTCTAAAAATGCTGCAAACCTTAATGGTGTGAGATCAATATTCCTGCTGCTATGGGTAAAATGCTACTGCATATATTATTAAGACCTTCTTCAAAATTGAATTACTTGAAGCACTTTTGGACTGTTGGAGGATTCAGTATTTATCTTCACAATAAAATACTAATGGACCTGTGTTTGGGGAGATAATGTTAATATTTTTCCTCTTGCTCAGAAATATGAAAACTGTTTTTGAATGTAGAGATGATGCCCACAAATCTATCAGTTTCCTTGCTGCTGGGTAATGTTTGAGACTGGGGGAAAGTTAAATTAGCTGGTAGAGGAGCCAGACAATCTCCCCAGGATTACATATCTGCCTGCGTGTATTTTTGTCTCGGAGAAAGGGAATGAGCAGGAGAACCCTGGTTTGTTCTCCCAGCAGGATGTTCATAACCTCAGTAGCAAGGGGACAGGTCCCCAGTGAGGCCTCAGGAGTGCTGCAGGATGTTGGAGACCTCGGATATTTTCCAAGCCCCAGTATTTGAATATTAATGTGTGTGTGTGACTCTGAGGTTATGTGTGTTAAGTGCAAAGCGTACAATAGCTCCTTGTGGTGAATCTTTTTTTTAAAAATTTCTTATCTCAAGAATGTTCTTGTGTGTTCTGCAAATTATCCTGTCAAGATTTAACCTGGCTCGTAGTACCTGCTCTCTTTTAACTATTTGTTTGGAACCGGTGTTCAGACAGCTTCTGGGAGAAGAGTTTTCTTTTTCCTGATGGTTTCCCTGAGGTAGCCAGGGGAAGGCAGTTAAAGTAAAAAAATGAGGTTTTTGACTAGTTAGACAATCACTGGTTACACAGGCTGGGTCAAAAAAAAGAAAGGAAAAAAAAAACAAAAACGGAGGGGTTGGCTTAAATATTTCAACAAGAAATGAGCAGAACTGGCTTTGACTCTGGTTGAACTGAATTACCAACGAAACATATTACAAATCTGTAAATATTAATTGCAATGAAAAAGCTACTTCTTAGTGTTTGGTTGGTTTTGGTTTCCAGACCAGTCAAGCAATTGCATTTGCATTGAAACGTTTCCCTCAGTGCCCTGATGGGTTTTGCCACTTGCAGAAGGCAATGTGCTGAGCCACCCTGGCAGTGAGTGCTGGCAGGAGCTGTGCCACCACTGCAGCTTTACTGCCTGCTCCCTGTGCGGGGCTCTGCCCTGCTCCCTGTGCCAGGCTCTGCCCCGTTCCCTGTGCTGGGCAATGCCCCGTTCCCTGTGCCGGGCTCTGCCCTGCTCCCCGTGCCGGGCTCTGCCCTGTTCTCTGTGCCGGGCAATGCCCTGTTCCCTGTGCCGGGCTCTGCCCTGCTCCCCGTGCCGGGCTCTGCCCTGTTCCCTGTGCCGGGCTCTGCCCCGTTCCCTGTGCCGGGCTCTGCCCTGTTCCCTGTGCGGGGCTCTGCCCCGTTCCCTGTGCCGGGCTCTGCCCTGTTCCCTGTGCCGGGCTCTGCCCCGCTCCCTGTGCCGGGCTCTGCCCTGTTCCCTGTGCCGGGCTCTGCCCCGTTCCCTGTGCCGGGCTCTGCCCCGTTCCCTGTGCCGGGCAATGCCCTGTTCCCTGTGCGGGGCTCTGCCCTGTTCCCTGTGCGGGGCTCTGCCCTGTTCCCTGTGCCGAGCAATGCCCTGTTCCCCGTGCCGGGCAATGCCCCGCTCCCTGTGCCGGGCTCTGCCCCGCTCCCTGTGCCGGGCAATGCCCTGTTCCCCGTGCCGGGCTCTGCCCTGTTCCCTGTGCGGGGCTCTGCCCTGTTCCCTGTGCCGGGCTCTGCCCCGTTCCCTGTGCCGGGCTCTGCCCCGTTCCCTGTGCCGGGCTCTGCCCCGTTCCCTGTGCCGGGCTCTGCCCCGCTCCCTGTGCCGGGCAATGCCCTGTTCCCCGTGCCGGGCTCTGCCCTGTTCCCTGTGCCGGGCTCTGCCCTGTTCCCCGTGCCGGGCTCTGCCCCGTTCCCTGTGCCGGGCTCTGCCCCGCTCCCTGTGCCGGGCAATGCCCTGTTCCCCGTGCCGGGCTCTGCCCTGTTCCCTGTGCCGGGCTCTGCCCCGTTCCCCGTGCCGGGCTCTGCCCCGTTCCCTGTGCCGGGCTCTGCCCCGTTCCCCGTGCCGGGCTCTGCCCTGTTCCCTGTGCCGGGCAATGCCCTGTTCCCCGTGCCGGGCTCTGCCCTGTTCCCTGTGCCGGGCTCTGCCCCGTTCCCCGTGCCGGGCTCTGCCCCGTTCCCTGTGCCGGGCTCTGCCCCGTTCCCCGTGCCGGGCTCTGCCCTGTTCCCTGTGCCGGGCTCTGCCCCGTTCCCCGTGCCGGGCTCTGCCCCGTTCCCCGTGCCGGGCTCTGCCCCGTTCCCCGTGCCGGGCTCTGCCCCGTTCCCTGTGCCGGGCTCTGCCCTGTTCTCTGTGCGGGGCTCTGCCCTGTTCTCTGTGCCGGGCTCTGCCCCGTTCCCTGTGCTGGGCAATGCCCCGCTCCCTGTGCCGGGCTCTGCCCCGCTCCCTGTGCCGGGCAATGCCCCGTTCCCTGTGCCGGGCTCTGCCCTGTTCTCTGTGCGGGGCTCTGCCCTGTTCCCTGTGCCGGGCAATGCCCTGCTCCCTGTGCCGGGCTCTGCCCTGTTCTCTGTGCTGGGCAATGCCCTGCTCCCAGCACTCTGGGGCTTTTTCCCTGTGCCATATGAGAGAGATCCAGCTCCAGCACGCTCAGCCTCGCACACGGAAAATGAAATATTGTGGCAGAATCCAACAGTCTACTTTCTACTCCTGGACAGATGGGCAAAATCATAATTCCCCAGAGCCTGAGCTGTGCGGCTCTGTGTTAGATCACTTGTCACAGTGAATGTATTCAGCGTTCCATAACATTGGCATAGTCTAACAGGAACAAGTAGCAATGCACTCACTAATCCCCCCAAACCTTTCAAACACTGTCTTTACTGTAGGGGTTTGTTCAAACACTGGGAACAAACGTGACTTTGATGTGGACTGGTGGGAACAAAATAAAGCTTATGAAAAATGAGGTATAAATATTGTCATAAGGTGAGAAGCACATGGAGTTCATCCTGCTCAAAGCCATGTTTGGCATAGATCTACCAGATCTTCTGCCAGCTATTTTTCTTTTTATGCTTCCCCCTCCAGTGCCAGTTGGAAAAATATAAAAACTCTACTCATTTTCTCAAGAGAAAAGGAAATAAATTTTCCTATGTTTGTGTATATGCGTGCACCCACATACATATGTGTGTGTATATACATATATATAAAAAAACCTGTATGTGTATCTGTATATGTTAAAATCTCTTTTTCCATGTAATAGGAAAAAAAATTAGTAAAAATAGGAGACAAAAAAGGTGGGGGAAAAATACATACTTGGAGCAACTGAGGCATAGCATGCAAAATATGACCATTTTATTATTTTTACTCTCATGTTTTTCTGTCTGCGTAAGGTGTCTTGTAAATCATTTGCTAATTTAAAGCATGGTGTTTATAAGAGATAATTCATGGATAAGTTAATTCCTGCAGTGTTCAAGCAGGAGAAGAGAGGAGCCATATTGGAAAATCATGAATCCAGTATCCCTGTTTGTCTTCTCTTTAAATATATGTGCTTGTAAATGAATTAAAAAATGCAGCTAATATTGAACTATAATATGCACCTATGTTTTATTGCTAATCAGTTTAAATCATTGCAATGCAGTAGGAACTCATTCTCGTTCGGTATTTCAGTGGGACATTTTTATAGTGATCTTTATTTACTTTCGTTTTCTAAAGAAATTTATTACTTTTTCTGCCATGGAGCAGTAAGACTGTCACAACCCCAACCACTGTCAGCAGTTCTTTAGATGCAAGAACCTCTGTTCTCTGCTGGAGAATCAGAACTTGTGCAGAACATTCCTGCCTTGCATGAGCATGACTCTTGCAGAGTGCCTGTCTCTTTTAAGAGGTGAGGAACTGCAAATAAGGATGGGTTTTCAGAAAGCTCCACTCATCTGATGGGCATGTGAATATATTTGTAATTATAATGAGTCTAAATCTATGGCTTAAGCCTGAGAGGCAAATGACAGAGTTTCTGATAAAGAGGACTTAACAGTGACTGCAGGATATGTGATGCTGTGATGTAAATGGGACAGTGTTACAGAATGCCGCATTTTCTGAATTAAGGAATATTTTGGGGTGTCATTGACAGGTATATCCAACTGGGTTCCTCTGGAGTTGCATCCAAGCAGGTTTGGCAGCTGTGTCTGTGTTGATAACAAGCAAACCTGGATTACAGTGTAGAAAAATGTTGAAACTGTATCTTCAGTCGACATTTTGTGGATGGCTTCTTTTCATATTTTGAGTGTAAAATACTTCAAGGTGGTAATTCACTGTCCTCTCTGTAGCTTTAGATCAGGTCCTTGTAGCTAAGATGAGTAAGCACAGTAAATCTACTCACCTGAGGACCAGTTTCACTGTCCTTCAAGCTGCATTTACCTCAAGCTGTTGGCAATCTGAAAGGCTCTGTGGGGAGATGGGGCTAAAAATCCCAGACAGTGCGATGGACTCCTCAGTGTGGCTGTGCTGCCACCAACTCTTGTTGTATGTGCACACACACAAACCCTGAATAACCCTGAATTCCTTTTTATGGTCACTAAATTAAAATCTTATGATTTGAAAATATTTGTGCTCTCTGCTGTCAGGGACAGACCATTCCAGCCCTGGGCCAGCACAGCAAGGAGCTGGAGCTGCTGAGAGAGCCCAGAGGAGGCTCCAGGATGAGCAGAGCATGGAGCAGCTCTGCTGGGAGGAAAGGCTGGCACAGCTGGCATTGTTCACCTGCAGAGGAGAAGCTTTGGGCTGAGCTCAGGGTGGCCTTGCAGGGCCTGAAGGAGCTGCAGGAAAGATGGAGAGAGACAATTGGCAAGGGCTGGAGGGACAGCACACAGGGAATGGCTGCCAGTGCCAGAGGGCAGGGCTGGATGGGATATTGGGCAGGAATTGTTCCCTGGCAGGGTGGGCAGGGACCCCTCCCACTGTGCCAATGTCCAGCCTGGCCTTGGGCACTGCCAGGGATCCAGGGGCAGCCACAGCTGCTCTGGGCACCCTGTGCCAGGGCCTGCCCACCCTGTTCTTCAATGGTTTTGCAGCTTGTTATCCTGAGCTTCTTTTTCTTTTTTCTTTTTTTTTTTTTTTTGTGAATTTAAGTCAGTACTTAACAAGTATTTGACCACTTGTCTATTTTGCTGGAAGTTACATACTTTTTCCCTTTTTTTTAGACATCTGCACTTAAAACGTATTTTGATATGAATGCGTGAATAATAGAGAACATGATTTCTCCTATTTAGTGGCACTTTATCTGTAGAAAAGTGTTTGGTTTTCCTTGAATTTTTAACCCTGCAACAAAGGCAAATGGTGTTTGCCTTTGTTACAAGTCTGTTTAAGCTGTAAATTCCCAAATTCTGAAAATTGCTACCGCTGCCTTGTTTTTGTCTAGATACAACTTTGCTTCTTGAAGTGGTTTTCTGTGGGTGAGCTGTAAAGGCATATTTGTGCTGAGGTCACTGCCTGATGATAGACTTACACTCAGTTTTTCCATACCCTTGAAAATATTTTGTGTATATATAGGTAAAACTTTCAGAAGGTGGGGTTTAATTCTGGGAAATAGATGGGACCAAAATCTTTTCCTACAAAGGATGTGATTGCTTTCAGTTCACCCCTCTGTGCTGATTCCAATGCAGCTCTGCAGAGCTGGGTCCTGTCTCCTTGTGTTGTTTTGGAGGAGAATTTGCATTAAGTGAGTCCATCCTATATAATGGACACTTGGAGTGCTTACAAAGCCATAACTACTATGTCACTGCTGTTTCAGCACCAAAATATTTGAGAGAAAGCAGGATTTGTGTCAGCCACCTGGAGGTATTTTTGTCCTCCTGAGTGCTGTCTTCCCTTGCTCTAGGCACAAGTAGCTGGCGTGCAGGGAAGAACCTCCTTTATAATTTCAAGGTGATGGATGTAAATCAAATGTTATTCCTTACATTGAGGTTCTGTTGCCCTACAGGACAGAGAGCAGCCATGGATTTGAAAATGGATGGAACTGTGTGTAAACAGGAGGTGCAGAACAACTGATTTCACCTTCACAGAACAAGTTATAAATTTTGTAGCAGTTGACACAGAGCAATTCTTCTGTAACTTATTACACTTGAGGCACCTCAGAAAGGTGCTCAGGATCTGATTATTCAAAAAAACCGTGTTGCCAGAATAACATGTTGGGTTTAGTCTTTGAATTTTATGTGAAATGGCCAATAAAATGCACCACTGATTTTGAAAATATACTTTATATTTACCTCAGAAGTTGCATTAGAATGATCTTGATTTCTATAACATATACTTGACATGTATCTTATGTCTGTAACAGAATTATTTGGACTTTCCTAGAGGTGTCATGATTTGTTACACTGGGGGATCCAAAAATACAATGTTCAAGAAATTGAAGGTAAATACAAAGCACTAATACAATTGGGGTAAATACAAAGCAATTATGAGCTGCTGAACTCATATAGTGAATTGTTTTAGTGAAATTTCTTATGATAGGTGCAAAAATAAATTTTCTTCTGCAACAAGAGTCTGGAAACTTATTTGCTATTGAGAACTCTTATGCAGATTTTATCCAGAATTTAATGGATATAATTCATACCAATATAATGCTGTTCAGGTTTTAATGAACTGGAGAGTATGGTATTTAGAGGCTTTTGTACATAGATTTCCCTTCAAGACTTCACCTTTGAAAAGAAATTTTAAGAGATTGGTGGAACTTGGGGTATAAATTGGTAGTTAAGCATGCAGTAATGGGACAGAGGAGTAATTTTGAGTGTTACTGCTCAACTGAATTCACTGGAACTTGTATATCAGGTGCTTCTCCAGATACAGAGTTGAATTCTTGAGGCCCTGATGTACAGTTTTTATTTATATCTTTACCTGAAGAGTTATGTCAAAGAAATATAAACAAGCTGAGTGTCGAGGCTGTTTCATCTCAGTCCCATCATTTCCTCCTGTTATAAAAGGTCAGCTGCCATAACAAGGCATCTTAAAGCCATCTTTTACTTTATTTCAAGCAACATTGATATAAAGCAGCCAGGTAGGGGAATGGAGTGTTTCTGGAAATTTAGCTGTTTGCATACACAAAGCCTCTACATTGAGTATTTAAAATGTGAGGGAGGAGAAAAAAGGAAAAGAAAAATATAGGCAGAAAAGCATGTAAGGATGTGATGGCAGTAGAATGAGTCAGCAAATGTGTTCCTGGTTACTCTAACTGTGTAATGATAATGGCTGTCTAGAAATACAAGAACTAAATTGCTAGCAACAATTGCTTTGGTTTTGGGTTTTAGCAGCAGTTGGATGGAGGCTGACACTGGTTTCTGTGCTATTAATAGTAATAACCATTGACTTCCATATAGACCCCAGAGAACTAAAAGTGCTGTGGTTATCCCCATTTCACAAAGACTGGTAAGAAACGTGAGTGGGGTGACATATCAATGTCATTGAGGTGTTACCTAGAGCCTGAAATGGAGCTTTGGACTCCAAAGCCCTGTTAGGTTGTTCTGATGTCAGTGATGTTTTTGTCTTGGAAGAGTAGAAATGTTTGGTTTCCATTGTAGCTATCAGTAGTTTCTGTATAAAACAATTATTGTCATAACTACAGTGTGTTATAGTAGCTCCCAAAATATGAAAAACTCCCAAAATATGAAGCAATGCAGGCCATGGAGTTGGAAACATTTTTGTTGTATCTGGTGTTATTCCTAATTCACTTAAGGATCATAGAAACCTCAGTGAGCTCAGTCATCAGAGTAAGGGATTGTAGTTTGATGGACAAGGTGTCAGATGTATTACAAGGGAAAAGGATAACACAGGAAGACAAAAGTAGATCAAAATACTTGAAGATTAAGAAGACTGAATGTGAAGATGAAGAATGTCCAGAGTGAAGACAACATTTGTGTGCCTGAGACACCAGGATCAAACTAAGCATTGTTATTGCATCCCTGAGAGTAAACCAGAGCTTACTGGAAGAAATCTTCCCATACAGCTCTTTTGTCATGCTTGTCCCTTTGGCTGCAGTTAGTTGCTTGCTTGGTTGGTGTTTTAGGCAGTTTCTCGATGCAGGGTTATGTGTCTGGGAGACTCCATGGTGGTGAGGTGTTCCCTGGGGTCAGAGAAAGAGGACAACCCTGGCAGCTCTCACTGCTGAGCTGCTCAGAGAAGGAAAGGCTGCTGGAATTATTTATATCTTTGGTAGGTCTGGTTAGCTGCATGGTGAGGCTGGGTATTGAGTTAAATGTTTTATTTTGCATATCTCATAAAGGTCTGCTGATTTGTTTGGTACTGGTTTTTTTAAGACTTATTCCATTTCCATAGCATGTGCATATTTTCTAGTGGGCTGCCAGGATTAGGGAAAAAGATGCAGCATAAAATTGATTAAAAGCAGTGGGGCTGAGGCAAGGATCCTTATATCTGATTGCAGGCTAAATCTGAAACAGGGGTTGTGTCCAGGCTTGTCCTCTTATCATATTTCTTACTCACTTAGTCCCTAAATTTTGGGTTTTTTTCATATACATAAGCAAGAAAAAAATATTCAGCAATTAAAAAAAATGTTGTAGATTGGGTTTTCTTTTGTTTTTGAGGGTTTTTTTTAACAGAAATTGTATTATTAAGGAAAACAGACATGAGAATTTATGTATATGTAATTTAAATAGTTAATATAATTATGTTCATATAATTGAATAACACTTATGACTTGCTCTATATTCAATGAGCAAACTCTTTGTTCAAAGAAGCATTATTGTAAACCCCAGAGAACACATTTTGCTTTGCTGATTGAGAAGGTGGTGCTCTGATTTAGGAGTTGCAAACCTTCTGATATCAATTATTTATTTTATTTTTAATGTTCAGTGCAAGCACTGTCACTTCTTGCCCTGTAAATTTTCCAGGACACACTGGTGAGCAGTTGCTGAGAGACGTGCCCAGGAATTCCATCCCTGGATAGAGAGAACAACGTGCTGCAGCTGCTGAGCTACGTGTTGCTCTCCCTACAGCTGGGAACAACTGCATTTCTCAGCAAGCAGTGATTAGCATTTTGATCTTGACAAGCACTTTCCTGTCTGAATACCAATGTTTGAATGATTGCTTCTGCCAAGCAAGGCATAAACAGCCCTTGCATCTATAGCTTGTAGTTAGCTCCTGCTTGCTAGAAGCATTTGATCAAATGCTTGCATACTTGATTATGCCTAATACAGTCTTTAAAAAATCTCCTCTGATTTATAGTTGTAGGGGAAAAAAAAGTAAGTTTTTGTGTCTAAATATGCTAAATCAACTAATTCCAGGATGAAATGCTTGATGTCTGAAAGAGCATCCAGTGTCAGGTGTTGTGATCTAATATGTTGGTGGTTCATGCCAGTGCTCCCAGCTACATGCAAATTAACAGTATTCAAGTGTAACCACACAGCATTTATAGTCTACAGATTAGCATAGCCTGAGAAAAATCCAATTATCCTTTCCTTGCTTGTTTGCCTTCATTATATTTTTATTTCAGGGTACCTCTTTTATTAAAATTGCAGAATTATTTAGAGAACTAAAATCAGATTTATAAATAGCAAATGATAATTCAAATCACCAGGCTGAAGTATGAGAGTGTTTTGCCTTTCTTTTCAGGAAAGGAAACAACTCACAAAAGAAGCCCAAGTCCCAGGGAACAGGGAAACAGAAGTTAAGCTTTGCAATGTGTTTATGCTTTGCTGTAAAACAGGCTTAAACAAAAACCAACTTATGCTCCTGGTCCCGTTTTAGCTGTTGGAGAAAAGCCTCCAGTCAGGGACAGAACAGCTGTAGAACATTGTCTGGTGGAGAGCTGAAAACAGCAGAGGGAGGTTTCATATAATTATAGAGTAGGGTTGGGGTGGAAGGGACCTCCAGGACCACGTGGATCTGGTCTGCCAGAGTGGCTGCTGGAAGGCTGGGCAGGGAATTCTCCTTAACACCACTGAGTCACATCTGCTTAGGGTGTCCCGTGTATCCAGGTGGCCAATGGCAGCCTCAAATGAACAGATTTGGTAGAAAGCTGGAGGGAGTTTCAATTCTAGCTCACGTCCAGTTTGCTGCAAAAAATAAGAGCTTGGGCTAGTAGAGCTTCAGATTCTGGGCAGGACTTACAAGTTGCCGTATGCTGATGGGCCAAGCTGCCTCTCGAGCCAATTTCCAACTGGCCTGAAGGATTTTGGATTGTCCAAATACAGTGGAAATTGTTTGTTTAAGCAGAGAAAAATGTTACCACTTCATAGAAGTGTCTCTAGATTGCTGTAAGCTAAATGCAGCCTTCTGTCCAGGAACTTTGTTGTTTGTGGTTTTCATCTGTATCTGAGTCAATAGGAAGGAAAAATGTTTGGGAATTGCTTGACAGGGAATGATGTTAATAGCAGTCAAATGAAATGGATTAGCTTGCCAGTTCAAGATAAGCCCCTGATCAGTGCCCTGCAGCTTTATTAGATAAATAATGGAAGATCTGACTGCGATAGAGCTCCCAAACTGTAAGACTGGGAGTGAGAAGGAGTCATGTCACAATAACGAAATTGCTGGAGATGCTCAGTTATGGATACCTGTGAGGAATTTAAATTATTGATAGGAATATCCATCAGCAAAGAGGTCTTAGCCTGTACAGGTCACAGAGCGTGCTGATAGCTGGTGACAGAACACTGAGAGAGATGCTAGTGGGAACCACAGGGGAACTGTGAAAATATCTTGACGTGTAAAAAACAAAAGGTGGCTTGAAAATTGCATTAAGAACAAAAATATATATTTGTGTGGTTTAATAGAGAAATGGGAGGAGATTAGAAGCACAACTGAAGGGTGTTTTTGGGGACCATGAAGAGCAGGAGTATTCATCTTTATATTTGCACATGACTTAGATTGCAATGCAAAATGTAACCAGAAGTATTTATTCTATCACCATCTGTTAAAAGCAGGTGGGGCAGTGTTCTTTGTCTCTTCCATGATCCATCCTTCCAGATATCTTCTGTTAATGAGCCATTGAGTCCCACTGAATGACTGATAAAATTACATCATCTCATTGGGAGATGCTCCAGCCAGGGGGAGGAGCCAAGCCTTTCCTACCTAGGTAAAAACTGAGATTTAGAACAACAGTCAGCCTTTTTCCACTGGATTCACAGAGGAAAACCAGACCCTTCTACATCACTGCTGGTTCTTGATCTTTCAGAAGGAAACCAAACCCTTCTACAAGATCACTGCTTTAACTGAACCACATCTGTCACTGCAGGAGGATGCAGCCAAATTTAATGGGTTTGCTACCAGCACGCTGACAGGTTGTCAGGTTGTATTCTGACTCTGGCAGTGTTTTTGTAGTCTTGCATTTATTTTAATTTTCCTATTAAATTGTAGTTCTGACTTGGGATCTCCCAGTGGTTTGCTTTAAATCAGCACAACGTGCTTGAGCCTTTTCCTCAAGTGGGAAGGCCTTTACAAAGTCTCAGACAGCATTGATGCTGCCTTGGGGGTACTTGGTAGAAATGTAGTGAAGCATGAATGCTCCTGGAGCCCTTGCGAAATGGAGCATTCTCATGGCATTAGGATTGGGTATTGTGAAGAAATCTTTCATCAAAGTCAAGCTAAAGTAAATGAGGGAAAAGTACTTAGCAAGAAAATTCAGAATTAACAGGGTGTTAAATTGCTGTCGAAGATCCTTGTGGCACAAGTGACCAGGGAATGCATAATGTCCTTGCAGGAAAAGAAAGTTCAAAGGTATAAAATGGATGTAGCCAGAGCATCTTTGCTGCTGCTTGGACTGTGAAGACAGCACTATCGTTTGTGTATAAACTGTACATATAAGTTTGTGTGTTCTTCCACATTCTCCCTCTTTGAAAAGATTACACAGCCACAATTTCATTTTAGAGTGGAGTTTTACAAAGAGTCATATAATGGTTGGGTTGAAAGGGACCATAAAGATAATCTCATTCCAGCCCCCTGCCATGGGCAGGGACACCTTCCCCTGGACCAGGCTGCTCAGACCACTCCAGCCATGCTCCCCTATAGATTATTGGACCCTCTTTAAAAAAAAACCGAACACAACAACAACAAAAACAAATACCTCACATTCCTAAGTTATAAAACCAACCTCAAAAAAAACCTCTCCTACTTGTTTTTTATTGCACATCATGCTCTTTTCAAGTGATGAGTGAGGATTTCCTCGGGTAATAGTTCTGCTGTTTCACTGGACCGTCAGTAAATTGCTGCTCTGTAGTGAACGAGGGTCAGATACATAAAACAGAATCTAAGCTGGTAATTTTATGCAGAAATCTAAGGGCCTTTAGTACATTGACCTCTTGTTTAATTTCTGTGTGCTACTAGGTAAGTGTACTTTACAAATGTAAATGGTGTTGGTAAAGCTTCTCTTGGAGAGGAGTATAAAATACTGGGGTGGTAATTGATGATGAGATTGAATCCTTGGGGAGCAGGTGAAGGAGAGGTGGGGAGTGTATGACAGAATAAGTGAGCTGAGAATCCAAAATAGTTGCCAAGAACGTAATTATAGAATATTTGAGGTGGTTGTGAGTCTTAGTGGTGAAATAAGTAGGGAGCTATTTTCTAGACTGAGCTGCTTGTGAAGAACTACAGCATGATGAAATTCGGGAGGCAGTGGGAACCCTTGGGAATAACAAAGCACCAGGTGCTGTTAATGTTGCAGTAGGAGCTCCAAGAATTATCAGTTCAATTTTGTTAGCTTGGGGCAAAAAAAAGCCAAGGAATTTGGCTTTATGGCCATAATGAATAGAAGATAAGATTTTGATTGCATAGAGAAGAGCTATTTATTTGCTAATACAGAAAGCAAGTGGCTGGAACTAAGAGAGGCCAAGTCTTGTCTCACCTCCTTGATGGAGTGACCGCTGAGTCACGGCTGGGCAGGGAGTCACCGCTCCCATGGAAAGGTGACAGCCCGTGCTGCCTGCTGGAGTCTGAGGATTCTTGATCTTTCTGAACTGCCACTTTCCAACTCATTTTATGTCTCTTCACATCCGTGTTTTTCTCTTAACTACTACCAGCTCGAAAATTTTTTGTTATTTGTTCCTAACCGCTGTAAAAAATCTCCCAACTCTTTATTTTATGTGTTTTCTTTGGGCTGGTTCAGCACTAGTCTTATTCTTCAAAGCTGAGCAAGGGTCACAGAGCTGTGCTTTGCAGAATTTGGTGTTGTATTGGGGATAGTTAATCCTTATTAAAGTGGGTTATATTCCATGCATCTGCAAAACAAACTCAATGATGCCTTTATTATTTTGCCCCTGTCCTCCCTGCCAAGGATTTTCAGAATAAGAGAGGAGCTTTGAGAAGTTTTGATGAAACAGGAGGATCAAATTAAGGAGTACAACAGTAGGCTAAATATAAGTAATATTAATTTCTCAAATCTATGAGAAATTTTGTATGGTTCATCTAAGTAGCAAAGGATTAATAATTCATATAAATCATAAAGGTTCAGTAAATCATGCATCAAGTTAAGATCCTACTTGCTATTACATTTTCAGACATTATGAGTCAGCAGCTTTATAACTGTAACCATCAGAATTTCAAATGTTAAATGTATTTTTAACACTGCTTAAGACTGCATAAGAAATTATAGAAGGTCACCCTTTTGAAAAATTTACCTGTGCGTGTGTAATTTGATATATGTAACATAATCTATTATGCACATCAGGTTTATATTGTGCAGTTTTATTACATTAAGTGCAGCACAAGCTGCATTTTGTTTCACCTTCTGCCAACAAAGTCACTGACTGAGAGTTGCATTTCCAAGGCAAAGATCTGCCTTCTGAGAAACTTCAAACACAAGAAATACCATTTTTTACTAGATATGTCCAAGGCCAGGCTTTATTGGAGGCACAGCTTTTCTCGGAACTCTGCATCATCTTTAACTGAAAAAGAATTAAGCAGTGTGATCATGAGTCTGGCATCTCAGCCAGAAAGGCCAGGTATTAGAGGGAAGAAGTCAGCCTATAAAAACTGATCATTTTTTCTCATCCATTGGCCTGTCAATAACGATAATCAGAATATATCTGTACATATTAACATTAAAGTGTTTGTATTCACATATGGAGTAACATGTCTATAGAGACTTTTGAATTCTCTTCAAGGAAAAGGAAATTTGAACAAATAAACCAGACCTCTCTATTAAGAAAGGATTAACTTTTCACAAAAAAAGATGTTAAACCCAAGGGCAGCTCATGTAATGCTAATATGATTATTTCAATCTTAAAGAATAACCTTAAATTTCTTCTGTGTAAATTTTGACCTCTGTAACGTTTGGGTATGATAGATTTAGAGTTAAAATGTATTTTGAACCATCACTTCATAGACTCACAGAACCACTGAGGTTGGAAAAGCCCTCCCAGCCCATGGAGTCCCAGCTGTGCCCCATCCCCACCTTGTCCCCAGCCCAGAGCTCTGAGTGCCACCTCCAGCCCTTCCTGGGACACCTCCAGGGATGGGCACTCCAAACCTCCCTGGGCAGCCCCTGCCAAGCCCTGCCCACCCTTTCCATGGGGAAATTCCTGCTGCTGTCCACCCTGAGCCTCCCCTGCCCAGCCTGAGGCCGTTCCCTCTCCTCCTGTCCCTGTTCCCTGCAGCAGATCCCAAATCCCCCCGGCTGTCCCCTCCTGTCAGGGAGTTGTGCAGAGCCACAAGGGCCCCCCTGAGCCTCCTTTTCTCCAGCCTGAGCCCCTGCCCAGCTCCCTCAGCCTCTCCTGGGGCTCCATTCCCTTCCCCAGCTCTGTTCCCTTCCCTGGACACACTCCAGCCCCTGCAGGGCTCTCTGACCATGACGGGTCCAGAGTTGGACACAACACTCAGAATTACAGAATATCCTGCACTGGAAGGGAACCTCAGGGATCTTGAGGTCCCTCCCCAGTGCCTGGCACAGGGGGACAGTGTCTTCCCGAGTCATGAAATAACACGACCAAAGACCAGAAAACTAATTTGATGACAGGAAGTAACTTGGATTAAGATACTCAAACAAATGAAATATTTGGGTTTTAAAAAAGAAGATAATAAAACCTCAAAATTCTTAAAATTTGAAGCTGCTCCTGCAGTGGCTTTGTCATGGTCTTCTTCTGATGGCTCTGTAAATAAAACTGAACAGGGACCAAGCTCTGTGCATGGAACTTCCATTCACTTTGTGTGAAAAGTTGCATAAGTGCTTCAGAACTGGCTACTGGCTCAGAGCTGGGAGAGTTACCAAAATGAATAGTGTGTTGAAGTGAATGCTAGGAGGCCCATTTCTTCAGAGAGAAATTATTTGGGAATATTTATGGTAACCAAGTGAGCAGGTGAGAGTACAGCCATTAAAATGTATTTAGATATTGCACCTTTGAATGTGTGGTTTGACACAGGGCGGCCCAATCAATTTTCCCAGAAGCAAGGCAGAGGGAAGATGTCACATTTACTGTTGAAGAGCAGCACTGTGCACTAAAATACTTGTATGGCACTAAAAGCACTGCTCACATTGAGCCAGGTAAATGCTTCTGCTGCTGATGAAGAACAGTCAGTTATGCTACCTGTAATAAAAACAAGTTAGTCTCCATAGGCAGAAATTGGCTTTATAAATCCATAGGAAGCAGCTCAGTGTTTCTTACATTGTTAGGCAGTGTAAGGCTGGAAAAGGCAAACAGCAAAGCTCTGTGAACGAGGGAAGCTTTGTGGCCAGCAGTAAATGACAACACGGGGACACAGGCAGCTGTGGGAAGGATGTGCTCTCAAACACTGAACTGCATTATTCATGGTGACACTAACTCCCAGCCACTGCTTCACACCAAGGCACAGCCACAGCTGAGGTTCTCTGCACAGGGACAACAAAGGAGTGATGCCCTGCAGGAAATAATTAGGGGAACTAAATAGTCTTAATACAGGAAAGAGACACAACTCGAGGGGTTTATTTTCAAGGGCTCAGGTGATTTGGGGAGTATAAAAAGTTAGAAGACTTAAAAGACTTTTACTAGCAATTATTAGCAGAAGGGGAAAAATGACCTTATGAGGAAGGAGCTGGGGATATTTGGAGTGGTAGGGTGGGAACGAGGTTATAAGGGATATTTATAGTATTAAGCACAGCACAGAGCCATGAAATAATGCTTAGGTTAATAAATACCTGTGTACTTTACAACTGTCACTAGAAGGTTCTGTTGTATGAATTAGACAACAGGGAGAATCCACATACACTTTTATTTTAGTCACAAACTGAGCATTGAGTGTCTTGAGAGGAGGAGGAGGAATCCCCCTCCTAATTATGGTTTAGTGTGTTTGACTTCTGAGTCAAGGAGAAGGATCTCAACATTTTCAGTAACTCAGGTGTGTCCCAACTGCCTGGGAGGAACAAATATTTACCAAGGATACTGTTGACCCGTGCCATTTACCAGTCGTTTTTCAGTCTGGTTGAAGCTTAGGGATTGATTTATTATTAAATTTTTAATCAACACAAATATTATACATAAAATCAAAGAATGGATGGATTCCTTTAGCTCCTGTGCATGCCCTGTGATTCCTTTCACAAGAACCTTTTTGTTGGAACACTGTGACATTACAAACTGGTGTGTGCT
The DNA here is from genome assembly GCA_037013685.1 of Acridotheres tristis. Taxonomy (NCBI): domain Eukaryota; kingdom Metazoa; phylum Chordata; class Aves; order Passeriformes; family Sturnidae; genus Acridotheres; species Acridotheres tristis. The sequence goes on from CM072898.1 coordinate 3,504,828, forward strand.
CAGTGCTGGGAACTGGGGATGGACTGCTTGGGAACAGAGCTAAGGGCCTCTCCATGAGCAGGCAAAAGTAATGTGGAGTTTGTTTAACTTTATTTTAAAATACTGGTAATTTTTCATCTTCTAGTTTTAATGTTGCTGGGTTTAGATATGTGATTGTTTTTTTGTTTTTTAGTTTTTCTTTTTTTTTTTAGTTGTAGTTAAATAAATGACTGAAAAGAAAATGACTGAGCTCAGGGGATGGTGATACTTTTAATAAGTACAAACAGCAATACTTAGGTAAGAAGTTTATTTTGCAAAAATTTTTAATACTTTTAGTGCTGACTTGCTCTATAAAATAAGTTAATGTATCAGAACAGGTAAAAAAGCCTATTCTCCTTCTGGTTGTACATTTTCTTGTCTAAGGTGAAAACAACGTTCAAACTGGAACTCTAATAAGTAATTGACCCTAGTCACTAATTAATAAAAATAACTTATGTGACTTGAGTTATTTTATGTGCAGAGATTTCAATTGGTTCCACTTAAGCTGGCAGATTGTCCATTTTGATCTTATTTTCTTCCATGCTTAATCCGTAAAACCTTATACTCTGGTGGTTTAAGTTGTTTATCAAAGCAAACATCTCTGGACTAGAAGAGTTATGTAAGGATGAACTGTCTTGGTTGTCCAAATTTTACTTTAACTATTCCATTTGATGAGTAGGAAGAATGTGAAAAAGTAGGAAGGGCCCACTGTAGACCAGAGGTGTCACTCTGCTTTTAAAAATAAATTAGAATTATTCAGTTAAAGAAGTTGTCTACTTACAAATATAGTAGTGTGAGTACTTCCAGTAGTGAGTTCCAGCTTCTTGAAGGCTTTTAGTGGGAATTCCCTCCAACAGGTCCCAGAAAATATTTGCAAAATTGTTGCTGTGAACTACAGCAAGAGTTTTCTCCAGCATTCTGGAGCTGGAGTTGATTCTAAACTAAGAGACCAGGCAACAGTTTCCAGAGAATCTTTGTTCAGGCTCACATGAAGCCACTCACTTGTGATGATGAGTAGTGTGCACATGAAGAATTGTTTTGTTTATAAACTCATCACCTCCATCAAAATGTACAGATTCTACAAATCCAACAAATTCATCCACTCTGGAAAATTTCCAGTAGTCAGTGGTAACCAAACCATAATAATGGTAATAAAATGGTTATCTAATGAGATATTGATTAAGCTCTCTGTTCAGAGAATGTGGAATCAAAGGATAGGACAGCAAAAGAAATGGAAATATTTACTTTGTGCCTGACTGCTGTCACTGCAAAGTGCTGAATTTCTCCTCCTCTTATTGATACCAAGCAATTTTGCAAAGCAAAAAGATCTTAAGATTGGGGAACTTTCTTCTCAGGTAAAAACCTGGAGATACTTTTTAATCTGGAGGAGGGGAGGAGAAGAGCCAAGCCTTACATTGGGCTTGTAAATGATATTTTCTGGACAAAGCAGAAGCTGGTATTGACTCTCTTCATCTTGATGGTATTTGAATGCAACTCCTCTGATTTTTGGAATGACTCAGTTTGTTATCCTCTCATTCACTTTGCCTGTCTTCCATCAATCTCCATGATGAAACTAGAGGCAAACTTAACTTGGATCACAGCACTGAGAGGGTCTGATGCCAGGCATCTTTAATGAATCATTGAATAGATGATAAGGGCACATGAGGACAGATTTTCAGTTTATATATGGCTACAGATGACCAAAGTAATTCAAAACTATCTGATATATGTGGCACTCCTTAAGCATCTAGAAGGTTCTGTATGTGCTACCAACTAATTTCTCCTTTCTTTTGTTCTGTTTGAAGATTGCAGAAATCTTCAAAAGGAAATTGTACTAGATTTGTCACTTAAAGTTAGACATTTACAACACTGGAAAATATAGCTTGGATTTTTTATAAAGTCTTGGAAAGTGTTGGAAAAGGCTGAAATCCAGAACTGGCAGCCAGGAGGCTGCTTCTGTCTGTTACTTCTGCAGTGACTGCCTGAGAGATGCCCAGGAAGCCAAAGATCTTTCTGTTCTCTTAGAATTCCTTCTTTCACCAGTTTACTTAAGCATAGTTTAGCTGTAGATTGATTTACAAACTCGGGGCACTCAGAGCTGGAAGCATTCTGTAAATTTTAGCACTGATTTAGTTATTGGCATTCAGCTGTAAGGAAAATTAGGCTGGGCACAACAATAATTAAATAATTAGATATTATAGAGGCTTCCATGCATTTCATTTACTTTTACAGGAAAATAATGTGTTGGTTGCCTTTATATTAAAAAAAAAAAATTCAATTGGTTGCAAGAGAAACCTTCTTACAATATTGGAACTAGATGATCTTCCAGCCTGAGCCATTCCATGATATATGGATGAACATTGGTTAGTGAGGGCACATTTAAGCAGATTAGATGAGCACTCAAACCCTACACTGAATGGATATCCAGCTTGTTAAAGCTCGTTATTGAACTGTTAAAACATATATTACATACAAGTGGAACAGATTATGTAGAATTCCATTGTTGCTAAAACAATGATGGATTAATCACATAGGAACTCAATTATCTCTTGTATTTCATAGATTTCTGCCTTGTATCATCAGTTCATGAATATTTGATATGCCAAGCATGCTTCATTGAAATAACTAATTGCAAATGCTGTGATTTACTGAACAGACTTTACTGGCGTTTTAATAGAAATATCCATTCCAAAGTAATTTGAACACAGATTGTGTGTTTGCTTCTTAGAAATTCCATCCAGTATAATAAATTTGCTGCTTTAATTGCATATTAACCTTTGAGAAATCATACCTCTGGGAAAGCCTCCTACTGGAATATACACTTTCTGAATTTGGTCATGACACACTTGCAGGCAACTGCTGTGGCACAAAAGCATAATTTGCTGTTCTGGTCATGCTGGATCAGACCCTTTAGTCTGCAGGCATTTGCATAAGGCCTCAGCTTCTAACAAAGCTGCTTGTAGACTGAGTTATGTGATAACACTTATTATCTGTTTATTAGCAAGTGGAAGAAGGCCTTAGACTTCACCTGAGGCCTAAAGAATCTCATGGATTTTCTTTGCTGGGAGCTCTTTGTTTTTGTTTTTGTTTTGTTTTTTTTTTTTTTGTTTGTTTGTTTTTTTTTTTCAGGCTTCTCTAAGATTTTCAGATAAAACCTCTGTTTCAAATGGGGGGAAAAAAAATAACGTTGCATTTGAAACTAAAAGCACATGAACATTCCTGAGCCTTGCACGTAGGAAACAATAAACTCTGGAGTCTTGACCAACCTGTAGACTCTGCTGTCTGGTACCTGGTTTTTGTAACAAGGTAAAAGAGAAGCCCCAGCAGCAGGAATTGGAAGAGGGTTTCTCTTTAAAGGCCAGGGGGCCTAGAACTGGCTTTGAACTTGAGAGAGCTCCTATCTCTTTGGCCTCTATCAAAGGTGGTGGCAGTGGCAATCTGATGCTGAATTTATGCCCTTGGAGGTCTGCAAGGTCCCTGACTCCTGTAACCCTCTGGAACTCAGGATTCAGGCTGCTGCAAGATCATTTCATTAAGTTTGGACATGGTGTTTGAGGAAAGTCCTCTTTTTTTACCCAGCTGGATAGAGAGATGCTCAAACACTGCTTTGTATGAAATTTAATGGTGAAACTGCTGTTAATTGCAGTAACATACAGATTATGCTTATTATAAAATTTGCCATCACTGTGAGCAGACTTAAGTATTTTAATTCTTCCTCCACATAATTGAATTGTGACAGTGCTGGTGAGTACCTGTACAGCACTCGGATTTGGGGTGGCAAATGGTGACTGTCCCAGGAGACTTTCTTACAGTAAAAAGAAGAGAGAAAATATGTTCAATTCATAAAGTGTTTGTTGGGGTTTTCCCCAAGTTTTTTACTGCAATTCCTAACAATGTACACTGATTTTTGAGGGAGTCATCCAGACAGCCTGGAATACCTTTTTTCTGGTAGTAGGTGTTAAGTTGTGCAGTGGTTAATTTTGTAAGATTTAAAAAGCTTTTTAAACTTGCTGCTGAAAGTTTGTGATTCTACTCTGCTATTCTCATCTTCATTTTTTTAAATTTTTTTTTAAACTATCAGGACAAAACTGACAGTGACTTTACTGAACTAATTAGCCAAGGGGTTGTGGAGAAGGGATGTTGTCATTAGTGTATTTTACCCCTTCATTCTTCCTTTCTGATGAGTGAAAGGCACTTGGTGGGGCCTGGAGACAAGACATGAAAGATGCCACTACCAACATTGATATTAGAAGGACGTGTGGATGTGAATGGTTGATTCTTTATATTTCCTGCAAGTAAAATTAAAAATAGTAATAATTTGAAAAAGGAATGAAAGACCAATCAAAGCCACATGAAAATCATTCTAAAATATCATAAGAAATGGGACAAAAATTCAAAATATCAACCATATATCTCTATTGATACTGGTTATCCTGTGAGGATACAAGTTGGGAGACAGGCAAAATAGAGGAGAGCCATTGCCATTTGTCTACCCATGAAATGGGTGCATTTTGGGAAGGCAGAGAGGTGGAGGGGGGTCAGCTGAAAAGGAGGTTGTTAAAAGAGAGGGGGACACTGAAAGCTCCAGTCTGAGGTTCTCACAGTGGATTTTCTGAAGTATTATGTTCTGGTGTGCAAATTAAATCTTTTTGGTACTAATCACAGCCCCTTCTCACTTTAAAAAACTGAGTTAATGTGCCAGGAACAAAAGTAACACTGACTAAAGAATCTGCAAGCCTATCATTCTACTGTTATTAAATATATTTAATTAAGAGTAATTATAAAGAAACTTCATTTGATTGTTGGTTGAATGTGTGCCTATTGTGACAGAATACATAAAGATAAATCTACTTGGCATGTAATTAATTCAAACTAGAAATCCAGTAGGTACATGACTACATTGCTATTGTTAGATTAGATTTCTGAGGATAATGAATTTAACCATTTAATTAGCATTTAACCACATATCTAAAAACTATGAGCTACTAAACTTGCTAATTAACTTGTTGCAAATATTTGTTAAATAATTATTAAATATCTAAAGACTTTTGATCAGTTTTTAAGTTCAAGTGTTGAACATGCTTAGTGTTGCATAATGTCATGTAACTCTAGGTTACTCAAGTGCAATGTAGAATACTGTTAGCTGTTAGAATTTAGATCAGATGACTGAAAATTTGTTTTTTGTGTTTTCAGAAAATTGATGATTTCTGATGTCTTCTGAAACCTGATGGCCTGTGTAACCCCAAAGTGAAACAGTTGTGGGCTAAAGGGGATGGCAAGAGAGGGAGGAGAAGGTTGAACCATTGTTTTTACAGTCAAAGAGGTCTCTTGTGGGATTATTTTATTGTTCCTAGGACAGACATTCAGCAAGTTCACAAACATTGGCAGTTCAAAACCCAAGGTTTGGATTGTTTCTGCCAGAAGCAGCTGAGCTGTGTGTGCCCTGTCCCCTGGGAAAGGCGATTTCTGTCGGTGTGAGATGCTCTGTGCCTTCTCTGGAATGTTTTCCTGACAGTGCTGAGGAAACAAACAAAACAAACCTGGTGAGGTTTGTGCTGCTCCTCTGGGGAGGAGGAGAGGTCATTGTGTCTGATCACCCAGCTCTGGGCTCACCTGAGCCAAATGGCTCATGGCTTTTGTTTTCTTGACTATTCCATCCGTGTTATTCAAAGTGGAATTGCTTGAGACTTAGAGATCAATTATGCCAGAATTTGATACAGCCTGACACACCTGGCAAGAATGGAAACCTCATCTGAAGGCTTAGTTGAGAACTAGGCAGACAGAAGGCTTAAATTTGAAATGTTTTGGGTCAAAGATGAACAAAACCCACTCATCCTTCCTCATAACTTGTTGCAAACATTATATTCCATGATTCATTATATCCTATCCAGCAAGACATCCAGTGTATAGATCCTATACTGACTTGTGCAGCAGTCAAGAAGCTCAATTATTTAGCTAATTGAAACATCTCTGTTTTGCCATCCTGTGATAGTGTCAGAACAGTAAAGTTCATAAAGCAACAAAGAAAACCTTTTGAAAAGGGAACATAAAAATAAATCATGGCATGATTGGGTTTAAAGGCCATATTCTTTTGATAATAATTTTTTCTTTAAGCACTAGATTGTGTTTTCCTTCTTTGCCCTTTCCCACTTTTTTACTTGATGGTTGGCAATAGCACCTTCCTTACATGCCTTTGCAGTTTCATGAGTATTCACCTCCTAGTCTGAAAATCTCCAAATCTTTTTGTTTGCACTTACCTCAAAAGTGGAGCATGTAGTTCTAGTCTGAGGTGCCTCTGTAAGGTTTTTAGCTTAGTGTCAGCTGCTTGAAGAAACAGTTTAAAGGAAAACAGTAACATGGTCAACGAGGCAAAATTAATTTTTCATTAGAAAATTGTATAAAATGACCAGCTGAGCAGCAGAACAGATGATGAGTATCTGTCTGTACTCTGTGTTAAATCTGTTGCTTAAAGGTTCTTTTGAGAGGCTTCTGTTGTACAGGTCCCTGGAATTCTGGTCAGGAGAGCTCCATCACTGTCTTCCAGAGCAGGACTCTCTTCCAGAACTTCTCTCAGTGCCAGGAGATTATCCAGCCACAACTCAACGTTAGCAGAGATTCAAGGCATAATGACCCAAGAATTTTTTTTTTTTCTAACATGTGTAGCAGATTTGTGCTCTGGATTTAGTTGTTGCAGACTTTTTTAGGTGAGCCTGGTAATGAAATACTTGTAAAAATTGAGAGATTTCTTTGCCAAGAGAAGAATATTGGTGTGTGAAATGTTTTTATTTTTATTTACTGCCTCAGACAGTAAAGTAGAATTGCAGGTCTATGTTTTTTCCCTGATGGTTTGCATGCCACGTCCTGGAAAATCTCTCTTGAGAGAGAGAAGTGGGAAGAGAGATTAAACATCCTGGAACAGTTTGGATCCTCTTGCTGGTATTTAAGGAAATTCAGGTGGCACAGTGATATGTGCTGGGCCCCAGGGTCACAGCCAAACTTCAGCTGTAATGGGACATATTTGTTCTGTGTTTTGATGGGGGTTTTCTTGTCCTGTAGATGTGGTTGTTGGTTTATCTTTGGGTGCACCTGAGAACTGGACTCCCCTGTCCTTAAGATCCACTTCCTTGCAGCAAGTAGCAGTGCAAGGTGTGCACTGCCAGTGGTAATTTTATTTCTGGTGGTAGAAGAAATCAGAGCATAACAGCTTTTTGTGTGTGGGAATACAGTAATTTTCCTTTTGTTTTCCTAATTTTCGAGAAGCACAGAATCATGGGATGGCCTGGGTCGGGAGAGACTTTAAAGCTCATTCCAAGCCCCTGCCATGGGCAGGGACACCTTCCACTAGAGCAGGTTGCTCCAAGCCCCATCCAACCTGGAAATGAAAACCTGCTTCACTTTAATGGAAAGACTGAGACTGTGTTATAATTAAGTACCAGTGCCCTAACCTTTTACTTGTGGGATTCCAGGTTGTTATAAAATTTCTGCTAAAGACTGAGTTGTTAAGTGCAGTAATATTGTATTTCTTCTTTTCTAATCTTATTTAAAATAAAATGAAGTTATGCTTAAATATTTTCAGTGAAAGAGAATATGAACTTTTTTTTGTAAGTTAAGAATACTGAGGATTTCTGTTTTTATATGGAAACTAAAGTCTCAGTAGCCAAAATCACTACTGTGTCCTATAGACTTCAGTAAAGCATTAATTTATGTTCTCATCTTACATATCTTTAATCACTGAGAATAGAAATTTTACTTTATACTTTCTTTAATCTTGCTTTTTTCCTTTCTCAAGGGTTGAATTTTTTTTTTACCCTTCCCAATTTTTTGTCTTGTGTTCAGCCCCTCCTTTATGCCCCTCCTCTCTTTTGTTAGCTGTATTCCATGTTGCCCACTTCCTGATCTACTGTGATGCTGCCGTGTTCTTCCTGCTGTATGAACTTGTAAATACACTTCAACAAGAGAGGGGCAATGATGAGCTAAAAGACATTAATAATATTTGTGTTTTCCAGATAAGAGCTGATGAAATTGCACCAGTGAAAGTCGGAAAAACAGAGAACAGCTGATGTTTGGTGTGATGATAAAATTAGTGCTGGTGTCAAGGCTTATTTTCAATCAGGAAATCCTGAACCAGTTGTGTCGTGGCTTTTTCTGGCTCCAGTGGGGTTGCATTGTACACAGTTCTTGTGAAATCTGCAAAGCAGGGAAGGGTGGTGCTCTCTGTAAATACCAGACAAACACTTGATGCTGGATTTGGTGCAAGTCAGAGAATACCTCTCACGTGTACATATATATATATATATAGATATATATGTGTATGCCAATTCTCACACAGAAGTCTGTAACCTAATCTGGCACTTCAAAAATAGTAAGCTTTTGTACAAGTGCTGTACTTTCTGTTTAGTTCTGCATGCTGGGCTGTGATTTTGTGGGAAAATTAGCCAGGTCTGAAAGTAATTTGACAATCTTCTGGGAATTCTACCTCTAGAGCATGCAGGAGTCAGGATCCTTGGGTCAGTCTAAAGCCATGTATGTAACACAGGCATTCCTGCCTTGGGTATCTGATCCTAACATCAGCTCCAGAGCTTCCTGAGCATGGCTCATCCCTCTTCCTTAAGTCAGTTTCTAGTTATTATCTTTACAAATTTGTTGCCTCTTTATGGTTCTCTCTCTTTTTTTTTTTTTTTTTAGTAAGCCTGAAAAATGCAGGGGTTAACATTGTCTAAAAATCTCTTTCTAGATGGAACCAATAAGGATTTTGACTAACAGGTTTTTGTTCTTAATTCAGTGCCATGTAAATTCAAGGTAACCAGGGAAACCAAGAGCTTGCTATCCTTATATACTTTGCAGAGTGCTTTCTGGAAATAGTGTTCTCCAATCTGTCATGATCAGTATTCTTTGAGAACACAATAAATGAAAATAACACAGGTAAGAAGCAAGAAGACAGAATCATCTTATTGTGCAAGTAATCATGCAGTGCTCAAAACTTATCATTTTGTTACAGATTTACTGGGAGCACTGGAAAATTACTAGATGGAAAAAAACCTGGTGAATGCATGGTAAAATAGGGTGTGTCACAAATTCAGCCTTTTTGAGCAGTAGCACAGGTGCCTGGAGAGATGCAAATAAAAATGCTCTTCATTAGGAACCAGCTTTATCCCTAAATTTGGGTGCAGTAACCAACATGCACTCTGTTCTGTGGGTTTCCTCACTCGTGCTGTGTGAGGAACCCTCACACGTTTCCTCCCACTTTGCACATGGGAGCCAAGGGGGGCAGATGCTTCACTTTTTTCCTGGTACATGGAGTTGTAGAGCAGATCCTCCTTTCCTTCCCTCCTGAATTTAGGGTGGCATAAACTAGGGGCAAGTATGGCCATGTGGAGTCTTGATGGAGGGCATGATGGATAATAAATACCCAAAGCAGGGACCCTGTACAGAGTGGTGTTGCTGACTTTACATCTCTGTGATGCTTTGTGGTCCCTGGGTGAGTGGAAGTGTGTTCTCAATGCAGGCAGATTTGTGCATATAATAAAGTGTAAGCATTTGCTGTATCAGAAACATAAAGTGCACTCATGCTTAGATATTGGTCTAAATTCAGATTCTACCTAGTCAGTAATGCCAAACCAGTAATAACACCGATTTTATTTTTTTTTTAGGGTGTGGTATGTGATTAACAAATAAAAGAATAAATCTTTACCTGCTTTTAGAAGCAAGCTTTTTGTTTAATATATTATTCCTGAACAGCCAGAGGCTGTTTTTCATGGTGGACTTCAGGAATAGCCTTCCCCATGTAGGTAGTGTTGCTTCCAAAGCAGTGGCAAATGAACTGCTGGGATCTGACATTTAGATTTCCATCTCTCTGCTATTAACAGATATGTGCTTTACTGTCTCTAAAATTAATTGTGAATCCTATGAAGAAATGTAGAAAATGTTTCAAAACAAATTAAAAATTAACGACAAACCAAGTCAGATTTTTCATTTGTGGCTTGTATTCTTTCACCTCCAGAAAACTAGAAGCCATCAAAGAAAGCAAGCATTAGATTCTAATTTGGAGTGACTTATTGGAGGAAAATAATCACTAAAAATCTCTAATGATATTTTTCTGACAGCTCCCTAATTCTTACTCGTTGCTAGCAAAAGCTGCATCAAGCTTGCTGAGAGCCCTGGTTCTCACCTAAGTCAAAGAAATGCATGGCCTGTGATCATTTAGAAGAAATGATACCTTTGAAAACCCAGCTGGAGATGGTTTTTGGTTGTTTTCTTGGTTTTAGTTTTTTTTGGTTTTTTTTTTTTTTTTTTTTGTGTGTTCTTGCAGCATGTGGTAGAATCACAGCTGCTGGTTCTGCCCTTCATATTCTGTTGCATCCATTGCCCAACAGCAATAAAGAATAAGTAGGCAAAAATAGTATGTCTTACTCATATTGTATTTGAAAAGAAAATCCAATACAACCCAGTCATTCAGTCAATTATTTGTGTCTGTATGTGCCAATCAATGTCTTAGTTATACCAAAATGAGGGGTTGTATTTTTTCACTTTAAATTGTCTTCACTTGTTAAAAAATAAGAGGTTAAAAAGGGTCTGTGAAGTTAATTTCCCATGTGGAACTGCTGTAAATTATGACAGCAGTAAGTAGGAAACATGTTTTTTCATTAATCTAATATTAATGAAAGGCCACCTTCTCTGAGTCTTGCTACCTTTGTTCATGTTTAATAGATGTGTTTGCACTATTTGAAGTCCTCATTTGCATCTGAAGATGCAAAGGGGGAGCACCCTTCAGTAGTGTGCAATGATCTTTTCTTCTGACGAACAAAACAGGGGCCAAAGAAAGAATTTCAGAGCTGAAATCACACCTGCCTTGTCACAAAGATACAAGTTGCTTAATTAACTGCTGGAAAGATTCCTGATTTCCGTGGTTCATGTAAATTCCAGTCAGATCTGCTGAGTTGGGCAGGGCAGTATAACCCAAGGTACAGTGCACAACCACAATTAAGAGTGAGCTCCATTTGTTTGGGGCTGCACATCTGCATCTATTACGTGTATTTAGGATTGGGCAGCAGAGCTGGGAAAGGGAATGGAGCCCCAGGAGGGGCTGAGGGAGCTGGGCAGGGGCTCAGGCTGGAGAAAAGGAGGCTCAGGGGGGCCCTTGTGGCTCTGCACAACTCCCTGACAGGAGGGGACAGGAGGGGGGATTTGGGATCTGCTGCAGGGAACAGGGACAGGAGGAGAGGGAACGGCCTCAGGCTGGGCAGGGGAGGCTCAGGGTGGACAGCAGCAGGAATTTCCCCATGGAAAGGGTGGGCAGGGCTTGGCAGGGGCTGCCCAGGGAGGTTTGGAGTGCCCATCCCTGGAGGTGTCCCAGGAAGGGCTGGAGGTGGCACTCAGAGCTCTGGGCTGGGGACAAGGTGGGGATGGGGCACAGCTGGGACTCCATGGGCTGGGAAGGATTTTCCAACATTATTGCTTCTCTGCCATTTTACATATGGAACAGGAAAAGCAACAATTTTATGTACTAGGTAGTAAATGGGTAGAATAGTCACTTTCTTAGCACTGCTCCATAGGAGCACTGATTGCTTTTTCACCCCATGTATATCTGAAACAATAACAAAGCAGCTTGGAAATCTACTTGGGTATTTTTAAAGTGCACAGGAAATGAAAAAACAACTTGTTGTTATCCTTTCCCACCCAGTTTCTGTGATTCTGTTATTGTGGCTGACCTCCACACAGTACTTTGCTGCTGTTAGGGTAATTAGAGCATTTAAGTTTATTAGTGCATTACCTAATGGCCAATTAACATCTTGTAGCATATGAAGGGTAGTTTAGATGCCACTAGTTTCTTCTTGATGCACTTTTAAATAATTTTCTTTTGCCATGTCTGTGCAGGTGCTCTGAATGCCCTGTTGGTAAGAAGTCCATTAATGTCCAGTGGGTTTAGACTTGTCATGTGGGACTTGGAACAAGGGCCATAGAAATGTGGCAGTCTGTCTATATCCTGCTGGATGCTGCAATTGGAGCAGGAGGTTGATATTCCTTTTGGGAAGGTGTTCCATATTTATTTCAAAGCTGCAGGCAGAAATTACCTATTTTCTTTACAGACTTACTCATCCCCATCATAAGTGGTATCTTCATTTTCAAAGTGTTGATAAAAGATAAAATCTTGACCTTTTAAATGAGACTTCTTAGTCAGCTTAGTGAATTTGTTTTCACAGTTTGGTGTATCAGAAATAAGTGATGGCAATATTCTTTGCAATAACAAACAAAATGTGAGTTTTGCAACAGTTTCCCATGTTTTTCCAAGGTATATTGACTTGACACAAACCAGCCTCCACACATAGTTGTCACACAGGAAAATGCCACATCATTACTGCCTTTTCCTCCCCAGGCTGTACTTCTCTTTTTATTATGTGTAATGTTCTGGTATTTCAATCTATATTTTAAATAAAAAGAAGTAATTTAAATACACATGTCAAATATTAAATCTTTCTTATGTAAATTTCTGTTTAAGTATTAATTTTTTTAGGTAGGTTTGGGTAGGTTTCTTGCACGTGTTTGCCATTGAATTTTGAGAATAATGCTAATTTTGAGGTAAGACATGATGTACTATGTAAGAAACCTTGTCTAAATGATAGCACTCTAAAAGAAATATAATGCTAAATACAAACCTACAATTTGTTTAATAAATCACATTTGTAGCAATTTTACAAATCATCATTCCTGTAGAGAAGAAATCAGCTATGCCCTTTTCACATGGCATGTTAAAATGTCTCTTTTTTTAGCCAAACCATCTCATTTTTTTGCATTCCACCCCTTCAGATTCCCATTCCTGGGACAAGCTGGAGTATAAAGAACACAATTTTACAGGTTTGATGGAGCAAAAGTGCTGCAGTTCCCTGCAGAAGAGCTCCCTGACAGGTGCCCTAGCTATTCCTTTCTGGAGAGTTTATCCTGTGCTGTTCTGGGATGTGGTTGGGAATGCTGTTCCCAGGAAACACGTGCTCACTTTCAGAGTATCATTGGTGGCACTAAAGCTTTGGGGCCAGTAGAGATCTCAGCCAAGGTTTTTGTAGGAACATTGTGTGTGTTCACTTTCCTGCAGGTAACACAGAGGGAATTTAAGAAATATCATGCAAAACAACAGCAGCAGACATTATTAAAGTAATGCTGGTAAGATGAACTTTAGTTATGTGCCAGAAAAAACAGAACAAGGACAACTACCATGTAAAGAAACTTTTAGCTGTTTCCTGTGCAGTATTTTACACTCAGCCTGCATTTCCATATCTCTGCAGGTCAGTAAAAGCCCCTCCTTGTGCATCACCAACCTCTTTGACTGGGTTTGTTTTGTAAGATAAAATTTTTTAAGTGCTCACCTCATAATAAACAGGAGGGTTGAGGCACAGAGGTATACAATAAATCCTGTGAGTGGAATCACATGCCTTACCATTCTAGATATTCTTGTGATATGAGTAAAAAAAAAAAAAAAGGAGAAAAAGGGTTGTAAAGCATGTAAAGGAAAAATAAAAACAACTTGAAGTTGAAAACTGTGATTGCAGAGGTGGGTTGTGCTTCTGTGTACTGAGAATGAAAGGCAGCACGGAGGAAGTGAGAGAGGCGGTGCTGCGTTGGCCCCTGGGACTGAAGGAGACCCTGGGAGCTGTAATGAGGCACCAGAGCTCTGATCGCAGGTGATAAACTGTAAAGTGGAATATTAACTTCCCGGGATTTGAATAGAATCAGGCTGAGTGAATAATGAGGCATTTCAGTAACAAGTGAGTGGTTGGCGTTTGAGCCAAGCCCTGTGAGTTCCAATAAAACATCCAGTTAAATTTGATCTCTCTACTTAAAAGAGGGGAGAGTAGGGAGGCAAAGAAGAAGAAAACACTACAGAAACTGTCACAGCACATCTGGTCTGCAGCTGGGCAATTAATTCTGCCATAAATAAGAAATAAGTTTGGCTAGCCTGGTTCGATAAACAGGTCCCTGGGTGGACAATAATGGAATATATTCAACAACAAGGAAACAAGTGAACAAGGATAGGAGATATTCAAACCCAAACAGGGACTTCACCCCATCATGTTCCATCCTAAGCTGCAGCCTGGACAGAGAGCTGGGTGGGCTGAGAGCCCAATTAATCAGCTGTCTGAGCTGGGAAATTCCAACCCCCTCTATCAGGAGGGTCCAGACAATGAACCAGGCTCCTGTTGCAAGGATCTCTGAGAGCTCCTGTTGTTTCTGTCTCCAACCAACAACTCCACGTTAACAAGCAACCACCAAACACCAGACAAGCAAAACAGCCACATTCTTTCTGTAGGCAAAGGAAAACATCCATTTTCCTAGGATTCTACACCTGTACCATCCTGCCTTGGAGAAGAACCATAAAACTGCAGCTGGATCTTATTTTCTTTTTGCAGTAGATAAACGTTCTCATAGTCACTTGAAAAAAACGAACCAACAACTTTCTGTAGCTGTTAGTTGTGCATTCCGTGAAGATATAAAGCTTTGCCCTTTTTAGCTGGGTAATTTGCACTGGGTTAAACTCTCCTGTGGCTTCCCCTGCTCTGTGGTTTGTCACAGCAGACCACTGTGCTTCCTTTGGAGCCATTTCACCATCCTAATTCAATTTGTGGTCAGGCTTATTTAGCTGTTATTTGCTTCGTAGAACCAAACGTTTGAGAGTTTGGTGTCTGCTCATGAGTGCACTAAAAGAAACTGCTTTAATTAAACAAAAATTGAAGTTTGTTCTGTGGTTTGAAGTGCAAACATTATTACCAACTTCACCAGTCACTACTTATTTTAATAGAGAGGTATAACTGCAGCAGTAAATGCTTAACTCTAAATTGCACATTTTTATAAAGGAGACCTGTTCAGTGGGAGTTCTTTGTGTTTCACAGTAAAGGTTGAAAAGTTCTTTAAAAATGTAGACTGAAGTAAAAGTTACAATTTTTTTGATTGAAGTTTATTTTTGCTTTGAATGGAAATGTCTCTACTGTTCTCTTAAAAACTCTCTGAAAACTGTCTCAGTCATGGTTTGGGGTGGTGTTTCATTTCAGAAAAATAAGGATTTTTTTTATACTGACATTATTTTAATGCGTATCTAAAATTTTCAGAAGTACTTAAAAAATCTTTGTTTTTTAAAAACACTTATAAACTGATTATTTGAGAGACATTTCCCAGATGTGGCTTGAGGCTCAGCTGTTTGCATCCAGGTGATTATCTGCACTAGGAGCAACTTGGAGTGATTTTTTTTTAAATGGAAACAAATCCGTATTCCTAAGGAGCAGAGAAACCATTCTAATGTTCATTTGGTTTAAGGGATGGAAAGAAACAGGCTGTGCAGTTACTGAAAAGAGCTATTTATTCATGAAGTTATGATCCTAGGAGCTCACTGAAGCCCATATAGTTTTTATCCTTCTCTAGTGTGGGATTTATCTATTTCTTGCAATTGAGTTTTAAGTGATAATATTGTGTTTGTGGTAATATTGTGCAGAGAGCTGGCATTTGGGTTAATGGTGAGGACGGTCCTAACCAGAAGTGCAGACTGAAGCAAAGCTGTGGAAAGCTGGAAGAATGGCTCCAAGGATAGCAAAGGAAAAAAATCCTCCAGGAGGCTGGATAAAATGATTGCTGCATTCCAGACGAGTTGCTTAGTTAGGCATCTAACACTTTCTCAAAAAGACAAATAAGTTCCATAATAGCCACTTGAAGAGATGGAGCACAGCATGCAGATTAAGACATGTTTAAACACTGAATTTAAATATGCAAATCACGGGCTGAACATAAGCTGCTGTTTCTACTTTTCTGGGGGTTTGTTTAGCTTAAAAACACACAATAGGCAGTGATGAATTAGTGCACCCAAGGGCAGGGTAATGCACTGTGCCCCTGAGGGATGGGGGTCCCTGGAAGAATATTAGGATAAAGATCTCTGCTTACCAGGGGTACAGGACCTTGAGAAAGGGTCCTACCTGTTTCCTTTCTTTTCCAAGGAATTTAGCAAGCTGTGAGAGGTCAGAATCCCTGCTCCACTGCCCCAGCCCTAGCTTTTGTCCTATAGCTTGTTTTGTGCTCCTAATGTTAGGATTTTATCAGAAATTTCATGTTCAATAGAGATATTTTAGCAATAGAAATAAATCAATAACTGTTTTAATTTCAAGAAGTTAATATTTTCTAATGATAATTCTATTCTATTGAATTTCTATTGAAATTACTGGTACCCTAAGTACAAAGTACTCTGCAGCAATTGAATCTCCTTCAAGACTTCCTTGAAGAGGAGATTGTTTCCCCTTGTAATGAAAACAGTGCTTGGGAAGACCAAAGGGATTCCAAAAGGATTGGTTTGGTCCTCAAAAAGGGATTTTGCAAAGAGGTCCTTTTCACTTGGCAGTGCAGTCCTTTTCTGCATAAGCAGCAAGAGTAAAAATCTTCTAGGAATTGAAGCAGCACTGCAGGTATTGGCTAAATATTTTTAGCCAATGAGAATAAAATAGAGAAATAAAACCAAATACTTCTTTGTAAACTTTGTTTATAAATCCAGAGTTTTCCATGTGTTACCAGATGTTTAATTTGCCATGTCAGCTCTTGACATTTTTCTGATAAGTATGAAAGATAAATCTATCACATTTTTTCTTTTTAACTGCAATTGCATTTTCAGCATAGGATGCACTGAAATAATAGATTGCTTAGCAAAGTAAACATATGAAAATGGTGTTTAGAATTTCTGTGTAAGCAGTAATTAGGGAACTGCTTGTCAGTTTTACAGCATTGTGAAATATTGTGGCATATTGTGACT
This sequence comes from Acridotheres tristis, assembly GCA_037013685.1. Lineage (NCBI taxonomy): Eukaryota > Metazoa > Chordata > Aves > Passeriformes > Sturnidae > Acridotheres > Acridotheres tristis. Next base: position 3,521,620 of record CM072898.1, read on the forward strand.
TTATTTTTACAGAATCTGTTACATACCTGTCACGTTAATTCAACTAGAAAGCATTCTTTATGACAATTCATATAATATCATAAAGGCAGCCAGTCATGTTTGTAACTGAATCATTGCATGTCTCAATGTTGAAATTAAATTGGAAAGGAAAAAGAGAGTGCAAGAAGATTAAGCTCAGTATAAAACACATTTTAAAGGATGCAGATTTTATTTTGCCATTCCTCTTGCAATCAAAATATTTTTAAGATGTGAACTTGCTTAATTAGACATATCTACACAAATTAATATTTTGTCTAGTGTTGACAGAAGTGATCACATGAACAACAAGATAATACCCAGCACTGATGAAAAAATGTAAAACTTTTATTATTGTTCAGTTCCTACAGGGCAAGATGGATTTTTAACATTTTTTCAGTGACTGTGTTAATTCTTTGTTGGTCCATATTTACTGTTGACCAAAATGGGCTCGTGGCTGTTCTCTCATAACAAGATGTAAGGTTTTTAAGTAACTAGGTTTAATTTTTCTAAGTAGTTGGATGTACCCCTGCAAGTTCTATGCTATTGGAAATCATCTAAGGTTTGAAACACGAATTTCACTTGCTGACCTTGTGAACTGCAGGCTCAACACAAATGAGAAGGAGTGACCATTTATTTCTTAGTTTGGGCATTTAGATTTCTGTGTTTTGGGGTTTTTTAACCTTTCTCAGGCATTGCTTGGAAGGAATCCAGTTTGTGTGATTGGTGTCTCAAGCCTATCTCCTTATAATAAATATGATTAGGTCTTATCTGTGCATCTTATTTCTTTTGTTTCCATCATTTACAGTTGTTTTTAGCAGTCAAAGAGCACCAGGTGTCAGCTCAAACATTTTTACTTGGGCATATCTGTGTCATCTTATCTGCTAGGGCAGGGACAATAAAAGGGTTTACAACATTTCTGTGAAGTGGATGTTCTGGAAAAGTGGGCTTGCAATCTCTGAGGCTGCTTTAAATAAGTTATTTGACTTTGTTGTGTCCTCCCAACGTGCTGGAGTTGAATTACCTGGAGTTACACACAGCTGGTGCTGCTGGGCAACCTTATCACAGTTTCTAGATGGTTATTTCCCTCTGTATAGCAGTTATAATTAATACTGTGTAGTGAAGCATCCCTCTACTGATTTGTTTTTATTAACATGGCCTAGAACAGTGATAGTCAATATCATTAAATATTTTTTATCCTTCTTAGATAAAAGTAACAGAGTGGATATTAATTGAACAAATAAAAAGGCTTTATGAAACATTGTTATGTGGATATCTATATACTTTATTCCTCTCTGAAATGGTGCAGATTTTTTCCAATAATGTTTACCACAAGCTGAAGTGTTTTTTACACCAGTTCAAAACAGAAGTTGTTAATAACAGTGATAGTATCTACTAAAAGGAGCTATTGCTCACTTAAAGGTACTTTAATATTCAAGATTACTTTTTGCTTTGCTTCTTGGTTTTATTTCCAACTTTCAGATTCAATTTTTAAGTCTTGCCAATGTTTTCAATTATAGCAGAGTTGGACTTCTGTTCCTTGTTCTGTGTCCATTCCCATCCTGTTCCAAGGGACACAAGCTGATTTCAATGTTGTATTAATGAACAAGAGAAGTACTTGGGAAGTGGGGACTGTGGTATTATTTTCTAAATTAAACCAGTAGATGTACTTCTATTTATATTTTATTTGACTGTGCTTGCTATGTGCTGGGATGTTCAGCATATGCACCCAGCTTCAATTGGACAGAATACAATCTTAATTAAATGATTCTGGAAAAGCTGGTAGCTGTACTTTTGGGTTCCAATATTCTTGTTTTTTTCTGTCTGATTCATATATTTGAGACAGTTTTTTGTTGGCCAAGTGGGAAATCTTAGGAGATTATGACTGCTGACTTTGAAGATCCTAATCCTGTAACAACTGATTTTGATGGCTCCTCGATACTAATTACTGCTTAAGCATTTGCTCTCTTTTATGAATCATTAAATAATAAGAAACCATGAATAAAAGTGGTGTGGTTTTCAGTTTCAGCTGAATGTACTCTCTCATAAATGCAGATAAGTTTTTTTCCATTTTGTTATGTAGTCTTCGCCACTAAATGATGCAAATATATTCTATATCATAGAATGACTTAGGATGGAAAATACCCCTGAGATCTTCAGCCCTGATGTTAACATGGTACTGGTAAGAATGCATTATATATATATATATGTATATGTATATAAAATATGTTCTTAATATATTCTATATTAAGATAGAATTAAGATAAAATTAAGATATATGATATATTCTCTATCATATATATAATGTATTATATATATGTGGATATATTTCTATATACACATCCGTATCTTATTTTTATATATATATATATATATGTATGTATGAGTTACTTACAAGAGGAACAGTGCATCTGGTGAGTTTTGGTTAATTCCTCATTTTAAGTTGCAACCCTAGGACTGAAAAATCACTTCTCCTAATTTAGGCTATTTTAAAATTTTTCTTAAAAGGAATGCTTGAGATTTTTTTCTGTGTGAATGGGGAAAACCCACCAACAAAGAAGCACTCAACACACACACACTCTCCTCTGGCAAGATTAATGTCAAATGAAAATTGAGAAACTAAGTCACCCTGCAGATATTTTGAGATGTGGCTGTCCAGGGATATTCGCTGTACATGAGGGGAATGATTGGAGACTGAAAGTCTGGTTGAAATGACAGCCCACATCAGGAATTCTTTGCAAAATTTCTATTTTATCTCTTGATAGTTGTTGAAGAAAAGATGTTCTAATAAGGCAAAACACTGGTCTTCTGACAACGTGGCATTGTCACAAAAATGTCTTTTCCATTGTATTTTTTGGGAAGGATGCTTTGGGCTGAGTTCAGATGTATCTCTTGGCACTCCAGTGGGGGAAAAGAAGTATTGAGAATGATCTATTTCCTGGTTTCTGTTGATGAGGAAGGGGATAAAAACTGGATTACACAAATTTTGCTTGGTCTTTACTCACATGCTACTGCTCCCCTGAATTGTACTTTGTTTATGTTAAAATGTTCCAATGCCCTTTTGTTCTGGAAAGCCAAAAGAGCTGCACCAAGTCCACAAGGATGGAGGTTTCCAAGCAGAGTGAACTACAGAGATCTAGCATTCATTTTTTAAAGTGAATTAAAATGAATTTAAAATTTAAAATTTCATTTTTTGGGGGTCTCACTCTAAAGTGACAGTGCAGATGAAGTTTTCCTAGAGAAGAAATGCCCCCACTGTGCTGGTGTAGGAAAAAAAAAAAAGGGATTTGTGTTCTTGTCAATGGGTGGAGAGGGATTTAGGTACGGATGTGAGCTGGCACTCCGTGTGACCAGAGTGATGGCATGGGAGTCATTGCTGGGAAGGAAAAATAAATAACTCAGCATTAGAGGGGGTACTTCTTCCCCAGCTCTGAAAGAAAGGATTTAAGCTTGATGGGAAAAAATTGCATGGCAATACTCACTATTTTCAGTACTTGACAGTTCTCATTGTTGCCAGGAGTCCCATTTCATGTGTTTTATAAATATTTCAAATCAAGGTCCCTTAGATGAAGATATTAAGATGCCATCATTTCACAGCAGAATGTCACTGGTGACAGGTAATTTTGAAATGTTCCAAACAGGTTTTCTTCTTCTTTATAATTTTTCTTGTTTTTCAGTATTCCTAAATCCTCCCTGATTCCTTTCACACTTCTATCTTCCCAGTCAGATTTCATAAAGAGGGTGGCAGTGGAAATGCATATTAAAACACTCTTGAAATTTAAGCATTAAATGAAATAGTGTTTGAGTATTTTACTGTGATTTTTTCATGTACTAGCCAGTACTTTTCTGGACTTTATGATTTTTTTTTTTTTTTTTTCACTTGAGGATAAATTCTTGATATATAAGGCGAAGAGAGAAAATAATTTCCCTGACCATAGGAATGTTAAGGCAACATTTCTTAATTTAGTGTAAGGTCTCACTAGATGGATATCTTGTAGTGAAAAGTAAACCGGTTCAAAGTAATTTAGCCTTTAATTTTCTAGGAGTTTTGGATTGTGACAAATGGAATACTCTCATTTTTCATAAGTTAAGTATGTAATTAGAACAATTTCACACATCTTTATTTTTGGTTTTCAAGAAGCTCTGATTTTGTGGTGTAACTAATGGCAGAGTGTAGAAGGATTACAGTGGATTAATTTGCAGCAGCTGTTGTAACAACATCCTAATAGTTCCCAAGTATAAAGGTAGGACCTGTTTATCTCTTTTTAATTTCTAAAGTATATATCAGCTGCTAATAAATCTGTGATGTCTAGCTAGCCACAAAAGATGCTTCAGATATAAATTGTCTTTTATAATTAACTAGCTCTGTGATGCAGATGATTTTGACCCACCTTCTGCAAAAAAAAATGATTATATGTTTGCTACTGTGTTATTCTTTCACGTTAGAGTACAAATTTCACTGAAAGTTTTGACATAATAATTTTCTAGTGTACTTCCTGAATGTGTGTTGTTAAGAGAATGAAGAACATACTGAAGTTCTGTATGGAAGGATCTAGATTTGAAAGGTGGGATTATCGGGTTTGAAGCAATCACTGAATCACAGAATGGTTTGGGTTGGGGGGACCTTTAAACCCAGCCAGCCCCACCCCTGCCATGGCAGGGACACCTCCCACTGTCCCAATGTCCAGCCTGGCCTGAATAATCCCAATTCTCTCAGCCTTCCATCTGAAATGATCATTAGGTCTGGTGCCACCAGTCACATACAGCAATGAAATATTCCTTTCTTACATTTATGAAGATGCATATAAAATAAGTTACCTTGTCCTTACAGTTTCTCATCTGAAACTGTTCTAAAAGGTGGTCCAGATGCTGATAGCTCTGATTGTAGAAAACTGTTAATTTCCAACTGAAATCTATGAACTCTAATTTGCCTTGCTCTTTAAGGCAAACAGTTCTTCAATCCTTTAATTTGCTGCATCCCTTTCTTCATCTCTCCTCTAACTTGTCAAGGCTGTGCTGGTAACACCCCAGAGTCTTAGAGCATCCTCTGCAGATGCACCCACGGAGCCCTGGGGACCAGCAGCCCCAGCTGGCACTGCAGGCAGGGAGGGTCTCTGTGCTGGGGCTGGCCCAAGGGGACAGACAGAAACAGGAGAAGTGAGCCTCTGCCACGAAATAGCTCCAAGGGGCTGAGCTCTGCCTGCTCACCTGTTTCATTGGCTGTCCTGGCAACAGCAACAACAGGAAAAGGAGTAACCAAAGACCAAACAGCTGTAAACCATCCTGTCTGTGTGGCAGAGCAGTGACAGGATGTGCACACACCTATCACGGGTCATGCCCGTTTAACATCTCTGCTGAGGCAGGAACAAACCAAGGTCATTTTCTGTTTGCCCTGTTCTGTTTGAAATCATGTTTTGGCAGTACACTTTTCCATAGGATTGATTCCAATACCTCTAGTGAATAAAACTTGCTTTTAGCATTACAGCTTTGTGTTTGAGTTGTGCAAACATGGTTTGCAGCAATAAGGGTGTTTTGCAGGGATGGCTTCTAATGCATCCATCTCCCTTTTCTCCACAGCCATTTCTGATTGATGAGATCTTTGGTGCAGCCTAGGATTTTTCTTAGTTAGCTGAATCCTCTTGGCTTTTTTACTTATGGCTTTCATTCCCACTCTGTATCTCCAGTCATGGAGATAATCCTGTTCATTTGCCATGATATCTCATTTCTGCTCCTTATTGACACTGGTCCTAACTTTGTTTTAGCAGTGCTCATCTGTTCCTGTGCCAGGGTAATACAAAGAAAGTAGTAAAAAGATGGGTTTCAAGGATAAAGTTGATTCTTTCATTTCAGAGCATGGTTACGATATAATTTGACATTTTTCATCCTAAATAACATTAAAATCTCTGTCTTCTTTTTTTTTTTTTTTTTTTTTTCTCCTGGTGTCTGAGTGCTTTTAGCTGAATGTAAAACAATGCAATATGCAAGACATGCAACTTTCAGGCCATAAGTCAGTCAGAATAACAGAAACCTTCTTTTCCTACGTTGCTGCCATATAATATATTAATATAGATGTCATATTTAGAGAAAATTCACTTCCTTTCTGGTTGAATTGTTATCTTCGAAAATATTAATGCTCCAATTTACAGAAAAACTCAGCTACTTAAACAGCATAATGCCCTGTAAGCACTAAAATAACATTCAAAGATCTTTGCAACCAGTTCTTTCATGCAGGTTTGGTGCATCCTGACTATGTATTTTGTTTTGTCTCCATGGTCAACACATTGTTCACCATAATTTAAACAGTGTCAGAATTACCTATTGAGATACAGATGATGAAAAGGAAAAACCAATAAAAATTGAAAATGGAAAAACAAATAAATTAGTAGTTCCAAGGCTGTCATTAATGACAGATTTCTCTGTCAGCTCAGTCTTTTCTCTGTTGGGCAGGGTAGACTTTTGATTCTGAGGGTAATTAGTGCAATATTGTCAGGATGTCTAAAACCCTCAGGGTGGAAACCATGAACTCACTTTGTGCATGAAGCAAAGAGTTCATGTGTTTCTGATGTGTGTTTGGGTCTTTTGGGGAATATTTGCTATGTAATGTGGTGGTGGCTGTGTGCTTTGGGGAGGGCTTGGGGGTCACTTTTTGTTTGTTTGTTTGCTGTAAAACTCTGTTTCAGCTTTGCCATCTCATTCCCCCAAAACAAATTCTTTGTGTCTTTCCAAAAGTGCTGCTTTGGGATCACTAATTGTGGCAAATTTCAGAATGGCTGTTGAAATACACAAACTTTGTGCAGACTTCTCATTGCTGGAAAGAGTTGCCTGGTGCCTCCCCAAGCTCTGCTGGCCTTGCTGTCCTCTGTAATTGGCTGGAGGGTAGGTTGGAGTCAATATTACCAAGTGACACAGTGGATACAGTGTGGCTGCAAATTTGGTAGCAATGGCAAGCTGCTTTTCCTCATCTTGGGTAGTATTTGGTAACTCGTGCCTTTTGATTTGATTTCTGGGAAAATGTTCCTAATGGAGCACAGGGGTGAGAGGTTCTACAAGCAGTTTTCCTTCTGTTGTGTTGGACTTGAAAATCAGCAAACCCTATGAAACTAATCACTTATCAATCAATTTATTAATTCCATTCTAAAACCATTTTAATTGCTTTATAGCTCAAGTGGTTTGTGATGTAAATGTAATTAGCTTTTCCCTAAACGAGCAAAGCTGGCACTGACCTTTGATACAGAACTGTAATTTCAGACAACATTTTCAAGTTCATGGCAACCTCTATTCATCACCATTGCAACCCAGAGCTAAACGATTTCCCCTCTAGTCATATTATTAATGTGGTTTTCTACTTAAATATCCCAGTGTAACCTTCTGCTAATTAACACATACATGGAAAAGTTTATTCTGCATTTTCAATCCTTGGGCCTCTGGTTGTCTTTTAGATGTCTGTATGAAAATCTCCTAAAGCCAGGAGAGGATGTTTGTGCTGTGGTTGTGGCTGGGGATTGGTTTGTTTTAATTCTTTCTTGACAACACCTAAAGTTCATTACACACTTCCAGCTTTGCAATATAGATTATAAGTATGAATCTGTGTTTAGAAACAGAAGTGCTCAATGCTGATGCTCTCCATGAAAATTTACATTTATTTCACAACCAAAGAATGCAGTTTGCTGACTGTAATCCAGTTAATTTTGTCAATATTGAAGTGGCTAATGCAATTGCTTATTTTCACAAGATGTAAAAAGGAGTCTATAATTAACCACTAAAATAAATAAGATGTAATAATGAATTACCTCATTTAAAATGAAGTAGTAATATGGCATCTCTGTATGAGGGTTGTGAGAGTATTTTGAATGGGCAGTGACTGAATTGTCTGCCCTTCTTGGGAGATCTTTATCATTTTATAAGACTTCTGATGAGGACTGTAGATAATATGTTGATAGTTATGCCTGTCTGCTCTTGAGGAACATGTCATGGGCTTTGGAGAAAGAAGGGAAATAATTCTAATTGTGATTAAATGAAGATCCATCTTGTAAAAAAACAACCTTCTTTATTTTTTTTTTCTTGAGGACTGGATTCCCAGGCTTTAGTTCAGTAACAAGGTCCAGGAGGAGTTTCTGTGACTTTCATTGACTTCACAGGGTGATGCAGATGCTAAAATGTGTGATTCTGGGAGATTTATGCATGTAATAAGTTCATGAGATGAGAAGAAAAGGAAGAGAAGTGAAAACAATCACAGAATAAAAATTCACTCCTGGATAGAAATCTTTTTGAAAGGTCTTGAAATGAGGGGAGTGACTTGGGTGCATTTGGTATTGCTGGTTATGGGGAGAGACTGCCAGGGTAGTGTTTCACATTTCACTGGGGAAATGTGCTATTTCTTGATTCGAGGAAATGATGCAGAATCACATCAGCTGTAAAAGTTGTTGTGTTCAAGCCATTTATGAAAAATGTATCAGACTCAGTTTTCCAAAGGAGAGATTTGAAACTTCTACCTCTGACAGGGGAGAGTTTATTTAGATGGACTTGTCCATCAGTAGAGAGAGATGCACCAAACACAAACTGTTCCTCACCTTTCCCCATCACATTTCAGCAGCAAACACAGGCTGGCACCCCAGGAGCTGCAGTGCCAGCACACAGGGAATGGCTCCCAGTGCCAGAGGGCAGGGCTGGATGGGATCTTGGGCAGGAATTGTTCCCTGGCAGGGTGGAGAGACTCTAGCTATATATGTTTACCAGCCAAAGTATCCCATTCTTTTGAGTCTTTAGAAGTTTTAATCAGCACAGATTAGACATCAGAGTGGAGGAAAATGCTGTGGAAGTGATGGAAGAAGAGAAAAATGGGAGGTGAGAAACAAACAGTTAAGAAAATTATAACAAATTATATGAATTTCTAAAGCTGTGTAGTTTCTTTCAACAAAAGCGACCTTAACTTTTTTTTAATTTTTTTTTCCATTTCTACTTCAATTAATATAATAAGGTCTTACAGTTTAATTTACAACAGCCAGCTAAACTCCCTAGGAGGTGCTCTGGTGTTAATCAGTCATCTGAGTAAATGTAGCAAAGTCCAAGTAACTGGCAGATCCATAAACACATCACATTACAGTGCTGTTATAATTTTAGAGGGTTTTTTTTCCTACAGAAATATGTACATTGTGCAGTGATGCACGTGGACACATAGCTGATGTTGTGGGGGAAGAGTTTATCTCACAGGTTTTCTGTAATGGAGGATGGAGAATTGATGTTTTCCTTGTGAGTGAAAGTGCTGGAAGTGATGTCATTACTCATTTGTAAAGCTTTATCTGAAACTTTGGCCAGAAAAACTGAATTTTGCTTTTTTTAAAGGACAGTGAATGTGGAGCTCAGGCACAGCTCTGTGCCTGCTTTGCAGGGCTGCAGTAAACAGGGGAATGCTCCAGCCAGCAGCGTCCAGCCTTGCAGTGAGGAAGAAATGTTTCATGGAAAAGTGGTGACACAGGGGAAGAGTGGAGAAAATAATCTCCTTTCTGAAATTTAACACATTATTGCAGGTTTATATTTTGGGAAGCCTTAGGTCATACTTTTGGTCTTTGGCTGTCAGCCCTTTCACTATACAAATGCTGTGTATTTAAGCCCAGTTTTTCTGCCTTCCAGTGTGGTTCATTGGAATATACTACAACTGTACATTACTCTTATTATATAAAGTCATATTAAACTCAATGGTGCATGGATTTTTCACTTCAATGTGACTTTGTATAGTAAAAATGTATATAGTGAAAGGAATTCTTAATGAAGTAGCTGCCAAGACTTCTCAAAGAACAACTAAGGGAGCGAGAATAAAAATTTATTATCACATGTTAGCACATAATTTACTTTATAGTCACAGCTATATTTTTCTGTATTTCTTTTTCTGAAACATTCATATTTGTACAGCATACCTCTTATCCTTTTTTTCCCTAATAAAATGTCATTGTTTTAATAGTTTAGATTTGGGCTTGTTATTGGTGCTAATTCTCTACAGAGAAGAGAACTGGGAGAGGAGCAGATGCTTTTCTTGTGGAGTGAAGTTAAGCAAGGAAGGAATTTGTAGATAAATTGAGTCCAAAAAGAAAGCAAGAAAACTCACTTTCAGTGTATAATACCTAATAAATTCATCTTTATAAAAAACCAGACAGATACCTTGACTTAAATTCAGTGTTCTAAATCATCACTGTAATATAATGTTGGCTGCATATGAATTTTCTGGCAAAGTTTAAGATGTTCTCTGAGATTTCAAAGTTCTAAATGTAAAAGAAAATAGGATAAAGGAAAAGGAAATCTTTCACTCTCATTTTTTGATGAACTGACACTGAGGTGTCTCAGGAGTAGGTGCTGTGACCTCTGTCCCTACAAAATATTTTCAAGTTTCATTCACACTGGTTTGAAAAGCCTAAATTGTAAATTTGAAGAGATCAGCTGTTTAAAGTTACTGTAGTTGGGGTACATTTATAAGTTGGAATAATTAACTCTTGAATCTTCTATGAATTCAAAATAGGTAGAGTAATGCCATGAAATTATGATCTTATTTTCAGTGTTTGGCCTTCAGAATCACATTCTGCACAAACCACATCATGGATTATAGCTCCTATGTCTCACCTGAATGTAAAACTTGAGACCTAATCCTCCAAATGTGGTTTTAGGAAGTCAGCTGCTTAGTTATATTCATTTTTTCAGCCCCCTTTTCTGTGGAAACTTTTTATCCAAAGAACCTGCACAGTAAATGAAATTCCATGGGCTCGTTTTCAAACTGAAGCTGATGTGAGACTGCTATGGAAAAAACCAAATGGAAGTACTTGTGTCTGTTCTGCAGTGACAGATCTAGGAAGTAGATTAGTTTGCCTTTGTTATGAGATTATTTTTGATATTGAGATAAGTTGTTAGATTTTTAGTGCTGTAAGTTAAGGGTTCATATTATTTAATAGACAACAGTTTGTAGTTGGTTGGTTGAGATACAGTTCTGATGTTTTAATGTCAGAATGAATGTTACAATGAATGAGGTATCAATTCTGTTCAAGAGCAAAGGAAATATCCTGGACATCTTTCAATTTTTTTATGAAAAAAAATTATTTTTTCAAGTAAAAGATGCAGCTACACACTGCTTCTCCTTTTTTGACTGGTGGTCTTTAAAGGATGTTAAAAATATTAGAAATGTTTTAAAAACATGAAATTAAATATAATTAATTTTGTGGTATATGAGTTTGATGCTGTATTAAAAAGATGCTTGATCAGTGTTGAAGAACCTTTTAGGTTCCTTCCCCTCTCCCCTATGGTGTGGTAAATGTGCCAAAACCTGCAGCATTATTTATGGTCAGGTTTAAGTTCTGTGCATGCACAAAAAGACATTGAGAGTTTTTTGGGATCGAGACTTGTGGAGATTCTGGGCTAAAGGAGTGACCATGGTGTTGCTAAGCAAACAACAAAAAATCAGTAAGAAATGAATCTGTACCATGATTGAGTGCATCCTCTTATTTTCCACCATTATTTTCCACTGTTATTTATTTTTCACCATTATTTTCCAATATATAATTTGGTTCAGTCTTTCTGCTGGAAACCTGAAATAATATGATTATTGTTAATGGTGCTATTCACTTATGACTAGAGGAGAATTTGGATTAGGATTTTGAAGAGCAAATCTTAATGGTGCCCATGTAGTATATGAACTGCTAATAAAAGCAGGTCTTTCTAAAAGGCCTTTATTAGGAAAATTTCATTCCAGCACCTTCTCAATATTAAATAGTAATGAAATTGCTATCAATTTGGTGTGCTAAATTGAATTGATTACAACACTTTATGTTAGCATACACAGAGCATAATGTGGATCAGATTTTGAAAGCTAAGTGAATGCAACACTAAAAATGAGAATTTTCCTTTCCAGTGAAATCAGAACATTTATGGTTCAGAATAAAAACCTTAATTCTGGGCGTTCTAGTTCCAAGTATTTAATAGAAGAGAACTGTATTTTGTAAAAAGAGTAGTCCAGAGCTATTTCATACTTAATTGTATTGTTCTGTCTCTTGCCAGTTCCCTGTGTGCAGTTTCCTCAGACATTCTTAATTCTGAACGCAGCTGGGCAAGGTTAAGAGAAATAAATATGTAATCAAGCACCACTGTTCAGTTGTCATCTTCCTATATAACTTCCCAGCATGCAAACCCTTTAGAAGTTAGGTCAGTGGCACTGACATCCAGTTCCAACAGGAAAGCAGCTGGGATCCGTGCCCTGCTTCCCACAGTGCCTGATAACTCTCGTGAAGGTGGGAGAACCTTTGGAATGCAGTAAAAGAAAAATCACTCCTGTCCTGACTACAGAAGGAATGATATTAATCAATCCTTTCTGCCCATGCTTGACCAGCCATCCTTCAGGAAGTCTCACCAATTTGCAAGGAAGAAGTTTCAGGAACTCTTAGAAGTGAGAGAAGTTTCCTTATGGACAGCAGCATCCTGTTTGCTTTTCTGATTTCAGGACAAGTAGAGCTGTCAGTGTCCTTGGTAGCTTGAGTGCTCTCTGGATGGTTTCATTGCCCCTCTCGGACCCTGTCCTAGTTGTTTTTTGTCATTTAATTATATATATATATATATACACACACACACATACACATACAGAGTTATTCTGGTGCACACAGTTGCACGGTTCAACACTGTCCATCTCTTGGCAGTGTGTCTCCTCCATTCTCCTCCCACGTATTTGCCTTGTCCAGAGCTTTGTTTCCAGGTTTCAGATCTCACTGTTGTTGGCTGGATGCTCCCTGGGCAGGTGCATCCAGTGCCTCCCCCTCGATGGAGCCGTGTCCCAGTGCTCCCAGTGCTCCCAGTGCTCCCAGTGCTCCCAGTGCTCCCAGTGCTCCCAGTGCTCCCAGTGCCCAGAGCACGTTACTCTCTCTTCCTGCATCTCTAATTTCTTGTATTCCCCTTCCCGTCTGCTCATGGAATTCTTGCAGACCACACTCCCAGTTTCAATCTGCTTGGCTTCCAGGGATCTTTCAGAACTATTTTAACACCTACTGGCTTGGGGAACTGTCTGGCTCTTAAACTTTCTGCTCTGTTTAGAAGTCTTGATTATGTTCACAGTATGACGAGCTGCTAGCTCTGCCCTCCTCTTCACCTTTATTTCTAGTCTCTACAGATGATAAACAGAGCAGGAATATGTCTTAATTTTTAATGATGTTATAATTATATGTAAGACAAAATTGAGGCAGAAAATAATGATCATAATTTTATAAAACAACCTATGCTACATAGGAATTAAACATGACATTTCCATAGTACTGTTTGACTTCAGTGAGTTGAACTCACCTTTTTCATGTAGGAATCAGTGCTCTGTGTTCTGACATAGGAACCTAATTGCAAAATCTACAGGACAATCTTAATAGGAAACTCTAAATAACTGACTAAGTTCAAATGGAGGAGAGATGGAGGCTGGTGGGATGTGATTATCTATATTGGGATTTTGCCAGGGCACTATTTCTAATATTGGAGAGGGGCAAAACTTAGGTATGAACTTAGAGTCACAGAATCATGGAATTATTTAGGCTAGAAAAGACTTTTAAGGTGGAGTTTAACTGTTGCCCCAGCATTCCCAAGGCCATCACAAGCCATGTTCCCCAAATGCCATATCTGCACATCTTTTATGTTGTCTCTGGGGATGGGGACTCCACCACTGCCCTGGCCAGTTGTGCCAGTGCTTGACCACCCTTTTGGTGAAGAAATTTTTTCCTAATATCCATGAAACTAGTGTGTTGCTTAACCCTTAGTGATCTGTCAATTATTAAACATTTTAATATTCTAAAACTGTGTAATCACACACATATTTTGATAATCTCTATTTACATGGAACTGTCATTTCCTGAATGACAAACTCTTACTTATGTATCTACTGTTGTCAAAATTCTTAAGTATTTGCGTAAGCTACATTAAGAAAATTGCTATCTGAAATATCTCTGTGGAACACCTGGCATGAGAGCACAAATTATTTAATGGGACTTAACATCTGATTTAAATAGTCTCCTCTCCAGCAATCTGCACATCACAAACTTAATCCACACTGAAAGTGAAAAACTGACAAGATAATGCACTTGCTGTAAGTTTAGCTAAACTGTTCTGGGGAATCAGGGTAGAACACTCTCAGATTTCGGCAGGGCTGTGGCTCAGAAGGACAGAACCTGATCAAATCTCACACAGCACCATTCACTGCAGAATCTGGGGGTGCTGGTGGGTGAGAGCTGACCGTGCACAAACACTCCAAACCCCCTGCCCTGGGCTGAGCCAGCGTGGGCAGCAGGGCAGGGGGGATTCTGCCCCTCTGCCCCCCAGGTGAGACCCTGAGCACCTGCAGAGCTGCCCCAGCCCTGGGCCAGCACAGCAAGGAGCTGGAGCTGCTGAGAGAGCCCAGAGGAGGCTCCAGGATGAGCAGAGCATGGAGCAGCTCTGCTGGGAGGAAAGGCTGGCACAGCTGGCATTGTTCACCTGCAGAGGAGAAGCTTTGGGCTGAGCTCAGGGTGGCCTTGCAGGGCCTGAAGGAGCTGCAGGAAAGATGGAGAGAGACAATTGGCAAGGGCTGGAGGGACAGCACACAGGGAATGGCTGCCAGTGGCAGAGGGCAGGGCTGGATGGGATCTTGGGCAGGAATTGCTCCCTGGCAGGGTGGGCAGGGCTGGCACAGGGTGCCCAGAGCAGCTGTGGCTGCCCCTGGATCCCTGGCAGTGCCCAAGGCCAGGCTGGACATTGGGACAGTGGGAGGTGTCCCTGCCATGGCTGGGGTGGGATGGGATGAGCTTTAGGGTCCCTCCCAACCCAAACCATTCTGTGATCTTGTTTTTTCTGTGATGAGCAGGGTATTGTGCAATTTTTGGTTTTCCAGAAACTGCTACTGAAATTTTATTAATATCAGTAGTTACTGATGCATTGACTACTTAGTTAAGTCCTGTTGTCTTTGAGGAAATGGAATTAAATTATTCCTGTAAATAATTTATGATATTTAAAATATCATCTGTATTCAGTGTAAGTATTATTATTATTAAGGATTTAACTCAGTTATATTTACTAAAATCCATTAAAATATGTCATTTCTATATAGAAATAAATTTGACTTTTATGATTGTTTATTTTTGTGTAGTTTGGAATAGGAGTATGAGAGCTGGAACAAAAGATTTAACACAGTGATTTAAGCTTTTAAAAAAATCACCTTCAGATAGGGAACACGTGTAGTCATCATTCTGCTTTAATTGCAAACTCAGCCAATATAAATGTTCAGCTTTTCACATAAGAATCTTTGATTTTGGTGCAATCAGCAGTTACAACACCCCACTGCTCCCAACCCCAAGCCAGTGCTGTCATTTCTAGAGAAATGAGAAGTCATCTCATTTTCAGAATGGAGGAGTATTACATGAATTACTATAATTGCAAGCAATATATGCAAATTATATTTAAAATTAAATGACACCTCGTATATATAATCATAACACATATATTTATATCTGAGATATATATATGTATATATAAAGTGAAGTGTTCCATCTATTTTGTTTAGATGATACCAGATTCACAGTAGACTTAGGCACTTGGTTATCCAGTGATTCCTTGGAAACAAAATTTATGCCCAGT
Source organism: Acridotheres tristis (assembly GCA_037013685.1). Classification (NCBI taxonomy): domain Eukaryota; kingdom Metazoa; phylum Chordata; class Aves; order Passeriformes; family Sturnidae; genus Acridotheres; species Acridotheres tristis. Next base: position 3,537,247 of record CM072898.1, read on the forward strand.
TTATTACCTTCTGCAACCTGAAATTCATTGTAGGGATAAACACTTGGGGGTGGCTCTCCCCTGTAAGATCAGAAACAGATTTGTTCCCTTCCTTTTGCATGCTCAGTGCCCAGGAAGGCCCTTCTGGTTGGCTGCTAAGTCAACACAAATCAGAGCTGATCACACCAGTTTGTCCTTTATGTCTCACTGCACATGCTTCACCCTATTACCAGTGTCCTTCTCCTGCTGCTGGGAGCTCTTCCTCTTGGCAGCTGAGGTATTTTCTGGTTCTGTACTTGATATTAAAGTCCAAACGGATCACAATGATGCACAGATTTAAGGTCATTCTAGCTTTTAAATGCTAATTGTTCTGCCAGCAGTTCTCATTTACAAGGGTTTTTTAAAGGCCACACACTCATTCTATAGGATTCAATAGTTGGGTATTTTCTGAAACCAATTAAGAAGTGTAACTGGTCTTAAAAAAGAAACCATATGCATTTTGTCCTGGGCTGCTGCCTTCACTGTAAGGAGATTTATTTAAAAGGCATTTTAATTAAATTGTAAAAGTTTGGAGTCCATTTAAGTTTATACTTTTTTTTTTTTTCCCTAAATGAATATCTTATAAATAGAAGGAACCACAGAAATCGTGATTTTTTTCTTTTTCTTCCATTCCTCACATTATCCTCTTGCTGAAGGAGGTAGAAATAAAGGACTTGACAGATGTCATATTTTGGGGTGGGGTTTTTTTGTTTGCTTTTATTTTACCTTTTATTAGACATCCAACATTTGAGTTTATAAAGTATATTTTAAAACCCCAAAAGAGATAAATATATTTCAAATTACCATCAAGCTTTCAGAAACAGAGTGTGAGGGTTTTTCTGACTGTGAACATGCAGGATATGAGGAGATGTTCTTGGAGATAACACATAGTGTCTGATGTTCAGTCAAAACTCACTGGAGATCTGTGGAAATCCACAAATGTTTGCCAAGGCCACAGTTTTCAGCTGAGATTTTTCTATGTGCTTGTTCTGAACAGCATAAGAAGAATTTTAAAGTAGCATGTTAGGGATATGCTCACAGAAATACCGAACTCCCCATAAAAACTGGGAGTAGAAAAGGAGTGAGTCCATTCCTGCAGCAAAAAGCAATTGGATTATCAGTAAATTATTTATAAATACATTTTTCACATATTGAATGTCAACAGCATACTCTCTTTATTAATGCTAAGTAAAGCTGTAAGTACAGTGGTGGTATTTTCATAGGAAAATTAATGCAATGAACAAATCTGGTGTGAAAAACGAAAGGACAGAGGACTCAGTTTGTGAGCTGCCAGCAAGATTGTTTAGATAGGATTTAGCTGAGTTCCTTTGATGCCAAGATTATGTTAGTTCTCCACCTGTTAGCAGTTCTCCCCAGGGGACTTTAGTCACAAACCCTGGTGTCACACATGGATGTGTCCTACGAGTGTAGGGAAGAGAAGACACCAGAAGCCAACTGTGCCTGGGCTGTGAAGCAGTGCTGGGGTTTACAAACAGAGAAAGATGTTCCTGGTCTTGTAATTAAATTGTCCTTGGAGATGTCAAGGTTATGGAAAACCTTATTTCAGTTCTTGGACTGGAGAGAGAAGAAACAAACAGCAGTGGTGAGAGAGAGCTATGGAATCATGGAATGGTTTGGGTTGGAAGGGACCCTGGGCAGGGACATCTTCTACTGATCAGGTTGCTCTAACCTGACTTAAATGTTCTTTTCTGAAATAGGTTTAACAAATGCACAGATTACTCTTCAAAGTTTTAGGATGTTTATTGCAAATGTTGTTCTTCCTCTTCATTATCCTCCTCTTTAAGTGATTACAGGACAGCCATGAGTATGGTCTGACATTCAGCAGTTACCACTTCTTATTCACTTCCCACATGACTTATTTCCTTCTCTTCTGTTGCCATGCTGAGTATGATTCCATGCTGCCCTGTGCTCTTGCTACACAGACTCTCTTCTTCTGTGATCAGCACTTTGTGACTCTCCTTTTGGTGCAATATAGTCAGCACCTCAAAGTGTTTACATAGAACTGGTGAGAAAATGAGGTTCTTCACTTTACCAAAGTGTGAAGGCTGAGGTACGTGGTAGAGCAGTCATCCTTTAAAATCTGTGATTTAACAGCAAATGACAGTGTGAAGACTGAATGGATTTGGATACTAAAACACTTTACTCAAAGATAAGCTCAGTTTTACTAAAGGCACGACTTCTGTTTCCCACAGGAGAGAAAGCCTAGTCTGCCTGGAAGTTGCACACATACTTTATTTTCTTGAGCACACCAGAACTGTTGTGTAGTTTGGAGCAGTAGATGGATCATAGTTCATCCCCTTCTGAAGCGAAAGCTCGTGTAAAGTTCACTGGTTTGTGTTAACATTGATACAGAAACCTCAGAACTCCAGATCTGAGAATGCTGCAGGGTCTCATGGCTGGTCATTGTTTGCATGGAGTCTTAGCTTCGTTATCTCCTCCCTTTTTTTTTTTTAAATCTTCCTTTCCTCCCTCTCCTACCTCTATTACATGAGTGAGTCACATCTGAAAATAGGAATCTACATGGAACATTTGCAAATCTCCAATTTGCATTTTCTGTCTGCAGTGTAATGGCACCCACTTCTGATGTACTCAATAATTTTTCTATAGATTTATATAAAATTCTCTAATCCTCGTGCATTCCTTGCCATCCCAAACTCTCTTCAGAAAAGCTGGTTGAAGTGTTTGCACTGGCTTTTGCTTCATCCTGTTGCAAATCTGTTTGGGATGTGTGAGTGGGCACTGCAGGGTGGATTGCCACAGGGGCTGCTCTGCCACAGCTGAGCCCCACAGTGCAGACCCAGCCTTGCTGGGGCATGGTTTGTCACAGCTTGGCTGAAAATTATCCTTTCATGGCTCTGCCAGTGAGTACAGCTCTGACAGGTCAGGAATAACTGTGTTATTCTTCTCAGGTGCTAATGACTCCAAAATGTTGGAAGTCGCTGGAGAGTAAGACCCGCGATGAATAGCAAAGGAATTGTATTTTATGCTAACTCTGACTCATGGCTTGGAAGTTAATGAAACCATTCAAGTTGAGTACTTTAATCTCACAAATTGGTTATCACAGCCTTGTGGCCACTTCTTGTTTTATAATAAAGCATAACACAAAATATCTGTGAAGGCTTACAAAATTAAACTAAGGGAAATATGTGCAATTTTGAGCTCATTAGGAGCAATTCATATTTTCATCTGTCTCATTAGAGATGTTTTCATGAACTAGGAAAGTACTTTTGAATCTGTGATTTTTAATTTCCCTGCCAACTGGCGTGAGCTTTTTGGGATTGTTATTTTCTTTTAATTTATTTCAAAATGTTAAAAGGAGGAGGAAAAAAAAAAACACCACAGGAGAAATTAGAAGAAAAGCAAGGCACTAGGAAACAAGTGAACTGCATGAACGTGATAAGAAATATTTTAAGTAGGATTTATATGTATATATATCTCCTCTTTTGGTACTTTGATGACAGTGCATGGAAACAGAACATAGTGGAAACGTTGTCAGAAGATGCAGTTCAGGATTGCAGATGCACAGGTGAAGTACAGCAGCTTGAAAAATGACGCTTGACCTGATGCTGCTATGTGTATTTACTGAAAAATCATCAAATTTCCTTAAGTCATATATTAGCTCAGTGTAGCTTTCTTTTGCTGTACAAAACAGAGCAGTCTGGCCTTTGCTGGTGCTGGCAGTGAACCATTTAAAGTGTTTTGTCTGAAGAGTAGAGAGGGAACGTGAGTGCTCTCATCACAGCACTGTAGTGACTAACAGGATACTTCAGGTGCTGCTGGACACATAATGCCAGAGATTAACTACTCTGTAGGACTTCAGGTTTCAAGGTTATTTTCTTTTTAAATGTAAATATTCATGTAAAGGTACTTTCTTCTTTTAAAGGTCTGTTTTAATGTCTGAGAGAACCGTGGAGAAGAAGAAAGCCATGGTCTTTCATTTCCGTTCACTGTATGTTGTCCATACAGTGAAGTCTGTGTTGTGCCATTCATCCTGGCTTTAACCTTTATGTTGAGGTGATTTCCCTGCCAAATCTGTGCTTAATTTTAGTTATGGCTTTCAGCATGGGGTTGCTGATTGCAGGCAGGGATGGAGACTGAGGGCAGAGCTCAGCAGGGGCTGCAGCAATTCCCAAGGGGCAGGGACAGGACCCAGGGAACAGCTGGAGCTGGGCAGGGTTAGGTTGGGTTTTAGGGCAAGGTTCTGCTCCCCCAGAGGGTGCTGGCACTGCCCAGGCTCCCCAGGAATGGGCACGGCCCCGAGAGCTCCAGGAGCAGAGAGAACATTTTAAGCATCATTTTCTTTGCAGCGTTCAGGTTTCTGCTGAGGTTGCCAGCAAGGCTCTGTCACAGTGCTGGTCATGATAATTCTTTCTATGATGCCAATGTCTTTTCTGTGTGAGCTGAACAGGGGCTGCCAGTTTGCATGACAGCCACCACCAAACACCAGTAATGTCATTGCTTTTTACATGTGCAGCTGCAGGACCATGTGAAATAATAGCAATGCAGTAGTTGGTTGTTAAAAACTTATCTCTTTATAACTCCCAATGTTTGTGTGGTAATCATGGCTAAAAGCACTGAAATATGTAGTAATTCATTGTAAATTCAGCTTTTCCACATCGACAATCTATCAATTGATGTTGTCACAAGTGTCTTCACAGTAACTGTGTCCCTGTTTTGTTTTAATGTACCCGTGAGCTGCAGCTGGGGTAACATAGCAGGTATTTGCTTTTCAGGAGAAATCACCTCGGACTTTGCATTGCTGGACCATTGATTTAGACCCTGCTGCTGGAAATATTCATGTGATGCTTAGACAAGGCTTAGGAGAAGCTGAACCCTCCTCTACATTGTAACACATCGAGTTTCTTAAACTATTTCTGAGGTCTTGCCATGCAGTGTAGATGGAAATGCCTCCTATTTCCTGCTTTTCCCAAGCATATAGACATAAATCTGTCATACACTGCAACTCGGTTTGGCATTATATACTGAGAAAATGAACTCAATAGCAATATAATCTTACTTTGCAATATAACCAAACTGCAGAAAACATTTCTGGAAGTACGTAGATTTAAGGATCAAATAAAATTTAAGTGTGCTGATATGTAGGAGTTTATGAAGGCACAACTTCTTTGTTGAGAGGCATTTTTCCTTTTATTAATTCAAGTAAAACTCATCTTTCATTTTAACTCTAGTTTATTTCAGTTTCCACTCTGCACAAAATAGGACTGGGTTTTTTTTTATTTTTTCCCCTCATATCCTTCATTAGCATTGTGGTTTAATTGAAAATGTCACTACAATTAATTTAGTAGCTGTTTATTTTGTTTTCTATAAATCCAAGATATTATCTTTCTACTGGAAAGGCATTTGTCCTGTCTCAAAATATGACAATCTGCTTAGGCATTGGAACTTGTGTCATTTTAAAACCTCAAATTACAGTAGTATTCTCTTTGCATTTTTTTGTCAAAGTCTAAATACGTTTGTGAATTCTACTTCCTGGAAGTAGAAGGCTTTATGTGGGGCTGTTTTTAGCTTTCTACAGGGTAGCTTTATTTTTTTAGAGGAGTATTTTTTTTAACAGCTTTTAGTATTTTTTATTAGAGCAGTTGAGTTTGGTTGCAAAATTTTATATCTATAGATACAAACTCCTTGTAGTTGTGGTGGGGAATCATTTGCACAAATAAATTTTCTGTTTTAAAGTGTGCCTTTAAAGTATAAAGAACCAGCATAAAACGTGTCTTTCAGGAAAGCCTGAGAGTTCTGAAGCCCTGACCATAGATTATATAGTTCTACAGAAGCTGTAATGTTCTGTTTGCAATACAAATGCTGAATGGAAATATTACTTACAGAAATTTTCCTACAACCAAGCTCTAGTCTCAGAATATGGGTTAAACAGAAAAGTCTTTATCTTGCTTTCTGGGTAATGACTGTGCAGGAATTGGGGTGGTGTTCCAGGTCTGGAGAGGGCACGAGCACATAGTTAAACTTCATAAAAAAGTGTAAATCCAATTTCATTCCCGTCTGTTAATGACATCTCTTCCCTGAAATGGATGGAGGTCAAGTGCAGTGATCAATGATTTTGTCGATCTCTGCAAATGCTTTACAAAACACAATATTTTACTAATTTCACAGGACACACCTCCAAGGAAAGAATAATACCTAAAACTGCTTTAGAAAACAGTGGGGTTTTTTTATCCCCCTGAGAGTGAACTTGGTTTTCAGGGCAGTTCCAACTCAGTCACCTCGTCCATGGCGTGGTTTGCACACAGGGCTGCCTGTTTGCCAGGACCTCAGCTGGTGAGCAGTAATTCATGAACTTCAGTACCTGGAGCACTTCTGATGTGCTAAACAGAATTCTAGAGTAGTCTAAGAATTTTATATTTAAAAAAAAAAATAGCTCCACCCCTGGCTATTTAAATGTTAGGAAGCAATCCGTGTGTAACATGTACTTTTAATGGGAAACTTAGGAAGCAGTAAATTAAATTTTTGAATTGTCTTCAGCATTCCAGTAGATATCAAGGGATAATGCCACACTTATTGCTTTGCAGACATTAATAAGGAACACAAAATAGGATGAGTTACATTCATCTTACTGTAATTAAACATAAAACAGTTCAAGCTATGAGTGCTCTTTGCATTGTTGAGAGCAACTGAGATCCAAACATTTGGCAATAAAAGATCTGAAATCATCTTTGCTGGGTTGGGTTTTTCCCTTATTGTAACTTAACAGCATTGAAAATTTCATTTCTCTTGACTAAATGTAAACATTGGCATATAAAATCTCTATATATCTGTCTATGAGAGAGATAATGGTCAATTAGAACCTAATCAGCTTTGTTGTGCTTAGGACTTGTATCAGAGCACTCTGTGATTTTTTCAGTCGGGAAAGCCCTTGGTCCTAGGCTGGGATACATCTTAGGTAACCCATGAAGTTTATTATCTCATATATGACGAGGCAGAGTCTTCAAAACTCTTCAGAATCTTGTGAAGGATTTTATAGCACAGCACAGCATCCCCTTTTGAATTTCAAGAATACACAGTCCTTGCCTGTCAATGAAAGGATTTATTCCTCCAAAGCGGTTCTCCATTGAATTTAGGCTGTGAAAGTTGGGATCCTAAACTCTTGTAAAGTCTAATCATGGAGGCATCCTGGCAGTGCTGTGGATGACACATTTTACACTAAAGCTCATGTTATATTTTGGAACATCTCAACTTTGACAGACTGGAGCAGATCAAGATTTATCCCCCATATCCCCTGGATCCAAAACCTACTTTCCATAATGCCTAAACAAGAACCTTTATCCCCTAAGAAATATGAGACTTTGTTTGTAGTTGACTTTACAGCGAAGTGATAGAAGTGTAGAAGAGCTGGTACTTTGTTATAATTTAGGGCAGCTGGCTGTAGAAGACAAACTGGGAATGGTTAGGTGATAAATAAAAGGTAACACTGAATGTTTTCACTCTTACCTCATTCAGTATATTTCTAGATTCTATGAAGAGGCTGAATTGAAATGCTTCCTGGTAGGGCAGAAAGTTATCAATATTACCCTTTTAGATCTGACCTCCTGGCTGCATGAGGAGTTTTTTTAATGCTTTCTGCTTATGTTTTAAGAAAAAAAGGGGTAAAATACACTAAAAAAGTACCAGTTAGAAGCAAAGTTTGATGTTTCTTATGTGCACGTGAACATACACAGAGTATATTTTTATAATCACAAAAGGCAATGTAGGACTACAGTGATGTGCAATTGATATTTTTTCACCCTTGTTCATGATCCTTAATCAGGAGATTTAGCTGCTGCTGTGCAGTTAACAAATTAAGTAATGAGAATAAATTGCTTAAAAGTGCAATTTTAAAAAAATGGTAGGGGATTTGTGCCCTGGTCAGCATAGGCCATTAGAGATCCCAAGTATTTTAAAGTATATAATTTCTGCAGTGTTCTTGTGGGAGCTGCATTTGTTAGAGGACCCAAAGGATTTCTACTTTCTCACAGACATGGCTTTCTTGAATCTGAATTCCCTGTCACTGTAGTCCTAATTCCCAACTTGTCTTTGTTACTGTTAGTACTGTTTATATACGGCACACACTTCAGGTTTTGAAATTGATGTGCAGCTTTCTTGACTTTCAGATATAATTGTGAGCAAGATGGTTTTTTGGGCCACAGTAGGATAATTCTTAGTGCAAATAAATGGAAGTCATTAGAGAGATATGTGAACCTCAGATGCAATATCTAACCACACTCAAATTTCACATTGAAATCCCTGCTGGCCTGGTCTACTCTGTGAACAATGGTTAAGCTCCTTAAAGTGCTTAGTGTGATCTCATAAACATTGTTGGACTGGAGTTCTAACAAAATTATCCTCTGCTCTTAATGGACACTGCACCAGAGTTTGGTATGATTTTATATCCTTCATTAAATTGCTGCCACAGGTCTGCCTGTGGACCTATGCCTATTTGGCCACTCTGGAATTGGCTACTATTTTCATAGAATAAATGAAATAATAATAATAAAAAAAAAATAGTTCAGCTAAGATTAAAAATCAGTAAAATGATGGGGCTTCTAGTTTGCTAGAATTTTTTTTTTATTGCTGTGAGTTAGCCTATAATTGATTTTAATCTAAACAGGACAAGATGAAGTTTTTTTTTAAAAGCACCTGGGGACCTGGAAGTTCAGAACTGTGAAGTTCAAGGTCTGGTAGCATGAAGAGCTGATCACAAGCAGAACCTGCAGATATTGTTATAATGCACATAATTCATGAAATGTGAAACATATATAGAAGAAAAAAAAATTAAAAGTATGATGGTCTTGTAGAGAAAAAGCAGAATTCTGTGGTCTTTGGATCCTTTATCAAATCTCAGACTACCTAATACAGTGAAAGATCTTTTAGAATATCATTAGTTGACTTTGTCATTTGTATTAGAGCTGAACTGGTATTTTGTTCAATTTTCCTGTCTGTCTCAGCAGCCTGTGTACACACAGGGAGACAGAGAGTAGAGGTCTTCTTTAGTTTAACTTGTGCAAAGAAACTGTGTTCAAAATGTCTATTGGACCATATGAGCATGTTTGAACAAAGTTTTTGGCACTCTACTCCTGTTGTGCTCTTATTAGCCTTTAGTTAATTAGCTACAGGTTTTCAGTCAAAAATTACACACTTAACTGAAAGGAGGAAAAGCACTGTGAGAGCACTGAAGGACAGTGCACTGGGGAACTGGAAAAACAGCTCTGAACAGGGAAAACTCTGCTCCAGCAATGGCACCAGAGCCACGGGCAGGGGCTGAGCCCAGGAGCTGCCCCTGCACAGGAGGCACAACTTCTGCCCTGGGCAGTGCCCAGCCCTGAGCAGAGTGTGCAGAGAGGCTGTGCAGTCTCCTCCCTGGGGATATTCCAGAGCCACATGGACACACTGCTGTGCCCTGTGCTCTGGGATGGCCCTGCTGGAGCAGGGAGGTGGCACCAGAGCAGCCCCTGGGGCCCCTCCAGCCTCACCCAGCCTGGGGTTCTGTGTGATTCTCTTTTGTCTCAGGGGCAAGGATGTTTTCCAATAAAAGCAGAATTTCTAAGCAATTTTCTTTATGTTATTTTTGGGCTTTCTTCCCCTAAACCCCCTAAAGCATCACCTGCTCCAGTCAGAATAACACATGGCACTTTAACATATTTGCAGTATAGTTACTCTTGTCCCTTGTCTGTTTTCTTTCCCCAGGTCAGCTTAGAATAGTAGAAGAGGAGAGGAGAAAAAGAGAGAAAGCACAAATATTCCTTATTCATAACCTTTATGGCTTTCTTCCCCATCTCCCTCCTGCCCTCACTTACCTATCTTCCTTGTCCATATCTACTGAGGAGAGAGAAAAACCAGACAGATAATAGAATTCTTCTTGAATTGAATGCTGAAGTTCTGTCTGGACAAAGGTAGTGTGAGCCATTCTCTTCTGATACAGTGATGAATTTCCATCTGAACTGATTGTTACAAAAAAGTGGACTGTAGTAATATCTTGGAGTTCTCCTAGAGAGCTTTTGGAGTGAGTGGATTTGTTGAGAGATGTGACAATGGCAGATAGGGGAGGTTGTCACATGGAAAGAGTATTTTGAAATTGTCAGTAAAGGCTTTGCTTTTAGAACCAGGTTTGTATATGATACCTTCCACCAGAGTAGCAAGGTGGGAGCAGTTGTGCATGAAGAGTATGAGAGAATATACTCAATGTTTACCATCAACATGACTGTTTTATTTGTGTAGTATTGGTGATTTATCCAGTATTGATGATTTATCCCTACCAAGAGGCAGAGAAGCAAGGAAAGAGTAAAACCAAGTAAGAGTAGGAAAAATGCAAAAACCCACCCTTATACAAATTAAATAAAAGCTAATCATCCTGAACAAAACATTAAAAGCATTAGATTGATAGAGACACTGATAAATGAATCTCTGGCTCCATGGTGTTCTAATGAAATTATGAATGAGAATAATTTTTCTCAGTTAAAAAAATAAAAGCATGAGCTCTCAAAGAAAAATAAATATATCAAAAGAAAAGTAGCATCTGACACTTTGAGTAGAGATATTAAGTCTTGTAAGACATGGGTGTTTACATTCATGACAGCCAACTCTGTAAGGATAATTGCAAGTATGACAATCATGGCACTGTTGATTTGCATTGTAAATATTAGTAATTATTTATATTTAAACTGTCTTCCACCTACAGATCTCCCACTGTTTGTGGTCATAAACTATTATGCCTCACTTGCAGCACTTTTGCTTAAACTTGAAATCCCCAGCCAGTCCTGATTTAGTTATACTTGAATTAATGATTCTTCTTTAATAGAAATTTCTGAATTGTTTCAATGTAAGACAATAAAAATCAAGCAAAACATATTTAGCAAAGGATCTACTCCAACTAGCAACTCTGGAAATAAAAGCAAAATAAAATTATTTAAATAATGTAAGTAGCATTGCAGAAGTGAGCTACAAAGTGGTTACAATGTGCATGGTAGTTACTCATAATTGATAACCTTTCATAATTCTTCAGTGTTTACTGTGTGGGAGCAATAAGGCCATGGAAATATATAGAATATACCCCTCAAGCAATCCCTCATGACGCTTTTCTAAGTGTTATTCAGTGAGGGAACCAGCTGCTTTGCTGCACCCCTTTGCCTTGAGCATCTTGCATCTGGATTTTTCAGATCTTCTAAGCCTTTTAAAATTGAGAGGGCTCCTCCAGGCTGAGTTTCTATTTTATCATTTGGCATCAATGAAAGACAGTAAGAGAATGTTTACTTACATACTAGATAAGCTTTTTACTTGCAGATAAGCAGTAGGGAGTGTGAGTCAGCCAATATTTATACTGCCTGTTTACAGGGAGTACTGCACACTGTTTATAAGATGTTGCAGAACTTTTGACAAATCTTTTGACTTTTACTTTTTAATATTTACTCATTGAAAGTAGAGAATATAGGAGAAAAAGTCTGTCTTTAACTTGTTTTCCTAAAACTTTAAGGCTTAGGCTGGTAAATTGTTAGAAACTGAGATACGTTTTCTTACAAGTGTTTTAGGATTAAGTGAATGCAGGATCTTTTCCTAGAAGTCATCTCTGTATCCCACAAGGGTACTCAGGGAAGGCCTGTTGTTGCAAATGTAAAAAATGGATCATGCAGAGAAAACAAATTCTCACCATTTCCTCCTGGAACCTGGAGCTGCGAGTGTCTGTTCAGGACTGCTCAGCATGGCATGGAAAAACTGGCAGGGACAGGGGATCAAGGAGGGCAGCAGGAGAATGGAATTCTTTCCCAGGGAGATTGGCTTATTCCTGATTAAACGGGCCTGAAAGTTCAGCTGTTGTGTCAGGGGTGCAATGGAAGCAGATCACCAAACGATTGATGTACTTGGTGTTACTTTCAGCTTTGTGATAAATCACAGGAGGTGGAATATCCCGGGCTGGAAGGGACTCACAGAGATCATTGAGGAGAACCCCTGGCCCTGCACTGACAGATGTTGTGATCACCCTCTTGAGATCAACATTAGCAGGGAACAGCTTTGTAGGACGGAATTTTTCTGTAGTTTCTGTACTTTCCCAGGAATTTGAACTAGTGTATTTTAGGGACTCGGATGCCCTCGTTAAGCCACTGAGGCAAACTTGTAACAGGATTTATTGTTGATGCTTGATTCAATATTTAAGAAGAAAAATGCATAAGAAATTATTGATGGACTGTTGAAAAGTAATTAAACTTGCATCATTGTCTGCTGTGCTTAAGTCTTAATTGATATACATGATAAACCTTGAGTTCTGTCAGGGGGAGTTAATTTATAATGTATTGGGTATTATGCTTGTCATATGAGAAAAGCCTCAGGACAAGAAACAGAAAACTCTCAGTAGTATTTACAACTTGAAACACATTTGAAATCTAAAAATAAATTATGAATGCCCTGATTTGAAATATATTTGAAAATAAAGCAGATTTTCAGTCTGATGAAGGTAGCCTCCTAAACTTTGTCTAGAAACAGTCTACAACATTTTGTCTTAAATGACTGACAATTAATTTTTCTTTGGTTTTGCCCAAAAGATGTTTTCACTTTTTCTTCTCGTTTTAAGTAGATAATAAGCCAGTGTAAGGTGTTAGTGTCAGTCACAGATGCTCAATCCTATTTTCTTTCTCATTATAGCTAAAGAGAATGTGTAGTGCCCAGGAATGACAGGCCTAAGGCATCATTTCCAAAAGCACATGAATGATTAGTGTTCCTTGACACTATTTTAGAAAATAATCCAGGAATTTAGGTGCGTTCTTAGGCATTGCAAACAAATCTTTTTGTTCTTCATGATGAAATGGACTGGCCGTGTGGACAGTGCCACTGGAGAATTAGACAATATTACCAGGATTATAATGTCAGCTTCCTAATTGACAATTAATTGTATTATAGTTTGCCTAAAGCAAAAAGTGCTGTGTAGAACATCAGAGCAGAGTTTCCCCCAGTATTTCTGTGGCAAGTTGATAAGTAAAAATTTAATTTTCCAGTGCAAATAAGTGTGAAATTAACTACATATGAAACACTTTTTTTTTTTTTACAGCAGAAGTATCTTTATTGGCTACTTTAAAGTTTACTCAGCAATCTGTTTTAAAAGTCACTTTGCTTAGGTGCTTACAGGAAATACAGTGCAGTGGATTAATCCAGTTTGTAGGCTGTTTTCCAAAGAAATGCTTAATAAAAAGAATTTCATGCAATATGCTATTAGAGCTTCATTTACATTAATAAGACTCTGTTCTCAAACTATTAAGCTACCTTCAAGATAAAAACCACGAGGAGACTCACTGTACTCTGCATGTACAACCACGGCGATTAGTTTCTGCTGCTCTTGTACCCTTCTGAGCCCAGTGTACAGCAGAGAAAAAACAATGTTTTTCTCACAGCTGAAGAGAAATCCTGCTGCCATGAAGTTCCCCTCAGACAAAGCAGGAAAATCCCAAAGGGAAGTCAAGGGTTTGGTTTGCTGGAGCTGCCCTGCAGTGGCACTGGGGGCTGTGGGGATGAGCCCAAGGGGTTGGAGAAGGAAGGGAGTGAATGTGGCACACTGGACAGCCAGGGAAAGCAGAGTCTGCTCAAAAGAAAATAGAGCTGATTCATGGGTTGTATGCTGTTTTAGATAGATTTATAGATTTCATTATTGTATTCATGAGTTGTATTCTGTCTCAGATTTCATTAATAGGTATGGTAAGAGATTTTGGTTGAGGTGTTTAACGTATTAGCTATAGTAGATTTCATGACTGTATTAAAAACAGTATTCTGCAGCCTCTTGTAAGGAAGACCAACAGGTACACAAATTTCTTGGGTGCTCAGAGTATCCTCAGGTCTCTTGAGCTGTGTTTGTTCTCCCTTGTGAGGACCCGGCATGGGATCACAAACACTTCTTTTTTTTCTCTTTTTTCTTTTAAGTAAAGAGAGGGGACTTGTGGATACACAGCCTGGGAACAGGAGAGTTTTCCCATGGACTGCCTGAGAAATACAGGCTTTTCTTTTTTCTTTTAAGCTTGGAGAAAAAACAGAAGGGAAAAAATCTCAAACAAAGATGCACCTGCTATTATTTGCAGAATGTGTATCGTGAGAAATTGTATTGTTGATGGTAAGAACATCTTACAGGAGGTGTTGCTCTCCCTGACCAATGGGCAGTGCTCTGTTCTCGAGTTGTGTTTGAGTGTATTTAAGCAGTGTAGTGTCACAATAAAGTGTCTCATTCCTATCTTGAGAGATGATCATGTTGATGAGTGCCTTATTACTGCCATTCCAAGGGTTAATTCCTAACTAACAGCAACAGGTGAATTCTCTGCTGCAAAGTGACCTCAGGAGTTCTGAGTGTGTGCACCAAGGCTGTCCAGGATGGAAATGGTGCTTGCCAGGAAAGGGACACATGTGGCACCCAAAGGGCTGGGTCACACAGAAATTCCTTCAGTGAAAATATCTCCAGGATGAGCAGAGCATGGAGCAGCTCTGCTGGGAGGAAAGGCTGGCACCGCTGGCATTGTTCACCTGCAGAGGAGAAGCTTTGGGCTGAGCTCAGGGTGGCCTTGCAGGGCCTGAAGGAGCTGCAGGAAAGATGGAGAGAGACAATTGGCAAGGGCTGGAGGGACAGCACACAGGGAATGGCTGCCAGTGGCAGAGGGCAGGGCTGGATGGGATCTTGGGCAGGAATTGTTCCCTGGCAGGGTGGGCAGGGCTGGCACAGGGTGCCCAGAGCAGCTGTGGCTGCCCCTGGATCCCTGGCAGTGCCCAAGGCCAGGCTGGACATTGGCACAGTGGGAGGGGTCCCTGCCATGGCTGGGGTGGGATGGGATGAGCTTTGAGGTCCCTCCCAACCCAAACCATCCTGTAAATCTTTTAATTTTTCTTTGTTTTGGTAAACATCCCTGAACGTCACAGAGAATAAACTCCAGATTAAAATATGTATAAATTAAAGATAATAGACTTTAGATTTTTTTAATGTGCAAAAAATGAAAACTGCACAAAAGTGTTAAGTAAACTGCATGGACATTTAAATAATTATTTTGCACGAAGGATTAATATGACTTTCAGACAGAATTTATTTTCTTGAGCTGTTAATGATCTGCCATTTTACTCCCTAAATTAGTTCTCAAAGGTCAAAATGCGATCAATTATCCAGTAATTTGGATCTCTTAATTGGCTCAGTTGTGCTTGAAAAGCAAAGCTTCTGTTTTATTTCTATAGCTTGAAAAAGAAGCAGGAAAAAAAAAATCAAAGTACAGTTAGAATGATATTATGAATTGATTTGCAAAATGAAAACATGTGTAGATGCATTTTTGGAGTCTTTTCGGTGGAATTTTAAAGTTATTTCCATTACACATTGAGAATTCAGGAATACCAAATGTAGTGTTCTTCCTAAATCGTGTTCTGAAAGAAAAGGGGAATTTAAGTAGATTCCCTGAATTTTAGGGGACTCTAAAGGAAAGGAGTAGTGAAAAGCAGAAGAACAGGAATTAATATAGAGGGGGTTCTAATCCAGTGATGAGTCGTCTACAGAAGATCTCCAGTGGCTTGACCAGGAATGGGATCACAGCTCAGTGGTTGTTACAGCACTCCTGGGCCTGAGATGTGCTGGGGGATTTCAGTGGGGAGTTCGAAAAAGGAAGCAAGGATTGGTATTGTCCTTCACATTCCCAACTATCACAGATTTAGTCAAAATTTGGATTAAATAAACAGATTTGTCTATAATTTTCAAGTTAAAAGTTACAATAATACAATCTACGAAAGTCATAGAGATATTGGAGGGACATAAATTTGTACCCAAATTTTAAATGAAATTTTCATTTGTGGTTGCATTTCCAATTCTATTCTTTGTGTTTACATGTGTATTGAGGAGATAAACATTTCATTTCCAATTTAAATTCATGTAGATAATTCTTACTCAGTTCTTTCTTTTCAATGTAAAGAATGTAGAAGAGTTTAAATATCTTTTGATATTTTTCTAGTTTTTTACTCATAATTAGTTCTCTTGTAATGGTTCTACTAAAAATGTAAAGATTTTTATTTCATATTTTAAGAAAATCAGCTTTTTCTATTGAAGGGTTAAGAAACCACTTTTTGTGAACTGGACAAGAATATAAAGAAGTAAATCAGTCACTGGATCCATTACATTCAGAGATAGTTGCAATATTCATATTTTCTGGAATATGGTATTCAGATTTCTTTCTTTAACTTTTTCCAGGAGAAAGTCTTTGTAAATGCTGGGAAAACAGGAGCAATTTCTTACTCAAATGTCTCCTTTTGTTGCTACATCTGTGGATGGACTGATTTTGTTAGTGGGATTACAGTGCTGCTATTAATGTGGTGCTACTGAAAGTCAAGTTTTTAACATGCCTGTGCCAAAATATGCTTGTATTTTTAAACAGATCTTTTTAATCCTCATAGTTTTAAGGTATAATTTTTTAAATTTTTTTTTAACCTACAATTTTATCTCTTAGTCTTCCTCCCTCTGGTTGGGTTCTTTGGGTGGATATGAAGTGGATATTTCTGCCTCATTACCACACACCATCTGATTTTACTGAAGTATCAAAGAAAATTATTTTTTTCCCATATATCAAGGTGTTTAGGAGGCAGATGTTACTTAAATGTTGGTAACTGGAAAATATGGATTCTTCATTACTTACAAGTTGTTAAGTTTCTGCAGCATGCAACAAAGTTATGTTTGATCACTGAATAGGATGCTTCAGTGGGAACAGTGGAAAGATTATATTATTTTTCTCTTTATTTATCCAGCTCTTCTATTGGGAGATTATTCAGGTGCACTGAAAATAGAAAATCATGTTTTCTTTTTTTTTTTTTTTTAAGAGCTTCAGGATATTTCCATCATAAAATTGTACCAATTCAGAAAATGATTACAAAAAGTTTGGAGCTGCACTTTAAACAGTAGTTAGAGTAGACTGAATCTTCCTTATAGCTGATAGAAAAGATATTTTCTAAAAGAATAGTTATCACCGTGGAACTAAACGTGGAACTAAAAATAAATACTGGAGTAACTTTTTATCCCAAATGTCTGTCACGTTCTTTCTCTGTTTCCAAAAGCATTATCAGTGATGCTTATAGTGCTGTTAAAGAGCAGCTGCAGGGATTACTTTCAGTATTTAAAAAAAAAATTCCTCTCTAATCAAAGATTTAATATTTTCGTGCTTTTTATGGTTAGAAGACAAAATATTTTGCTTAAAGGGACCTGCTTGTTTGATGTATTTTTCCAGAGACTGGTTTAAAATTACTGAAGTCCTGAAAAACCCCTTGACCTGCACTGAGATTATATAAGCACCTTGTGATTGCTTGTTGGCAAAGATCAGCCTCTGTATTCCTTCATGGATTATTTACATTAATATGTGTCCATGGGAATGTATTATTTTTAAGACAAAATTTATTGTCAGAAAAGCAGGATCAATCTGTTATTGCCATAGTCTGTGGTGTATTTAATTTGCATGTTGGCACATCTACCAAATGCCTTCAAAAACAGCAAGTCATATTAATAATTCTGAGAGTCACAAGGGGGATCCAGCTGAAACTGCCTCACAAAATCATACCAAAAAGTCATATATTATTGAATAGAAAAAGACTACATCAGTCTTGTATTTCCTTTACATTTAATCGCTTTTTGTATTCAGGGATTTTGCTCAGTAATTCTAAGTTACTAAGTACAGTAATGCAAACTTTTAATGACTATTTGTGTTTATTTGCAAGTCTGAATATGCCCTGTGGAAGAGATGTTTGACCATTGCTGTGTGCTGAAATTTAATATCTTTTGCTTTCAATCCCTTGTTTTGAACCATCAATCAAGATGGATTGAAAACACTCTGCTTTGTATATTACAAGTTTTCCTCCCCCTTGTTTTGTTTTATGACTCTGCCATGTTATTTTTCCCTAGGACATCTTTAACCTCAAAGGAAATGCACATTATTTTTCTGAACTGCTGTTCCATTTAAGGGTAGATGAATTATAACTCATGCTAACTTGCATGTTTATTTGTCTTGCACTACAAATCTATTTATAGAATCCCAGAATCTTTGCTGTTGGAAAATATTTCTGAGACCATCGTGTGCCCCATCCCCACCTTGTCCCCAGCCCAGAGCTCTGAGTGCCACCTCCAGCCCTTCCTGGGACACCTCCAGGGATGGGCACTCCAAACCTCCCTGGGCAGCCCCTGCCAAGCCCTGCCCACCCTTTCCATGGGGAAATTCCTGCTGCTGTCCACCCTTAAGACAATGCCCGTCCCTTCACTCTCTATACATGCACTGGAGTGGATGGTAATATTAATCCTGATGTAATTTTTAATATTCGTCTTTTTTCTTTTCTTTTTTTTTTTTTTTTTTTAAATGCTACCGATGAAAGAAGTCCTATTAGCGAGTTTCTGGTTAGTTTTGTGTATAAGATGCACAAACAAGAACCACTTTTCTTTAAGTTTCAAGGCACACACAGAAGTCAGGCTTTTTCTCAGGTATTTCCTCTGAAATACACTTCTGCCCAGATAGAGTTGCCTGGAAAATTGTTCTCTCAGCTTCCACAGTAGGAGCAGGTGAGGCAGATGTTTGGGAGGCAGAATCACCATCCTGACCTCAGTGCTGCACCCACAGTCCTTGCAGGAGGGACACATCCTTACAAACCTGTGTTCGTGCTGGGATGGACATCCCTGCACACCCCTGTTCCTGCCGGGATGGACATCCCTGCACACCCCTGTTCCTGCAGGAACATCCCTGCACACCCCTGTTCCTGCTGGGATGGACATCCCTGCATATCCCTGTTCCTGCTGGATGGACATCCCTGCACACCCCTGTTCCTGCAGGAACATCCCTGCACACCCCTGTTCCTGCTGGGATGGACATCCCTGCACACCCCTGTTCCTGCCGGGATGGACATCCCTGCACACCCCTGTTCCTGCTGGAACATCCCTGCACATCCCTGTTCCTGCTGGATGGACATCCCTGCACACCCCTGTTCCTGCCGGGATGGACATCCCTGCACACCCCTGTTCCTGCCGGGATGGACATCCCTGCACACCCCTGTTCCTGCTGGGATAGACATCCCTGCACACCCCTGTTCCTGCTGGATGGACATCCCTGCACACCCCTGTTCCTGCTGGGATGGACATCCCTGCACACCCGTGTTCCTGCTGGATGGACATCCCTGCACACCCCTGTTCCTGCTGGATGAACATCCCTGCACACCCCTGTTCCTGCTGGAACATCCCTGCACACCCCTGTTCCTGCTGGATGAACATCCCTGCACACCCCTGTTCCTGCTGGAACATCCCTGCACATCCCTGTTCCTGCTGGATGAACATCCCTGCACACCCCTGTTCCTGCTGGATGAACATCCCTGCACACCCATGTTCCTGCAGGAACATCCCTGCACACCCCTGTTCCTGCTGGGCTTCTCATACTATAAAAAATGCCCTTCGGTGATGGGGATCCTGGAGAATGGCGTGAGGGCTTCAAATGCAAATTTCTCTTCTTGATATTCGGGTTGCAGCTGTCATCCTTGGTGGCCGTTTCCTGAGAGGAAAGAACATCTCTCAGTGCTGAGAGAATCATGTCTTATCTACCAAGGCCAGCATCAAGGGCTCCCTGACAGCATTCTGCATGGCCTGAGCGAGCTGCCTCCCTGGAAAATCCTGCAGGTTTGGGAACAAGAGCACAGTTAAATTCAGGCATGGGAGGGGGTTCTAAGATGTTCATGTTTGTCTGGGAGGGGAGTAAAGGGAACCTGAGGTGTGTAGCCATAATTCGAGCTAAATACAAAATTTGTGGAATTTATATCATCGATATTGTAGCTATCTAAATATATATATATATATATATACATTAACATATTTTTTATTCTAAATATATAATATTTTTTCATTGCCATGCTGAAAAAATGGTTCATAAAGCTTTATTGTCAGGCTTAGAATTTCAATTTTACATAACTTAAGGTTTTAAATATTTCCTTAAAACACTTCCTTTCATACATTCTGGGCATTGGATCCACAATTAAGGATACATTATCTAAATTATATACTCTCTTTATTTCCATATATAGTGTACGACTAAGTATTAACAGGATTTCTCATAGGTCAAAGAAAAAAGAATAAAAGCCCTGTGGAATCTGAAATGACAGCTTGTTTAAAATTTTTAAAGCCTTGAACACTTGAAAATATGATGATATAATTATGACAGTGTAATTGCTAACAGACATATATTACAGACTATATTATTGTTAAAACTTGAATATATGAAATTAAATAGCTGCAAGATTTAAGATACCAAGTTTTGCAGCATATAATGAATAACAGAAGATAAAACCAGTGGAAGCCCTCAGCTAAATGGAAGAAAAATACCTAAAAATAATCCTAATGGCTTTGCTGTTCCTTCTGATGCCAAACAAATTCGATATTTTCCTTATTTAAACAAAGAGAGACAAACTCTTTCACTTTGAGAACAGCTCATACATCCCATATTTTTCACGTGTTGTAGCTCAACTGTTTAATATTAAGGTAAGCACAGCATTTAGGATTGATTTGAAAGTGTTCAGCAAGGATAAAAGCTTGGGGAACTAATTCAGGAAAAATCATGCTTATCTGAGCTAATTTTTCTAACTTGACATTTTATGGTTTACTTCTAAGCAGCTAAAAGAGTTTAAGAAACCTCTTCCTTCTGGTTCCTCTGATTTTATTTATTTATTTACGTGTGCATGTATTTATTTATTTATTTTAATGTGCTGCTTAATGCTGCCTGAAATATGTGGAATTAATATCAAACCAAGCAGTATGGGTATTGACTGGGAGAAAGCTGAAGATGTGAGAGATTAGAAATTATCATGTACTGCATGGAACTTTTTAATGCATGCTCACATTGGTACATCACCCAAAGAAGGGAAAGATACTGTGCAGTTTTCTGCAAAACAGAGCTGAGACTGTGCAGTAGTGTTGTGGATTTCCAATATTTATTAGCTTTTAAAATGGTCCAAGCCAATTACACACCCAAAAATAAAAAAATTCAGTCTTTTTACTATTCTCAATCGGCTGCTACTGGCAAAAAAAGTAGTTAAGCTATGCAGGAGCTTGTGCCCTGGATGAATCCCTTATGAAATTTCTAAGAACAAAACCATTTAGGTGTAAGACAAATATCTGAAGCAGTAAATAAACAAGGAGAAATGGGCACTTTCCTTTCTGTGTTAGGATGACACCTGGAAACCTGGAGCAAGGCTTGGTGCATAAACCCAAGCATTGAAATGTAAATGTACACAATCACAATTAGGGAATGGCTGCCAGTGGCAGAGGGCAGGGCTGGATGGGATGTTGGGCAGGAATTGTTCCCTGGCAGGGTGGGCAGGGCTGGCACAGGGTGCCCAGAGCAGCTGTGGCTGCCCCTGGATCCCTGGCAGTGCCCAAGGCCAGGCTGGACACTGGGACAGTGGGAGGGGTCCCTGCCATGGTAGAGGAGTGAAATGAGATTAACTTTAATGTCCAACCCAACCCATTCTGGGATTCTAATAGATTCTCTGTTAAATGCATACATTAATTTTCCAATAATTACTTTTCCCTGTTCATTCTGAAGATGATGCCTCCACTCAAAATCTCCAGTTATGGAAGCATTGTGGTGGTGCCCAGCAGACCATCCAAAAAATTTACATTAATTTTCACAGAGTAACTTTTGTCATCCTAGAATATTGCTACATGGTACCAGAGTGCTACTTTATATAGAACTTGGCCCATTTTTTTTAAATTCAAAAGCTAACAGATGGAAATGTTTGTGTCACCTTTCCAAAGGAATGTGTGGTGTTTGTATGTAAATGGCACAGTTCTCCAGAAGCTTTGCACTCTGTTGTCTGCTCTTTTCCAGAGCTATTTCCAATATCTCAGCTAGAAATACAAGACATGCAAAGATAACAGTTTGTGCTACTGAACATTGTTCAAGAATGTGCTGAATTTTTGTCCCCCTCAAAATAAATAAATAAAATGCCAGTTTTCTGGAATCCCATCACAGACTTCTTTGTAATTATCAGCACTCGAGATTTTAGCTAAAGCTGTACAAAGATTACATTAGCATAAAGTGTTGTGTTCTTTTGATTGAATATATTATTTGAGAGAAAATATTCCACAGTACTAAAGGTAGGAATAAGAAATTATTACCTGCCAGGTGATAAATAGTACTATGTTGATGAGAAATATTTTTTTAAAAATGCTAATTGCTCCGTTGAAGTTGACATTTAATCCAGTTAAAAAATATGCCACAAATCCAGCTTGGAAAATTCAGTATATAAGTAATGGGGCTGCGTGAATTGTAGTAATTACTGGTTCAAATTAGCGGGTTCTCCTTTAAAATTTCCCTATCACATCATGTTTTGTCACATCATATTTTGTCACATCATGTAGTTCCACTCGCCTGCACGTTGGCACAGGCTCCTGAGTGGTGAAGTGCAGGGAGATGATCAGAGCCCCACTGACTCTGGAGCTCGTGATCGAGAGGAAACCAAACCACCTTTTGCTGATTGCACAGCTACTCTTTGTAGCTTTTAGTCCAAGAACTTCTTGTTTTGAGCCTTCTGTGGTTGTGGCACAGTGAGAGAGCAGCACTGCCTGTCTGGGGTCTCCTTCTTGACACTCTTAGTGGGTTTCTGCTGGCATTAAACACGAACGGGTTTGTCAGGTTTAGCAGAGATGAAAGTACCAAACTTCTAACAGCAACAGTGATGTCTCTAAGCGTTCAGCTGCTTCTGAAATTAGTGATGCTGTGTCTATAGGATCAGACCTCGGAGGAATTTTCTGGTTATCTACAAACCTGAGAAACATCTTCCTGTACAAAGCAAACAGGAATCCTTTTATTTAATGCAGCATCCTTTGCTGATCCAGAGTAGGGAACACTTTACTGGATGCAAAACAGAGGACTTAGCTGTAGTAAAGGAAGTCTTTGTTTTGTTCCTAAAAAAGCCCAGAAGGGAAGATATTGATAGGAAACCTCTATTCCCTCCTTTATTCAGACCAATCAAAACTCCTGTCCTTAGTTATGGAAGTGAAGCCAGCACAGAAAGCTTCAGGGTATATCCTGGTGTATGGATAATTGGTCAGAAGTGGTTAGATTTTTCCCTACTCCATATTTTCTTGGTGAATCTGCTTTTTGCAAATTCTTTAGGGAAGAGGCACTATAGAGTAATTTAATATCACCTGTTTTTCTTGCTCCTCTGTTGCAGTTTTTGGGCTGGAATACAGAAATATAACCCTTTCCAGAAGAGATAGTTTGTGATGCTGTCTCCACTTGGATGCAGAGAATTTTGAAAAAGAAAATAAGAAAATAGGGGTCTTGAGGCTCACAAAAAAGAAGTTGTGGTGCTGTTTTTCCTGCTGTTTTGCACCTCTTGAATTTCTCCACAAGATTTCTTTCTTTCATAAAGGGAACTAATTACTGGGTTTTAATCTTTCAGGTAGTAAGATCTTCCACTTTCCACTCAGATGAGGAAATTGTGCTCAGCCTCTGAATTTTCACAATGCCTTGGGAAGGCAGGGAGGGAGCTTGGTGATCATCGAGTTCCATCTCCTGCCATGGGCAGGGACACCTCCCCTGTCCCACCTGGCCTGGGACACTTCCACTTGGAGCAGCCTGGGATAGTGGAAGCCCATGGCAGGAGGAGGAACAAGGTGATCTTAAAAGTCCCTTCAACCCCAAACCCTTTTGATGTTCGCTGAGAAACTACTGGGCTTTTTTCCTCAAGCTTATATGTGGATTGTTGCTTGTGTTTGTTTTGTTGTTGTTGTTTTTAATAGCAAAACCCCATCTGATTGCCTTATTGAGGTAATTTAGCTTTTTTCATCAATGCTTATAAAGCAAAATACAATGATTCTAGAGAAATAAGAAATTATAATAGATTATGTTCCATAAAAATGGTGTGTTAGTTATGCCAATTACAACAAGAGGAGTGAGGACTGTGCATTGTCTCTCCTCCTGATTTTTGGGTTGGTGGCTGGGTTTTTTGGCTGCAGGCTAAAGCCTCCTTATGCTATAATGTAAATACAGGCACTTTTGGTGAGGAAGTTTTAAATAAGAACATTTACTCAGATAAAAAAAGCCATGTAAAGGAAACAAAGGCACTGCCCCATGTGTGCTGTATAATGAGTTGCTGTCCTCATTTTTCACTTGGAGCCAATCGTTATGGTACTGAAGTGAACAGTGCCTCATCTATACATATATATCATTTTTCCAAAGGATGCTCTAGAGAGGATGAAGATCAATATAAATTCATTTTTTTCTGGTAATGGAAAATATTTGAACTGTTCAGCTATCAGGCACAAAGATGACTTCTGGGGGTATCAAGCTTGTGTTTTAAGCCACTGTCCTGACAATTCCAGGCATGTGTAAACCTACAGTTTTTTCTGTTCCTTGACAAGTATTTTGAAGACACCAGAGTTACTTTGAGAAGGTAAAATGATACATGATGAGTAGAAAAACAATTTTCCTTAAATAGACCGTGTCCTCAAAATACAAGTGTGTTCTGCTTATTGTAGAGATAACAACATTTGGAAAAATTACAGAAGTTTAAAACCCCCTGTATGAAGTTCAAAACGCTTTCTCACACACATTGTACAATAAATACTGTGATGGTGCTGGGATAAAACTAAATTTGAATGTATGAAGAGGACACAGGAGTGCCAAGGTATTGGTTTTGGAAGAATGATCCATCAGCCCTAAAAGAATTGGTTTTAATTACAAGACCTGCTCTGCTGGTTGCCTGCAACATTATCTCCTTAATCATAAGCATTCAGAAATGGACACACACAAAGATATTTCTATTGGGAAGACACTTTCAAACTACTCAGAAACCTCAAAGTAGGACAGGAAAGAATAATGCTACATTTAAGTGGAAAATGCTGACAAAATCTGAAGTACAATGCAGTGGGGGTCGAACAAGTAATTGCTGTGTTATCATTAGGAGGTTTGGACAAGGAGGAATAGGGAGGAGAGAATGGAGACTGGAATTTGAATTCCTCTGTTAAGCTTAGTGCCTTTTAGAGGAAGAAAACAGTGTATGGCTGTTACAGGCAGTTTAAGTGCACTTTTTTATATCTTTGGCATATGTGATTTCTGTGCCAAATAGCTTGAGAGAGATGCTAATTTTATCAAAAATGTTCCATTTTGAAGTCGCATCTCATTTAAACGTGAACTCTATTTAGACCCTGTATCTGGTAGGGAAGGGGGGAAATTTATTCATTTTGTTAAGTCATAGGTGGAGGGGCTGAGGGGGCTGGGCAGGGGCTCAGCCTGGAGAAAAGGAGGCTCAGGGGGACCCTTGTGGCTCTGCACAACTCCCTGACAGGAGGGGACAGCCGGGGGGATTTGGGATCTGCTGCAGGGAACAGGGACAGGAGGAGAGGGAACGGCCTCAGGCTGGGCAGGGGAGGCTCAGGGTGGACAGCAGCAGGAATTTCCCCATGGAAAGGGTGGGCAGGGCTTGGCAGGGGCTGCCCAGGGAGGTTTGGAGTGCCCATCCCTGGAGGTGTCCCAGGAAGGGCTGGAGGTGGCACTCAGAGCTCTGGGCTGGGGACAAGGTGGGGATGGGGCACAGCTGGGACTCCATGGGCTGGGAGGGCTTTTCCAGCCTCAATGGTTCTGGGATTCTATTTATATCTTTTATATGTGTTGAGCAATTCAGGTGAGTATTTAAAGGAATTTTAGGTCTTAAATTGTAGTATATTTGAGTCAGTACTACTGGAATTCTTTTCCTTTTATTTTCTTTTAATTTTATAGCACTACCTCAGCATTCAAGAAGTTTCTTCTGCAGATGAGTGGTTATTTTGTGGGATTTTCAAAACTCTAGGTCATTTAGACCTTCTCTACTTCTAAGTGGCAGTTTAAAAGAGAAAAATATGTTTGTGACAATTTATAAACTATAGATTACTGAAGCTTATTTACTAGTGCCTACTTGAGAAGGTCATCATACAGTAGAGAGGGTGAGTGGCAACATGTTAAAGTTTCAGTAATCTGTTGGTTTGGATTTTTTTACTACATATTTCTGGCTTGGCTATAAGTATTTAATAAATTCAACTTCAAATTACTGCTTTGGGAAAGTCCTAGTGAGTCCTAATATTACACAAAAATATTCTAAATGTCTGGGGAATGTTTTCTGTCCAGATTTTTTTTTTTTGTTAGTTTCTTTTTTTTTTTTTTGGTGTTTCTTTTCCTTTTTTTCCCCCCTTATTTTTTAGTTTAACTGAGGAAAATCTGTAGAACGAACATAAAGTACTCCATTGAATTCTTTTTTTTTTCCGTGTTCACAATACTTACAGTCAGGTTTCCATTCTATATTAAACCCCGGAGAGACTGAAAGAAAACAAACCCAATTCTCAGATTGAACAAAAGAAGCCTTAAAAATTGCTTAAAGAAACCAAACCTGCCAAGCTTTGTTTCACTTGCCTCCATTCAAGAAGAAGGAGTTTGGCCTGGGGGCACTCAGGTCCTCATCCAAGGCAGGCTGGAGAGAATCCCTCATGGTCTAATTATCAGCAGCTCGGGTAGAGCCAGTGCTTATGGAATGCTCTTTAATAAGGGGAAAATGGGGGGATTATTTCAGGAATGGCCTTAAAACATACACATGCTCTTTGAAAATTAACACCTTTTCCTAGAAGCTCGATGTATTTATTTTTCTGTTATTGCTCTATTATAGGAATGTAAGGCTTTATGAGCATCTGATAGATTTCTGGAAGTCTGAAAGGCTTTGTCAGACATTTGAAAGAAATACTTGGACTGAGAGGGGGACTTGACACAAGCACAGGGGCTCAAAGTGTATTTCCTGAAAGAAAAATACATTTATAAGTATTGACTTACCCTGGGTTTTAGGGTTGTATGTATGTATTTTCCTCAGTGACTCAAAGTGGATAAACCACCTTTGGGAGGACTTTCAGCAACATTTACTAAGAAACACTATCTTTTTTTTTGGCAGATTAGGGAGGTTTTCACGGGATTCTGCAAAATTCAGTGGCAAGAGTCACTGCCTGGTGAACCCTGGGAATGTAACCTACAGGAGATGGGAATATTGATCTCTCACCTGAATTGCAGCCTGGCTCATCCAGTGGGAACATGGCTGTGGAATGTGCTTTACCTTTGCGAGGTGGGAGCAAAACCAAGCAGCAACCTCTTGTCTAGCTGGGGTTTGATTCCTGGCTTGAGCAGCTCAGGAATTTCACAGCTCCTGGAGCTGAGAGAAAGCAGAGTGGAACTTGAACCTTTAAAAATCTTTAACAGTTGGGTAGGGAGGGTGAAGGATCAGAAGCATCCATGCACAGCTCTGCCCTGACTGTGAACCTGCTGTGGAAGGGGCTGAGCTGATGATCACCACTGTTTTTTAATTCTGTTTTCTGCTTCAGAGATAAGTCCTAGGTAATGAAGGAATGAAGATTTAAACTGAGTTTGGGGAAGCAAACTTAAAAAAATCCAAATTCCAAGTGATCAGAGCCTCATTCAGGTGATATCAGAAGAGTTTCCCTGGAAGTACAGCAGTGCCCTTCACTGAGACCCAGAGCGTGCACACCTGCTTGGAATTCTGCAACCTGGCACTTGGGAGTTTCTTTCTGTAGCTGAATCCCTAAAGGCAATCTTTGAGGTGTCTTTGAGGAGACTTTCAAATCAGGAGGGGATAACCTGGAAAACATCTGGAAAAATCTGAAAAAACCATTGATGCCCACGTGCCTCTAAAGAGATGGAAAAGCCAAGAGCTTTCACTGTTTTATCAGAGTACTCACAATTAATTCCATAGGCAATTGGAAACTGTCAAATTTATATAAAACTTCTAATTCATTAATTTCTTCCAAAATATACACGCTTTTTATTACTTTTTTCTATGAGATGGTGTATATATATGATGTTTGAAGAGAAAAACCTATTAGACGTTGTATCTGCAGGATTGGTTTTAAAGCCACCGAATGAGTTAAAGGAAAACAAATCTATGGAAATGAATTAGAAGTAAAAGGATTTAATTGAAGGTTTATTGAAAGTAATTGAAATTAACAAAGGCTATTGATAGAGATCAGAAGTAATTAAATTAATGTGAAGAAATTGGGTTTAATTGAGATTTAGTTGGGAATTACTGAAATTGAATGAGATTCAGTGAGAAAATTGATAAGCTGTCTGCTGATTTTAAGATTGATATTAATGATTTTCTGTGATGAAAAGCTGTTCTTTAGGAAATTATGTAAGAAATATATATAAATATGATCATCTTTCTTAATTTAAAAAATTGATATTTTACTGGCATCACAAATTCTATAGAATATTCAAACTATCTGAACACAAAATATAAGCTTGATAAATAGAGACTCGTGAGCTGTACACAGAGAATATGAAAATGTTCCATGATTTTCTAATTTCTGTTATAATTACTGCTGAAGGAAATGAAGTATTGCTAGATAAAGAACTACCAGACTAGGAGTAATTCTCAGTATCATCATCTTTTAAACAAAACAATCCATCATGCTTATGATGGGACAATTTCCAGGGGTATTTCTTTCAAAGGCTATACGTTGTTTCAATGTGACCCCAGTTTTATATGGCAAATAGGAATACAAATAAGTATTTTTCATCATTTTAGAATACAAATATATAGATTCTGAAAAATATGGGTCTTTTTTACTTGGTAACTCTGGTTCTGAAAGGGGAAGAGAGCTTATTCCTGCCCTCTTTATGGGAACCCATATCCAAAAATAGAGGGGATTTGGGATAGCAAAGGATAAATAAAAGAGAAAAATCCTTGCTGTTTCTGATTCCAAGTGTTAGCTTTCTCTAGTCCCTGTGTAAGAGGTGGTAGTCCTTGGAATGATTTACTATATTAAAAAATAAAATATCTGAAACTAGAAGCTCAGCCTAAGGCATGTGTTGCACATGACAAGTGTCCAGGTATTTAGAGTTATATTTCTATTTCTAGTTTCAAAAGAACACATAATTTGAAGAGCAGCAACTACAGCCATTCAAAAGTTACCTTGGTGCTGAGCTTGAAGAAGATGCTTAGCTTAGCTCTTAATTTTGTGGGAATAAGTCTTATTTTATTTAAAATAATATGTTTCTACCTCCTGTGCATTTAATAATCTTGCCCCTTTCAAATATTTTCAGAAAAAAGTCGTTGGCAATGCTTCCAGCAAAAAAGGGAGACATCAAAAAACCTTCAGGGGAGGCAATTGCAGAAAAGGATTCTAAATCTACTTATATAAATTGGATTTTCCTAGGTTGTCAAAATTAAGGTAACTGTGCACATTTCAGAATGAAATAGAGTTCAAATTTTGGAAAATACTCTTTCCCTTTCAGATTTTTTAATGTTTATCTATGTATAATATATATATAGTTATATAAAATATCTCCAACATAAATGAAAGCTGGAGCTGGCAGAGATTTTTTTTTTTTCAGTAAGGTTTTAATTTCCTCTGGCACCTTAGAGAATATAAAAGAGCTTGTGGGGAAGTATTGCCATGTCTGTAATTTGCATGTTTTAATGTAAGAAGGAAAAATATGCAAGCTATTTTTTTTTTCTTGTTGTTATTTATAAATTTATGAATTTGAAATATTTTTAAAATTTGACATTCATCAAAATGGTATTAATTTTGTAGAGAGGTTTTCCCAGTCTAACAGGTGTGCAGATTCCCTGGTTATTTTTATTTACCCAGAGGTGAGACATCATGAAGGAAAGCTCTATTTGATGTCAGTCAGAAACATTCTGTAGGAACCATTGGCTCACAGTTTCTGTCAGTGAGGGGTGATTTTTTCAAACCTCCTTTTCTGTAGGAGGTTTGGATGTGAAGAGCTCAGGCAGTTCTCAGGGTACCTCACCATAAAAGCTGCTGTGGTTTGGGGTTTTTAGGCCTGGTTAGGTGCCAAAAGTTTTGTCATGTTTGGTCACAGGAGTAGAATGGCAGGTTCAGGGTTCTGCATTTCATTTCTCCTGTGAGACCTTTCTCATTTTGGTGCATTATTTGTTTCTAGCACAGCTATGAAGTTCTGGTTCCCTGAAAGCAGCAGTTCTTGCCCCTACTTCAAATTCTATTTTGCTGAACAATCTGAGAAGGTCTCCATGGGCTTTGCTCCTTCTCAGTGTTGTTCAGAGCACATTCGATGTGTCCTTGCTGTTTCCTTTATCAGCTTCACTCTTTGCTACTTTTAATTCAGATATGAACCTGCAGGAAAAAAGGTGCAGTTAATTTTCTGTAGCCTTAATATGACCTTTTTAAAAGAGAAATTAATCTGAATCCTACAGTGACTCTTTATTTATACCCTCTGCAGTGAGTCTATAATGTATAAAGATGTTTTTATATGCTTTCTCAATTAAAAATCCTGTTGCATGTTGAAGAACACTGGGCTATTCTGAGATGTTTATATGGATTTCCCTCAGAGAATGACTTTTAGCAATTCATCCTAATTGAGCACATTGCACAAGGTCAGATACAATGCTCAGACCCATAGAATTATTTTTATATTATAATGACTGTGTTTTTGCAGGAGAATTAGATTTCTACTCCAAGAATATGGAAAGTTCTGTCCAGTGTAAGCCAAAGGAGAATGGCTCTTAGCTCAAAATTAAGTAATGTTTATGTCATGGTATAACAAAGCCCATATGACAAAACTCTGGATCTTCATAAATGGCAGTAGTTACAATAGCACAAGTACAAATAGTTCACTTTGTTTTCTTATTTATTTGTTTTACTGGCCTTTCTTTTCTCATTTATTTGTTTTGTGTACGTGTGCTCACTGCATGGGGATGAGTTTCATGGCAGCCTGTGGTGCCTGTTGGTGGTGTTGCCTTTTGCTGTTTTTCCCTGAGAAATCTTTGCATTTTTAAAATGTCCCAGGAAAGGTTGAGCTGCTTTGCTGTTCTTTGGGGTTTTGCTGGTGTAACACCTAAAAATAAACCTTGATTGATCAATCAGCTAATGGCAACCATGGCACATTATAACATCTAGTCATTATTTTTCTGACTAGCAGGACTATTTGTGCAGTACATTTATTTACATGGAAATATCTGCATATTTACCTTTCTAAGAACATCTCTGCCGTTTCCCAAGTACATCACCACTTCCTTTGAACTTTGCCATATGAAATTGCTGCACATTTTTGGAATAATTACAATTCAACTTTGACTTGACTTTCCATTCACCAACAGAAAGTGATATGGCTCTTTATTTTCTAGCAAAGCTTTACCTTAGTCTCTGCTGATGACAACATTTCTCTTCTCATTTTAGCTGTCAAGGCTTTGAAAATAAGTCATCATTTTTTAATAATAAATAAGTGTATTTGCACAAATCAAACTGGGGATGAGTTAGATGGGAACTGCAAGCCCTGTGCTGGCTGTACCTCACATCTTACACGTGTATCTTGTTTAAAGGCAAGCCAAGCATTCGAATGTGAATTCAAGGGCAGGCTGTGCTCTTACTGCTGCTTTGATCAGTCATTTCTAGACATGCTGTTTCCTCTGTCATATTCAGAGATTACATTTGGAAACTTGTTTGATTCTGAAGCTCATAAATGAGTAAATGTTTATATTTTTGGATTAACTGAACTGTGAGAATTTCATGGAAGATAAGAGTGGATTTAGAGCTACAGTTAGGAGCCAGCAGCCAGCTAAAAATTTTTGGAGTAGGCAGCTATAGAAGGCTTCTCTCAGATTTTGTGCAATTTAAATATAATTCTCATAGAGTTACATGAGTTACACTGAGGGTAACCCTAAGCAAATAATGGTTAGAGATTAATTGTCATATCCAAGCTCTATACTTCCATTTCCTTTGTTTCATATGAAGCAAACCAATAATCACCATCCTTTTAGTAGCACAGCCCCCAGTGCCCTGTGTCCATCTCCCTTTGTTGTGTATACATATTAGGTTGTGATCAAAAGTTTTAATTCTTGTAGCAACGCACTTTATTTCTTTCTCTCTTTGAATTCTCTGTGCACATTCAAGTTTCTTTGCATGTCCTTTCTGGCAATTTCCCCACTGTGAGGTACTGAATCTTCTCCTGTTCCAAAATTCAGCACATTATTTTGAGTGGCTGAGATAACCATTTGTAGCTCACAGCTCTGGTGTGGGCAGCTGTGTTTTCAGTTTTTAGTTCATCAAAGCAACCAGAGATCTCCTCCAGATGTGTATCAGTAACAAATACAGCATCAACCAACATGTGAACTCCTAATCTTGCAGCAGGCCCTGAACTGACAGATCTTATGGCTTGAAGTTACTGTTATGGGCTTTGATGCTCCATCTTTATTTCAAACATTTTTAATGGCCCTCTTTTTCTACTGTCAGGAAAAATATATTTGATATTTTACGAACTCCCTGAAGAGTGTTATGTGCTTTTTTTGGTACAGGTCATGGAGAAGGAGAGTGTCTCACCATCTGCTTAGGGTAAAATTGGGAATCCTTTTAACTTTTCCTTTAAAAGTTCCTAAAAAGTCCTTAAAAAATAGGAACAAATTTTTCTGTTTTGTTTTTCTGTTTTGTTTGTTTGTTTTGTTTGTTTGTTTTTGTTGTTGTTGTTTTTGTTGTTGTTTTTTCCTTTTAAAAATCTATATCCTCTTAAAGACCAGTGTTGTCAGAGAATAGTAGAAAATGACATGTGCATAGGTTGGTAATGGGATGAGTAATTGTTCAAATAAACTGTTGAAATCCAACAGTGATAAAATCATATCTGGGTGGCTGTTTGATGGTTTTTAGGACATTTCAAGTTCGTGATCTGTTTCTTAGAGAGAAATAATTACTGTATAATCATCCTTTCCATCACACTGCACCCTGGCACAATTCCTGTGGCAGCTGAAAACCAGAACTGGGAAGGAAAGTGAAACTATTGTTCTAGCCCTTAAGCTGCTTCTGTGGGTCTTGCATCCTTCCATCAGAAGGGGAGCTAGAGCTGCTCATAAGTAGCTGAAAACCTACAGAAATTTTTTAAGAATGGAATTGGCAGTTGCAAACACCAGATTGATTTGGAGCAATTCAAACCAACAAAACCTGCCATTCTGATTTTATGAAGTCTGTGTCAAAATGATTGTGATGTATTTACTCTTGTTTCATAATTCTGTTGCATCTGCTTGATTAAACATTTAAGCAATTGAAAAAGGGTAAATCATTATTGAGCCTAACAAATGTACACAGGAAAAATCAGCTGACCTTTAGTTCCAACACTTCAGCTTCTCTTGACGTTTTCTTTATTTTGAGCACCTGCCCTAGCAAACACATTTCTAAGTAATTTCAAAAGCTGTTCTATATTTAATTGGACAAAATGAAGTTAACAATGGAATGGCTGCTTGGGAAATGAAAATTATTTGGGTTAGCAGAGATCAAACACACTGTTTGAACAGGAAGTATGGCCCAGCTTAAGTTAGCACATGCCCATTGGATTTCATCTTTTATGAAAACTTATGAGGAGATAATTTATTTAGTGTGCAGTCCTGTAGTGGAATGTATAGACTATCCAGGAAATAAATAGTTTTATAGGGTAGTGTGAGGGGGAAAGATTATGTAGTGTCTTCTGGAATACGTGTTGTAGTTCAGCAGAACGTATAGAGAAGGAATCTTTAAAAATTAATGTATCATATGGTGGTATACTTCATACTGTAATTAACTTGATTAACCCCAAGGCAAGAGGTAATTATCTGCCCTATAAGTCAGATCAGTCAATGTCCAGATAAGTACTAAAATATTTTTGGGTATTTTTCAGAAATAGGTTGCACAGCCCATATTTTGTCTTGCAAAACAGGAAAGAAGGGACCTTTTTATCCCAAAGAAATATTTACTGCTGCTGCTTTGAAAAAATAGGGATTCAAAGGCAGGGATTCCATTCAAATCACTCTAGATTTAATTTTATTTTTGATAAAGGGTAGTGAAATAGCCCATGAGCTTTCTGCCCATCTTAAAAGCAATGGGTTTTATGGTGCACAACACTATTGGAAAGGATTTTATGGCAAGTGATGTGAAGAACTCCACCTTACCTCACGTGCCTGAAGTTTATAATGGACTTTATTCCCTTCCCTGTTACACTGAGCTTCCAGCTGAGCAGCTGAGAGTAGAAATACTAGATTGTTGTTAGTCTAAAGGTAAAGCTCTGAGTGAACTGGCAGAATCTGAACTTCAGGAATTCAAAATTTGTGAGTTGTAGCCACCTACCTAAAACTGTACTTGCAAAGATCAGACACATCAAACAATTAGCAGGTGAACTTAATGCATAGAATGGCAATAAATATTACTACATGCTAGCACTGGGAGATATGCAGATTAGAGAACTTAAACAATAAATCTAAATTTAAACATTAAATTTAAATAAATTTTAAATAATTTTAAAAATAAAGGATACTTCATATTACAGACTTTGACTTCATTAATAACCCTGCATTAGATAAAATACAAAGTGAACCATGAACTAAAAATATGAAACAGGAGATGAACCTGAGCTATTACTGCCTGTGCCTGGTTTTATCAGAAGTTCTCACAGGCCAGTGAAACACAGAATAGAACAAAATCCCCCCTGATCTTTCAGTGCTACACCCTTGAAAGCCCTAATGCCATTGACGTCAATGTCAGAAAAGTTTGGAATCTGGTGCTTGTTATCTTCCACAGGATAGCAGGTGTTCAATCAAAGTTGTTAATGTATTTTCTGTGGATCTCATATACTTTAAAAGCAAGTAATTAGAATTATCCACAGATACTTTGTAACTATGAATAATTCATTTCCTGTGCATCAATAAAATAATTATTGCATATTATCATTCTTAGCTTTCTACTTCAATAAAATTGCTCACATCATGTCACTGTCATAGTAATGTGCCTTTTTATTTTTCATATTAATGAAAATTATCAGTAGAATGAGGAAAATTGTAATAAGATTTTATGTCACCTATAAGCCTTTTCCACTGTACTGCACTGCAATTAGACAATATCCAGATTCTGGTTGATTGTAGATGGGTATTCTTTCCACCTTAGACACTTTTAATGGTTCTGTTCTTAAATGATTGTTAAGTGTTTTAGAGCTCTTTCTTTAGCTTAACTAACTCAATTACCAACTTACTTGGTAAAATTCAGATAATTTCTTTATACTTCTAAGGCACTTTTTCTAATCTTGTTCCTTTATTTGTTTAGAAATTCACTACAGTCATGATCCAGAAAGATTTCACACATGAGGAATATATTATCTTCTTTAAAAACGTGTCTATGTATTATATTAAGCCATCACTTAAATATGTTCTGGCTTAAGATCAACTTCTATATGAATTTAGTTTAAATTACTTATCTTTCAGACTATATGTAATGCTCATTAGAAATTTTTTAGGTCAGCTGAAATATATATATATGTATAATAAACCTGTGAAGCAACAGAGCAAATAGTTTGGGGTTAAAATAAAAAAGAAAAATATCAACCAAACAAAGCCAACAGAGTGAAATAAATTCTTTGTTGGAATACTTAAAACCATATTGACTGTAAAATACTCAGATTTTTAAATTCTGCACTGCTTTGTTAGGAATGTTTTGTTCTTTTCACTATCAAAATGCCTACAACATCGTGGCTTTACTGTTTTTCCAAGATTTAAAAGGATCATTTTCAGGAATGGAAGTTGCAGTGGGTACCATAATGTGGAATAGTCAGAGGCTTGGGGTGACTGGAGCCAGGTGCTGTTAGTCATTGTAATTTGGATTTTACAAAACCTAGCAAGGCTTTCCTGGCCGTGTCGTGATTGAAAAAGGCCTGAGCTGCCTTGTCTCCATCACAGCCCGTGGCAGCAGGGGAGGAGCTGATGGGAAATCAGCACTGATGGGAAAATCCCAGTGTGTGTGGGGAGGTGCAGGAGCAGCGTGGGGACAATCCCCCTCAGTGGGACATTCCCAGTGGGAATAAAGAGCAGGCACAGCTCTGGGGACAGGGGTAATGGTCCAACCCAACCCGAGGTCATCTGCTGCAAGGAAACGGGTTTAGCTCGTTGGTTTTTGGTTTTTACTTCTTCTGTTATTCCTCTTGATGGTTAATTGTTCTTTGATACTCTCTGAGCATTTAAAGAAGGTGGCTGAACCCGAGTGTCACTTATTGAAACCTCAGAGCTTTTCCCATTAGGGTTGAATTGCAAGCACAAACCACTGCAGGATCAGGTAGGAAAGTAATTTCTGTAATTTTGGGGCAGGCCAGCATCCTGAGCCTAGACTGCAGTTTCATTTGCTACTTTCTTTGCAGTTTTCCAAACAATACCAAAATCAGGGATAGTTTTATGTTTATCTTGATTTGAATTTTGAATGAATGGTATGAAATGGAAAAAAACAAACAAACAAATGTTTTTTCTTGAAAATTATTTTGGTTTAGCAAAGTATAAATCCAAATATACTGTGTTTTCTAGGGAAAAAAATATCCAGAAGTTCTCATAGCCCTTCTTCTCTTAGGTATTTCCTGGTCTTCTTTTCCAGACTGCATAGATAATTATAGATTAAGCATAAATTAATCAAGCAGCAGCTGACCAGGCTGTTCTAAAAGGGGAGTGTCATGGTCACTGAAATATGCATTAACATCTTCAGGGTAGGACAGGAGAGAGAGGGGGAAATAATGTGCATTTGAATAAATCTGTAACTTGAGGCTACAATTATCTATACCAGCATCAAGCTGGTGTTCTTTTATGTTCTGTATTAGAATATTTCTTTGTTGCCTTCAACATGGTTTTAGTGATTTTGTAAACCAAGCAAAAAATGTACTGCACTTATAAGAGAAAATGTGCTTGGCTTTGTAAAAGGCTTTAGAAATATTTTTTATTTCTACAATTCACAAACTCAGGTTCTCATAAAACTTCTGTTGTTGGCCTGATCTTTAACTGTTTTTCACCCAACCTTTGCTTAATTTAAAGAGTAAATACAATTAAATTAATTTTTTAAGTTATTACATACCACCTGTAACATAATCTTAGTAGTTTAAATCATTTTTTCAGAATGTGGAACAGAACATACATTAACTAATACACACAATAATGCAGGCTGTAAATAGAGATCAAAAAAGCACGCCAAATTAGGCTGGCATCCTTAAGAACTGAAAATTAAAATAATTGTTCTGTGACAAGCTCAGGGATTTAGACTTAGCAGAATATTATGTAAAATCTTTTATTCTTTCCATTACTGCAAGGTGAATAAACCTTTTGTTTGCAATCTATAGTTTTAAAATATTTTTTATGTTAGGAAATGTAAATATTCAACTTACTTATGTGATGTGCACCAAATGCTTTGTGCCTTATCTAGAATACCATGGCTCTGCACACGTGTGCTGCCTTCTGTTGTTTACTGTTGTCTTAACTTCAAATTTGTTGTCAGGAAAATATCTTCCTTTTCCATCCTTCCTTTTGCTGAAACCTGGAACTCAGTTCTTAGCTCATGACTGTTTGAAGCAGAAAGATACAAATGTGCTGTATGGTTTGACATCGAATTCAATGTGGAAATAATCTTAACAAACTACAATGGAAAATGCCAGGGGTGGGATAAAAAATGCTGTATTCAATGTTAAAGAATATCACTTCCTGGTGGTACTTTCTCTTCTCTTTCTTTTCTCAGTTCTGTGCTGTGGAGCCACAGGTTTTGCATTCAAATATATGTCAAAATTGATTAATTCTGAATTCTACTGCTACTTAAACATCTTTCCAGGCATGACCACATCAGTGTAATCAGTGGCAGTGATGTCAATGTAAGTGAATCCTTTTGAAATACATTTCCATTTAGCATTGATACAGTCACACCATCAGACCAGTAAATAGGCCATGAAATGGGATGTGTGTATTGATCTCCCCCAATTGAACATTCCAGTGTAGTAAGAATTTCCCAGTTATTTAATTTCAGGATAAGATTCACTCCTCTGGGCTCCTCTTGCTTGCCATAGCCACAGAATCCCAGAATGGTTTGGGTTGGGAGGGACCTCAAAGCTCATCCCATCCCACCCCAGCCATGGCAGGGACACCTCCCACTGTGCCAATGTCCAGCCTGGCCTTGGGCACTGCCAGGGATCCAGGGGCAGCCACAGCTGCTCTGGGCACCCTGTGCCAGCCCTGCCCACCCTGCCAGGGAACAATTCCTGCCCAAGATCCCATCCAGCCCTGCCCTCTGGCACTGGCAGCCATTCCCTGTGTGCTGTCCCTCCAGCCCTTGCCAATTGTCTCTCTCCATCTTTCCTGCAGCTCCTTCAGGCCCTGCAAGGCCACCCTGAGCTCAGCCCAAAGCTTCTCCTCTGCAGGTGAACAATGCCAGCTGTGCCAGCCTTTCCTCCCAGCAGAGCTGCTCCATGCTCTGCTCATCCTGGAGCCTCCTCTGGGCTCTCTCAGCAGCTCCAGCTCCTTGCTGTGCTGGCCCAGGGCTGGGGCAGCTCTGCAGGTGCTCAGGGTCTCACCTGGGCAGTGACCAGAACTCAGCTCAGGCTCTTCCTGCTCCAAGAATCCACATTCCTTGTTCTTTGTCTTTAGAGCAGGAGAATTCCATCAGCCCTAGAGACAGCACAGAGCATGGAGGGGGGGTCAGTTTTCTTGTTAGGTGCTTATGTTGATTATCCAGACGTGTATGATCAGCTTTAGGAAAGGAATGTTTTCCTAAGTTAGACTGGGATGAATCTGGGGAGCCCTTCAACCTTTTTTGATCCTGGAGGGTTTTTAAAGATCTGCTTCACTGCCCTTGCAGAGGCTTTGAATATTAGCAGCCTCTTAGTCTTGTATCTTGTCTCTTTTAATTTCCAAAAATAAGGGAAGGATATTTTTCTTGCTTAAATGGTTTTGTGAATTCGGTAAAAGCAGTGTCCAGGTGGGGGAGAATGGCTGGTGATCAGGTGCCCTGAGTTTGCTCTGATAAAACAATGAAACTAAGTGAAGAAATTGTATATATAGTAATGTTCATTCAAACAGAAAGAAATTGAAAAACAGCTGCACCTGGGGAAAAAGATTTGGAAAGACACCTGGATATGTTCCAAACGTGTGCTTTCCTAATAATTAGCACATCATACACCTAGTTAGCATCTCATAAATAACCATAAAGTAGTCATTTAATGAATCATTTTACTTTGTGCTGTCAGAGGTTACAAAAAAAGCAAAATACTTTGTTTATTTTAAGAACAAGGTGTGACTCTTCTTTCAGCATCATTTAAAAGACTGCAGTAGGAAAAGTGGTGTCACCTTTGAGAGCAGCTGGGGTATTTTTAAGCTACAGAGCATGAGTTATGTGCCATCAAAGGCATCGGTGTATTGCTGTTTTGTGCAGTGCTGTGGGGTTTGGCCCTTTGCAGAGGATCGGTGGAACATTTTCTGACAGAAGTCATCCCTTGGTTTGTAGCTTGACCCCCATGTTAGGCATAGAAGCCTCTTAGGCTTCTCATCTCTGTTCTGTTTAAGTAGACTGAGCTTATTTAGTGCTAACCAAAGCACCAGCACATCCTGGGCTGTGTCTCATCTTGGGGGCTGCCAAGAGGGGGGTCACAGCTCTGCTGCCCTTTCTGGGGGCTGAGGAATCCAGAGGAATCCAGCCATGGCAGAGGACTCTGCCTGTGCTGGGGCAGCAGGCTGGGCTCCAGGGAGCAGGGAGGCAGGATGGCTGTCCCCTGGCTGTCCCATGCCAGGGGTGAGGGGGAGCCCCACACTTCAAGAATCAGCTCCTTCCTGAAGATAAGAAACCCCAAAGCTCTGTTTGGAAAGCCAGACTTTGATCTTTTCAGGATTCTGCTCCCAGGGAGTGTGGATTCCCTGAGCAGGAGGGGATGGGGCCTTAGTGGTGGCAGGAAAGCTGGTCAATATTCAGGATAACATCCTCCAAACTAAAAACAGCCTAGCCAAAGACCAGGACACCCAGCCAGGAGGCCTGCAGGGATGAACACGCTGCTCCTGGCAAAATTCAAACATGGAAAGGGAATATATGGCAGATAGAAGCAGACAGTCATTCCTGGGAGGAATCCAGAGAAGCTGAGTGTTCAGGGGTGGGGTTAGGAAAGCCAGAGCCCACCTGGAGTCAAATCTGGGGAGAGCTGTCAAAGGCTACAAGAAGAGCTTTCATAAATACATCAGGAGGCAAAGGAATAGGAGCTAAAACATGAGCCTGCTGCTGAGCTGGGGCACAGGGTGAGGGATCAAACATCTCCATCTCAGCCCCAGCAATCCAAGGAGGGTTTTGCCGTGGTGGAACAGGATCAAGTTAGGGAACATCCCTAAAACTGGGCACCCAAGGGGGCCTGATGGGCTCCTGCACAAGGCTGCTGCCTGATTCCTCTGTGAGACCACTCTCCATGGCCTTGGAATGGCCACAGAGCTGGGGACTGGAGGAATGCAAATGTCCTTTCTCTGTCCCAAAAGGGCAGAAAGGGAGGCAGGGAGCCACAGCCAAGTCATCCTGGCCATGGCAACCAACCAGGGTGGAGCACAAAAAGTACCTAAAGTGGAGAACTTTCATGGTTATTCTTGTTACTGTATTTTTAATGTGTAAGAACATGCACTTCTGGAGGAATTTCTTCTATAGGCAAAAGTATTCAAAGTCTGGCTTCTACACACAGGCTTTGAAAATTACAAGTAGCCTGCTTTTTAAGCCCTTGGCCTTGGTGGTGGTTATGTGAAAGAACTGTGAACATCTGGAAAACTCAATTTTGAGAGAAATCAAACATTCCTTTACAAATCCAGGCCAAATTAAAGCTTAAAACTTTTAGGTAGTAACAGTTTTGTTCTATTACTGTGTTGTATTTGTGCAGACTAAAAGCCCTAAATTGTGCATAACTTAAATTTCTAATTGGAATTAACATTTCCATTCCCAGAAAAATATCAAAGTTGGCAGTCAGCTTTGCAAATTCTTGATTTTTTCCTTTCCTTCATAAGTAGGGCAGACTTACCACTGAAGCAGTCAACCAGAAGGAAAAAAAAATAAAGTAAAAATTTAGAAAAAATATTATATTCTTTTTTCTTCTATTCAGAAGTAATGATAATGTTTGTGATTAGTCTGTCACACAAAGTACGAATAATTAAATACAACAAAGGCTTCTGCATTTAGAATTAATTAAAAAAATAGTTAAATAGAGCACATCACTAAGGAGCTTTTCTTGTTTGCCTGAAGTTAAGTAAATATGCTCAGTGTTGTAGGATCCAGGTATATAAACACTGGGAAGAGAAGCAAAAAGGAAGGTTTGGAAGGTGGAATCTGTATTGGTACCCTGGACTGGCTGCAAGTCAGGGCGGCTCTTAGAGGTGTGAGTGGTGACCTGTGTAAATCTGATTTTGAAGCTAATTTATGTTTACTAAACTCACTTATATGAGGCTGATCCCATTTTTATCTTCTGGTTTTGGCCTCTTCAGTACCCCCATTAGATTTTTTTTCCTGTTGCACAAACCAGTGAAGATACTTTTTCATGTCCTAATACTTTTTTGTAAGCCAAGGCTTGAGTTTAAATGATGAACATAATAATTGTGTTTCTTATCTAAAGACAGGTAAAAATTGATGAAATTCTGAAGTGATTCAGCTGGTACCATGAAACTAATTGTGTTTGTTGGGCCCATAGAGCAGGGGGAAAACCAACCAACAGATAAAAATCTGTTGAAGAAACTTTTGAATAAATAAACAGAAAAGTATCCTTGGAGAGCCTTTGACATCCATCAGCCTTCTTTACGTGTTTAGTACCAATAAATGTCTGTGGAAAGAAAAACTCAGAATTGTCTAATGTGGTGAGTACAGGAAAGGTATTTTTGGATTTCTTAATGTAGCTTTCCATTCTGCAATGCATCATTAGGTGTTATAAACAGCAAGGAAAACTGCCAATCATCTTAACAACTAACTGCTTAAAAAAGCCATCTAGTGACTTTAATTATGATTAAGTATTTATGAAATTAAGTAATGCCGAATACACAAATTCCATCTGGTAATGATCAAGGTGTTTATTTTCTCCATATTGTTAGGCTTTGCTTTTGCAGAGCACTCTGAGCATATGCACACTTCTGAAGTTAGGAGAAGCCTCTTACATAACCAACATCTTTTAATTACCTTGAAAAATAAACCCCTCAAAGACCTCCAAGCCCCTTTTGTTTCTCTGGTAAGCAGCTGTACTCTTTACCTCCCAGTTTTATTCAGTATTCTTGCTGTGATTTACCTTCCCTCTGAATTGTTCCCTGGCAGGGTGGGCAGGGCTGGCACAGGGTGCCCAGAGCAGCTGTGGCTGCCCCTGGATCCCTGGCAGTGCCCAAGGCCAGGTTGTCCCAACCAAACCATTCTGGAATTCTCTCTCTCTCTCTCTTTTTTTTTGGTTTTTTTTTGTTTGTTTGTTTGTTTTGTTTTTTTATTTGTTTGTTATTAACATTACTAACAACTGGTTTATTATTTTACAGTCTCGAAATAATTGAAATAGTAAAACTGAGTGAGAATATCCCTACAATGTTCCCTAGCCTGGGAAGTAGGGTTTGGGATAAGACATCCAACATCCTACTCTAAATAAGTTTGAGCAGGGACTTGCTTTCCCATTCTACTTCAACTCATCTAAGAGCTTTACCCCAATAGTATTAAGTAATTATTCCTCCCACTTTATGCTTTTAATTAACAGAAAATCAAAACAAATAATAAACAGAAATGCATACACTTTGGGCTGATGAACATGGGAAGTCTGCAAGAATTTTTCAGTGCTAACTGAGGTTTTTTATTCATTTGCAAACTGTAGGGATACCTCCTGAGTACACATTTCTAAATCTAAATATTGCAGCATTTTGGAAAATTCGAGGGTCTGGTCAGGAGTGGATAAATATTGCCCAAACCCACAGGTACTAGATAAATGTAGGTGGAAAACAGCTGAAAAGCCTGTGTGACTGTGTGAAAATACCCTGTTATGTCCCTGAGGAATTTAGAGACTTAACTACTGTATAGCTTTATAATCAATGAGAGTAATCAACTGTTAACATGTCTTGCAGCTACGAGCTCAGTACCATTTGTTAGGTACTGAAGTATCTTTGCAAATCTGGCTCTCCATCCTTCTGGCATATGGAATCCTCCTCCTCTCCCTCGATTGTGCTGTTGCTTTTGGCAGCACTGGTAGTACTGCCCTTTTTACTATTATTCCCCCTCCCCAGGCAGAAACTCCTGTTTGCTGTGCTGTGACCTGACCCTGGCAGCCAGAACCCACAACCACAGGGCTTGGAGCACCACGTCCTTCCCTTGTCTGACCCACTGCTTCTCACTGTCTGTCCTTCTCCTCCCCTGCACGTTTCCATTTTCCAGGGTGCCCACTGGGCACCATTTCTGTGTTTGGAAGCATTAACTAGTCTTACTGTTTTTGTTGTTGTTGTTGTTTTGTTTGTTTGTTTGTTTTTGTTGTTGTTGTTTGT
Organism: Acridotheres tristis; assembly: GCA_037013685.1. Lineage (NCBI taxonomy): Eukaryota > Metazoa > Chordata > Aves > Passeriformes > Sturnidae > Acridotheres > Acridotheres tristis. The sequence continues at coordinate 3,580,564 of CM072898.1, forward strand.
TTTACTTTCCTTTCTTGGTTCTGAAGATATTTTGCTGATACACTATTGTAACTCTGGGAGGATGGGAGCAGAAAACTGAATCAATTATCTTTACCTTAATTACCCTTATTATCCTTACCTAAACTTTTTTTGTTTGGTTCACTGCACATACATCCACACAGAAGAAAAACCTACTAGTCCTCATTCTGTTATAACAAATACATTGACTTAACTTAGCCATCAAAAATTTTAGGTGTTGGAATTTTATATAGCCAGGCAGCAATCTAACACAAAATTTCCTTGATGGACCAAATCAGAAAACTAAAAAAGAATTCAAACTTAATTTATAAATGTAATATTCCAGATTATGTAGGCAATTCCACCATTAAGCAGTATGCTTTAGTGCAGTTATACGTGTTTCCATTTTCAGAATTTCAATACATATTTATAAAGAACTAAGATTTCTGTGAATGCATTTTTGTGCTTGTGCTCTTTCCCAGGCACTTTGTCACCCTCTCAATGTTTTAATTTTATTTTTTCAAATTAATGTTTAAATTAGCCCTCCATTTTGCTAACGATTACCCTGATGTTTAAAACTTTTATTTGAAGAAGTCTCCTGAAAAGGAGCATATGTCAGATTGTGTGCTGGTAATTAAAAACGTACATTTCCATCATTCAGTAACCAGACAAGTCTAGTGTGCTTGTTTCCTTGCACTTGCCAGGCAAGAGATCTTGTATTATCTCATTAAAACATCCAACTTCAGTGGCAGTAACAAGCTAAACTCAGAAGAACATCAAGTGCTGTTTTTTTTTGCAAGGAATAGCAGCTAAACAACTCAGTAATATACATATTTGTGTTTTCAAGTAAATAACCCAAGATGCAAAGTGTAATAGAATGATTTTGCAACAAGCCTTGGCTCTGAAACAAATGGACAAGAGAAATAGAAGGTAGGTTTTAAATGTTATTTGTCTCCCTGTAAATTATGCACTTGTATTTTAAATGACTTGGCTCTTTAAATAATTAAATAAACACTGGGTTAAAGCCACTCATTTATGTGTCATAAGACTGCTCAGTGTTAAATGAGATTAAACGAGTCCTTCATTTTTTGGTTAATAGTTGAATTATTAATTGTGCTTGTATGCCTCTATAGGGATTATTTGGAGAACAGAATTTAGACTATGTTATCCTAAGGAATACAGAGTGTCTGTTTTTAATTCACTGCTGAATTAAGCGTGCTGGGGTCTGAGGAAAAGGCTGCTGGCCACCAGCCAACAGCAATTGCCACAAGTCAAAAGAGCTGTAGGCAGTAGGTCAAATTTTAAAAGTACAGAATGCTAAAGCTCAATTATTTAAATCAAAAACCCTAGCGTGGATGATCAAATAAGCAGTTGAGAGTATTTGATTGGGAGCACATGGAAACCATCTGTTCGTCTTAAAGCAAACCCCCAGTAATAAATACAGGCAATCAGGGCTGTTAGCTGGCTACACTTAGGACACCGGGATGCCATTCTCTGACAGTTTATAAAAAACATTTCAGATTATTTGTGGGGAAAATCATGTGCATATGCACATGTGAAATGCTCCACAAAAGTGTCAAGAGTTTTACCTGGTAATTCTTCGCTACAAAATAATGTTGTGCAAGTATAGATTTTTTCTGTTTGTTTTTTTTTTTTCCTTTTTCCTTAGTTTATTCCAGATAGAATTCCAACAGAGAATTCTGAAAAATGTTATTTTATATGTAGTCTTGTTGAATGGTCAAAAATGTTTTACATTTATTTTATTTTTTTATAAAAGAGTGTTTGGTCTTTGGTACTGGAAATGATTGAAAGTGAAGCAGCAATATATCTCTGGTTTAGTAGCAAAATATTTTTTATAAAATTTCGTTTAAATATTTTATATAAAATATTGAGCTGTTGTGATAATGAATCCATTGTTGCTTGCTATAGGAGAGGTTTATAATAGTTAAATTCATTAAAACTAACTGGGATAACTAAATAAAAGCAAGTGCACAGGGGGCTTGTCCTGCAGTCATTTTTCTAAGCTGTAGCGCATATTTCCTGCATTTCAGCCCCATGGCAACCTCTCTCCAGAAACAAGAGTATATTTGGTGCTTATATGCAGCAACATTCTGAAACTTCATGGAAAGTTTCTTCCAAATAGATGGGACTTGTCTTCTGTTTGTGGAATGACTGCAGTGATCAGGCACATGAAACTGCACACAAATGTTGGAGAGGGGCTGATTTTTCATGAGTGTGCATCTCTAGTATTACCTAAATATCAAATCTTATTGGTATTAGAATCACAGAATGTTCTGGAAGTTGGAAGTGACCCAGGAGAATCACTGAATCCGAGTCTTAAGTCTATGGCTCCTGTGGGGATCAAACCCATTGGTGTTATTGGCACCATGCTCTAGTAGTGTACAAAATAAAGAAATGTGTTTCTTACCTCTACAATTCTTCAGTCTGCCCAATGGCTTTATTGATTTGCACAGGCAGAAGGTATTAGTAGGAGTTCTATGAATATCCAGGCTTGATTGCCACAGGGGTACACACACATCACCACCTCTTAATCCATTTCAAGTACAAATTTACTTGTCAAATTCTTCCTGTATTTTCCTTCTTTACGTTCAGTATCTGATCTGTAATTTTGTGTGCCAGGCAGGAGTTTTGGAGCTCTGCTCAGCTTCCTGATGCCCAGGAACCTGGGATAAATAGCTGCTGCATACACAGCAAGTGCAATAATTCTGGAGATATCTCTGAAGTCAGCTTTGCTAGCTCTGTGCTGCCCAGTGTCTGTGCCTAAATTAATATCCAGTAGTTCTGTTGTGGATGGAGTTTAATTGCTGCCAGTCACTTCAGAACCTGAAGAGTATTTTAGATGCTTCACAAAAGCAAAGAATTGAAACTGCAGGAAATCTTTAGGTCAAGAGAAAGCACAAGAATGCCAGTGCCTTTCTAAATGCTCTGTTTCTTTTGAGGATTTTTGTCCTTGTGAATCCTCAGTGAAGGAGGCTAGTATGAACCCTCAAGTCCAACCTAAACAACCTCATGAAGTGCTGCCCAAAGTAAAGGATTTTAACGATTTAAAGCATTTTTAGCATCAGGAACTGAGGGAGGAGAGGGTTGGAGGGTTGAATGAAGATGTCATGTCTCATCACTTGTGTCCTGCTCTGAGAGGGAAATTGAATTTTAAAAGTTACAGTGAGTATGTCCAAGAAGTCACAGGCTCTTTCCACTTGTCCTTGTAAGAGGAACAACTGGAAGTCTTCAAACCAACTGAGTGTCTGAATCATAGTTTGATCCCTATGTGAGAGAGTAAAGGAGCCAGGCAAAGACATTCTGGACATATGTACTATAAACTACTTACCTTTGAAAACTGGGACATCTACATTTGTAAAATAAAACTAGGAAATTGTTAAATAATTTCCATAAATATGGAACTCCATATTTATGCATTAAAAATCATAAGAAGAAATGCCCTCTCACTTATTTCCTTTTCCTCTTCATTTTCCTTGGTACACACGGCTTTGGCTGTATTGAAAGGATTTAGGCTGAGGAAAATTGGTAGGATAATATCATGTCCTTTATGTCTTCTATTTTTGGCTGGTAAAGATTAAAGTTTTGGGCAGTCCTGCTACATGGAATTTAGTAAACTACTTGGTGACGGTAGGCAAATTTCGGAAGCAGCAAAACGGGACATATTTCTCACTTTCTGGGAGTGTAACTTGTCCTCTGTGTATCCTTTGAGTTTCATGGGCAGGAGAAAGGCTAGACTGAAGTTCAGGTCAAGCAGTATGATAAAAATGTAAGCCAAAAGTCAAAAAGCACATTCATAACCTTCTTTTCTGGGAGTTTTGAAAACATGTTTTGTTTTTCTTCACTGTGCTGCTCACTCATTTTTCTCCACCTGTGCAGCTGTGAAGTTGCACCAAGGGGGAGACCTCATGTAAACCTCTGTTCTTTGAAGTAAAAAATCTTCACTAAATAAGAACAGCTCTAAAACAGCTTAAAGGCAAGCAACATCATGTACTTGATGGGAACAAAAGTCACTTTTAAAGCATTCTTTGGGTAGTCCTTCAGAATGGTTTTACACAAGTCAAACTGAAAATCAGACATTTCAAATGCAGGTGCTGTTATGAAGCTGTTGTGATCATTTGGAACAATAATCTTCCAATAACAGAGTGTTTTACTTCAATATATTTCAAATATCTTTGTTCAGTTACATAAAGTTAGGAATCAATTAATTACAAGTACAGATGGGCAAACCAAACCACTTCATTTTTGACTCTAGAAATAATGCACAGCATAAGCACTTTGATATTATGTAGAGGAGGCAGCACACTGCACTTTTTTTTTTTTGTACCAACAGTTAGGCAACTAATTACAGTGTTCTGTATTTGTGCTGTCACTAAATGGTTTCACAGTGTGTAGCCACATCAGTTCTGTTCTTGAATTTGGCAACTTCAATTATTGCTGATAAAAACTGACTTGTTCAGAAAGTCTAAACTATGGGAAGTATGCTATTAAATTCTCCAGGGATCCTGTTTTCATTTAAACTGTGTTCTTTAGTATCAAAAACTTGAATTTTCAATGAACAATTGAATAAAAAATGTCAGTTATTAAGCAGAGCTCAGATCTTAGGATGTGGAGTGCCCTTCTGGCTTATGCAGGAACTGTTTCCTTTCAGAATAAAAATTCTGCAAAGTTCCCTAAAGACAGTTAAACATTTTAAAATAAATTTTCTCCTTGACACGAGTGAGCAAAGCATAAATTTTGGTTTTTGTGAGTTGCATGAGTGTAATGTGTTCTTGCAATGTCCATTAAAATAAGGTAGAGAAGACAGCACGGTTGTATGTTACTGATAAGCTTTTAAAACAAAACTCGATGTTGGTGGTAGATGGGGAAAACAATTACATCTTGTGGAGAGAATCACAAGTAAGGCTGTAATTCTGGAGTGTGGGTCAGACTGAAATCCCATGGAACTCGTAGCCTGTAAGTAACAAATTATATTAATACCCAAACCAGCTATTTGTGCATACCCAGTGCAGAAGAGGCACTAGAGATCCACAGGTAATGCTCTTATCAAAGAGTTTGTAGTGAAAACTGATAACACAGCCAAAGAAGTAATATATCCAGGAGTGAGCAATATGATGGTGAGATGCTGTGTGTTTTTCTAGAATTACTTTGTTGGTCAGGGAAGAGGAGTAAAGCTTGCTGTGTGAAGGGTAACTGGTGAGAAATAGGAGTGGAATGAAGTGGATGAGCAGGACGGGAGGAAGAGTAAACTAAAGGCCAAGGGGTGGTGAAGACAACAGAAGGGAAATTTGGGGCTAATGACAGAATTCCACGGGGAGGGAGATGGAGAGCTGGCTGATAGCCTTGGAGAGGCAGCTGCTTTAGGAAGCAGCACAGATTTGGGATGGGTTCAAGAATATGTCAGAAATGAAGACAACAAAAGGAAATTTCCCCTTTGTTGCAGTGCTTGGGTGGTGCTGATGCACCTTGCTAAGCATCTTACAAGGTGTAGGGATGTTTTGTGTTTCAGGCCATTTCACCAGCTTAATCTCCTGATAAGCTTTCAAACATCTGTTCTGAACCTGACATTTATTTTCTTTTCTATGCTATCCTTGAGGTAAAATTGTTTTCTCTGGTCCCCATTTCAGCTCTCTTATCTAAACTGCACATCTTTGTAGGAATTTCTATCCATTGACAGGAAGTTTTGCGTACCAGTCAAGCACAGAATGCATTTAGGGATTCTTCACTTTCTTACTTCAAATGTTACAGAAAAGAGAATTAAGGAGGTTCTTGCAGATTGTTTTCTGTTATTGTTGCTGCTATTCTTGTTTTTGTTGCTGCTATTCTTGGGGTTTTTTCCCCCCCTTCACAATTTTTTCAACGACTTAAACCCTTGATTTTGGAACAATAAATGACCAACTCTTGACAGTAACATTCATTACAGGTGTCATTTGTGGCTGTGGGCACTTTACTGAATCCATAATCTGGCAAGCATTTGATTAGAAAGCAAAATGCTGTATATAATTTTGAATTTAAATATTTCGGTTGCTCCTGGGGAGTTATCACATTTCCTTGTCCAGCAAACCTCTTTTAGAGGACTGGGAACTTTTGGTGTCAACCAGGAGAAAAGTTCATTCATCATTTTTGTGGTGACTGAAGTATACCATGTTTTTTAGTTTTTGTCAGTACGTTTTAGTCTCCTAGGTATTTAAAGGAGCTGCACGTTCCTCACTGTGTTTTTCACCACATTCCTAAAAAATTTCAAGGCTCTTCCTTTGAACAGCACAATGATCTGAAAGATGTGGGGGGTGTGGGGTTGCTTTGTTGGTTTTGCTGGTGTTTGTTTATTGTTTGTTTGTTTGGGGGTTTGATGGGTGCTTTTTCAGTGAAAAGAAGATTCCTCAATTACACCTACTGATAGGAAAGAGGTATTCCCTAGGATAAACAGGCATTCCTTAGGGATTCCCAAGGAAAGTGGTTTATGAGAGAGTAGAACAAAGAAACTGTCGAGATTGACAAATAATGAAATATCTGCAGGATGAAAACACTTTGTTTTTAAACTAAGTGTACGTCAAAATACCAGTGCAGAGCTCTGTTAAAAGATTTGATAGAAATTTATGGAAAATAAAGTTCTCCAATCTTTAAAGAATCTGGATTTTTTTGTAGTCAGTAAATACTCAGGACATGTAGCATTAGTAGCAATTAATAAAATTTTAATTCAAACTATCAATTTATGATTTTTGGTAAAGCCATTATGAACATTAGCATGGCAGGTAGGAACAAAATGGCATCCATCTCCTCAAGAATACATTTCTGGTTTTAAATTAATAGGTAAACTAGGTTGCTTAAAAAATAAGAACAGGTACAAAACTCAGAATACTAGTGGCATAAATTAGAAATTGAATCAAGAATCAATACAGTTTTCCAAAGTATTTTTAGCAACAGGAAGGTTTTCCCTGTCAATGGTGCATTCTAGATAGAGAAAAATAGTGTTTAATGCAAATGGAGAGAAAACAAGCTGTAACTTCCAAGACAATATTTTTTCCAGTTGTGTCCAACCCCAAACTGAGATCTCAGTAAGACTTAATAAAATAATAATCTATGGGTTTAAGACCACATTTAGATCTCTCAGCTTGCTATATTTACTGCTGGCTTCTCCTCTTGCTTCAGAGCTTTTAATTCAGTAGATGAACTTTTGACATGTCTAAGCCCACTGCATTTTGCATGGTCAGGGTGGGTGGAGAGACCTCTGGCCATTCTCTGAACAAAGGAGGATATCTGACCTTTGATATCTGACCAAAGAAACTTTGATTCTTTCTGAGATGCCATTCCTGAAGCAGTGCTAGACCCTACAGACCAGAGCTGGGTGTGGAAATAGCACGGTGTGGACATGGCCATGTCATCTAAAACCTGTTAGTGTCACACACTGAATTACTTTGGGGCTGTTTCCTTTAAAGTGGCATTTCAGTCACAGAGGCATTTGTAACTTACAAAGTCTGTGAAAGTGTTTTCAGGCAGCTTGTGATCCTCAGATCAAAAGGACTACTTCAATTCTTTAGACAATATGGACTCCTTTTTTGGGCACTCTTGTAATTTAAACAGCACAAAGGATGATACTTTATTTTATTTCAAACATTGTAAGGGAGTAATAATTCATGGCAGAGATCTACATTTGGATTTCCATGGTCAAATGCCCTTGGAACACTGAACTGTTCCCAGAATCTTGGCTGATGCCAACCTCCATAGGAGTGTGAATGATGGGATTGTAGCACTGGGAACTGTGGATTCATTCCCTCTCAAGGTCAGTAATGTTCTAGGAGAGGGTTCTATGGATTTTCCAGGGTGGTCATTGCTCCTGGGATGACTGCAGGCATGGCACCATAGGATTTTGAGAGTATTTGGAGAATGCTGTGTAAACCCATGGTGTTTCTAGATAGTTCTGCTCCATGTCCTTTTGGCTTGGACAAAGCATGTGGAATGCATGTAATTTTTACTTGGATTTTTCCTTTATTTTTTATGCAGTAAGCAGGCTTTCTTTCCAATAGCTGTAGGGTGATGCTGAATGGAATTGAAGCTCTGTCTTTTTATTCCAGTTGCTCAGAAAAAAAATAACAAAGACCTAATTAACAAAGTTCTAGTAAGTGCAACTAGAAGAGTACTCACCAAACTTACCAACAGGACAGTGAAAGGAAAAAAAAATATCCCTCCATGCACTAAGTTTGTACTTTTGGGGGTTTGACTTTTATGGTTTTACATATCTTGGTTGTCATTTATTGAAGTATTAGAAGGTTAGAAATGTACAGCATGAACTTATATTTTCCAAATACAAAATATGTAGCTCATGGTTTGAGTAGGATTTTGAGAACTTTACTTTTCCGTGAGTTTAGTGAGTTTGAAACTTCGGTGCTGGTTTGAGAAATGACATAATAACAATGTCTGCATTTTATCAATTAGTCATATTTGTCTGCCCTTGTTAGAAACTAATATTGTTATACATGAAGCAGCCTAAAGTCACCTGTGCAAGGAAGACCCCTGTAATATAATGCACTCTGATTGTGATTTCCTTCAGGATTCCTAAGGAGATAATAGGAATTTGAGAGCTGTCATACACTGTATCTTGTTCCTAACACCTGTAGCTGCAGCATTTTCACTAAGTGTTTCTAGAAAAAAGGATTAGAAATGTTGGAGGTTTAAGTGACCCTTCCCCTCTTTATTATTTGAGCTTTTGGCAAACAATGGTGCAGATTTATTGGGTTGGAAATGCCTTGAAAAGCATTCATTTCATCTGATTGTGACTTACAGCTCTTTTAAAAACATTCTTTTTAAAAACATTCTTCTGTCCCACCACATCTTGTGGCAATGAATTTCACGATGTAACTATGTATTGTGTTAAAAATTACTTTAAGCATTACTTTCCTTTTTGGACTTTTAATATGCTGCCTAATAATTGCATTGATGGTTTCTCAGTTCTTGTACTGTGAGAAAATGTATTACCCCACATTCATTTTCCTCACTATTTCTCAGAATTTCATAAATCTCTGTAGTATTGTAATGTCTCTTTCTCACTCTGCTCTTTCCAGTCCTTCCATGGTGTTGTCTTCCCTAATCTTCTTATTCCCCTTCTCTGTGCTCTGTGACCAGACTGGCTGCAGTATGAGATGCCATTCTTCCATGAATTGAAATCAAGGAGAATTCCTGAATATAATGTAATAATTATATGGGTTATATATTTTTTGTTTTTCAGAGATCTGGCCACAGTGAGATAAAGGTCTCATTTCTGAACTCTTGGTTTAGGCCAGTGCCCATCTCTGAAAGTCTCTTTTCTTTAGTGTGAACTGCTTTGGGTTCAACTGACATCTATCCCCAAGTTGGTCAGGATATGAAAAGTTCTTCCTGCAAGTCTTTTTCTAGTTAATGTGGGAAAAAAAAACCCATAAGTGTGTTGAGTATGCAATTCCAGAATAATCTCTGTGGCAACACTTATTGGTGCTGGATTATTTTATTCTCTCCAAGCTGAAATGTATGAAGTAAGCAGAGTACTGGCAAGTCAAGTAAGAGAAAATAGAAGTTCTAACGTGCCTGCCAGTGCTGTGAATGATCTACCTGTCAGCACATAGTCTGCTCATGAAGATGAACATGTGCTCTCCTGCAATGATTTACATGGCTTGGTATGTTTGGAACATTATTTGCCTCAGTGAAGATGTCATTTTTCCTGCTTTTCCTAGATTTATGTGGACAGATGACTTCATGGCTAGAATTCTTTGTCTCTGGGCTGAATTGCTGCAATACTTTACTGTCTCTGTGGCTTATTATGGAGTGTCTGCTGTGCCAAACTTATCAGCAGCACTGTACATGCTGCACTTCACATGCACAACAACTGCAAAAAGCTCTGCAAGAGGAACTGTTTGATGGATTCAGGGGGAGATGCTTTTGCTGTTGTGCTTTTTTAAATGGGTAAGCACTGAATGAGCCCAGAGGAGGCTCCAGGATGAGCAGAGCATGGAGCAGCTCTGCTGGGAGGAAAGGCTGGCACAGCTGGCATTGTTCACCTGCAGAGGAGAAGCTTTGGGCTGAGCTCAGGGTGGCCTTGCAGGGCCTGAAGGAGCTGCAGGAAAGATGGAGAGAGACAATTGGCAAGGGCTGGAGGGACAGCACACAGGGAATGGCTGCCAGTGCCAGAGGGCAGGGCTGGATGGGATCTTGGGCAGGAATTGTTCCCTGGCAGGGTGGGCAGGGCTGGCACAGGGTGCCCAGAGCAGCTGTGGCTGCCCCTGGATCCCTGGCAGTGCCCAAGGCCAGGGTGGACATTGGCACAGTGGGAGGGGTCCCTGCCATGGCTGAACAAGATGATCTTTAATGTCTCTTCCAACCCAAGGTATTCCACAATTCTCAGAGCAAAGCCAGTATAGGTCCCTGCTCTGGAGAGTGCCTAAGGGTCCCCTTACTCTGAGCAAGTGCCTGAAGCTCTCCTTGAGATATGAGAGGACCAAAATCCACACATTTTGTTAGTGGGTGATCTAACAGAGGTTCATTTAGCCCACTTGTTTCTCTTGAAATTTTCTCAACATTTTTGGAACTTCTTACTACAAAAGTCCTATGAAGAAGCATAAAATACCTGAAGTTATTTTATTTAGCATTTTCTTTTTCCTGGAGAGAAGTTGTAGTTTTGTAACCATCCAAGTAGGTTGGTACTTGTAGCTGAATGCAATAGTGAATATTAAACTTGAGCTAAAGGGCTTTTAACTTTAAAATCCAACTCTGCCTTGATTTCTTTGATACTAGTTTATGATTTTTTTCCCCTCATGGCTAAGATGGATGTGTTCAACAGAAATCTGCACTGTGTGCTCCCTAAACCCTTCTTGTGAACTTTGTCAACAGCTTGGAAAGCAGCTGTGCTAAGATTTAGCATAGAGTTTGTGATCATTTTGATAGGACTTGCCTGTAACTCCCATTTTTTTTAATACTAATATTACTGTTACAAGCTACCATGATAAAATAAGCAGATCTTGAATAACAGTGGTGTAATTGTTGTGGTTTCTAAAACATAAACTTGTACTTCAAAAATTTTTCCATATAGTCTGAGAACTGTGCTTTGCTTGCACATACCTCTACCCAAAGCATTTTAGAAGAAGTGAATAATGTCACTGTGATCAGCTAAAATATGCCTTTTGTCCATTTTTACATATTTTTACATCACCAGGGTTGTACAGGTTCTTAAAACTTAACTGATGCTTACGTGCTAATTACAACATTAGGGAATCTTTCAGGTAGGAAAAGACCTTTGAGTCCAAGCAGTAAGCCAGCACTTCTAGATCCACCCCCAAACCATGTCCCTTAGTGCCACATCTCTGTGGTTTTTAAATACCTCCAGAGATAGAAAACTAGTGTTTAAAAAAATCTTAGTGAAATAGGCTTTTTTCTATACAGTATTAGGCTTGAAATCTGCCAGTGGCAGATTGTCAAATAACCTGTGCAGTGATTACTATTGTTTTTATGACAAAGGAAATATTTTTTAATGAAGTGTATTCTTGTTTAAATTTTTGTACCAAGAAATGTGTTTTTATTAACAGATAAATGTTTGTTTATATCCTCTTTCAACTGCTGTACATCAGCATTTTGTGTTTATCATAGCCTATGTACAGCATAAGAAACATTAAAGCAATACTCATTCATACACATGTGATTTTATTACAGAGAATCTAAATAATCCTGGGGTTTGTTTGGTTTTTTTTCCCCCAAAATATCTTGGGTTTGATTCAAATTATTTATTTCTGAAGGCCTCTCTCTATCAGCTGCTCTTGTCCTCATGTGCAGTGGTGCTTTTGCAAGCAGATTGCTCAGAGTCTGTGCACTGGGCAGCTCGTGTGGCTCCTGGAATGTTTCAGAGGGGTAGGGAATGGTCTCCCAAGGCACAGACAAGCTCTCTGGGCATCCTTAAATCACTCAGGCTTTGATGTGTCCATGATATTTGCTAAAGCACTTTGTGGTTTAACCTTCCTCCACTGAAATGCTCCCCCCTGCCAAGCCCTGCTTCTTTCCTGCACCTCTTTGCACTTTAGGCCAGTCTCATATTGTGATGTTCCAAGAAGGTCTCTGAACAGGCTGAAATCTCCTTTCCTGAAGTTCAGAGCTCTAATTCAGCTGGTTTTTTGTTGTTTTTTTTTTTTTTTTCTGACCACTTCTTTCAGGATCTTAAGGTCCCTCCTGTGATCTTTGCAGCCAAGGCTGCCATGGACCTCCTCGTCCCCAAGTGATTTTTCCTGTTTATGAGGTAGGAGGTCCAACAGTGATTGTTCAGCCTGAAGAACCAAGTTACCTCCTGGTTAACCTGCTGATCACAGCTTTGAGTCTTCCAGAAGGTTTTCCATCACTTTTAAACTTTAGAGTACATGAAGTCCAATGGGGTGGGGGAGAGAAAAAGCCCAAAACACTGTGTGTGTTTTCAGATGATTTGTTAATGCTTCTGGTCTTGGATTCTCTCTGACATCTCCCACATTTCTTTGTTTTGTCACTTGGCTGTAAATAGCACAGCACTGCACTTTCCTGGCCCTTAGGAAGGCAATGCTCTCCCACTTGTCTTGTACAATGGACTTATCATTGAGAGGAGCATTCCTGGCAGCCCCTTGAAGAGCTTTAAATTGAAACATCCTTGTAGTGTGCAGTGGTAATCAAAATGCTTGTGTGCTGCACGGGAGAGGAGAAGTAAGCTTTTTCCAATTTTATGGCACAGAGTTTTTCTCATTGTTGTAAGAGTTCCTCCATTAAAGAAGCCACCTTAAATTGCCACAGAGGTCCTAAAGAAATTCCAAAACCATTTGCCGTTGGAGAGCAGTGTTTGGATCAGTTGTAGCTGTAATTGTACCCTGTTGTCACAGGTTCTCTGTGGCTTTGCTCTGCGTGTTCTCCATCCAGAAAGTGCATTTGATTTGAAGCATTTTCTCCTAGGTCCTAGTGTGAAATATATCGTGTGATTTTCTCTATCATCTCCAACAACTGTGCATTGTTGAGGGTCAGGTTTTCTTCTCAGTAAATATCCCCTTTTTGTATGATTTTAAAAACTGTAGCACTGATGCTATATGCACTGCAGCAGTGTGCTCTGTGTGCAGTGTGTAGTTTGGCAGCAAACTATAAATTGTAGTAAGTGCTGCCATTACAATATTGAGTGTTTTCCCACAGGAGGAAACTGCTCTTTGTATTCCTTTGGTAAGAGTTTTCAGGAATTTATGAGGATATGACCTAGCAATGGAGGAGAACATGAAAATGAGATTTTTTTTTTTTTTTCATTTATTTACCAGATTGTTGTAGTAGCAATAGGTCCTGTATATTATGACTTTTTTCACTTGTTCAATTTTTCATATTATCTGATTGGAAGCATTTCATGTAAGTGGTTTCCATTTTTATGAGTTCGTAATGAAACTTCATATTCTCTTAAATTCCTCATCTGGCTCTAGATGAATACAGATGGGTTGCCAAGCACCCAACACTTCTTGAGGTCATGTATTTGGAGCCACTTGGCATGTGATTTCATAATCCATGGCTTCTAGACTAGATCCCTAGGCAGGCCAACTTGCTTGGCATCTGCTCTCCAGATTTCCTGACTGTAGGGGATCCTTAATGAGCTGTGATAGGAGTTGTGGCAGGTGCAGGCTGAAATTAACTTCCACAGTCAGAATAAAAATCTCCTGTGTTAGTCAATGGTGAATAACTATGGAAATGACAGATATTTTATCCATATCCTTCTAGAACTGCCAAAGATGCTTGGATGTCCTGCTGTAATTTTTAGCAAGTAGTTTGGTACCTTGAAGTAGATATTTTATTCTAGAAATGTCATATTTGGTAATAAGTGCATGCTCCCAAGTTTTGGCTCATTGTCCTGATTCAGTGATATTTTTCTTAAAATTTAAAAAAAAAAATTCTGAGAAACTGAAATTTCATTTCTGAACTTGCTCTCAGCACGTATAGGCTCCTCCAAATACATGCAAAATAAAAGTGACACTAAACTGCAGATACCTCTAAAAGCTGAGAAATACCTGGCACTTGGCCCCTTCTTGCAGGTACATTATTATTACATGTTGTTCCCCACCATGCATGGACTGACTACAAAAACTGAGCTTTCTTACTCAGCTCCTTGTTGTTTCTGCCTCCCAGCTCTTTCTCTTTCAGAAATACTTACTAACCCTGGTTTGTTTAGGGTTTGGTTTTTGTTTTTTTTTTTTTTTGCTTATCATCAACTCCTGTTCTTTAACAAGTCAGCTTTTTGGCACATTCTTTGCACCTTCAGACTGCTCCTTTTCTTTCTTTCTTTAGCTTATGATTCAGTGGTGTCAGAATGCCAGCAGAGTGCAAGGAGACAAAAGATCTCAGCTTTTTATGCCAATACCTGATTTTGTCTTGTAACAGCAATTATCATTAAACCTTTCTCCACTACCAAAGAGCAGTGAGCCCAGGGCATTGGAAAGTGAATTTAATATCCACTTTCCTCCAGAGACACAATGCTTGTAAAGTTTGGTCAGCAAAATCCAACAGCTTGAGCTGTGAGAGGCTTCAGTTCAGTCACTGAGAACAGATTCTTTTGCTTGTTATTCTTTGAGTGCCTGCTTACATGTGTGGGAAGTGTGGAAATGCTAACAGGCTTCAAAACAAAAAAGTCTGGGAACAATTTTACATGTGCAAAATTCTTCTCTCCCACTGCCAGTCTCAGAAATGGCTGAGCAGGAGAAAAGTACCAAAAATGAGAAAGAAAAGCTCAACCAGAGAGAGAGAGACCCAGTGTAGGAAATGCCAACAGAGTTGGCTAAAGTTTGAGCCAGAAGGAAACAGCATGTTGAAGAAAGAGCAGCAATGGAGTTTTAGTATTCAGTGCTGCCTGGAGTTTCCCAATATCAGCACTAAATAATCCTTGTTTTTATTTTGTATGTTCAACTAGTAGTGAGAATAAAGCTCTCTGCTATAAATTCACATCCCTTAATTTGCTTCGGGTTTTGGAACCCAGCAATGGGACAAGTGAAGTGGAATTGCTCATCTCTTTCCTTTCATTATGAGTTGTTTTGTATTGCCGGGGTTCAGAGGAGGTGTAAGAGCTATATCACCTGAAAATCAATTTATTTTACTGCTTGGTTTATTTTGCTCCTTTACCTTCATGGTAATTTTGTCTATTGCATAATTTTGTATTTTTAAACCAGCATATGAATCTGCTGTAATGATACATAGATTCGTTTTGGAACAGATCCAAACTTACTTATTTGTCAGATATTATTATAATGTGTCTTAACAAGTCTAATAAACTGTGCTGAAGTGGTGTCACTATAAAAGTATTCCCAGAGATGTCTGCATTGATGGGAAACAGTTCCCTGACTACTCTGATTTGATCAGAGCTATGCAGCCAGCTTCACATCAGGCTCTTCCAGGCTTGATCACACAGATTTCCATTAATTTTTCAAGCCTTTCTCTAAAATCTGCTCTATTATTTATTTAGCTGTTTCTTTGCTACAAAGAAATCCGGTAGAAAAGGAATGTCTAAGCTGCTTAACCATTTGGCTGGGTCAGGTTTTTCTCTGCACCTCCCTGTCTTCTGTAGAATTGAGGGCTGAAGTTGTGCTTTGGTTTTTGGCTGCAACGCCTCATGCCAGCCCACAGAGGTGAATCCACAGCCAGCCCATGCATGAAGCTGGGCCTGTGGATGACAAATATCTCCATAATCATTCATATGGACAAGTTTGAAGTTCCTTATTCTTTTCTCAGACCTGAAAAGTTGAGAGGAAAAGCCGTTCATGAATAGCTGCTGCTTGGAGGTGTGTTTATCAGCTGCCAGGCTTTCAGATTAGCTCTTCAGGAAGATAATGGCAGATATTTCTTTTTATGTCACAGAGCTGTTCATCAAACTCAGATTTCTACATCAGAAACTGTATGATATCCCAGCACAAGACATTGTTTGGATCCTGGAGAGAGATGAGCTTTGGGGTGACTGTCCCCCTCATTGTTGCAGAAAGTATTCAGGGCAGGTCAGCAGGGCTGATCTCCACGGTGTGGGAGGGTCTTCAGCCTTTCCTGCCCAAGTCTACATCCAAACCTTGCTCTCCTCATTCCTGTGCTCTTCTTGCTCTGCTGTGAAAGGAGAGACGAGAGCCTGGAGTGGGAGAGACAATAAATTCCTTGGCTGGAGGGTCACAGCACATCACAGACCTCTGTGGATGTGAGTGGACCTGGGGCTGGTTGGGCTGGCCTGAACATGAAGGAGATGCCTCCAGAATTCCCCATTAGGCACAAGAAATGCAACACCACAAATGGCAAGAGAATGTGAGTGTTGGCAGACTGGGGTTGTAAAGCTCTAGCAGTATTTTTGTTTAGCTCTCCTATTGCACAGCAAGTTCACCTGAGGAAGAAAGAAATGATCTCTCCTGAATGACACAGCAGCAGAAATCTCTGATATTTTCAAATGAAATCAACTATTTCTTCTTCAACAGATATCTCCTGACCCGAGGCCTGTGTTTATCTTGTACATTTGTGTTTTACAGTTGTGAACCACAATATTTCTGTTTCATTTCAATCCAATAGAGGAATTAGAAACTAAGGCCAAAAGACAGTCTCTGTGTTTATGGCATTATATTTTTCTTATGTCCCTCAGTGCAAAAATTATCATAGATTTAACTTGTTTTCCTATATTTGAACTCCTCTTATGAGGTATATACACACTGCATCTTGAGGCATGCAATGTTTCTAGTGTATTTCACATAACATTACAGATTTTAGCAAATTTATGTCATCCTGACGGTCTTTGAAGGAATTATAATTTCAGATTTACTCATCTACTGCAGCTAGGAACCTCAGACCATTGCCAGATGGGCGATGTATTCATAAATCTTAGAGCTCTGATGCTTTGCATTGTAATATTTAAATCAAAAGAGAAAAGTGATAAGGAGGATGCATGGGTATTATTTGGAATAATTTTTATACACAGATTGCAAAGTGGAGAACCTGGCTGGGGAGATGTAGGAATATCTCAAAGTAGGTCCCATTGTGAACTAGAAATGCTGGAAATCTTTGGGCAGACACAGATTCCAGACAAGTGCCCACCCAGCTTCTTGTTCAGCCCCTGCTCTTCAGCTGGATGGGGGGAGAAACTGGAATAAAAAAGTTTTGGGGTGAGATAAAGAGAGGGAAAATCTTTACCAGCCACTATCACAGGCAAGAGGTACGTGGGCAAAAATATTTTAAATTCTCAATTAAAGGAATTGGACGGGGAAGCAGAGGGGCAGGAATTGATCCCTCCTCTGTGTGACCAGGGACAGAACGCAAGGAACAGCTGGAGCTGGGCCAGAGCAGGGTTAGGTTGGGTTTTAGGGCAAGGTTCTGCTCCCCCAGAGGGTGCTGGCACTGCCCAGGCTCCCCAGGAATGGTCCACAGCTCCAGGGTGTTGGGACACCAGGGATGCACAGGGGGATTGCTGGGGGGCTGCAGGGACAGGGGCTGGGTCACTGATCCTTGGGGGTCCCTTCAAACTCAGCATCTCCTGTGATTCTGTGATTGTAAAATAGATTTGGTTTGTAAAAAGCAAACAGTACAGGCACGTTGGGAGAGCTCCTTGTGCTGCCAGGCTCCTTGGCCTGGGAACTTTCTGGTGAGATTGTGTAGGCAAATTTTGTGATAGTTTGATGCTGTAATTATCCAAAGACACTGCACCAGACCACCTGGAGAAGGAGAAGGCTGCAGTGATGGATTTATCGAAGACAATCAGACCTGAACTAGTGAGTTATTTTACCTTTCTGTATCTTGCCTTTCTGCCATGTGCCTGATGCAAGTTTATCTTCTGCCTACCCTGTACAGAGAGTTTTATGTGCAGTTAATTCTCTGGACTATCAGCCAGGATATTTTTGCAGCGTGCATGTATTTCCCAGAAGTGCTGGTATATGAAGATCTGGGAATAAGCCATTAAGATTTTGTGAGAGCTTTGTTCTTTCCTACAGGGTGTTGTAAATAACTTGCAATAATTTGGACTTAAGCAAAAAGGAATTAAGAAGTTGACTGCTGTTAATGAATACTAATGATTGCTGGAAACATGATCAATGTGAGGCACATATTATTAGTGAAGGTGCCCTTCTTAAACTTCATTAATCACCAAGATACCTAGGAAGCAACAAATAATTCCTTGCTATTTGGCAACAGCTAAAGGAAGCACCAGTTTGTAATTGGTGTTAAATTCTGCATTCCTGTCTCATGCTGATGTAAAGCAAGATTGCTGTAGGTTTGTGCTGGTATAAGCAAAAGGTGTTTAATGCCCAACTGGTGCAAAGGTACACCATAAAGGACTAATCCTGCTGGAGTCAACCAGGTAAAGGGTAAATTTATGGTCAGTCCAGGATTTCAAAACAAATCTGGAAGGGCTCCCATCTGGGCAGAGTGAGGCTATGGCTGTGAATAGTCAATGGGATTGAAATGTCTTCAGGAATCCCTACAAAGACCCGTCCTTCTTCTTTTCCCTAATTAAACACTCTCAACATAACAAAAAAAAGTTTTAGCCACATTTTTAATAAAATACTAAACATGTCTTGCTTACCAGATGGAGGCCTGGCTTTTGTCTTTGTCCATGTTATTTTTCATATTGCAAATGTTTAAGGTTCCTTTACTGTATATCAGGTATTCCTTCCTCAGCTCTACTAATTTTTGTAATGACTAAGCAAAGATTGTGCCAGGAAAATTATTTTTGCTACTGAAGTTATTTCCAATATATAATATCAACCTGTTACTCGATTTCTTTGCTTTGTCAGTTGTATTAATGGTAAGGTATGAATTTATAGTGGAGGCATCAGTTGTCTTAAACTTATTGCAGTCCAGCAATATTTACACGGAGCTAAGCTAAGAATGTTTTCTTTCTTTCTATGAATCTCTGCAGAAAAGTTTTGTGGTGTTCAATTATTTCAGTTCAAAATTTCATTCACGTGGAATGTTTGCAGGAGCTCTCCTAGCACAGTCTAATTGATTTTTGACTTGCAGTTAGCCCAGGCATTATTTTAATTTCTTGATTTACCTTGTCACCTTCTGTTTCATCTCAAGAAAATACTTTTTCACCTCTTTGTCCTCCTTACTGACTTGAAGTTTCCTTTCCAGCTCTTTTATTTAAGTAACAAGCAGGCCAACTGTGTCAAGAACTTCAGACCTCTGCAGCACTGTGTGCTGTAATTTTACTCTTCAGTAATTAGTTCCTTCAGCAATTCACTCAGCAACTGCTCTTCCTAGGAAGTTCCATTAGATTCCATTGATAACCTGCTGTGGAGAGTTCTTTGAAGAAGTTTACCTTTCCCAAGTGTGATTTTTCTTTTTTTTCTGGGCATTCTTGTGTTCACTTACACTCTCACAGTAAAATATCCTGTAGGAATACAAAGATTCTCAATTTGGAAACTTAAATGCTGTAAAAGAAATGGCTTTTTTTTTATTCAGTAGGGGTGAAATTTGACCTGTTTTGATAATTTTTCACAATTTCCCAAGTAAATTGGATTTGGTGCTAAAAAAATGGAAGGGAGAATAGGCAAAGCAAGGGTTTGCATGGGCCTTCTGGAGAGCCTCACAGCAGAAATTCTCTGGTAATATTTACCTTTGTCACTGGATTTGGAGAGCAAAGCAGATCAGGGACATCTCCTCTGAGCCATCACTTGCAGGAAAATGGAAAAAAAAAGATAATTTTCAGGCACAAAATGAGGTGTTCATTGAATGGCAGTGGCAGAAATACTTTTAACTTTATTCTTAGGATCGTGTATTAGATCTGTGACAAATTTAGTATCGTTTTTTTTCTGGAGCATTTTTATTTTCCAGCCATACAGAGTGCAGGGTTCACCTTCAGATCCCAACCCTAAGGATGAGGACTTTCCTTTAGATCATCACTCAGAGGAGTTTCAAGGGAAGCTGTTTTTAGCAGGGGGGTAACACACTCGCCTTGCTCTCATGTTTGCTTTGTCTCTAGCAGAAGCAGCTCCTGGAGGGAGGTTCCCAGGGAATGTTCCCTGCGAGGGGAGGCACGGAGGGTCCCAGCCCAGCATTTCAGGCTGCTGGGAGGGCTCAGTGCTGCACATCTTTGTGCCTGGCCTCGGTGTGGGGGGCTGAGCAAGGAGATTTGCTCTGTCAGGGCAGCTGGGACTGTGCCTGTGCATCCGCTCCTCACTTGAATTTAGGGTATCACAGGTGGGTTAGGCTGAACACAGGGGCTTGTAGCTGCAGTCACACCTGCCCAGAGAGCTCTTGTCTCATTCCCTTCATTAAACCTCAGAAGTTTTCAGGCTTTTTGTTTTCCTTTCTTTTTACAGACTTACATGAGGAAAAGAAAACTTTTGTACTCTATAATATTCTAATGAACAGTTACAAAAAGTAGCTCAGTTACTCCTTTTGAGTGAACAACACAATTCTGTGTTAAAAACTCTGTGAGGATAACACAGCTGAGTGAAAACCCATGGTTACTCTCACACAAAGATGATAAAGCCTGGATTATTAATCTGAGTGTAAAAGATAAGGAAAGAAACCGACTGTGGCTCACAGCAGTTTGCTGTGGACAAAATTCTCGGCACATTATGGTCACAAATTGTCACTCAGATGTTTCAATGATAAATATTTAATTACCCTGTAATCATTCTGTAATTTGTTTTTGCCCTTTATATTGCATCGTGATTATTTTATAATTAAATATTAATTTAATAACGTGATTATGTTTGTGTTGTAGCAGAGAATTAACATTGAGTTAATTATGAAATTTTTCAGATGAAGCAGTTTGAAGTAGTAACCTCTCCCTTTTCCCAGAAGAAATGAAACAAGAATTGTATTCAGAACATATTCCAGAGTAGTAAAATGAGATAATCTCATGCATGAATTATGACAGACCTGTGGGGACTAAGGTAGTTTATTGGCATTTAAAAATGTGTAAAGGAACAATGCTGGTTTTTAACATGCTGAATATTTCAGCAGGGCCTGATGATTCTTGTACCAGTGGTTGTTTTCAGGAAAAATTAGCATTCAGATTCTATTATCTGTGTAAGATGCTGATCTTCGTATGCAAAAACATCACAACTACACTGGAAACATTTTGTATTAATGGAATTATGGAGCTAAAAAATATCCACCCCCAGGCTGGCAGGGAATGTTCATAGGATACTGAACAGATCAGGTATTTTGGTTTCTAAATGAGCCATGTCAGTGTCTAATGAATTCCGAAAAAGGAAAATATTGGTGACTAGGTCAATATTTATAAAAGGCCCAACTTGTTTAATTCTGAGGAATTAATTCTTGAGGCAATATTAGGAATGCTAAAATGCTGTGGAAGGGTTTTACCTGGGTAACAGTAGGGTTTACATCTATTTATGCCGTGTTTTTTGCAGAATTTTAAAACCAAAAGAAAGAAAATAATTACCTTTAAGAAATAAAACTGCTTTCTCTAGTGGTCTTGATGTGGAATTATGAATTACGTGGGGTTTTTCTGATCAGAAGAAACACCTTCATTCTGAAGTTGGGTTTACTATGGAAAAGATTGCTTCATAGCAAAATGGAACAGTGCATTTCGAGAGAATACAACTCTAAAAACATCATTCTACCCTATATTTTTTTTATTCTTATTAGTTGTTTTATTGTATCTCTCCTTGCCAAATGGCCTTGTCTGTTTGGGCTGAGCTTTGTGTTACTGAAGGTGCTGCTAAAGTCACTTAACACAGGCTCCCAGGCTATTTAGGGAATTATTAAAAGAAACAGGCAATTTCAAAACAAATGCAACTTGCTCTTGCAGAAACGAGAGTTGTTTCTGCTCTTTGTTTGTCCTGGCACATTTCTGATACCCTCTGCAGTCGTTCATCACAGAGCTGATTTCAGGCACATAACCTTGGCATTCTCAGTGCTCTAACGGGAGGGGTTTATATTGTACTATCTGAAATAGGGGACAGTGTTTCATAACCTGTTTTCCTCCCTCTGCATTGCTGTTGTTCCTTATCAATCTGCTGCAGTTGCAGAGTGCAAGTCACAGTATTGGAAGCTATTTATAGTGAGCTTTGGGAAAGGTCAAGTACCTTAGGCTGTTTAGATGTTTTCATTAGCAGTATTATTTCCTGGTTTATTCTGTTTGAAGATATGCCAAATCAGTATATTTTTAAAGAACAATAGTTAATTTTTTTTAAGAGGACTGCTTTTTGATCTTAGCTTGATAAATTCTTTCCTCACAGAAAAAACAGGTGATAAAACTAATTATTATTTCTTTTTACATATTTAATCTGATTTTGGATGTATTATAAATATAGCCAGCATTATTCATAATTCATCATTGAGTTTGGAACTAGACACTTTAGGTATCAAATAAAGGTGTTCAGATAACGAAGAAACCTGGAAAGCTGATATAAAAACCTTAAAGAATGAGAAGAACCTAATGTTACCAATTAGATATCAACAGAAATATCTAAATATTTCTCTTCAGATAAAGCCAGAGCTGCCTGTTTATCACTTTCAAAGGTGACTTGTGTCCATCTGGAGTCTGGTGCTTTGCTGACCACTCATTGAGCTCGATCAACCTCAGGAAAAACAACCCCCGAAGTCTCCATTTCCTCCTACAGAAAAATCATCATTCTGGGTTAATATACCGAGTTCTCTCAGCCAGAATCAGTCAAGCTGCAACCCAACCACACGGGAATTGTGGCAGGGAGAGAGGTTGAACAAGAAAAAGAGTTTTGTTGAATAGAAGAGGCAGCAGGAGATGAGCTCCACAGCAGGCTGTAAACTGCTTTAGGAGCCCTGAACTGGGCATGCAGAATATGAGGCAAATGTGCTGGGCCAGGAGGAGAGAGAATCCCCTTCTCCAGTGAAAAATGTTAATGTAGAAGACAAATGTTGCTGAGGGAAAAGCAAACAAAGGCACCCTTGCTCTAACTTTGGTCTAATCTCTGCAGAAAATCATGTCTGTGACACTTGAAATATTACTGGTGGAAATGTACTTACTTGAAGGGAGTAGATGGGAATTCTGAGTGTTGCTCTTGCAGATTAAAGCACATAAATTTCCTTTAAATCTGGCTTCTGGTGCACACATCCAGCTTGGAATCTGCTTGGTCTCTTGTCTACCGAGATGAGATTTAGAAAGACACATTTGGTGTTTCCAATTAAGGTTTCTCACATTTTAAAATGCAGAGTGTGTTCCCAGTAGGATTTAAGGAAGTGGTGGTATGGATCTTAGGAGGATGAATTATACAAAATGACAGACAAACCACTTAGAACTGGTTGAAATAGCAGGAAATACTGACTGCAGGTGTGTGGTTGTTGGGGCTGTCACCACACTCATGAGCATGAGGCTCTCAGGTCTGTCAGAAATTGTCTTTCCAACAGTTCTTAGCTAGATTTCATTTTGCATATTCTCTTATAGAGAAAGAAGAAATGGAGTAGACTCTCAATAGAAGGAATAGACTCTCCTACTGCCTTCTGAGTAATTTTCCAAAGGCCTTAGTGAAGCAGCAGCTGTCACCTGGAAGTGTAGATGCCACCTTCTTTCTCAGCTGGTGGGAAGCTCCTCCTCCTCAGAACCTAACAGAGTTATGTTCTGTCTGTGCAAGATGACCAGGTAGTTTTGGTTCACTGTTATTCCAAAGAGTACAGAGAAGTCACACGAAAAAAGGCCAAAAAATCTGAATTTTGTCCGGGCTTCCTGCAGGTTTTATGCACTTTTTCCAGTTGCAGGATTCCAGTCTGGCATCTTGAAGCAGTGGGTTGGAGCAGTCTTAAAAATATTTCCAAAAGAAGGGAATGGAAAGCAAGTTTCTGTGGTTTAACGTGGAGTTGAAAACTTGCGCATGTATTTTACTGAGTCTGTGGATATCCCGGCTGTGAACAAGAACAGGCTGAGTCACACAGACGTGCACTTCACAAAACACTCTGAGGCTCCTCCTGGCCAGCTTAACTCCCTAGGTTTGATTTAATACTGAAACCATCTCCTGCCCCTTTGATGTGGGTTAAGCTCTTTTCATCATGCCTGTTTAGGAGCTGTTTATTTTTCACTTAACCTTTCCCTTTGCATTTGTTTAATTAAAAGATTTCTCCAGAAGTCACATCACCACAGTGCCACGTTCCACCGCCTTTGTCAAGATTATATAGAAGTGCTTCTCTAATAATTGTCCTGGGATTTAGGAGAATTCTGCAAACAGGTCACCTCCCTGCCTCCTCCTCTGTTTCCCATTTTAAACAGATTGCTTCTCTACCTGTAATACTTTGGAAGTCTGGTTTATCACACCACAAACAGGTACAGAACTGAAGGAAATCTCTCTCAGATAGCTGTTTACATCAATTGCTAGTCTTAATTTATGATTACTATATTAAATCCGTTTAGTTTTGCAAAAGGACTGCAAATTAATTCTGTGATTTGGGAACACACTAAAGTTATTACTGCACAGCACCTTATTAAAACATTTGAGCACTTCTTGCCTGTACAAATACACTGTGACGCTCTGATAGTCTCAGTGGTTTTCAACTGTGCTACCACAGCACTGTAATAAATTTCTCTAAGAGAAAATCTGGGTGATGATTAAACATTTTTTTTTTGTTTAATTATACGCTATATTTGATTGCACATATATATTGAACCTCTTTTAGGTGTAATTCATAGCCCTTAAGAGAATCCTTTCTTGAAATTTAGATGCCGAATCCAATATATTTTGCTATTGCTATTCAACAGTGTCTATAGACGCTTTATTAGTGCAAAAAGTATCTTTATTTTCACCACGTCATATTGCAAGGGGCAACAAGAAAAGCACCAAATTCAGCACTGCTTTTCTTCCAGAATTCCATCTTTGATTCCATTCTGTGAGACAAAAAATAGCCTGTGAAATCATTAAAGATAAATTTATTAAAAGGCCTCTCGGTATTATACCCAAAAAGGCATCAGTTTTTATGTTGATGTCATCACTGGTGTAAAACAGGATGTTAATGAAGTGGGAGCAGATATCTTGCACAGCAGAGATGTGAAAAGGTAAATTTAACACCTAACAGGTGTTAAGAACCATAAATCATGAAAGGCTCAGCAGTAATTTAATCCTTTGTCAATCAAAGTATTCACTATTGAGAAAACATCTCGCTGAGAATGCGATGTTTAATGGAAATGCTTGTTAGGTGGAGAGGCAAAGTGCAATTTTACCAGCATAACACTGAGTGTGGTGCATTTTGAAACAGTTTGTGAACCCTCAGATATAAAAAAAGAGGAGTTTTATTGCTGGTGGTCATGTTTTGTTGTTACTTAAGAATTCTGTTTAAATAACACAATAGCAAATAGACAAAGCACTTCCCCATTCAGTACCTAGATAATATTTAGTGGTGTTGTACATTGGCCTTAGTGCACAATGGATGAATAATTCAAAGGATTCTCAGGACAGTAAAATTGCAGGGATAGTAAAATCATTAAAATCCGGGTGAAAAGACCAGTAAAATATTTACCAATTCTTTGCCTGGGGTTTATTGCAGCCTGTTTGTCACAGGGAAGGGCTGGGTGGAAATGAGCCGAGGTTTGGGGTGCTGGGGAGGGAAGGGCTGGATGGGCATTGCAGCCTCACCCAGCCGGGCTGTGCTGGCTCCAGGCTCAGCACAGACAGCTCCTGGAGGGACAATCGTGCTCCCACCCTGCCCTTTGGAGAGCCCCCTGCCCCATTCCACACAGCCAGCTGGGCTCGGAGACATTCCTGCAGAAACTGGCTGGAGCCACCCTGAACGAGGGAGGATGGAGCTCAGAGCTGTGAGAGGAGGAACAGGCACAGGAAACTTGGCAGCAGCTTTAGTCTGGCACATCTGGGCTGGGAGGGAGCTGTGTCCTCGGCTGTGCCCCAGCACAGGCTCTGTTGTGGCTGCCAGCCCTGCCTGGCTCCTGCAGCATCCCTGCCTGGCTCCTGGGCTGTGCCAGCCCCCTCTGACTACCTGGGGCCCCAGCAGAGCCCTCGTGCTGGACTCGGGTTTGCATGGAATATGTGTCTGGTCTTGAGGACAGGCTCTGAACTGTCTTTTTCTTCCCTAGGTATAATTAAGTATGGTTCAGTAGGTTAATTCCCATGCTTAAGCACATTTATATTGAGGATTAGGGTAAAGCAGATGCAGACACGTCGTTTTGCCATAATTGACTGCAGTGAGGTGAAGTATGGCTTCAGTGATCATGAGTGTATGATCATGAGAAAGTAGAAATTAAGCTTCAGAAACCTCCAAGCAAAGCTAAGTCTTCTATTTTGATAAGGACAATTGCTTGTCTGTATTAACGTAAATGTTCAGCATCCCAAAAGGATACACAGTAACAACAAAAGTGTACAATATAGGTAACTTTTGTTTAAAGCTTAGGAACAAAGTGTTTAAAGTTGCTAGAATGAGTATCCAGAACACAGTGTGCAGGTAGAACTGTAAGTTTTTGGCAGTCACTTCTTAGTATTCCAGAAAACAGGACAAATAAGAATTGTATACTGTTTATATATGTTTTCTAAACTTTCCAAAAGTGAGTTACATTTTTGGGTCATAATTTTGCCAGGGAAGATCTATTTATTATCCAAGTGTGATGTCACTCAGCAGATACCCTGCTGGCTTCATTTGCAGTAAGCAGTTCTGCAAAAGCAGAGACAACTCTTTTCCTTTCCATCTGCTGCTCAGTTAAATCCCTATTACGTTGGCTTGGTATTTATATAAATTGCTGGTAAATTCTTTGTCATTGCTTCAGATGGTAACTGATTAAGGGATTTCAAGATCCCTTTCCCCAAATTAAGAATGAGAGCTCATGCTGTTTTCAATTATTACAATTCATTCTATTTGCTTTGTAAAGAATGCTTTTCTGAATTCCAGTGAGGCAGCAAAAATAAGTTTTCCAGCGAATCACTGGAATACCAGTAGAATAGTGTTTTTCTGGTGCTGCCTGTAGTATGGGTACCTTGGGGCTCAGTGGTTCTCCCTTTGGAAGCCAGCCCCTACTGAGCTCAGAAGGATGAGGGTCAGAGGCTCAGTGAACACAGAACAGCCTCCCCAGAAAAGCCTCAGAATTATCCCTGTGATTCCAGAATGGGCTAAACGAGTGGATTTTAGTGCATTTGGCATCACACAGTGAAGATGCACACAAGAGTGACTGGTGAGAGTCCTGGTGGCTCTTTTTGATTGCAGGATTTCATTGTCTGAGCTGCTCACTTTGCATCCATTGATTCGGGGAATAGGTGCCCTGTAGTGGCAGAATCTCAGAGGAAGAACTTGCTTTTGGTATTTCGTATCCTAATTTATGCAACAGATTTTGAGTTGCTGACATAGGAGTGTGGGGTTGGGGTTTCATATCATTTATTTTGTTCAGGATTTTTTTGACTGTAGAGGCTGCTTTGGCCCACTTCTGTTGCTTGCACGGAACTGAAATAGTATTCAGAGTGGTGGGCAACAGCACAACACCCGGAGTCAGAAAATAGAAATGGGTCTAGAGCTGCACTCACTATTTCTGTGTGCGTGGGAAGCGGGTGCAATCCTGGGACAGGCTGCATTGTGGTCAGTAACTCGCCCTTGTCGTGGTTCAAGCGATCCACATGCAGGCTGTCAAGGGTGACACATTTATCTAACGCCTGGTGACAGATTCAGCACAGTCCTGAGCTGGCAGACGCACTGTTTGGACCAAATGTTCCAACACCAACGCGTTAGGCAAGGAGCCAGCAACTGTTTGTCATGCAAATATAAATAACTGATACCACAGCAGTGGTGTCTTGCTGCAGAAAATCTGCTTTCTGCTACAAGCAGAGTTCACTGGTTCCATTTGAACCATAGAGGTTGAAGGAGTACGTATATATCTTTTTAAATTGCAAGTTCAAGTGTCAGAGAACAATTGTGAATGTGGTTCGAAACTTTGTAGTGTTTAAAAAGTTGTGCTGTGTATCCTTGGAGACAGCTGGTACCGTTCTGTGTGTGTTTGAACAGTGTGTTTGGACCTCTCAGTGCTGGTGTGCAGGTTCCAGGGCAGTTTTAATTGTCCTGTCTGTCCAGACCTGTGATCACACAGGCAGGGAGAGGCTGACCCTTGGAAATGACCCTCGAGTCCTGGCTGAGGTCCTTTCCCACTTTATTTCACGGGTACCTGCCCACTGCTGGCCAGCTGCTGGTCCAGGGGAGCAGAGCTGCTCCCGTCTGCATCTCCTGTGTGCCCATGTGTGGGACAGGGCACCACCCGCCCTGCCCTGGGTCAAAGGGCAGCTCTGACATTCCCAGGACACTGCACTAAGATACAGAATCAGGAATGCATTCTTCTAGGGAACCGACATTTCTGGGTTCCTCCTACAGCAGGCTGGGTATTTAGAGCCAGTCTACGAGGGAGAGGGAAATTGTAAACTCTGCTAACAACAGGTTTACTTGCAGTAAAACACATTGTTTCCAATGTGATACAGGATATTAAGGAGATAATAAGCAATATCTTTTTGGTACAATAATTTTAAAATGTATTTTAAATCCTCTCTGATTAAGACAGCTCTTCTGTATTTGCTTTTCTCCTTTTTAATGGTAGAAGACCTGATGATCTGAAGGCATAGGCTGTATCTTTATTTGGTTTGGAACACTGTTAGCAGCTTATTGAACCAAGTAAAAACATTTTAGTGTAATATCTCTGCTTCTGATAAAAGTTAATAAAGTTACAGCCTTCCACTTTAAATCAGCTCTTCTATTCCTAATTCATTTGCACTCTTGTCCTAATCAATAGAGGCACTGCTGCAGTGAAGCTCAGCAGCTGTTAAAAACAAACCTGCTGCAAAAAAGGCTCAGAACAAAACAGCAAATGCAAAACAAGGTCTTTCTGGGAAGACAAATTATCATGACTGCCTGAAATTGAATTTGGATTGGTGATCTGTAAGAGGACCTTTATTTATCAGAAAGAGTTCATTTCTTGACTTTCATAGAAGCATCAAGAAGCAGATGAACTTCTCTCTCAGAATCTCTCCAGAATGCAAAGTGTGAAACCACTGATTTAAACTCTGCTTCTTAAGCTGCTTGTGTGTCTTTGGAATGTGTGTGGCATAACCAGAGTTCCTGTTACACTGTGGTGCCTTTGGAGATGAGTGATTGTGGATCTATTCTCTCAGTTTCCTAAAGTATTATTTCCCAGTCTTGTTTTTCGTTTGTTTCTAAAATACACAAGCTTCAGTTTCTGGGTAAACTGTGTTTGGTAATGAAAGCTCTGCTTCTGCTATCACAGAACAGTTCCTTATCCTTCTCTTTTGCTGTAAACAAGGATAAATGGTTATGCTCCCTTAAAGCTGAAGTCTTGTGTCAGTCACACCATATAAACATGTTCTCTTTTTCTCTTGCATTGGTGTCAGGGAAGAAAATGACAGCACTGCTGATTTCCTTCATCCTTCTACTTGTTTCAAATCTTGGAGTCATGATACATAAGCAAGCCCAAGACTATTTTATCCAGCCCAAAGCTGATGTGCAAAATGTAATTATCTTGGACAGGGACTTTTCTCTGTAACCTGCCTACTCAACACGTCAGCCCTTTGTTCTCTGGCAGTGTTAAAGCTGGTGTCTTATTTCACTTTATCTCTACTTCTGCTCTACATCTTTCACTCCACCTCCAGTGTTTGTTCATGCAATGCATTGCTCAAAAATGTAAAAGGTGTCCCATCATAAGTAGCGAGAATAAACAAATTATTATTTGGCATCCTTCTTAAAAGTTATCTCCCTGTCTTGGCTGTTCATTAAGACAGATGCATAAAACATCTGTCCTGGTCATCATTCACTGCCAGGATCCTGGCAACTCCAGCACAGCTGGGCAGCCCATTTCACTGATGGAGGAGAGAGCTCACAGCAGCCATTGTGACAATAATGGCCCATGGGCATCCCTCGTGGAGGAGGGACAGGGCTGAGAATGTGCTGTGTCCGTGTGCTCTGAATGTGCTGTGTCCGTGTGCTGTGTGTCGTGTCCCTGTGCCGTGTCCGTGTCCGTGTCCGTGTGCCGTGTTCGTGTGCCGTGTCCGTGTCCCTGTGCCGTGTCCGTGTCCCTGTGCCGTGTCCCTGTGCCGTGTCCCTGTGCCGTGTCCGTTTCCCTGTGCCGTGTCCCTGTGCCGTGTCCGTGTCCCTGTGCCGTGTCCGTGTGCCGTGTCCGTGTCCCTGTGCCGTGTCCGTGTCCCTGTGCCGTGTCCGTGTGCCGTGTCCGTGTCCCTGTGCCGTGTCCCTGTGCCGTGTCCCTGTGCCGTGTCCCTGTGCCGTGTCCCTGTGCCGTGTCCCTGTGCCGTGTCCGTGTGCCGTGTCCGTGTCCCTGTGCCGTGTCCGTGTCCGTGTCCCTGTGCCGTGTCCCTGTGCCGTGTCCCTGTGCCGTGTCCGTGTGCCGTGTCCCTGTGCCGTGTCCCTGTGCCGTGTCCATGCACTGAATATCATCACCCAGGATTGCACAGCGTACAGGCTGGAGGACATTTGGAAACATCAGTCCTTTTTTAAAGCTAATTATTGCATGGGAATCTAGCTCAATATTCAGTGCCATTATTGATGTAAAGACTAAAAGTTTAATTGCAGGACAGCTCTGAAAATTGGAGTCCTGCTAGGTTCCTGTCCAGGTACATATTTTATTGTTGTATGCTGGATATTTTCTGTCTTTACAAAATATGTAGATATTTATCAAAAAGATTTCATGGTGCTCTGTGCAGCAGGGATTGCATGCATACAAGCAATATATAACCCAATGAGTAAAATAATTCCCCCCACCCCCTTTTATGGTCTGTCACTGTCACATTTTTAAAAAGTGTGAATCTCTTTTGAATCTCCCCACTATGTTTGCAAAATGAGAACTTTAACAATAATTTCTATTAAGCTGTGAAACGTGGTTGTTGAAATTCAGATATGTCTTTTATGATGGGGATACTACAATAAATCCACATAAAAATGTGGTTGCTGATCATGAAATCAAAAGCTGAATATTTTCTTATTCACGGAAAAGTTTTATGTGAAGGGGAGGTACGAAAGGAGTGCTGCCAGTGTTCTTTGGAAATACAACTATTTTTCTACAAGTACACTTAATTGAAATAGTTTTTAAAAATTTTGTTGAAATTTTTAACTGATTTTTTTTAAAGTCTCATACTAAAGGAAGACTTTGTGTTTTAGAAAGCCACAAGAACAATATTTGAAATTCACAGAAAGAAATACTTTGGTCTTGAATAATGTCCCTAAAAATGCAGTGACTAAAAGCTTTGCCATGAACAAATGACTCACAAGTTTTAGTGTCGTGTATTTGAGTATCCTAAAATGAATGGGTGGATTATGCATTACTGGACAGTAAATAAAAGTGTTACCCTCCTACCTATACCATATTTATTTTCTTCCATCTTTGATGGATTCAAACTGGCAGAGAGTAGGGCTGGATGGGATCTTGGGCAGGAATTGTTCCCTGGCAGGGTGGGCAGGGCTGGCACAGGGTGCCCAGAGCAGCTGTGGCTGCCCCTGGATCCCTGGCAGTGCCCAAGGCCAGGCTGGACATTGGGACAGTGGGAGGTGTCCCTGCCATGGCTGGGGTGAGATGTTGCCTCTTTAGCCCTGCCTGGTATCCAACTTCTGCTTTGCAGGTGCATTGAACACCACAGTTCACAGCTAGCATGGAGTTTGTTCTTTAGGAGGAGTGGGTTTAAGCAAATTTCCTTATTTTGAATTGTTTTTTCCCTATGAGATTTGTTTGTGCAAAAACAAAGCAACTGGTAACATAATAATCAGCATTAAGTGCACATCCATGGTGCTGATGGCAGGAGGGTATAGAGGGAAGGAGCACAGATGTTTACAAAGCCCCACACTTGCTCATTGTGGCAGGATCAACAGATGTCTTTTGAAAAACTAAGTGAAATGTGCAAATATTTATGATAGATCTTAGTTTGTAAGATTTATTCCACAGTCCTGAGGTGTCCCAAGAAAATCCCATCTCTTGGGTAAAACATTTTCAATGTGCCCACATTGATTTCTTAAGTACTTACTGATTAGAGCACAAACATTTACAGTAAATAAGTTATCTGTGAATTCAAGTAGGGGTTTTGTCTTTAAACAGCTTGTGCTTTTAACACATTTCTTCTCAAGCCATAATTATCCAGTAAGTCATTTCATGATTCTTATTCCCAAGACGAACAGTGCACTGTAACATTTCATGTTCAAGGAGTCAGGAGCAAGCTGGTGATGAGTGCTGGAGCTCTGGTGGTTGTCAGGTCCCCAGGAGGGAGCCCTGCTCTGAGTGACTGCCGTGGCTGTGATGGGCAGCTGAAGCTCTGGGCATGCCTTCATCCTCCTGGAACAAAGCACAAACTCCAGAGCTGATGCTCTGTGGGCTACTCCTCGTTCCACGTGTTAGTCTGAGAAGGGGTCACAGACTTCTGAAATTATCTAACACATTTAACTGCAGTACTTCGTGCCTTTGGGGAAAGGGAACTCCTTTCATATTCAGAATTCCCTGTGCAATGAAACAAGCTCAAAGATTGGAAGTGCCTTCAGAGGGATCCATCCTGAACATTATCCTACACTGAGGAAACATTTGTGTGGGGAATAAAACCTCACTGCACTGCAAAGCCCGATGCAATCCCATAAGATGTGGAGAAATCAGGAAATCCTTGCCTCAAGTGATTTCCCCAATGTAAACAACGTGTAAAAAGTAACAGATAGTGGTGCTGTTTAAGCAAGCACAGTTTTCACTTTAATAACTTGAATAGTGCACAATCTAAGAGTGTATTCAGTTTATTTCCATAATAAATATATATACAGAGATATATGTGTGGGTGTGTGCACATATACATAATACAGAAAAAATACAAAATGTTTTGCTTGGTCTAATTAGGATAGAGTGATCAGTGTCTTTAGGAGGTGGAGGTTCCACGAAATAAATACAATTTCTCCTGTAACTGGCTGCAATTTTCATAACTCTTTCGTAATTTATCTTACCATTCATAACAGCTCAAACTCAGTACCACAGAACTTTAGAGACAGAACACCAGATGTTTGAAGTGACCTCCCTTCTTTTACCTGCTTCTACATTTATTTATTGTTTATGCAGTGCATGTGCTCAGAATTAAGTTTGTTACAAGATTTTTGTCTTCTATTTAAAGAATGAAGGACAGAAATGTTTCTTCTTTGGTGTTGCCCACAGATCAATTGCACTTAGTTTAATTCAGACCCCAAAGTTTTCTTATAATATAAGAATCCAACTGTACTTTTGATGAGTGGAATCAAATACATTTAATAATATTCATACACATTTAAGATGAAAGCTTAAAAGTGAACTAGGAAATCTACGTGGTCCTTTTGCTTGAGACAAATGATAAACTTGAACATGAATCAGAAGGAAAAAGCTGCAATGGAATTGTGCACTTTCAGATGAACTAGTTTCTGTGGAGAGGATCCAATTTCTTTAATTCAGGGAGAATTTCTCTTTATAACAAGGCAGAAGGATTACATACACTTTTCCAAATAAACTCTGTATTGGGATTCATTATTAGTAGTAAGAAGGGAGGGCAATATTGTGTGGAATCCCAGAAACAAATGAAAATGCTCTGTTTTATTACAGATTCCTCTAGCTTTTTTTTTCTCTTTCCTCCTAGTCTAAGCTTTTTTTGATTGACTCCCTGACCGAGCTCAGATTTAGTTTGATGCATTTTCATCTCTGCCATTAAGAGAAGCACAGGTGATAGCTATGAGACACTTGGAGCTGATAGCCTGAACGCTTCTGTAGTAATTCAGAAAAGTGACTATTCTGCTTTCTGCCTCAATCTTGTTGCAGTCCAGTGTGTCCAAAAAAAAAAATATATATATTCCTGGCATGGTAATTACTAGAGGTAGACATAAGTGCTTCTGATCATTAAGAGAGGTTTTTTCTGCATATTTCTTACAGAGAACTGAAGTTAAATATATTGGGGTTTTTCTATATATTGTGTTAGATTTAGTGTCCTGTGATCTCAGTGGAGAAATTCCCATTTTGTTTAGTGGATTGTAGATGTAGCCTCTCATAAGAAAGTCTCCTGCAATCTTTTCTTCTCTAAATTATAGTGTGTGAGCCTTATTCCTTTGGGAAAATGCATGGAGAAATGTCTCTTCCTATTGTCATACAAGTATAACACAGACTTTCTTTACCTCTTCATCTGCTTAGCAAATATTTTACCTGATATTGTTCAGAGTGGAAAAAAAAAATTACTTTTTATGGCAATTAATATTGTTTAGCTTGGATACATTAAAGGTATGTAGTGGGGCTTGTTTAGACTTATATACAAAATGTCTTTATTTCAATTTCAAGTGATAAAAAAAATTCTGTTTTCTGTTAGAGCTTGCTGTGTATGTATACAAATTGCAATTCTACTTCCAGTAAATGGAATATAATAGTTATTTACTTGGTAGGATTAAAGCATAAATATATATATAAAAAACTGTTATTTTATCATTTTCCATTTTTCCCCCCTTCATATTCCTTCTCTGGCTGAGAATTATATCAACCCTCTCATATTTTATCACAATTATGCCTGTAGATCAAATGGTTGAGGGACTGTGATGTTGCAGAGAGTTGAGGAACGTGCCCAGTCAATAACAATGGTGCTTGTACATAAACAGACAATAAAAGAGGTGATAAAGCACAATCTGTTTGCTCAGTGCTGCTGATGGCTTCATCGGGATGTGAAGGGAAACATTTCATATTGGTTTAGTTTCCTGTTCAATAGAATTTGGAACAAATCTTTCCTCAAAAAGGAAAGGCTTATCTTTCTCATTCAATCATGTTTGATGTGTGCTCTAAAGCAATTAAACAAGGGAGATCCACACAGCCTGGAAGTACCTAAAGCTGCAAATGTTTGTGTTGGAGCAACAGAGTGAGTGATGAAGGTTTGATGTTCAGAGCACCTGAACACCAACCTGTCACAAAAAGGTTGTCTTTTCCTTGAAATTCTGCTCAGTTGTTCAGAATCTGGTGGAAATCTGGTTTTGGTTATAAGGCAGTTGCAGCTTTTTAAGACATAGAAATTGCAAATAAATAGGCTCAGTGCATTTTAAAGGCTCAGATTTTTGTCATAGCTTGTCTCTTTGAGTTGGACCCAGCATAATTCAGTTATCTGTGTAAATTTTACTCTGTGTACTGGAGACTGCATTCTCCTGCTGCCACTGAGTGTGAGGCACCAGGGGGATTTGCTGAATCATAAATCTTTAACAAGAACGAGTGATTTAAGGTGATGCTGGCTCTGGTTTCATCGACCTGTGTCCAAACAGGCTGGCTGAACTTCATGGACTGTCCAAGCAGAGAACTTCTTTATCTCAGCTCTGTCTGCCACTGCATCTAAACCCTAAGTCAAGAGTAAGTACTAAAATGTTCATCAAGAAGCAGCCTGGAACATTGTTTGGGGTGTATTACACAATGTGCTGTGAGCTAATGCAGTGCAGAAGTTCAGAGATGTGCTGTGGCTGGAGAGGAACAAGTACTGTGTTATTATAAATTCTATTTCCTTTCTCTAGAGAGACACAGAGGCCAGCTGAGAAGGATAGCAGCAGTTCTGTACCATTAATGACAGTTTCATCATGATTAGAAAAAATTCAAGTGTGAAACTGCTGTTATTAGACTGATCCCAGATCTGAGCAAGAGAAGGGTGAGATGGAAGGAGGGAGGACTGGTGCTCCCTGTTGGGGTGATTCTCCTTTCCTTTGGCATGGCAAAGGATTCTTTGTGGCTTTATGCAGAAAAAAGGAGGAAGCACTTTGGAAAGATCATGAAAATCACATTTCCAAGCCTCCAAAAAAATAAGTCTTGTGTGAATTGAATTGATGAAGGCAAGTCTGGGGACCTGTAGAAACAAGGAAAGAACTGGAAGTGTTGGTGCTGTGGCTCTCCACAGATCCAAGCAGGAGAAGTGTGATAAACACGGACATCCCAAGGCTGCTGCTGCTGCAGTTTCCATGGTGGGAAGGCATAGTCTCTGCTGACCATGTTTGCAAACAAAATTCCAGAGGACCTGGCTGAATTTGTTTTGTTTTTAGCTGGACCCCTACATTGGTCTGCTTCATCTCTTTAAAAAGAGTTCTGCTTCAGAATCCTCAAGATTATCTGGATTTATTTAGGTACAAGGTGACAGTGAAATGCTGGTGCCTGTTCCATTCATTTAATGAAATGCACTTTTGACCTAGAACCTGTTAGGCCTTTAGAGTTAGAGCAGAAGAATGAAGCACAGGAGAAACTGGAAAACTCTAAAGAAAAAGAAGTATCAAACCACTAATAAGAAACATGATTTGTTATTTTGTTCAAGAGCACTATCACAAAACGGGTGGCATTTGGATGGGAATACTTAATATTTGTATGTTTAATACCAGACCACAGTTTTTTCTATTCCTCTCTAGAGCTGTTTTTATATTTTTCACTAGTTCCCTCTTATGCCATGGAGCTGCTATCACTTAGTGCTAATGAGAACAAAAACCAGAAAGACTTCTATTTGAAAGTCCTTATACCCCAAACAAGTGATTGGATATTTAGCTTGAGAGCTGTGTGTGCTCAGCCTTTATAACTAAGGCATCTTTATAGATACTTATTATTGTTTTAGGTTTTATACATGTTTGAAAAGCCCTTGTGACTAAGTGCATCATTAAAGCAATAAACACAATCTTCAGTCATAGAAAATATTTTCCCCAAGTTTTATAGATACTCCAGCACTCAGCTTCTATCAGATCTTTGTTTTCTCAGAAATGAAGGGCTGAGAAAAGCCCTGTGAATGAAGAAACAAATTTCTGGTCCCTGCCCCAAGCGATCCTTCCTGATACTTTTGAAAATGTGCAAACTGTGGTAGGAAAAATAGACAAACCTAAGAGAGAAAAGTAAATAACCTTGCCTGAAAGTAATTTCTCCTCTCCTCTTCCAGCCTGTCAGGATGATTAGATCTGTGGGGGCTTGTGGGGAAGCCCAGGAGTCCCCTGGAAGTCCCTGTGTGATGAGTGGTGGCTGTGGGACTCAGTGCAGCCTCAGCTCCCAGCAAGAGACACTGCTGCAGGAGAGCAGCAGGAGCTGAGCCTGGCACTGCTGGGTTTTTTGGCCTTTTTGTGGCTGCTATGTCTATCCCTTCAGTTAAAGACTCCAGTTTAGGAACAGCTTCCTCCTGGGGGTCTGCAGGCAGGGTGAACAGTGTTCTCCAGCTTTGGCCATGTGCTCCTCAGTGCCTCTCCAGCCCTGTCCCAGCCAGCTGTGCCCTCCCAGACACCCAGGGGTGGTCCATGCCCTCAGCTTGGCCTCCCTCCACACCACCTGTGGGCTCTGACAGGTCCATCATACCACCCCAGGTTCTTGCACTGAGTCAGGCCCCAAAGTTCTGGTGTTTTAGAGGCTGTAAGGGAGCCTGAGGGGCTCTCGTTGTAGGGTCTCTCTAACATTTCCTATTCCAGGCAGTGATTTGTGTCACAACCCTGGGTGTGAACCACAACCGACACTCTGAAGATGAAAGCTCCACTGCAAAACAAACCTTGGAAAAGTGAAGAGCTGCTCTTCTGTTTGATCTTGGTGCTCAGGCACAGCTCTAAATGTCCTTTCAATAAACTGTGGCAGTTTGCCTGCATTGCTCCTGGCTTTCTGGCTTGATCCTAGTCATGGTTACCAGTGGTGCTAGCAGCAATCTTTCCATCTCATGCACGTGAAGCTGCCACACTACATATGATTGTTTATTTGCATATAAAAACTCTTCATGTTTATATGAATTTGGTTTAGGCATGTGTATGTGTGGGCATAAAAATGCAAACGAGTGAGAACCAGAAAGAGGCCCATGCAGAGGAAGGTTTAAACTTGATTTCTCACTGTACATAGTAAATCCTACAGAACTGAGTAAATGAAAAAAAAAAACAAAAAACGAATACTAGAGCTTGACTAATCATAACCCTCTCTTGCAAACAAACTGCAGTTTGAGGAAATTGAATTTAGGGAGATTTTCTGCAGTTTCTTTCCTCCTTCATGTGCCTGTGACTTAGGGAGCATAAATGCATTTTGTAGCTAACATCCATCAGAGAAAGCAGAAAGCTGCTTAGGGGTCACAGAATCACAGAATGGGCTGGCTTGGAAAGGACCCTCAAAATCTTTTTCCACCCCAGCCATGGCAGGGACCCCTCCCACTGTCCCCATGTCCAGCCTGGCCTTGGGCACTGCCAGGGATCCAGGGGCAGCCACAGCTGCTCTGGGCACCCTGTGCCAGCCCTGCCCACCCTGCCAGGGAACAATTCCTGCCCAAGATCCCATCCAGCCCTGCCCTCTGCCACTGGCAGCCATTCCCTGTGTGCTGTCCCTCCAGCCCTTGCCAATTGTCTCTCTCCATCTTTCTTGCTGCTTCAGGTACTGGAAGGCCACAATGCAAGAATATGTAGAAACTTTACTTAAAGCTGTAATCATCATTTGAGAAGCAGAGAAATGTTCCTCATAAATTTGAGGCAAAGGTTCATAATTTTAAAGTGGGAGTTGCATTGTTATCTGCTATTCTTTTGTTCTGCATTCTGTTGCTCTTTTAAGGTGAACTGAAATCAAGAAGATATTTACATGTTGTTTTATTGCTTGGTGATCAGCAACAGCATTGTTTGTACCTTTAATGCTGAAGTTCTGTTGAAATTCAAATTTTGATGGATTACTAATTTTCTGTCTTGCTTTTGAAAAGCTGTGCATACCCTCATATTAACATACCTTAACTGTGCATTTAGCTTGTATAGTGGCATGCAGGATACTGAGGATTCTGTAGGGCCACTGGTTTCCACACTGGGAATATCCAAAACACCTCTGGGACGTGTGGTTGGATACTGTAACTTCAGTTTCAGAGGGAAAGCCATCAGTTTTTAACTGGCATTAGTGGATTTCTAGATGGCTCCTCCTTCATACTTAAACTTGAAGTACAATATAGATTTGTAAATCAGAATGAATTATTTGAGTTTAGGTAATCTGTCGTAAAAGGGGAGAGCCTGTTTTCAAAATATAAATTATCTAACCTGTCTTTATCATCTTTAGAAAAGAGCTGTCAGTGAGAACATTATTGCCTAACAATGAGATCCTAATTTTCCTTTCTCTCATCAGCCTGATCTCCTTCCAGCTTTCTTGCTTTTCTAGCAATTGATTTTTTCTCAAGGAACAAACTTCATGCTACTCAGCTTGCCAACTTTAAGATATTTTTTTTTCCATTACTGTTTTTACCTGAGGTCCTCCACAATGGTTTCTTAGCAGAAAAAGTTAGCTGGCTCTTAGTTGTTTAGGAAAACAGCCTGAAAGTGAATGGCTTTTAGTCATTTATTTTCTGTAGTATTTAAGAGGATGTTGCATTTTCCTACTCAGCAAAGATACTGGCAAAGAAATTTGTCACATGTGATCTCACACTATGTGTGTTTGTATTGAACCTTGACTGAACCTAAAATATCTTTTAAAGTAGTGACATATAGCAGAGATATTAAAGAAAGGAAAGCAGAATTTATTACTATTTCCTCAGTACAGGACTATTCTTGGGACCAAGGTGCATCAACTTCTCCTCTGAAGTAGAAAAACAAAAATATGGGGCTATTGCCCATGCAAGAGATTAAAGGGAGGTCTGGGAAGAGAAAGCAAGTGCCCAAGTCATTGGAGAAATTGTGGTTACAGGATCAGGCAGGAAACAGCCATTGCTCTTAAGTTAAAAAAAAAAAAGAAATTATATTATGACTGCACTGAGCAATAATTAAGAATCTATGGCCAGCAGTGCTTGGAATTAAAAATGAACATATCAAACTAATTCAATATGAAACTTAAAAAGAAGCTTTGATTGAAGTTGCAGCAGAAGAAACCTTTATTTCATGAGAAAGGGAAGGAGGGTCTTTCCAGCTTAGGACAGTAAATAAGCCTGCTATCGATGGCAGCTGATGTCTATTGAATAGATATCAATAATAATTTATTAAGCTGCATAGCATATTCATTTCACAGAAACAATAGTTAAACTGGTAGAAGGGCACACAAGGATTGAATTATAATTTTCTTCTGCTGGTACAAACCAAATTTTCAAATGCCAGTGGACACCAAACACTGAAATCCAGACAGTCCTGCAGTAAAAACTAAACTGCAGCAGTAACTTAGAAGCCAAGCTGTGAAATGTGGAAATGTTTCAAGAGAGCCAGGCACTGAAGCACTGAGAAATTTGATTAACAATCCTTCATTTTCAGTTGTGCCTCTTTCTTACAAACATTTAGCATTTTCTCATCTTTTTCAAGGCAGATCTAAATGTACACGGGTTATACATTTGTGTATAACCTGCACTTCTACAGGGCTTTCAAACTCAATCATAAATGGCTGTTTTGGGGCTTTCCATTGGCTCTTTAAAGGAATCAGCAATAAAGCCCAGTATGTTACAATATGTTCTAGCTACAGGGGCAATTTCATTTTAGTGGCAGA
The DNA here is from genome assembly GCA_037013685.1 of Acridotheres tristis. Taxonomy (NCBI): domain Eukaryota; kingdom Metazoa; phylum Chordata; class Aves; order Passeriformes; family Sturnidae; genus Acridotheres; species Acridotheres tristis. Next base: position 3,620,891 of record CM072898.1, read on the forward strand.
GAATTTTAGGAATAACTCACTGGCTAACCTGTTGCAGCCATCTTCAGCATCTATAATATATGCTTGACTTGAAATTGCCATTATAGGGTATTGGATAACCCCCCAATAATTGCATAAATTAATTCTTGCTCTTAATGAAATCTAGAAGAATATCAGATTATATGATAAATTAATATTAGTATTATGTCGATACTTAGGGACATTTTAGTTTTGGTTTTGTTTTCTGGTTTCTTTTTTTTTTTTTTTTTTTTGGCTTGGGATGTGAAATTTTTTATAGTTTTTAGTCTGACTCAGATTTCATCACTCTTAAAAAAAAAACAACAAACAAGCAAGGAAAAAAACCCCACCTGATTTTGGTATTTTGAAAGAGAAGGGAAAGAAAAGGGGATTTCTATATACCAGAGTGGGTGGGTGAAATAAATCTCCAAGAAACACCACGGCAATAAGAAACCTTTCCTTTACTACATTGAGTGGGATTCACAGCGTTTACATTTGCAAGCACAGGATAATGCATGAGGTTTTTACTTTATTTCACAAGTGGAATATCATGAGAAATTTTCTCCTTTGATTACAACCTGATTTCTTCTGTGACTTGGCTTCCAATTATTATCTCCAAAGCACCTTTGACCCAGATGAAAGCTGTGCTGCCATTCAGTCCATTTTATTCCAGTCAATATCCACAGGTTTGAGACAAAAAGCACCAGATCAATATCTGCAGGCAGCTGTTCTTGGCCAGGTTGGCTTTACTCTTCCCACTGTGCCCTGTTTGTGTGTTTGACATGTACTTTATGAATTTTGGGACACAAGATGCTGCTCAGTCTGTTGCATCCTCTTCTAGGAAATTGTGGAACTTCTTCCTGTACTGCTTCATTCTTCTCCAGAACAGAATTTCTGTCAGCCCCCAGTAAAATGATGGGAACTGCTCCTCAGTCTTCTCAGGAGTCAGAGCATTTGAAATAAGATTTATAAAGAAGCAGCAGTTCATGGATGGGCAGTTTTTAAAAGCTTTCCAGTATTCCTTTGAAATGTGCCCTCCACACTTGAGACTGCTCCAGCAGTACACGGACCTGGCAGAGCATCCCTTTAGTCCTATTGATCCCAGACTCTTTCCAGGTATTACATAGGAGGCATTGGGGTGGTTTTTAAGTTTCCACTTTTTCTTTTCCTTAATGGGCTGCTCTCCCTTCAGCGCAAGGCAAACTGAACCTTACAATATTTTCAACTTTTCTCTTTCAAATACTGCACTGTTGCTGTTAAACCTTCTCCAGAAGAGGAACTACCACCTGGGCTGAAGCTGTGGGTTGAGCTGGCAAGAGGAACAGTGCCAATAAAGCTTATTCAAAACTCTTCCAGACTAGATTGGCTTTTATGAGCTCTAAGCAACAAAAGGGAAAACCGGCTAAATAGAATTTAACTTGATATTCCCTCCCTGTGAAGGAGTGATGCTGTTATTGGACATCTCAGTGAGCCTTGAGAAGCTTTTTCATTTTTCCTGTCCATTTATTTGCCCGTGCAGAGCCTCAGCCCCCCTCGTGCAAGGCTTTGGTTTTCTGGGAGCTTCCCTGCAGTGGAACTGTCCTGACCTCAGAGCTCAGCTCAGATCCCACTAATGTCAATTATTATTCTTCCATTTTGCAAATAGGCCATGTAGATATGATTTAATGTTTGCATTTCTCTCAGGGTACACATTCAAACTTAGGAGAATGAGCGAGCCAGGAAATAACTTGGGGTTTTAATTCTTAATTAAGAAAAAACAGTTTGATTTAAGACAAACTACTACCATGATCCCCCTAGGGAAGTCCACAGAAGGTAACAGGTCATTGTGCACTGTTGAAATTAGCTCAGAATACACTCACATTTTTTCTATTTTCAATCCAGATTTGAATGGCATTAAATGATAACGGACAGATGGAAGAATCCCATGCAAGAGGTCACCTAGTAATTTATAATTTTTTTTTTTTGGCCAGGTTGACTGCAAATCTATCAAAATCTCTTGTTGTTAGAACTGCTAATGGGTTCCTAATTAGAAATTAGCCAGCCATATTAATAATATATAATGTTTCTTAAGTCTGCCAGCCAAGAGGATTAAACTGTTAACAGCCTAACTGCCAGGCTGATTCGTGCTGATTTAAGAATATCATTTTACATACAATTTAGTCTTTTGCCTCATCATGACCAAATAGTTTTGAGGTGAATTGTAGCATTTTTTTGTCAATTAATTCTACACCAACTTGTTTTAATTACCCAATCTGAATATTTAAGAACTTCACAGTAGTGGTGGTGGTACTGTTTGTTGAATAGCAGTGTTTGTATGGATCTAGTTATTTCAGTAAGTTAAAAAAAAAAAAAAAAAGGTTACTTATTTGGCATTTCCGAAGTAGAGGAATAAGTTCCCTTCATCAGGAGATGTGAAATTGGTAAACCTACTGATTTAGATTGGTTGATTTTGTTTGGTCAATAGAAAATAATATTTTGCTGGGAAAAGTCTAAATTAATTCAAGTGATTGCAATTAAATAAAGTATTACTAGGATAAAAAATAGAGATATTTCTTGTTTAAATTTGCTTCTTGAAGGCTCTGTAGATTAATTTTATTCTGTACTCCATTTGGGACAGCAGAAATGGGCACAGAAAAAAATTAAGAAACCAGTTGGAAAGTTATTTACTTATGTCTATTCATTGTAGCAATGTATTTTTAGATAAGTGAGATTACAGTTAGTGTCACTGTTGGGTTGTTAATATAAATCAAACAAAAAGAAGTGTTAGTATCAGGAGACTGGAGTAAAATTTGGAGGTAGGAGGGTAGGGAAATTTTGATGTCTTGTCTGGTTCTGCAGAGGTTAAACAACAAACATCTAAACTTGTGGTACAATTTTGGACTCATCATTTATATCCCGGGCGATCTTGGGATCTGTCTGTGTCCTGGAAAGCAGGAATTTGGAAAGCCCCATGACACACCCAAATCCACACTCCTGCTGTTAAATACTCGGGTGTCCCAGGCAGCTCCAGCAGAGTCCCTTGGCTCAGACCAGCCTGAGGATCAGGGGTGGCCACTTTGCAAAAGCTAATGGGAATATTTCAAGAGCTTTTAGCCAGGACATTTCAGAATACACAGTTAGAACCAAATTATGTGTTTGCTAATGAACAGCTTACACAAAGGTGTCAAAGTTGGATATCATGCAGAATACTTCTGCAAATAATTGAGAAATGTAACAGAATTTCAGAATTGGACCCTGATGATTTTTAAAAAAGCTCTTTCTCAAAGCAGTGAGGTGTTAAAATTATGTGTGCTACATAGAACCTTACATGACGAGGATACTTTGGTATATTTTTTCTGTTTTTTTTCTCTTTAAAAAAGTGTTATGAATCAAGGTAATGGTGGGACCTGGAGATCTGAAAGATTCTTTCCAACTAAAATGATTCTCGTGTTTTTAAGAAAGGGCAAAAGAGGGAAATGCTTTTATTCAAGGGATTGATGCTCATCACTTCTTTGTACCCTGGTATTTTCAAAACGCCACTTGCTTCAAAGTATCAGACAACTGAGGAATTGATTTAGACTTATAGGTGAGTTCAGAAGAAGAAATGTGTGTGCTGTGGTCAATATTTTAGCTTTAATGGGACTTGGAGTATTCCAAAGCTCACTCAGAGATTTAATGGGCATTTTAGACTTCACTAAGGCACAAAGTAATGTTCTCTAATTCTTGCAAATAAATATTTTAAGGTTTCTCTTTTCTAATGTGAGTGCTCAGATAATTGAGGCAAAGTGTTGGTGTTTAATAATTGCAATTAATTTTAATTGTAAATGTACATTTCCAGAGGAAAAATTACCCCAGAGCACCTTTGCAGTTTTTTCAGACGTGAACAGTAAATCCTGAAAGTGCCTAAAGCATTAAAAGCAAACAACAACAAAGGTCCCATAATTATTGATTTAGACTACATTAAAATGGAATAAACTCTTAATAAGTTAAAAATAAGCTAAAGCGAGTACTCATTCATCTAATTTCAAGTAACTAGAAGCAAAGTAACTGTGTGTTGAGTTTTGGCAGAGGTGCTGGTGAGTTTTTTTGTTGGCAGAGGAATGCACAGACTGTGGTGGAATATATTGCCTGAAAACTGCAGGAGCTCTTCATACAGTGGTGCTGATTCATGCAGTACAGCAGACTGCTTATTAAGACTTATTAGGAGTTGTTGGAGTGTCCTAATTAGTGTTCTGTGTTCTGTGCTTGTTCCTGTGATGGCACTTGAAGGTCAAAAAAAAAAAAAAACAAAACCAAAAAGGAAAACAAATTAAATTAACTGAAAGATGCAGGGATATTTCTGCATATTTCTTTTCTGCAAGTAGATCCTTTTAAAGCAGTAATTTGTATGACTCAAGATGGGGACACAGTGGTTTTGCTCTTTAAATATGGGTTTATACAACTTTGCCATTTGGGAGATGACAAGATGCTGATAATTTAAGCTTTTTTTTCCTATAATATTCACTGAAAAAAAAAGTGCTGCTTTTTGGATTGTGGGTGTATGAACCAAAGATCTGCAGCCTTGCTGGAAATAATAGGACTTTGTGTGAAGAGGCCAAGTTGCTGTGGCTTAGAGGTAACCTCAAATTAATATTAGGAGGTTGTGTTGGGGTAATAGAGAATGATATTTTTATTTGAAACTACAGATCTCTGTCTGGGAGTGGTTGTGCCGAAGCTTTTCTTGGCAAATTTGAAAAAAACCCCTCCTCATTAAGTTTGCTTTTGAGGATATTAATGACTTTATGGTAAAGCTTAATAAAAATCCCAGTATAGAAAAACTGTTGTTTTCCCTTTCCTCTAGTATATATTTATATGCTATATCAATATTTATATTTTTATATATCTCTAGTATATATTTATTATTAGAGTGGTCATCCTTAAAAGTTCTAAGCATGGGTTCTGTTTAGGAATGCTCAAATGTCAAACACAAATATACCCCCTGGATCTGAAATGGCTTAGACTGAAATTCAGGGTGTTGCAGAATAAGCCCTATGTATTTGCTGAGGAAACCAGTAGAATTTGTGTCATATTTTCTCCCTGCCTGCCTGCAGAAAGAGCTTTGGTCAGACCACTTCTGCTTGGTTTATGCCACAGTTAATTCAATGGAATCCCCAGAAACTCTTCCAATTGGTATCAGAAACAGCACAGACATAAAAATCCCCACCAAAACAAACAAGCAAAAAACCCCAGCCAACCAAACGACTCCTAGAGGGAAAAAAAAGTGAAAAAGAAGCTGGGCTATTCAAGATGCCATTATATTCTGGAATTACCCAAGAAACTCTCCTGTTTCCAGGATACAGCTCTCAGCATGTAAACATGAACTCTGCTGCATTGTTAGCCCAACCTTGCAGAAGCTCTCTGCAGCCAAAGGATGCTATCAGCAAAGGTGTGAATGTGTCACTTCAAATGAGAGGAGCTGGTACTTCTCATGATCTGTTTGTTTTCAAGATTTTACAGTGTTAAAGCAAACTGTGTTAATTCCTAGTTTACAAATTGAGGAGGCCTTCATCTGTGCTGGATCCATGGTGAAATTTGCTTTTTAGCTCCTAAGTGCAGCCAAACCAGACAAGCACAGCTCAGTTAAATATGAATGCAACTAAAAGCAGAAACTACTGTGAGATACTTCTTATTTTATGGCTTATCCCTTTTAAATCTGTGTAACCTGAGAGAATTCTAAAAACTGCTAAAGGACCTGGGAGGAATAGATGAATACATTTATGGATGGCATTTTCAGCTGGAATTACTGAGCACAAATTAATTCTAGCAAATAAATTTTGATTTTAAAAAATTTCCAGTGACAAGTTAGACTGCTACTATTAAATTTGGAGAACTCTGACTGGGAAGCTTTGCTGAAGTTCTTTGTTGGCCTGACAATTAAAACAATTCACTGGCAGAAGACAGAGCCTTGCTGCAGCAGAAAATAACAACTACAGGAAGAGTGTGATGCAAATTAAAGGGATGATCTACCATTACTTTGTTCTTACAGAACCTGAGGGTTTTTTCTGAGACCCAACAATATTTCTGTCCCCCCATACACACCTGAGTCAACCAACTTTTCAGACAGCACAAAGTCATTTCAAGTGGTCTGTACTCCTTCTAGCCATAGAATGTTCTGCCACTTGCCAAAAAACCACAGCTGGTCATGGAACAGTGGTCAAGGAGTCGGTCTGGAGGAAATCATGCCTCTTTCAGGCATTCTTTCAGGCAATTAGAGCCTTTCAGAAGCTTTGAAGGTTTAAGCCCAAGCTCTGAATTGCAGTTGCAGTAACAGCTACTGCTGATGCTGTGCTGGAGCACACTGCACAGAGAGATATGTGCTCACAGGTTTATCTGCTCTTCTTAGGTGGCAGAGCACCATAACACCAAATAAAAATGTGGCCACAGTCCCTGACCAGACTTCTGTGGTTGTCAACTTTGTCAGGAAAGGGCAGCAGCCAAGATGAAAATGCTGAATGATCAGTTCCACCTCCTGGTCCATAACATTTTAGGTTAGGAATCACCCACTCTGTAGATTTCAATTTGGAATACAGTAAGAAGTTAATTTTAGTTTTATTTCTGTAATTTTCTTCAATAGCAGAATTACATATGTCCTGAGCCATTCTTCAACTTCCCCAATATTCCCAAAAACATCTTCTCAATCTTCTGGTTTGTATTTTTCTTGCCCAGCATCACTGTGGGTTTCTGAGATGTCTTTGCAGGATTGGATTTCTGTTTTTCTTTCTCCTGCAACAGAAATTCCCCCATTCCTGTCTCCCCCTTTACAACCCCTTGCAGTGGCATTTGTTGCTCCCTGGAGTTTTGGAAGAAATGCCATTAGGAGCTTGCAAAGTATTTTTATTTTTTTATGAGTCTTTCAGATCTTTCACTTTTCTTGACCTACTATCTTTTCAGCTTCCCCTCACCTTCTTTTTCTTCTATAGAATCTTTACCACCATTCATTTGGAAAGAATAAGTATGTTCCTGGAGTTACAAACCTGCTTGAAGTGTAAGAAATCTGCCTGCACTTACACAAACCCATTTTAGCATATCAGCACAAGCACAGTCAGCTTGGTCACTAGCTAAATGCCTTCAAAGGGGGTGAAACAGGAGGTAATAAGGGAAAAAACCCCAAACTTTTTGCACAGACTTAATATTATGGTAGAAGGGAGAATTTTGTATGTGTTTGTGTATTTTTCTATGTGCAATGGACCCCAGGAAACCGATCTCCTGCAGTCGGGATTAATATAAATAGACTCAAACGTGAGGAAATGTTTCACAAATGTTTTTGAAACAGAGAGAGAGAGACAGAGAGGCAGGAGTTAAGGACCTTCAGGGGTATATTACTTATCTCCTGCAGAACTCCTGAGATGTGTGCTATTCCCAGGAAATGTCCCATCCCATTCCAAATCCAGCCTGAGCTGGGCAGGAAAGCTGCCAGCTCCCCTGGCACAGGGTCGGCGGCTGCAGCCACTGCTGTGCTGTAAAGGGTTAATTGCACCACTTAATTGGTGGCTTGTCTTTATTTTCTTCCGTGTTCACTCAGAGTCAGGATTAAAAACACGGAGACGGATTTCTCGTTCGAATTTAGTTGTTTATTAAATCTTATCTAAAGTACAGAGAGTTCTGCCACCCTTCTAGCTACCAGCTAAAGCGAGCAAAATGGAGATGAATCTACCTAGTTACAAGGTCTTTTAAAGCTAAACAATCCAATAAAGAACTAACACTTACTGTTTATACTTTTGATCCAATAACCAAACTCCTGTGACCCACAGTGCAGCACTAACTATCCAAACAAAAACTACTGCCTGAAATCATGAAGAAGACAGAAAAGAGACAACACCCAAAATCCTCCATCTTGTCCCATACCTATTACTGTATTCTAAAAACCCCAAATTTCAAACCCTTCACCATATGAAATCACACACTTCTATTTAATTACACACGTGTGCTTTTAACTCCATCACTCAAATTTGGGAGCCTACTCCAAGGCCTCAGGTCACAAGCAGTGTTCTCATGGGGATCAGTGCCAGAAAGCACAGAGAGTTCAAAACTTCCAGGGTTGTGGGTTCCAACACTGTGCCCTGCCCAGCTCAGCTCTGCAGGGTGTGGGAAGGTTGAGGGGACCCTGTGAAAATCCCCAGAGCTGTGTGGGTGGGAAGGCTCAAAGAGCTGAAAACAGTGATGGAGAAAGAATGTTTGTAATGCGTGATCATGAACAGGAGAGCTCCAAAAAGCGGGTGCCAAGTGCACACACGGTGGGATTTGGGGGATGTTAGAATATGTTTTGAAACGTGTTTAAACTAGCTAAGAGGAATATAAACCTGAACTGCAGTGAAGGTCTAAAGTCACAAGGATTAGGTGGGAGATCTGGGAATGGTTCTGCTCCCCCAGAGGGTGCTGGCACTGCCCAGGCTCCCCAGGAATGGTCCCAGCCCCGAGGCTGCCGCAGCTCCAGGGGCGTTGGGACACCAGGGATGCACAGGGGGATTGCTGGGGGGCTGCAGGGACAGGGGCTGGGTCACTGATCCTTGGAGGTCCCTTCAAACTCGAGATATTTTACAATTCTAAATATTGCAAATAAATATTTAATTTATATTTAACTGTACCCTGTACAGTTTAATTTTTTATTTACTGGTCAGTATTTGTGTGGTGCAATCTGCTGTTCAGACACACAACAACCTGAAATGCACTCAAATGAAATGACCTTTCTTCTAAGTTAAAGAAGTAGTCTAAAGAAGTTGTTTAAAGAAGTAGTCACAGCAAGCAATTTTTTTTTTTAGATTTTTATTTGAAAAGTTATAGATGTGGAATAGTGGGTGTAAAGCTAAGTTATGTGAAAGAAACGTTGAATTTAGACTTGGACTTTTTACTATCATGGCTGTTTTTAACAACAACAACAATAATAATAAAATTATTTTAGTGAGAGTAATCCTTGATCTTATGATGATGTTAGACCAGGATAGATGTAACTGGGAGGAAGTTAAATCCAAAAGGTGTTACCTGAAGTACCAAAATGTGGAATGTTGAGCAGGTTGGTTGTCACAATGTGTATTTGTGTGTTTAATCAGTATCAGGAGGGCTGCACTGTGCCAAAGGGGTTTGTGTGATCAATGCACACAAATCAGGCCACGTAGGAGCTGTAAGGCACATTCTTTTGTCTGTCACACCACGGACACATCATAAGAAAATGCATAAGATTTCAACCAAATGAGAATCAGAGTATTTGCCTATACTCTCTGCTGCTGCATGTTTAGTGACAGAGCTCTGTTTTGTTCTCCTGTGAGCTCCCAGCAACTCTGACAGTCTCTTCCTTCTGAAGAGGCTGGAAATGAAATCCTGTTGTGAGCTGTCCATCAGCATCCACTGCCTGGGTTATAATAATGCACCCAAACCCACCAAGGGAAGCACCACGTGCTGCTCCCTCAGCTTTAGCCAAAGCCACATTCCACATTAGAGCATCCTAAGTGGGGAGCTGATCCATTCAAGTGGACTTTATGTTTTGGAAAGCCACGATGTTGATCTATCCCACGTTCAGCATTATGACTTAATTGCAGAGTCAGGAAGGAAGAAAAGGAGATGGAGAAGGCCATGATGAGGAAAAGGATTGATTTAAAAGGTCTCCTGCATAAATTATTGGAAATGGATGTGAGCTGCCTTTAGGATGGACTGTGAATAGTTTGCCTTATCTTTACTGGGACTCAAATCTTGGCTATTTAAGTATGAGGCACGTGACTAAAGTAGAAAATATTCTCATTTCCCTGTCTGTACTCCAACTGGAATGTGTGAACTGGGGCAGGAGCCTTTCACTGGTCTCTGTTTGTGAGCAGCCTGTCTGATCTTCCATCACCCATTTCTTGGTCAGGACACCTGGGTCACCTGTCCTGCTCCCTCTGACTGGGGCTCAGGTGACCTCTGAAGGCTCAGAGAGGGTTCCCTGTCCTGTTCTAATAATCCCTGGGCTGGTGGAAGACAATAGAGCAGAATTTTGTCTGCAGCAAACAGCCCTAGAACAATGCCTCCCTAAAGTCTCTGGGAATCTCTACAGTAAGATGTGAACAAATTTTCATCCTCTTCCCAGAATCCCAGCTGTACCCAGGTCAGTATGAAAACTCCTTTTGCCTTCTTGGCCCACGGAGCACCTTGGGATGCTCCAAGGATGGTCTCAGCTTCCTCCATCATTCTCTCCTCCTTATATGGCCTGTTAGGTTGGTAACAGTCAATTAGGAATGACAAACAGCATAAATGCTGCCTCTTTCTGGCTTTACAAACTCTATATTTAAACACTCTGTCCTATACTTTGTTTTTTAATAGCTTTAAACAGAATGGATCTATTACCTAGGACGAGCTAGAATTAATTTTTTTTAGTTAGAATTCACATACTTTGTTTAAGAAAAGCATCTGAATGTTGGCTGTCTGGTTAAAGTGAAATTTCTTGCCTAAAAAATTTACAGTAACGCAATCTGATATTTTTCCAGCTTATTTCAAGAAAATGGGATGGGAAAAGTAAAGGTAATAGGCAGGAAAATGCTGTTGCTAACAATGGATTGATTTTTGTATGTAGTATTATTTGTAATCTCCTGTACTATGAAGAAAGAAAAAAAAAAACAACTTAAATTCTGGTCCTAGCTCTTGGTATTTCTTTTGTAGAAGTTAAACTTATTTTCACTGTGGTGTTTCCTCTTCCTGCCAGCACAGAAGCTTCTGTCTCATATTTCCAGTGCTCCAGTGGGGCAGCCCCCTCCACCTGAAGTTAGTGAAACAGTGCTTCCTTTTTTTTTAATGGAATCTGCATCAGGAACTCTGTAGCTTCTGTATTCCAATTCCTCATTTTTGCAGTATTTGTGACAAAAAAAAAAAAAAAAAATCACTTTTAGAAAATTCCCTACTGCATTAAAAAAAAAAAAAATCACGGAGTTTGTTTTGCAAAACCAATTTTAAATTAGTATTTATAAAACCTTAAATTCCACTGAACCCTTTGCTGAAATGCTGTGAAATGAGACATTGCAACTATTTGCAGAATTTGAGATAAAAGAGTAGGCTGAAGTGATTAGGTTAGGGGTCAATCTGTGTTAAATATGTGTGGGATAAAGACAAATGCCAACACAAATTGCCAGAGCTCGTGGTGTCCCCTAGCAGTTATTCCTGCTCCTTGGTGCTGTTTAAGGCAGATTCCAGATTTTAATGTGACTTAGAGAAGCCATGGGGCTTGGATGGTACAACCAACCTTGTTGAGCCAAATATATTTTATTTTAACAGCTTCACCCCCAGAACACAAAATATGTTGTAGCTGCAGTAAGAAAAACCAAAATCCAGTACCTACGACTCAATTGTCTGTAAAACACCTTTGGTATCTCTGTCATACTCAAGGCTGCAGACTTGCCCTAAGCAGCTGAAATTCTACAGGAATGCTCCAAGGCAAAACTCTGCACACAACCCCTTCACTGTGATCCCATAATTTTTGTTAATTTTTCTCTGCTGCTGAGGGTCTGCTCCCAGTAGATGTCCTGTATTTGTACCAGGCTCTGAATGCAGATATTTGCACGAGGGTTTTCCTTGGATTCCCTCTCTTTGTCCAGGGTGGGCTCTTGGGACAGCTCTGCTTTTGTTGGGCTGCAGTGCCTGTGTTGGGCTGTGACAACAATCCCGGTGTTATTGCAGGGCTGTCCCAGTGCTGGCCAGAGACCTGCCCAGAAAACTGATTTACTGCAGCCTCTTGGCCACCCAGAGCAGGGCTCTGCCAGAACGTGCCTCAATTTCTCCCCCATCTGAATCCCTGATCTTTTTCTTCCTTGGAGGAGGAGAGAAAGAGCCTCTGGTCCTGGCAAGAAATGCCACCTTTCTCCTCCAGCCCACACATTAAACCCAAACCTGCTCTCGCCAGGCTCCCCGGAGCAGTTGCTGGAGAGAGATGAGTTGCTCTCAGCCGATGGAAGAAATTGAGACCCTACTCGTGTTCTGGTCTGGGTTTGGTTGCAGATGAAACTGTTCCCTGAATACATCCAGTGCTGTGCTGGATGGGGATGTCACTGAAAATGCAGCAGGGTGGGGTGCCAGCTGTTAAAGTTCTTGGTCTGATGTTTTCAGATGTTTTACAGCATTTCTGTAAAAAGCAGCATCTTATATTTCGATATTTCAAATGCATTTGGCATTTCAATTTCTGCAAGATAAAGCCTATCCCTGATCTCGCTTTGAAGTGCTAATAAAAACACCTGTTTTACTGTACACATGGTGAGCAGTGAAAAAGTAAATATTTCTTTAAGTGACCTAGTAATTATCTACAAAACATCTGCTAAATTTCATGTGGTTTGAAACATTTCATGAAACTTAATGACCTACTAATTAACTACAAACATCTGCTAAATTTAATCTCATTTAAAGTCTTTCCTGAAACAATGTTTTAATAAAAACTTTGTCTTTTTTGTACTGTTTTTATCATATTCCTATCTGTTGTCTTGAAATTCAGTCCAGCTATTGGCAAGGAAAAGTGTTTGGAAAGAAGTGGGTTATAAAACCGGTTTTAAATGATTTAATTTGCGATTGTTACAAAGACTTAGCTGAAATGCTTCATGCTGTGATAGATCCGTTAAATATTGTGATATCAGAGACAGCTGAGTGATGTACTGAGAGCACAAATTTATTAGCTCTTGCCTATTATTACATTATAATCTCATCTGAGTGAGGGTGAGCCTGAATGCTGAATGAAAGCAAAGGGAAAACTAAACAAAGTCTGAAGTCCCAGTTTTTTTCTGGGCTGTCCTCTAACAGCACATCCATACTGCCAGACAGTTCCTTAAGCTTCTATTATTTTTTTAAAATGTAACTTCACTGAGACAAAATCACAGTGTTTAAGACTATACTTCACCTACTTTTCAGAGAGTGCATGATCTTCAGAAACAATGAATTTTATTCTTGGACCTGGTGACTACTAAAGGCCAGAAATCTTCCTTTCTGATGTGTTTTCTGGAATGTTTTGATTGTTCCTAATAAGCTCCAGTACAAGCACCAAAGGAACCGAAGTGTATATTCAGATCACTTTAGAGTAGATCAACCATTTTTATGACAAGGGAGGAATTGAGGATATAGGTGGGTGTTTTTTTTGTTTGTTTGCTTGCTTACTCGTTTTTAAGCAAAATGATTTATAACTGATGTTAGATGAATTATTTTTCCCACTAAGATGTGTCATCAGCATGTCCCAGTTAATTGTAGGTGCTGTTTCCTTTTTGGCTGCTCCAGTTGTGCTGAGTGTTTGTGTGCTCAGGTGCTCTCTCCCTACCCCACCAGTAATAACCTGATGACTTCAGTGATGCAGAACCCAAATTACCTGCCTAAATATCAGCACAAAAAATCACTCGGACAACTAAGTGCAGTGCCAGGGCTGTCTTACTGAGTATCTTCCACTTGTTTGGTCTGTGGTTGGTTGGGGTTTTTTTCTTGGTTTTCATTTAATTTTCATTTTTTTCAAATCTTGGTTCAGCAAATTAATAAAAAGGCGGCCTTATGAAAACAAAGAAAATAAATGTGGCCGTTCCAACCCCTAAACTGACACCGCTCCTCAGTGTTGGTGGTGACTGCTGACTCAAATGAGCTTTGGACTCGAGGTCCACAGGTGTTTTCTGTGGCCTGAGCAATCCTGCCAGGGTTTTCTGGTGTTTCTGACAGGCTGTGCCATCAGTGCCCTCACTGGTGTTCAATGCCAGGGGTTCTTATAAAGTCAGCCATTAATTGCTGTCTCCCCATTTAGCCATACCCACAGTGAATGAGAGGATGTTAACTGTGCTGGAGTCTAATTAGCAGCTTCTAAAGATGTCCAGGAATTGAAGTGGGGAAGTGGGAAATGTCATGGGGTGTTCCTTCCCATGACACAAATCATGAACTGTGCTCAGGCTGAGGGTTCACTGAGCACTGGGGCTGAAAAGCACATCCAGAAACAGCAAAGGAAGCACATTGGAAAAGTTTTGAATTTGAAAACAATGAAGAACAGCAATTAGCATTAATAATTAAGAGAGAAAGGTATTTGACAAGATTACCTTTTGTTTAAAGGGTCTGTTTTGAAAGAATTAAAATACTGATGCAAATTGAGTTTTCCTAACACTTTAATCATCTTGTTAATTCCCTTTCATTAGAAGTCCCTAGTCAGAAGTTTCTCTCACAGCCCAGCTAGAGAAATCTTTAAAATTTGCTTTTATTGCATGTTTATTTGTCTCCTGTGTGGATTTTCCAGTGAGCAGACACAGAAAATGGCCAAAAGCAGGGAAAGGATTGGAAGAATTCCCATTAGCACTGTGAGGTTTTAGATCAGGGTCAAACTTTCAAGACTATTGATGTCAGGGTCCCTCCAGCCTCAGAATGAAGTGGAACATCTGCTTGGGAGAAAAAGGTGGGAGCAGGAAGGGAAAGAACTGCTGTGTTAAAATAGAGCTTGGCATTTTCATTTTGCTTTTTTTCCTGGAAAAAAATAAACCCAGAAAGGCTTTCACCCTTTCCCTTTTTTGACTGAATAGTTTTATTGGCCCACAGGTTGTGACTGCTGGTCAGATGAACAGCAAAGGCTGAAGGAAAATGTTACAGTGCCATTTGTAGGGAACATCCTGTGTACATTGTAATAGCATAAAGAAAAGCGATTTAATATTTTTCACGCTGAATTAGTAATGTAGAAAAAAGTTCATCAATTGGGACAGGATGTTACAAGAATTATAATGGATGAAAATGTTCCAGAGCAAAAATTATTTCTTCCTAAAAACTGAAACAGAATTTAAATTTCTTGAATTTTTATATAAAGTGGCAATTATAATATTTGCAATAAAAAACCCCAACCCTATAAGCAGTAAGTTGGTAATTTGCACTTGCTGAAAACATGCACTCTGCATTTTTTAAATTCCCTAATTAAATCCTAATTAGCATGTGCACTAGAGTGTTAATTCTTGCTGTTATTCCTCCAGGGTATCCCTACACCTTCAGGAACATAAGCTTACTCAGATATGTAAAAGATAATTATCAATAAGTAGGACTGCGACATCCTATGTTCATTATGTTACTTATTTGTAACGTGCCTGCTGGTCTGTGAGCCAGAAAAAAAAGAGAATTTTTGTATGAAAAAGCATTCATTTGTATGAAAGCATTCAGCTTTGTCAGTGGGATACCACAGCAGCCCAAAAATTGGTCAGCATTTTATCAGGTAATAACAACACTGGAACAATTTTTGCCTGGAAAAAATGCAAGTTTCATTGCTTGTGTGTTCCTAAAACCTAAAAATTCCCGTTGATAGGCTGCAAAATAGAGAGGGGAAAAGGGCCAGTTTAAACTAAGCAGCCAATTTTATACAGAGCTTGAGGTTATTTCTATCCTCATGCTAATATTCCACCTTTCATATTACTTGAAGTTCATATCAACTACTTGGTGGCTTATTCATATTTCCAGGAAGCACTAATTATCTTAATAAACAAAAAGTATTAATTAAACACCTATATTAAATCCCAACAGATAAAAACCCTGTCCCTGTAAATAGAGGAGCAGTGTGATTTCCTGGCAACCAGGAATAAATCAGCCAGTGGGGCTGTGGTAGGGACAGGGATGGGTTCAGTGTGTGAGATGTTCTGGAAATCCTCCTGACACTGGCCCTGACCCAGCTCGTTGGTGTTTAGGAAAGGCCAGGATTTGGATTGGATGGTAAATCATTTATTTGTGCAAAACAGTCACTGGCTATCTTTCTCTGCTGATCAAAACAGGTATAAATAATCAATTGTACTCAGAAGGTGAAAATTTCTGCTCCTGAAGCTGGCACTTAGATTGGATTCAGTGCTTGAATTCCAGCCATTCCATGAAGTGACTGCAAAGAAATGGTTTTCTCCCATGCATTTTTCTGTCCCTCTCTGCTCCCTCCCACAGCAGGGATGCTGTCACCATATGTGATGATTTAAATCATCATTAAATTCTTGTCCTGGATGTCAAAGGGTCTCATATTTTCCATCTGAAGGAGGTTTTAGAAGTACTTTGTCAGAAGTACTAAGTTCTCACATTTTTTTTCATTACAGTTACAATCAGACTTTGAATTTAAGGGGTGAACCCCAGTGAACAACACAAGCTCAGCTGTCCTTGCCATTACATAATCTGATCTGTAGTAACAAATTATTATTGGGAAAAAAGTTTTCTCTAAAAAAAGCAAAATCAATAAAAATCTGCAGTGTATTAGTGTTTGCCACCTCTAATGAGGTTTAATCACATTTAGAATTGAATATCTATTTTACTCTGTCTTTTAGTGATTTTCATTAAAATTGTGAAGATTAATTTTTCCTTAAGTTTTTAGAAATAATTTCTTCAGTTTTCTCAGACTTTTTTAGGTTTAGAGTTGCTCTGGCTGTAGCAAAATAATCCATTAACTGTAGAAAATTAAGGCTAGGAAGTCTGTAAGAAATTATGCACTAAAATAGCTGTTTGTCTAATGTGTTTATAGCAACAACAAATCAAAAGGGTTA
This sequence comes from Acridotheres tristis, assembly GCA_037013685.1. Classification (NCBI taxonomy): domain Eukaryota; kingdom Metazoa; phylum Chordata; class Aves; order Passeriformes; family Sturnidae; genus Acridotheres; species Acridotheres tristis. The sequence continues at coordinate 3,637,357 of CM072898.1, forward strand.
CTGCAGCCTTTCTAGAAATCTCTGAAGACTTAGTACCTCTTTTAGTCAGAAAACTTTTCCTAATATCTAAAGTAAATCTTTGAACCAAATTATAATGCCTGTCATTTGTTTTTTCCTGCCCTGCTTAGAATGACTGTCATTTTGCAGATTTTTGCATTGTAAGTCTCTCATGAATCTCGCTTTAATGTTTTCTTTCGTAAATCAAATACATCAAGTTCCTTCAGCTCCTCTTTATGTGTCATGTTCTAAAATCTATTGTCTTTATTGTTTCCCTCTTTTAGAGCCTGAAATTTGACATCATCTATTTTGGGATCAGAACCTGGCTCATGCTCACACTTGTCAGCAATCCTTGTCCATGTTTTGCAGTCTCACTTGTGCCTCAAGGATGAGCTTGGGGTTGAGGTGTTTTACTGCTGTTTGAATTTAATGTCTTCTATTATTTTCTTCAATTTTGCCATCTGACCCTTTTCTTGTTCTCGGTGCATTTCATGACTTACTCCCACATACAATGGCTTGAATCTGCCTTTACCAAATTTCATCCTAGAGGTCTTTATTGACTTTGTTTCCAACTCGTAAAGATCATTTTGGATCACAAAGATCCATGCTTGCATGTCCTCCTGCCTTATTTCCCCTGCCCTTTTTCCCTGGCTCTTTTCACTGGAGGATAATTCAGATATTGCTTGAGTGGACTCCTGTGAATTTCCATCTTAATGCCTCTTTCAGTTCAAAATAAGAATATTGGTAATTGCTCCTTGAACATATCTTTTAAATTAATTAAGGATTTAGCTCAAGGGGTTTTTTCATCCAGGTAATATTTCCCTAGCTTGCCAAAGGAGGTTCCATGCCTAGCAGTATTTAAAGCTATATAGAAGTGGGGCTGTATTACATCTGCTGCTTCTGCCTTATCAGTTACACCAGTTACCTGTAATGGAGGGAAATTTAATTGTTTGCTCCTGACAAAACTGCCTTTCCTATTTCCATCACTTTATTATCCTGTAGGTGATTATTAATTGATTATTTAGCTTTTTTTTTTTTTTTTCAGAATCTGTCAAGCAATTGAAGTTGAGTTGGCTGCTAATTATAACTCTCTCTTTTTACTCGTTGGATGGGAGGCAAATCTTCACAATATTTGTATTCCCTTTTACTTCCATATTCTTTATTGGTTGTAGGTAACATTGCCCTGAAATTTGCTGGTATTATCCCTTTGTATACATCCTCACTCATATGCCTTTTTATTGCCTTTGCAAATTTCCATTCGGATTTTAATTCTCCACAGAATATCTTCGGCAATCCTGCTTTGGACAGCTATATCTTTTCTTTTTCATCAGTGCTGCTCCAGCTCTCCTTTCCCCTGTCCTTTGCCCCCATGCCTGCACTCAGGAGATGCAGTGTATCCTGATAAGGACCTTGTTCTCCCAGAACTGGTTGAGTTTTGAACCAAAGTGATGCTTCATCTTCCTAATCCTTCTAATCTGGGTTTTATCTGGGTGTTTCCTCATGGTTTGGACACATGTACAGTCATTCTCCCTGCCAAGCCACACATTCCTGTGGACTCTGCATTGCCTGGGACTTTCTGCCCCAGTTTCCTGGGCAGGCACATCACAAGCACAGCCTTCTGTGAGAGGCACCAGCAGTTCTGGCAGCACGGTGTTTTCTGTGCCTAACAACTCAAAAATCTCTGCTTCCTCCTCTCCTTGTCTCCCAGGCTGCTCTCAGCTAGACAATGATTTCTTCATGGTTTGTTTTATGCCAGTTCTCAAGTCTTCAGTCTAAACACTTGTGAATGTTTAAGAGCTGGTCTAGTTAAAGCCTCTCATTTGAAACAACAGACAGATACCAGCTCTTGGGAGGTGTTTAATTCATTTACTGTTTATTAAATGTTGAATCTAATTTAAGGTGTCCCTGCCCATGACAGGAGGGTTGGAACTAGATGATCTTCAAGGTCCCCTTACAAAACAATTCTATGATTCTATGATTTTGTAATTAGAAATTCTATATAAAAGGTTAAAAAAATTGTGTTTAAATTGTTTCTGCTAAGGGGCATGATTTGGTCAGGTTGGATTTGACCCAGAAGCAGGATCCTGAAGTAGTGTTTCCTCTGTTTCCCTGGAATACTTTCTGTAACCACTCGGCATCAACACTTGCTGATGTCTGTGCTGAGGTCCCTGCTACAGAAGTCACTTGCAGTAAGGCTGAGGCTGATTCCATCATTCCACAGCACACACCTGCCAATTTGTGAAAATTCCATTATTTCTCATCCTTATGAGGGTGTCCTGGCTGAGGGCAGGGCACACTTTTGCAATGGTTTAGAGAGATTCCCACTCTGCCTCTATGAGGAATGAGCATTTTGGGTAAGTGCTCCTGGGGGTTGAGCTGGAGGCTGTCTGGAATTAAATCACACAGCACTATATCATTGCTTTGCTTCATTTCACACTCTTTCTTGTCAGCTAATGCTTCACTTTTCATGGTACGGGAAAACCAAAAATAAGTTTTCCCACAAACTCTGGACTAACTAGACTTGACATTCTTATTTAGACAATTGTATTCATTGTTGCCTTCCGGGTTTAACATTTCCTTCTTAATATATGATCATTATTCAGACAAAGTTTGTGATCTAACTTGAGAAAAGGACTGGAATATTTGTCCTTATTCAGACAAACTTTTTGATTTAACTTGAGAAAAGGACTGAAATGTTTTGTTGTACAGAGAGCTTTCCAAATGTATTTCTGTCTCACAGTTTCTGTGTTGTCACCTTAACATGCTCTGGGTGTTTTTTATACAAGACTTATTGATAATTTATGAGTGTTAATAACATGGTCTCTTACCAGGTAATTTCCTTGGAACTACTGGAAACCTAAAGGAAAACCACTGCAAAGTGAAGGGAGATTTCCACATGGGTCTCATTCCCACCCGTGGTGGAAACACAGCTATGCCACAGCTAATGATTATCTCCCTGTATTGTCTGGGAAAAGCATTTTACAAATGTCCCTTGGTCAATTCAGGGCTATTCCATCTCTTTCATGATAATGTGACTGACCCTCAAAACCAAATTTTAATAGAGCAACTGCTGCATTTTAACTGCTGAAATATCTGAAGGGTTTTCAGTCTTTCCAAGAAATAAATGCTGACCTAGAATTTAATATCTTTTTATTAATGTTTCTTACCACTACTGAAAAATGCAGCAACGTAGATATTGTTGAATGTTTAAAGCACTATAAATTGAAGGCCATTATGCCATTGTGGTCCTTTCACCTTGGAGTCCTTCAGGAAACAACTGGTCTAGAAAAGCATGGAATAATGGATATTCTGAGTGCTGCATCTCAGTTATCTTAGAGATACAATTTTAGTGCTTAGTTTGTGCCCAACGGGCAGCAGGGGCTTTGAGGGCACACCTGCCAATTGTGAAAATACTGGTATAGAGAAAATAATGATGTGATCATTCCCCAAAGTGTCCCCATCAGAAGAAATTTCCTATATTTTACACACTGAGCTGTGAGCACTGGCATGGCCTTATCAGAGATACTGTCCGAGCAGTTAAATTGCAGAATGGCAAGTTAACAAATTTTAAATCATGTAAACACACTTTGAGCTGCATAAAATGCTGCCTTTCATAACAAACATGCAGTTTAGATACATTTAATATGTGTGCCAGATCAAAGGAATTGCCTAATACTACTTCTCTCCAGATGTTGGTATCTAAATATGTCTGAGCCTAAATTGGGAGTTATGTACACATGGTGATAACACCCTGCATGCAAAGAGAGATGTGCAGGCCTGGTCTAAAACTGGGCATTGAATAACCACAGAGAACTGGACTAGGGAGATGCTGTTTTTAAACCAACAGTGAGCATCATTCTCTGTAGCTTGATATTCTCTAATTTGGAACAGTTTTAGCTATTGTTAAATTATAGTTTGGAGGTTTATGGTTTATAATTTTCATCAGTACGTTCTAGAAGAGATTTCATTCATCAAGTGTGTCTCCTCACTTCCAGGAATGTTTGCACATCACGGAGCACTGTGGACATAAACTGAAAAAAAAATCCACTGTTGTTAGGCATTGAGCTTTGAAAAGGTTGCACAGCAGGGAGCCATGCTTGGGCATTTAGTGCCTAGGACTGACACATCAGGGATGCAGGCAGAATGCAGCACGAGGAGGGAACCTCTGTGAATGTGTCTGCACTGTGCTGAGAGCAGGTGGCTCCGTTCAGAGCCCTCGCACAGAACTCCACTTGGAGCAAAACCTGTGGCTTTTGGAAATAGCCATGAAAACATTGCAGTGGGTGCTGATGAAGAATTTTTGAAAGAATGGCTTCCAGAAGAATATTATTATTATTATTATAGCACCCCATTTCTAAAAGAATTTGATTGAAGCACTGGATTCCTCCCAGTGAGGGTGGGCAGGGCTGGCACAGGGTGCCCAGAGCAGCTGTGGCTGCCCCTGGATCCCTGGCAGTGCCCAAGGCCAGGTTGGACATTGGGACAGTGGGAGGGGTCCCTGCCATGGCTGGGGTGGAACAAGATGGGTTTTAATGTCCCTTTCCATGCCAAACCTTTCTATTATTCTGTGATTCTACGATTTTTCATTTGATATCACTTTTTCAATTGAATGCACAATATTATATGTTAAATTTATATTTAGAATGTAAATCACAGAATCATAAAATATCCTGAGTTAGAAGTGACCCACAAGGACCATCAAATTCCAACTCCTGGCCTGGGCTTAGAATATTAAAAAATATAAAAACTACAAGAACAAAACCACAAAGGCAATTAATTGGTGTCTCCAAGCCTTTTGGAGCAGGAGGCTGTAACAAAGATATTGAAAAAGAGATATTGAAAAGCTAAAACTGCAGTGGCCACCTGGGTTTGTCCTAACTGACCTCCACTCTGCAGCCTTTTCCTCTCTCTACCCCCCAAGCATGTGAGTGCTCTTAGTAAAAAAAAAAAATAAATAAACCAGCACATTGCAAGCAATGCTGTAATAACTCACAATTTAGGCTGTTCATGCAGAAATGGAGTAGATGACATTGTAATCATTGCAGTAGGATGCATACTTTATTACAGAGTGGCTTTAAACCATCCTGAGGAAGGTTATTCATGCTACACTAGCCAGGGATCGTTTTTGTTAAACAAGAAAAATAAAACTGCTAAGTGCTAGATCATTGAGGTGGCTGCAGAGCTGAAGCCTGTCTGAGTGTTCTGCAGCCTCTCCTGAAAAACACCAAATATTGATGTGCCTTAAAAATCCACACCCTGGCTTAGGGGCAGCCACCCAAATAATGGCCCTGAGGAGCAGCAAGTGCTGGTGGGGAGGAGAGCCAGCAGCTGGTATCCACACAGAAATTTACTTTGGGAAATAACATTAGCAGCTTCTTGCTGCTTCCTTTCAACAGTGTGTGAGGATGAGAGTTGTGAAAAACAATGGTCCAAGTGAAACTGCTGTGCCTTCACATAAACCTATCATTTGGAGTTCCTGGCAGCTGGGCTTTCAAAAACAAACCTGAGAGGCAGACTCCACAGCTGGGAAATCTTCCTTCTAGCAATGGATATTCCAAGTAAAAGGGATGGATCTACTGCATGGAAAGAAAAATCCTTTTTTTACTCATAGGATGGGAATATATAATCATTATTAAGATTATTTATTTGATATTTTAACCTGATATTATACTTACATATCTTAAGTTTTCGGAAGATTTATTAATCCTTTCAGTATAAAACTAACAAATAAATTAGAAATTACAATATCTTAAATTTATATTTTTGTTTAAAGAAGCCCCAATATAGTTTCCAGATTTCTCTGTATGAGAGAATATTATCTTCTTGCACTTTACACAAAATTGCTATCTTGTGGGTTTCTGACATTTTAGTTAGTGAAGGAGATTGAATATTAATATTTACCAAACCAGCTTTAGTAATAAAATGTTCATATGGGCAAAAGAGGATGATGCATTGATTTTTTTTTCATGCATTAGATGTTTTGTATGAGATACATATAATCAGATCTGAGCATTTTACTTGTTTTGCATAAGGCTAATGTGCTTTTTTCAAAAAATTTGCTTAGTCTCGTTTATACTTTGAAAATTCCTCTGATTTTGAGAAGTTTTGGGGGCTTTTTTTAGTAGGAGGCTACACGTAGTCTTGGTGGTATGCAAAATAAGTTATATTTGTGCAGTTTTATTTATACAAATGATGAAATGAAAGTAGAATGTGAAAAGATGTCATGTTTTATTGCATTTGGATTATAACAAATCGAGTGGCAAGCAAAATCACACCATAATGAAAGGTAGGACAGTGTTAGTAGTAAAAGCACCTGCATAGAGCATGAACCAAGCTGATAGAACTGCTGGGAAATTGGGTGAAATTCAGAGGATTCATGTTGTGCAAAATTCATGTGTCCTTTGAAGGCAGAGACCCGCCCTGTGGCGTGGGACTGTCTCGCTGGGATGGCTCAGGATGGAGTGGCTCACAGGGAATTCCTGATTGCTGCCTTTTGAAGTGCTTGGAGTTCTCCAGGGACCCTTTAACTGCTCCCATCCAGGTGTGGCCACGTGGGAAGGAATCACCCTGCCCTCCTGGCAAGCTGCACTGATCTTTTTAAGGTGCAGAAAACTCGAGTTTAACCAGTGAAATGATTTTAAGTGAAAGGTTGGAGCGTGTGTGAGCAGTGTGTCTAAAAACAGTCTCCAAAGAGCAGGAGGAGCAGGGATGTCCCCATGGCAGTGCCACTGTGAGCCCAGCAGGGATGGGCATGGCCTGAGGGCTCCGGGGAGGTGGCACAGCCACCACCACAGCTTTCTGCTCCAGATGAAGGCCATCCCTCACTCACACTGCTGCTGGTATCCCAGCCCCCGGAATGAAAGCTGGGTTTAACATCCCTGTCCTGGTCCCCAAGGAGGTGACCCGTGTGTGGGTGCTGTCCCCATCTGCACATTGACACTTGCTGTGTGAATCACTTCCACACTCCTTACATTTCCTATTGGCTTTCATCTCTGCTCTTACAGGGTTTAGAGTCTTTCACTGTTCCAATTCAGAATATTCTGAGTGTTGTGTCCAGCTCTGGGCCCATCATGGCCAGAGAGCCCTGGAGGGGCTGGAGCGTGTCCAGAGAAGGGAACAGAGCTGGGGAAGGGAATGGAGCCCCAGGAGGGGCTGAGGGAGCTGGGCAGGGGCTCAGCCTGGAGAAAAGGAGGCTCAGGGGGGCCCTTGTGGCTCTGCACAACTCCCTGACAGGAGGGGACAGCCGGGGGGATTTGGGATCTGCTGCAGGGAACAGGGACAGGAGGAGAGGGAACGGCCTCAGGCTGGGCAGGGGAGGCTCAGGGTGGAGATTAACACAATTTTTTTCATGGAAAGGGTTTTCAAGCATTGGAATGGGCTGCCCAGGGAAGTGGTGGAGTTGCTATCCCTGGCAGTGTTCCCAAAACAAGTGGATTTAGTGCTCAGCATGGCAGTGGGGCTGGGCTGGGCTTTGTGATGTTAGAGGCCTTCTCCAACCACAGTGATTCAATGGGTCTGCCCAAGGTTGGGCTCACAGGGCTGGAGGTGGCTTGAGCCAGGGTTCCCATGCTACAGTTAAACCCAGCTGTGCTGGAGAGGCAGCCAGGCTTGCTCCAAGCCCAGGGAGTCCTCAGGGCACAGAGCCAGGGCTCAGCAAAAGGCACCAAACCACAGCATCCCTAAGAGCCCAGCCTGGCACAGAGTTTCCTGGCTGTGGTCAAGCAAATGCTTTAAGGTGCTTGCCTGTGAGTGACTCTGAGAGGCTTTAGGAGGCTGAAGCATTTCCTTCCTGCTCAGAGTCAGGGAGTGTGGCTTTGTACAGGGTAACCCCTAGAAGTGTGCTTTGTCTCAGCACAGGATCCCTGTGTCTCTCCTGCTCAGCTGCTCAGGGATGTCTTGTGTGGAGAGGCAACAACACGGATGTGGGAGTGCCTGGGAACACAGCCTGGATAATGTTCTTTACCCACCACCCAAAGATCCTGGGCCAGCAGCACTAACGAGTATTGCTGCTCTTGGGCACAGCCCAGGAGACCCAGGGCTTTGTGCTTCATTGCTGTTTTCAAGTTCTATTTCTAACGGGGAAAACTCACTGAAGTTACTGTATCATTTCTGGTACTCAGAGTAGGAATAATAATGTATTTGTGCTATTTATATTTAACGTGCCTTCGAGTAAGACAAACTATTTTAGATCTTTATTTATTTATATTTACCTTTTGGGTCAGAAATCAATGACCACATTGCTGACTGTGGATATGCATTATGCAAAGCCACTCTATTTTTCAGTACTGTTTTTTTCTCCTTCCTGACTGTTTCTGTTTGACTCATTGCACCTCCTGGTCTGCATCCAAAGAGTGATTTCCTAGCTGGAAGGATTGTGGGGATATTCATCATGGAACAAGGCTTGGGGGAGAAAAGGGTATCAACTTGAATATCTGAATATATTTTTTTAAAATGTTTTTGCTTTCATTTCTTCTCTGCCTTGTTTTCTTTCCTTGCTACTTGTTATATGGGAGCATCTTGATTTAGTTATGCTTTTCCTCTCAATGCTCTTCTCAAAGGCCTTCCTGTTAAATCATTCTGCTTTGTTTTTCTTCATAAATACTCACTTAGCAGCACGATTACTACATTCTGTTTTTTCATGAGTAAATTACTCATAATTCCTTTAGATCACATTTAAGACACTTAACAAGAGCAGTGGAATCATCTGCTCCCTTTCAGATCCCTTTCCTGTTAAGTACTGATTTCCATGGATGAGCATTCGTATTGACAGTAGTGGTTTTAGGATGAGGCACGTAAAAGCATGTCCTTTACACAAACATACTCTTCATTACCTGTTAATCTGCAGAGCAGTATCTGTGCCCCTGTTTGATTGCTTTTCTTTTAAGAAACTGTGCCCTGACTCTTAAAAATAAAATAAGAATCAAAAGGAAAAACCCTAAAACAGAGCAAACACATATAACAAGAAAGTAAACATGATGGAAACAGTGGAGGATTGCTATTTCTATGCTTTGCAAACTCAGTAAGCAAAGGAAAAAAAAATACAACTAAAGCTGTGGCCTAGAATACTAATCTGGATCAATTTTTTCTTGGAATACTTTGTGGCAAACATGTCCCCTCAATCCACAAAGCAGGTTAGAACAACCCCCTAAACAGCAAGGCTAAACAAGAGCAATGCAAATTGAGTTAATATCAGACATGTTCAGCAAGCACAAACATTAACTTTAAAAATGCCTCTTTGCAGTCACCAGTGAGGGTTTTCCTGATGGCTTTTGGCAAAGGATGCCACAATAGCTCTGAGTTGGACACTTGGGCTGGGTAAAGGAAGGGTTGAAGTCCTTATGAACTAGAAAAAAAATTCTACTTGGGCATAAGAAAAAAAATATTGCAATATTCTTTTGGAGAAGATGTGGCAGGTTCTACCTGTGTTGCATTTCAAATGGTTGAGGCAGTGCCAGCAGTATTCCCCTACCCTGCCGTGTCCTGGCCATACTGGGGGTTGTGTGTCTGTGACAAATGCTCCTCTGTGCAGCCACTGCAGCCAGGGGGACACAGGGAATGAATGCAGCTGGTGTCACCAAACCTCCTGCATGCTGAAAACTGCAGCTGCACAGGCACAGGAGGGGATGGGCTGCCAGGTTTTCTTCCCCTTACATGCTATGAACAATATGCCAGCAGGTGAAGTAAAGATGATCTTGCTTTCTGACTGAGAGCCAGGTGTCAATGCTCCTGAGGAAGGGCAGGGCTGCACTTCCTCTGGTCATATTCCTTCTGCACAGCACTGAAATCTGACTCCAGATCTTGAAGCAGCTTCTCCCTTCACAGGTCTGCACTAGGCACTGGTGTCCTACTGGACACTCTAAACATTTCATTGGGATATCCAGAATCCCTCTTAACTTTATTAATTATGCTGATGCCACTATCGGCTTCTCATCAATGATGAAAAATCAGCAGAAACTTGGCTTTTCAGCATGATAAGGTGCAAAGAGAAGGGGAGTGCTTACTCTTACTGACTGTACCTGTAGCAGGCACTGTACCTGTACCTTACTGACTGTACACTGACAGTGTCGTCCCTCTCACTTGTGACATCTCTGCCAATAACAAATCAAGGTTCCTGGTTTGCCAGCAGGGACCCTCTTTTCACTACATTTAGTTCTAAAAATGTTAGAATCCTTCTAGGTCCCTTTCTTAAAATCCCCTTACTTAAGAGAGAACTTGCCCTCAGTGTTTTCAGGAATGTACAGAAGAGGAGATTATTATCGTGTAGGTTCTCATACGATCAGAAAAAGCCTCAGAAGGTCATTCATTATTTCTGCCCTTTGTGAAAATCCAGATAAACTCTCTGTTATTTCTGACAGTTGCATGTCCAACTGCTAAAGATTCACTGATAGAAACTGAACTGCTTCAGTGAACTCCTTCAGTACTTCAGTAACTTGAACATTATTCTTGATGTCCAACCCAGCTCTTCCTTGCTGCAGCTTAATTCTCTTGCTGCTATATTGACCAGAGCCATAAGAAATCACTGTTCTTGCCTGCAGCAGAATACTGCATTTAAAGACTCTTGTCATGTCCTCCCCTCTCCCTTTCCCCTGGAATTTTCTTCTCTGGCTTGAACAACTCTGGGCCAGCCTTCCCCTCTTTGTCTTCCCCTTTGCTTGAGCAGTTAATGCTTTTCTTGGTTCTATTTGAATCTCTGCCTCATTAGTGTTTTCCCATCAGTATTTTTGAAGAAAGATACTGCAACTGATCTTTATGGAAGATGTTGAAAGATGCTGAAACTAAATCTTTATCTTAAGACCCTGATGGAGTGGAAGGATAACACTGAGTTTTGCAAAGTGCTTTGTTAACGAGTCCTACTATACATAGAGTGTTTGTTTTTGCCTAATTATTCCATTGGTGACTTAAACCCTTCATCCAGGTCCTTTCCTGCACCTTATTATTTCCTCTATCATACTCTTGAGGAACAAAACTTGTGAGCATCTTGCCATGCTGGAGAGTTGACTTCAAGTGCAAATCTAACTGCCATGGCAGCTAACGTCCAAACACTTACTAAATAAGTAGAAATCAATTGACTGCAAAATTGAATAGGTCACACAGCAGAAACACCTTAATCCCTGTATAATTTGCAATCTAATTGAAATTAAGTAAATGAAAACAATGCAGATGAGGTAAGCACAGTGTAACTACGTGTCTTGACTGTGCTATTAGTAAGTCTGTATCACAATGCCTGCTTTCTTCTGGGTTTTTTTCCAAGACAGGTAAATTGCAATTTTCAATTATCTGACCTTTCAGGAAAAAAATAAGCATGGGGAGCTGAATAGGCAGCTCACCATCAAGCTCTTATTTCTTTTTCTTTCAATTCCTATGTGGATGAGGGGTCTATTTAAAAGACTGAAATCAATCATCCTTCCAAATAGAATCCCATGATTTGAATGCTCAGGTCAGCCCAGTAGAGTAGTGATGATTACAAACTAGCTCAGGTGGCTTTTCACCAGACACAAGCAAGGTTCAGACGCTTAAATCCAAAATTAAAATTTTAGAATAATTTTTACTTTAATATTTGTCTATTGCTGGCAGCCTTCAACTTTAACAGAAAGATTATTAAGCTTATTAAGCTGTCCTGCTTTCTCCACATGTCCTGGCCTGAGCAGCTGTAATCCTGAGCCTAACTGGGAGCCTAAAGCTGGGGAAAGAATTATGTGAGTCCCCAGAAGGTTCTGTTGAGCAGGCAGCCTTTTGGACTGTGACTGTGGGATCATTATCAAACACCTCTCCAGTATGGTTTATGTGCTTCATTTTTAAAGCACCACTCTCACAGCTGTGGAGCTTAACAGTTGTGATATGTCATTTATTTCTGTGCTTAGCTGGGGGGATTTATCTCCTGCACAGTTTGATAGCAGTGCCTTGGCATCCTGGGTGGGCTGGAGAGCCTGCTTTGTGCTCTGCAAAACCTGGGGGGGCTCAGGCAGCGCCCCCGAGCAAAATTCCATTGGTTCTGTCCAGGTTGTTGTGACTTCACTGCTCTCCACACCCAACTCGTTTGGTTTAAAACATTTCAGGTCTCATTTAAGGTACATTCAGTTGACAGATAGAGTGTTATTCCAGGGATTTTATGTCTGTTTGTCCAAAGAATTTAAGTTTTCCCACGAAGCACACCAAGGAGAATCAAATATGGGACGTGTTCTGCATATGGGACATTAAATCAAACAGGGTTTTTCACGGTGGAAAAGGGATGGCTTGAGGGGGTATAGCAGAGACCTGGCTCAGTTGTGAGTGATATGCAGAAAGTGAATTTGAGATGTTTATTTTCTGTCCTTTCCAGTACACAGCTTAATGAAACCAATTGGGGGAGGTAGGGGGAGAAAGCCACAGAAAAAGCCATACCAAAAAAACAAACCCTCCCAGCAACAAAAAGAACCTCAAACTCAACAAATAAATTCAACAAACAAACAAACAAACAAACAACAAAACAAACAAACAAACCCCCCCCAAAAAAACAAACAAAAAAAAAGAGAAGAAGCCCCCATCTTCAAAGTCACATAATTAAGGCTCTGCTTAACTGTTCCCAGAATAAATACTTTTTTGTTTGAACTGCTAAACTCTTCCTAAGACCTTATATTTTTTTATCCTATTTTCTTGGTCTATTAGTTTATTATTTCCCATGTTCTGTTTCTGGCATAATTTTAATTTCACTTCTGTGTTTGTCTCTAAAATACCCCAAACAATTAGTCTTAAGCTTGACCTTTTCTTTGTCTAATAACACTTTCCTTTTTAGATTTAAACTGCTTCTGCTGATTTCCTATACTGTTTGTTCTGGACTTTGGGAGCAATGCCTTCCCCCATCCCCATCCTGCCCCTCAGAAACCCCAACAGGTCCCTGTGCTTTCATTTCTGATTCACCCACTGGGATTTATTCTACAAGAGCCTCTAAACCAAAACACTCTGTCAATAAACAAAATACCAGGGTGGCAGCTTGATGGACTAACTAGAGAAACTTAATTTTTAAAAATGTGCTTGTGTCTCCTGTAGACATTGTGTGCAGAAGTCATTAAGTGGAGTGCACATGGCTGCAGTCAGATGATGAGGAATGAGAATGCACACCAACATCTGGGCATGGCTTTGGCAGCCAGTAGATTTATTAGCTGATTAGAAATAAAAGATGAAGACACAACTGCCCGTTGGTTCATTGAAAGCTGTTCAAATGCTAATATAATAGAACTATTATTTCTAAGACATTTGATTAAATGTAGTAATATGCTTCTAGAGCCTCACTTTTCTGTCTGCAGTCTCAGTGGAAAGAATAATCTGTTGTAATAATATCAATCTTAGTAGATAATACCATCAAACTTTTAACCAATGGAGCATTTCACTTTATTAAGTGAGGTGATTATGTGCATTTTAAATATTTATTTTTCTGTTTTCATTGATTTGTACTTAAATTGAGATGTCTTGAAATAAAATCATTATCTTTCTGCTTTCTAGTACTTTAAAAGTGTGAAACTGAAGTGATCAGATTATTATCTGTTACTTGCTTACTTGGTAGTCATAAAACTCTCCTTCTGCAAGGACCACCTTCTTTTACCAACATTAAATTCTTTAGGTCAGCATTCATTTCTCCCAAGGGTTTTATGCTTGTACCATTTGTACCATTTTATTAGTGCAGATTATACTTGTACAAACCTGATTTTATCAGAACATTTTTGACTGCAAAATAATACTGCTCTGTGAGGAGGTAGATATTGCAGGATTTTCTGTAATTACATTTATTGAGTTTATTGCAATTGATTTGCAGATAAATAGTCATGTGATGATCTAGTATATCCTCTAATATAATGTCAGTCCTTCCTAAGCCTTTGTTTCTCTTGGGGGCTGGTGCAAGGGCATGGCTTGGAGTGACACAATTGAATCTTCCTGGGAAGATTTCCTAGATGCATATAGAATATAATATAATGCATAATCAAATGTGAAAGTGACCTTCATGACACTTTTTTCTGTCTCATCTTATGTCCAACTTGCATGTCGTAGAGACTGTATCTTTTCATATTTTCTACAGTGCCCCAAATTTAGTATTTTATTTAAATTCCTGTTCGTTATTCATTTAGTGATTACCTGAGTGAATGGAGAAAATTAATTGCAAAAAAAAAAATAATGACCTGTGCAGTAGCTTTTTTTGTTGGTTTTAGGACTGATGTAAGACAAATTCAGCAAAATCCAGGTATTTTCTTAGTACAAGGGGAGAGACAGTCATGCTGAAATGACTGAAATGTTTGTAGCAGCACCATAGTGGGTATAATGGGAAAAGCTCTTATCAGAAGTGAGCTGTATGTCTGGTATTATTTTAAATCTTATCAGTCTGTTTGTTTCAATAGATTTTTGAGGCTTGAAAATGTAACTGTAGGTAATTTTTAAAACCATTTTTAAATTTCTTGCTTTTTAGTCACATTGAAATTTCCGCTGTTCTGGTAATTCAGGTCAAAGTAAACAAAAGTTCCCAACCAGCTTTAACTGTGCCATTAGTTTTTATATCTATCAATAGTCCAGATGCATAGATCATTATCACTCAGCAACATCAGCAGGAACAGGATCAAAAGGCAAGGCAGCATTTAACTAAGGAAATATCCCCACATTGCTCATATGAAAGAGAGCCGAGGAGTTGTGCCAGCAATTACAGTCCCAGTGAGGGTCCTGCTGTTGTTACTCTGCAGCCAAGACTTTGCTGAGCCTGACCTGTGCACTGCATGGAGTTTTAAAATGCATAAATATGAATATAATGAAATAACTCTCACAGGATTGCCTGTAGATAAGTTGGCTTTTCTTCTGAGATAAGATGTAATAACTGCACGGTGTTTTCGTGGGAAGCTATTTGTGCCTGAGGAGAGCAGGACAAAATGCACTCAAAACCATTTTCCACAGCCCAGGGCTTGGTAGCTTGTGGGGAAAGATGTGTTTGTCTTGGGAAGCTCTTTGGCACATTTGAGGTGTCCGCTCAGAGTGAACAAAACTGTTTTCATGTTTAAGTGAATTGTTTATTCCCCTGAATACTGGGCAGGAAAGGAAAAAGAGAATGGCAGACTGGTAGGATGGTGGGTGATAGCTGTGTCCATTATGTGGATCCTCAAGAAGTTTTATATCTATAATTATGTAACAAGTAGGAGGGACCTTTCTGCATCACTCGTGTCCTTACCATCCCTAGGGAGTGTGGTTAACATACCTACTTTTCTCTTCTTAGAAAACACAAACCTTTTCCTTTTTATAGCAATTTGAAGAACTGTTTTTATTTGCTCTCCTGATTTCATTTTTGCAGTGCACTCTGGAATATTCACGTTCAACATTTGACTCTAAAGTATTTACTGTTGATCTGAGTTTTCTGTGTGGATTTTGTAGAGAAAAGAGTTTAATTTTTAACGAGATTTGTCACTCACAGTGCCATGTTCAGCGGAGAGGCTGCCTTTGTGATTTTGTGCACGCCAATATTTTATAAACACACTGACTGTGTCTGACTGGGTTTAATGGCTGCCAAAGTAAAGATACAGATGTCATCAAAACAGCAAGAGAATTAAACTCCATTTGTGGGTTGTCTCAGGGTGGGTCAGATGAGAGCAGAAAGTCTGGCTGACCTGTCCCAGCAGTGCTGAGACACCCTGCCAGGGACTAAGTCCTTGAGAAGAGAGAGGGCAGTGGCTGGGGTGGGGGGGGAGAGCAGGAAGAGCTGTTGGAAGCAGGTTTTAATACCTCCTGCTCCACTTTAATGCCTTTCTCAGAGGCCCACGTGATTCAGGTCTCTGGTGAAGTGGTCATGGCATGATTAAGCCATACCCTTAACCTGTCACACAGGTTTTTGCAATTCAAAAAAGCTGTTATGGGAGACATATACAAATTCAGACCAAGCACAGCATGGCATCCAGTGGCTGGATGTATCACAGTACACAAGAATAACTATAATTATTCAAAATTACAGTCAAAACCATATCTTTTAGAGTAGAAATTATCCTGAAAGGATCCATGTGTGATGTCCTACATTTCAGGTTGGGTGAGAGAGGTAGGAGTGGAGTAGAGAGAATAATTCCCAGTGGATGGTGCCGGTGTTGATGGAGATAATGGGTAAAGAGAAAAAAGCTGTTATGGGCAGTTGATGAAAATATCTCAGTATGGTCCCTGCTGTCATCAGCATCACAGACCCAGAGTGGTTTGGGTTGGAAGGGACCTTAAAATCCACCCAGCCCCACCCCAGCCATGGCAGGGACCCCTCCCACTGTGCCAATGTCCAGCCTGGCCTTGGGCACTGCCAGGGATCCAGGGGCAGCCACAGCTGCTCTGGGCACCCTGTGCCAGCCCTGCCCACCCTGCCAGGGAACAATTCCTGCCCAACATCCCATCCAGCCCTGCCCTCTGGCACTGGCAGCCATTCCATCTTGCCCTGGCACTCCGGACTCTAAGAAGGCCCTCTCCAGCTTTTTATATATAGGAATAATATAAAATTAATTATCCTCCAGAATAGCATATCTTCAGGCAAGTAATGTGATTTATTAAATGCATTATGTAGCTTTAAGAATGTGTCTCATCCAAGTGGGAAAACATTCAAATCAAGTTTTAATGGAATAACATTGATATACCCCGTTAGGGCCAAAGCAGGGGAATGAGGGGGCCAGGTGGTCAATGCAGCATCTGGAGTCATAAAGCAGAGTGGAGGATAAGAGAGCTTGGTTCAGATTAATTATGTTACTGCTTCAGGTTTTTTATCTCACCTTGTTTCCCTAATCATCAATTTCAAACGTGTTAGAGAAATGTAAAATTGTAAGTCCAGGAAGATGACAATTTGAAGGAAAAAAAATAATTAAAATAAGGATCTGTATAATTTTGATAAACATTAAAGTTTTTATTAAATAAAATATCAGGTTTTCCCCTCCTGCTGCTGCAGTTGGGCTGTGTAATTCTTGTGCACTTGTAGCAGTTACAAGAGCTGTAAAGTCAATGTTTCCTTTTCTCTAATGTAGGCATCACTTTTCCCTCAAATAATTGAGGATGTAACAGCAGGTGTTACCTTGGCTTTATCTGCATTTAAATGTGCTTTTAGTTCTCTTCCTTAGAGCACAAAGGGCTGGAGTTTTTGATTTCCATCTCTAAAAGCTAAAACTACTTCTCCAAAATGCTCCACGATGACATTTTACTATATCATTTACTATTTACATTTTCCTATGTGGCTCTACTGGAGATTTACTGTTTGTGTGTACCGTGTTGTCTCAGAGATTTACTGAGATCTGCTTTGAAAACCAGAGATCTCAGATCTGCTGTAGGATTTGGATTGTTTTAGCCTGGATCATTCCGACTTCCCTGTGTGTGTTCACTGCTCTCTGTTTCTGCAGTGACACCACCTCCCTTCCCCCTGACATCCAGTCAGGCCATGGCCACAATCTGCTCCTCTCTTCAGATTTGTTCCTCCACTGGAGCAATAGATCTGGAGCTGTTCTGTGAGCACAGGGCCAGCAGAGCCCTGCATTTCCATCTCCCACAGGCACTGGCCCAAGGAGAAGCACAGCCAGCACAGGCATTTTATCAAGGCCACCAAAAACAGTGTTTTACTGAATTTATTTTGCAAAGGCAGGATTTTTCCAGCTGGATGACAGCTGGGAAACATCACTAGGAGATAAGGTCTATCTTTTTTTTCCCCACTGTCAGCTGGCAAAGATAGGATAGAGCTGTACCTGCCAAAGGTACCAGGTTCGTGGTGATGAAAGGAAGAACAGCAGGGCATCCTTAGAGCTTTGTGACCTCACTCCTGCACCTATCCTTGGTGTCCTTTGGCTTCCCAGGAAGTTTCCTCAGAAGTCGTTCTCTGAGGTGAGGCATAGGCTGTATCTGCAGACAAATTGGGCTGGGGAACACTCCCAGGCACTGTCACTTTTCTCCAAGCCTGTGAACCTGCTCCATGTGACAGAGGCAGCACCTCCACGGTGTGGGGTGGCACAGGGGCTGTGGCACAGAGCATCCTCTCACTGCATTCCAATGTTTAGAGTCCAGCTGCCTGAAGATTGAAGTTTGAAATTCTCTGCCTGCAAATGTTGGAGTGTTACATACTCTGGTTCTGCACATCCTTATTCACACAAATGCCCAACACCTGGAATCTCTGCATTCCTTCCCTCAGCAGCACACCATGCCCTGGCACACCGGAATTAGCAAGATATCTGTCTATTTTATTTCAATACAAAGGTTTTAAATTAAACTCAAATATCTGGAGTGAGCTTTAGAAACACTTGGGGTTTTTTTCCTAAAATTTTTGAACAGGTAAATCCACCTTCTGTAGCTCTAAATGTGGTGTCAAACATTGAGATCTAACAAAAAAAGAAACAAGAATGTTGCTCCTTAAGTAGGATTTGTCTCAGGGAATTACTAAGCACTGATCCAAACCCCCAAACAGGGGGTCACCTATCTCTTTTATGCTTTCCCACTAGGAAAATGTTAGAAGATAAAATGGGAATCTGACAATAAATCCCTTTTATCTGCTGATAGAAGAATTTGTAGGTAGGTAAAAAGGCACACTGTAAATAGCATCTTGCATAGATTTGTGTCAGAGAGGATATAATGTGCGTGCATATTAATTTGAATTTGGAAAATGTCTTGGCTTTAAATGAAATAAAGAAAATTTGCCTTTTTATATAATAGAAATAGTTTTGGTGTGTCCTGGTCATATCAGGTGCCATATCAGGAAACAAAAAAAATCTTACATAGTGCTCTGAAAGAGCAGATATATTAATATTGTGATATTTTGTACTCAGCTCTTGAGCACTTTACTATTAGTCTGAGATGGTTAAGAAATATACAGGAGGTCTCTGAAATGGGTGTTCTGTCAGAGCCACGTTGGCAGGAATGCAAGTCAGAAAGATATTACAGCTCTTTTTTATTTGATGCCTTTACAAGACAATGTGGTAAGTATGAAGGTTCCTGTTAACTTTTTGTGGTCTATTATTTCCCGGCCTGGGAGGATTAAATAAAAAGATGGAACCTGTATAATAGTAGAGAGAGGGTAGAAGAGGACATGACAACTAGCAGATGAAAAATAAGGGCAAAATTGTTGTAATAATTTCTCTTTCTACTGCTTGGGGTAATGAACTTCATAATTAGTATTTGCCTTTGGTACAAGAGGAATGTTTTTTCACATTTCTGTGCCCAGTTTTAGTGTGCAGAGATGTAAAGGTTATTTCAAGGCACTCACGTTGCCTGTCTTGTTATCCACTTTGCTTGTGCAAATACAGTAGTGGTTCATATATTCCTGTTTCCTTTTTGTCCAAATTTATGTCTTGATCATAGGTCTGTCTGAAGGACAAAATTTCCCTCTTAGATGTGCACATTGAAGCTCAGCTCTAATAAGCAGCTCTCACTTTGAGAGGATCCCCTGGTGAGATCAATGGGACTGGAGCATGCAGGGCAAGAGGAGTTATCAGAGGTGAGCTTTGCTCTGTGGATTTCAGAGGACATCTCTGTCCTCGGGATGAATTATTTATGTATGTATTTATTTATTTTGAAGTTTAAACCCTACCTTTGCATGCTGCTTCTAGATGTGATGCTAGTGCTCAGTGTAAGATTATTTCTTCTATCCTTCTGATGTGAAAGAAGGAATGCCTCACAGGAAGGGATAGCTCAAATGGTAGGAAAAAAATGTATAAAATCATAGAATGGTTTGGATGGGAAGGGACCATAAAGATCATCTTACTCCACCCCAGCCATGGCAGGGACACCTCCCACTGTCCCAATGTCCAGCCTGGCCTTGGGCACTGCCAGGGATCCAGGGGCAGCCACAGCTGCTCTGGGCACCCTGTGCCAGCCCTGCCCACCCTGCCAGGGAACAATTCCTGCCCAAGATCCCATCCAGCCCTGCCCTCTGGCACTGGCAGCCATTCCCTGTGTGCTGTCCCTCCAGCCCTTGCCAATTGTCTCTCTCCATCTTTCCTGCAGCTCCTTCAGGCCCTGCAAGGCCACCCTGAGCTCAGCCCAAAGCTTCTCCTCTGCAGGTGAACAATGCCAGCTGTGCCAGCCTTTCCTCCCAGCAGAGCTGCTCCATGCTCTGCTCATCCTGGAGCCTCCTCTGGGCTCTCTCAGCAGCTCCAGCTCCTTGCTGTGCCAGGCAATAGAATTGCAAAGTCTCTTTTAATCAGATATTGAGGAATTTTGAACTCCTCCCCAGAGATCACAAAGGACAGTGGTTTTGTATTCATTATTAGTGCAAAAACATCACTGCAAACCCCATTCTCTACAGTAATTTTATATATGTTGGATGCTTAATGGAATCTATATGGATTTATTGTTTATGGGGCTTCAGGTGCTACTACCTGCCTATATAATATGCTGTAAATTGCTTAATTAGCTGACAGGTGATAATTACCAAGAAGACTCTTACTTGCTGCACTAAAGCTGTGCTGGTACAACTTGCTGTACAGTTAGATTAGTGGGAATTCTGTGCTAACAACATGAATGGGACTGAAGAAAAAACACTTTTGAATGGCCCAGATATCATTAATCTTACTAATTAGTAATTGATATCAAGTATATCTTTAAAAAATATATTAAAGTGTGCTTTCTTGGGAACTGGACCTCTATTTAGTACTGGACAAATGCTTCAACTAATTTTCACTTTGAGTTGTTTTTTCTCTTCTCTTTATATTATTTTGTTCTTTCAATCTAAATATTTTAACTTTCTTTCTCAAGGCTGCATGAGGTCCACAGGAGGAAGTCTATAGCTTTCATCTTGATTTATGGAGCCAATGATAAAAGTTTAGTCTCACAGCTTGTCGCCCATTTCTCTGCTAGATTGCTGCCTACAGCATATGTTCAAAGACAGGTTGCCCATAGTTGAATGTAGCTTTATTTCAGTAAACATAGCCTACAGTGGAAACATATTGAATTTAGGCTAAACTTGCAGAGGGATTGAAAGGAAAATACTGTGTGTGGTGTTGGGTTGTCAGCCCGTTGTAGTTTTCTGAGCCTGTGTGGCTGTGCTGGAGGGGCAGAGAGGATGGGATGGGCTTCACCCCTGCTCTGGGTGTCTGCAGCAGCCATGGCTTGGGGCTCGGGGTGTGCACACACCAAAAAAAAGCTATTGTTACAGGTCTGGTATGAATGCATCTTCTTGTGAATCAGTTTTCTGTGTCTCAGGAAGCTGCCTCTCGCAGATATCACAAAGAATTATTTCTGTGCAAGGTTTTCATGAGAGGAGAAACAATATGAAACTGCAATTGAGTAAGAGGAGAGTTATTCATCCCCAGGTGAGGAAGAAGACTGCTCCTTCTTGCTTCCTCAGAAAGGCAGGAAGCAATATAATAGAGTCATCACTTTGAAATACCCTTCACTGTTATATAGATTCTTAAACATACTTATATTTTAACTCCCCGTTTTTCATATATAGCATCATGCACACACATATATGTATACATTTTTTAATACATGGACTATACCTGCTGGCATGTTAATTAACAGCAAAGGAACTTGTTACTTTTATTGATCAGTCTTCAACATAAACTAGTTGAATATTAATTTAACAATAAAATCCATATAGTTAAATGTCAGCGGTTGCTTACTGTAGGAGTGTGTTCTCAGTTTTACCCAAAGATGTGTGCTTATGTTTTCCTTAGAATAAGAATTCACTGTTACTAAAATACAGCATCACTTCACCAAACAAAGACATGCTTAAGCAAACCAATACATCTGCTTTAGGATCACTCATCCCTGGTATTTGAATTTCTTGTCTGGAATTACTCCAGTAAGGCTCTGTCACAGCAGGGAGGTGATTCTTTGTGCAGGCCTGTCCATGGGCTGAAGCCCACTCCTCTCAAAACTATTGCACTGCAGAAATCCAAAATTACAGAACTCTTTCAGTGTTAAATATTGGCAGTGAAGGGACAATTTTTTGGTGTTTTTTCCTGTTGCTGAACTTGAGCTGCACAAAGTCCACACAAAAAAATGTTTCTGTCATTAGTGATGAAAATATCTACCACTGACTTGACAGACAGCAGATTTGCACTAAAAGAGGAGTAATATTCAGCTTAAATGCATCAGCTTGAAGGGACATTTTTGTTTCCCAGGCTAGCTGAAGCAGAGTAGAGTGCAGGATATTCCCAGAAGCGTGGGATGGGAATGGTGGAGCACTGAGATCCTCATCCATAACCTGCCTGTCACACACCCCTGGCCCAGACCAGATTGGCTGCTCTGGGAAACTTCAGATTAATGGATCCCTTCTGCTGTCAGACTCGCTGGAGTGGCAGATTAAGATTCTATTTTTGGTGCCTAATTTCCAAATTAGCAGTTTCCATCAGGCTGTGTTTACTGCTGTCAGCCAGGAGCACGCTGGGCTGTGCACTGAGTGATGTGTAATTAGAGAGAGCTGGGGCTGTGCCCTTGCACTTGCTCAGCGACACGGTGGCAGCTCTTCTCCCTGAATTTACTGATGAGGGCTTTTTGGGGTATATTTAGTTGGCACACTCTTTAATAGATGAGGTACTTGGAGGTTTTTTTTCCTGTCACTGACTGGTAATTGCTGAAAATTAAATTTTTTTCCCCCCTTAGTTTAATTATTTTGTTTTCCTGAGTCTTTTGTGCCTTTCAAGTTGCTGTTAAATGAGTAGGTTTGCTTCAGATATTGTAGTTTAAATATAGTTTTACTTACTAAACAGTAGAAAAAAATAGTTGTCTCAGCCCATATGAAAAAATATTACAGTCCTCATAAGGTTAAAATATGTCTGTGACTGGAGGTTCAAGAACAGTAGTGAAATTCCAAGAAAGTTCTAACATCTGCATCAAAGTGGAGTGGATGATGTAAATTTGCTTCTTGAAGTTATGTCCACTGTAGATATATACTCAGCTCTCGAGGGGTGAACTTGGATTGACTCCCCATTCCTAAAATTAGCCTTTCTAAAACCTGGCATTCTGCAGATAAATTGAAAAAACACACAAAGCTTTTTTTCTAAGGACTTAAAGGATGCTAATCTTTTCTGGAAAAGTCTCATCGGGGAAATAATCATCATGGGCAATGAAAGGTGAAAATGGGCCTCCAAAACTTACATTTTGTCAGTGAGGAGGTTTTCTGAGAATAAACTGTTTGCAGAAAGGAGGTTTTGCTGGAGACGGAGGGAGAAGTCCTGACTGGCCAAGATCAGGAGACTTACTCACTTTTTTTTGTATAGTAACTTCATGAAAAAGAGTACTTGACACTCAGCACAGAGCCAGGATTCAGCTTGTCAGTGAACAACACTCATTTTCAGGTTTAGGATAGAAAGAGTAAAAAAGTATCAGGTGGCAGCACTCAGTGTTTTTGGTGTGTCTAATTAATCCCAGTTGACCCAAACCAGATCAGGTGCCACTTAATGTAAGGCTGAGGTTTTGAGGAGGTTATGGATATTTCTTAGAGATGCTGAAGTTAGTGAGGGTTTAGGAATCCCATATAGTTATTTGAATTTAAAAACAATTAAATTTATCTTCCTAGAGGAATCTTAATATCAAGGTACTAATTTGATTCACTTTTTTCCTATTACACCTCTGCCTGGGCCATGAAGGAGCATTCCTGCTTCTTAAATATGTATATAAAGCAGTTAAGCCTTTTAACAACCTTTTATGTGTTCCAATATTAATTACACCTGAAAGTATTATCACAGATGAGACAAAATTATTTTTAACTTCAACATCTTTTATTTCTTATTCTGCTTTTCGTGCTTACCAGGAAGGGCATTCAGTATAAACAGGTGACTTTATTCAGACTACATGTTTTTAAAGAAGGGTCTTCCCATCTTGTAAAGGATTTGTGCTCAGTTCTTTGGCTTTCTTTCAATATGTTTGCTGAGCTGCTCAGGAAGTCTTTGATTTCCCAACACCTCACGTTACTGCAGTGTGTTTGCCAAAAATATTCTTTGTCAGAGAGGTTGCAAAGCTGGTTTTTTTTTTTTTTTTGTTTGCCTCTTGAAGCTGCATGGCACAGAGATGCCTGCAGTGAGAAAATGGAATAAAGAAATTGGTGTAAATGTAATCACTCTCAGTTATCTGGTACAACAACTTAAAAACATTTTTCACCAAGCAGTGGAAGGGCAGTGGTTCATTCTGAGTAAAATGGTAAACATGAGGTTTTGATTAAAACATGAAGAATCTGTACTGTGGAGTTCCTTTAACTCAGCTAGAGCTGATGTTTCAGGCTCTCCTGAGAAGGTGAATTATTTCAGGTTGGAGTGGCTCCCTGAGCCCAGGGTAGGGAAGTTATGCCAACATGTGTTTGGCAGTGTCTGTGGGACTCTTTCAATCCCAGCAGTGCATTATTATCTCCAGATATATCTGCAAGCAATATTTTAGTCCTGCAAATGCTGACACATCCAGGTTGTATTTTCCTTTCCTCTGGTACAGACTTCTTACCTGCAACTTCCAGAATTATAGGCACAGAAGAGCACCAGAATAAATCATAGTGATTTCATTCCACTCTTATAAATTGTTGCCTAAACTGTCAACACCTCTTCACTATTAGTGTTAAGTAAACTGGCTTTTATAAAATATGAGCCACTCAATCATTTATCTTAAGCCCCAATCTATCTTCTTGTTGTTTTTAAAGGCAAGATATAACAGTAAGTGAAAGGAGGAATTGCTTCCCTGAGGAAATTTTACTATGATCAAAGCAACCTGGCTGTTTAGGAGTGAAAGCAATGCCTGTCTTAATGAAATCTAGAAGAAACTAGATAAATAGATGAAATGGGGGATTCCAAACAAATTGTATAGTAGATCTGGAGAGGGAATGCAAGTTACTGAGCCTTCAGGTTGAAGGTGGAGGGGACAATAGTGTGAGTAAATGAGCTTTTAAAATAAAATAAATTTGGTTGAAGAAGGGGGAGGTAACTGTAGATGTGGCTTTGCAATAGCTAGATACTTGATTATGTTAAATTGCTTTTGGGATGATATAGGTGAAGTGTGATGAGAGAAGAGATGAAATCAAATGAGAAGTGAGGAGCAGGGTTATGTAGAGCCTCAAAGGTGAGAGAAGGAAGATTAAACTTCAATTTAAAGTCTAACTTTTCATAGAATGTGATTAAAAAAAAAAATCCTATATTTTATAATAAATAGACGATTACTATGCCAGCAATAGAGCCTGGTTCAAATGTCATTCTCCCATCTTCAGTCCTGGCAGAGGAATAAACATGAAGTGTGTCAGAATGAAGTGCCTGTTAGTTCCAAATACAACTTGAACTTAAAATGACTCCAGTTCCGGTTTAGAAGCCATGGGTCTCAAGGGCTTTGCTGTTGATCAGTCTAACAGCCTTTATACTTGTTGTAATATCGCATTTCTGAGAGCCCTGGTTTTTATGTTCTGCTCACAATCTCAGCATTGTACTGTTTGCCAGATCTGGGGCTGGGAAATCATCTTCCCAGATGAGATTGATGGGTTAATGGACCATTTGTAAGGGTTGTTAAAGCATAATTGCACTGTTTGATTTGTGCAAAACTTGTCAGTAAAAATGTTTCAAAATATAGGGACGACGCTTCTTGTTTATCACCCAGTCTGCGAGGGCAGAAATCAGTGTTTTCATTTTCAGATGTCTAATTATTTTCTTTGCTCCTCGTCTCTAGGAAGTCTTGCTTGCCGTGTGGACAGCCAGAGAAAGATAAGAAAGATATTTTCTTAATTCCTGTCTATGTAACCATATGTGTGTGTGGGAGAAACACAGCTTTCCTCACAATGCTCCTTGCAAGGAGGTTGGAAACAATATGTCACAAATCAGAACCTCTTGCAGGTAAGCACTGGGGTATTCCAGGGTGTGACACGAATGCAGATGTAGCTGAATAATTGTCAAATTGCTCTGCACATATTCAGCCAAGAGCAGGAACAGTCGTGGGTTTGCCTGCTTTATATAACCTTCCATTTAATCTTAGACTCTCTACCCCACAAACATAGGTGGGAAATCATTCTGTTTTGAATACACTTCAAGTACTGCAGTAAGATTTTTTTGATAGGAAAAAAAAAAAAATCAAGTCTTAAGTAGGCTTAAAAGTCTCCCTTTTTTTTCCTCTCAGTCTTCTTCAGAGGAAGCTGAGAACAGATCTGACCCTGACATCTGTATAGCTCTCACTCTCTTTTGCCTGATGTGATGGCCAGTAAAACAGGCATGCTGGTGAAATTGTGTTCATCTCTTAAGCCTAAATTGTTTAATCCCCGTTTAATGGTACCAAGACAAACACTGTCTGCTTATTTTTTTGTAGATCTCCATCTCTGACTGTATCCATCTGTTGTATTTTCTCCTCAGGCAGATGCCCAAATGAATATCAGGGATGCAAATATAAGAGAGTTAGGGTCAAATGCCATTTATGCTCTATGGTAGCTGTGTGACAATATATAGCAAAGTATCTTTTATAAAATTACATCATTTTTCTGCTACATCACTGTCTTGAAATGTTCAGCTTCTATACATCTACATTTAGGGCCACAATTCTTAGAGCCTTCATTAGGAAACCATTGGAAAGCTGGAGAGGTTCCTAATTTAAATCAATTCCAAGGAAAGATCTCAGTGGCATTTTCAGTGTCCATCTGCAACTTTGCATTCCGTGAAAGGAAGAGTATTTCTGTTTTACTCAATCTAGCTACTCTTCAGACTTGATCTGGTCCTCACAATTCACTAAGTAAAGCTAGGACTTAGGAAGAGAGAATTCTGTGAAGCACAGGCAGGAAAGCTGCAGTATGGATAGGCAGTAAACTGAGATCATTACTGATAAACTAATTTGTTGCACCAATTAGAAATAGAAATAAATTTACACTTAGTGAATGTAAATTGTTAAGTAATGTTCTATAACCTTAGGTACCCTCCCCCTGTCACCCAGGGGTTCTGCCAGTGCGGTGTGTTTATTTTATTTTTGTGATAATATTTTTGTTTGGTTGGAGCAGGTTGGTAAACAACTGAGCTGTGATAATTATTTCAGTAGTTTGCTTGGTTTTATTTCCTCTTTGGGATAGGCTGTGTAACTGTGTTTGTACTGCCTGTTCCTCAGGCAAATGTTTTGGAATTGGTGATAATATCTTCTACACAACTTGCAATTACGTTTTTGTGTATTCAATTCCTCACATATCTATTTTTTTTCCTCTACAGCTCCTTCTTTCCTCTCCTTCATGTTTTTGTTAAAAGAAATTATTTACAATTTCTCTCTGTTATTAAGAGAAAGGATATACCATTAAAATGCATCATTTAGAACAGATTTCTGTTCTCAGAAATCTTAACACCTTTCTCAGCCCCCTTCCTGTCCCAAATGTGTGCTATACTTTCATTAAGGTACAATGCAGTTATGTTGAATTCTGCATGGGCATTTATAATGCAGTTATGTTGAATTCTGCATGGGCGTTTATAGTCTTAAAGTCCCCTCAGTCAGTGCTGTCTGAGGGGAGAGTCAGTTTATTCAAAATGCATTGTTTCTGCTTTTGGCTAATTCTGTGAATACTGGGAAATGTTTTCACTCAGGCAGGGAACATGACCTGGAAGGAATAAAAGCAGATTCCCAGTTTTATCATCTTTGGTTCTTTGTTGAGATGGACTCAGCTCTGCCACAGCTGGTACAAGGGCCAGTGAATTTGTCCCCATTTTCTGTTTTATGGAGGGAGCAAATGCAAGCCAGGATTTTGCTGGACCAGTTCTTGCCGTTGCCATTTCTCTAAGTGCAGTTTGGAATGTGGTTAAAGGAAAACAGGTTATATTCTATTCTTGCTTGTTCTACTTTTAATAATCGTTACTCCAAATTTTAGCACATTCCTTTGTCATCCCACATACGTATGGCAATGATGAGAGGCACTTCTTCCAGTGCTAGTCTTCTCTTTTAACAATCCACATGAGTGACACAGATTAATAAAATGTGACATTTCAGGATCCAGAGTAAAATATGAAATAAAAAATGACTGTTTGAGGAAAAATTAGTCATATGCAGAGGGACCTATTAAAGTTGCCTCACATATCAAGCCTTTGTTCTGAGCATGTGTGACTGGAAGTGCAAAGCTACGCTGTCAGGATTTGTTTAGCTAATGATTCTAACTTGTTAAAATTTTAACCATGGCTCCTTTTGTTGTGCTTCAAAGGATTCGTAATGTTCTTTATATTAATTTATCTTATATTCTTGAAAGTATAACACATTTTAGTTATTATTTGGGTATTGATTTGGCTGCTTGGCATGTACTGTTTATATGCAATTTTGATTTTGAATACGGGGTTCAGTGTAAAAAAGAATCTGCATAAAATTCATAGCTCATATAAAAGTGCTTTTTTGTTATCTACTAAGACACGAGATACAAATCAAGTGTGAGAAGAGCTTGAAGCTAGACTGTAAGATGTGAATGCTAAAACCTATCACAATTCATACTTGTCAGAGAAATGCACATTTAAAATCCTTGGTCATGTATAATAATAGACTGAAACACAAATAGGATGCTCGAACATCAAACTTTAAGAACACTTTTGTTTTGAAGAGGAGAGAGGAACTTGAAAAGAGTCATAAAAGTGCAATGTGGGAAGGAGCTCATACTGAGTTTTCAGCATGGCACTACCAGGCCTGTTATCTTTATCTGTCTCTGTGTGGTGAGCAATAATAAGAAAGGATTTCACTTTCTGTGTTAAGCTGCTGGGTAACCATCTGGTTACAGAAATGCATAATGCTTTTGGATTATGTTTGGCACAGTCCTGTTCTCCCATCAGTCCCTGCCCACACTACAGACATTTTGCTCCCTGAGCTGGTTCCAGAGCCCAGTAGAATGAATGGAGATGATGCTATGGGTTTCAATAGTTAATCTCCATAATTAATTTTTCTTACACAAACATTTAGAGCACAGAACCTGCTTCTCTCAGTATGCAGAGAGAGGTGGGCTCCAAATTCCAGGGCCAAGAGAGATGTTTTTGAATAGATACATCCAAATGCAGTTGTTTGCCTGTGCATACCTCCATGGTCATTAGAAAAAAGGCCTCTTGAAACATCTGTGACTTAAGAAATGCTTTGCAAAGATGGGTTCAAACTAAAATCAGGCATAGGGAACATTTGTATAAGGTGGGTCTCAGTAAAGAAAGAAATGAACTTTCTCTTCTCACCTAGAAAGGTCTGGCTGATCAGGAACACCTGCTTTCCCAGGGAATAGCAATTCTCCATCTGTGTCTGGGGGGGTTGGTCTCTTGACATCCACGAGGCAAGATACAGCCTTACCCTCCTGCTAATGCACACATTAGACTGTGTTAATAATTGCATTTTTATACCACGCTGATTGGCTCATGCAGATTCCATCTGTATTAACTGTATAGAAAAACATGTCTGCATGAGTGGGTGAATCTGTGCAATTCGGTTTGGTTTGAAAGGTGTGTGAATCCTAAAGCATACATGTATGCATTCAGTAGGTGCTTTGTAATTCTTGTCTGATGTAATGGAGAAAGAAACTACTGGGAGAATTACACTCTAAGCAATGCCAAGGACTTTGCAATATATTCTGAAAATACTTTGTACAGCATAGTATGACACTGAATATGTCCCAAGATAAGTATTAGGTGCATCTTTAGAAATCCCATTGTATTACCAGAGCCAAATATTGGTTGGGAGTGCAGACAGTGTCCTTTTGGACAATCCTTCCATCCTTTATGCAGTGACAAGTTTGTTCCTGTTCCCATGTGAAGCTTGGGACTGTGCTCCCCTTCTGCCTCCTCCCAGCAGAGGCTTTGCCATGGCAGTGGCAAAGGAGCAGATGGAGGCAGCAGCCACTTGGGCAGCACAGGCCCCAGCATCACAACCAGCCACATTAGCAGGCTGGATGAAGGATGCTTCCTTGTCGATAAATATCATGTAAAGTGTTCTATCTGCATGAAAATGGGTGTAGTTTTCTGTGCAGAACCAGGGGGATTCCAAACTCTCTGCCCAGACTGGCAAAGCACACTCAGCTCTGTGGATGGTCTGAGATGCCCGTATGCTACGGCATATTTTTGGATTTCTTTTTGATTAATATCATGCTTCAGTGCACCCATCTGTCTGTGTTCTGGGTGCAGGTTTCAAAGGAAGATAAGTGATATACAATCAATTAAAAATGCAGGCAAAATTCAGGACTTCAGCAAATTTCAGTAAATTTTGAAAAGTAAGATGTTGCCAGATTGCTCAACAGGTTCATATGGTTTTCCAAGTAAATGAAACCCATTTCATAAATGCAATTAATACAAACCTGGAAGGCTGGATGAATAATGCTCCCAGGCCTCCTTGTTCAAAGAGATCAGGAAAACACAAGAGAGAGGCAACAGGCATTCTAGTGTCATAACAGCCTGGGATGGAGTTGTGAGATAACTGCAGTGATTTCCCAGAGACTACACAAATAATTTCAAAGTAGCTTGGCAGGTCTGCAGTTTGCAGAGCAAAAGCTATGTCTGTATTTTACCACAGACACATTTTAAGCTACCCTGCAAGCTCTGCTTCAAAAGTCAAGTCCCCAGCTCTCCGAAAGCTGTGTGTACAAATCCATTTGGAGCAGTGGATTCATCGTCTGCATCAGGCTTGGCAATGCAGGTTATTAGGCTAGAAGTTACTGAGTGAAATCAGGAAGCAAAAAGCCTCTAAGAAACTTAACCCACCCATTTTAGCAGTCACTAAACCAGCTAACAAATAGAGACGATTTAAATCTCTTCACAATGCCAGCTGCTTGAGGAATACCTGCCATCCTCTTGAGCAGTTAAAAAATAACCTATTTGCAGCCCTAAGGTTGAAGAATGCAATGAATTTAGCAAGCTCAAGCCTCACTGCACTTGTCTTTCATGCTACCAAATGTGTCCTTTTAAGATATTATACTGTTTCACAGCTGATTGAATAAAGAATTTAAGAAGATATCTTCTCACAGTATATCTGTTCTTAAGTCTCTTATCATTTCTTAATGTTGGAACACATGCGTGCCAAAATCCATGGGGCAGTTGGAAAATATTTATACAAAATGTCACGGCTGATGCTTTTAAAGCTTTCTTTGAATATCTAAGGAAGACTTGGGTTTCATACTTTGCAAAAAAAAAATATATATAGTGTTTATCCACAGACAAATACTCTATATCACCACAAGCTCTTTCCAATGCAGTGTATAATGACAAAAAGGATCAGTAAACTGCAACTTTAGACCAATAAATTGACAATGACCAGATTTGTCCCTATAAACCCATTACAGTTAATCAAATTACAGATTAAATTATTTTGCCCCAGGGAACTTGCAGGTGATGTTTTGTGGGAGGCTGAAGGACCTGAGGTTTTATTAAAGCAATGTGATGGTGGTGGTGCCTTCAGCCATATTCCAGCATGTGTGTGCTCACAAAGGTGTTGATGGATATTTATACCTGTACACCCAGGTATGGATGTGCAGATGCACCAAGCATTTGTAACGTTTTTGTGCTCTAAATAATTCAGTGTGTTTGGAGGTATTTGAGACAAAAACTGCCTTGGGATATCAGTAGGTCATACATTCAGTGAGAATCGGCTTCTCCATTAACGAGCACTGGCATGGAATCAATATAGAGTGAGTTATGCTGTCAGCCTGTTCATTTCAGCTTCATAAAAATGTGGAAGAAATATCCAAATTTCACAATGGTTTATCCGAAGCAGAAAGAATCTCAGTGACTTATTTTGCATACGAAATTGCTGCAAGGCTGAGAGCAACAGAGCTCAGGGCCTTGGACAATTCTGGATGCACAGGGGTTTGTGTAGAGGAGTCAATAAGCATTACAGTTTTCCTGGTTTCTCATCACAGTATTTTTTTCTGGGTGGATGCTGTGGGTTTTGGGAGTTTTGTTACAACCAAGGTTAATGGTAAGAGCCCATATCACGCTTGCAAAATTCACTAAAACTATAAATCACTGAGGTAAGAACATGCAGATTTGAGGAGCAGAAATTTCTGTTTTAAAGCATTGATGAATTTACTACTCAAGGATAATGAAGAGAAAGCTAAATTAAATTCTTTAAAATATAGGTGTCTGAAGTTGTAAAATCTCACACAAAATCAGCTTTTATGTACTTCAGAATACTTCAGAATATACCTGTGCTCCTGTTAGTTCAAGTGTGTGCAGAATGCTCCTGGTTAGATCAAAAGCCTTCAGCATCAGTATATGTTGGGCTCTTTTCCACTTATAAACTGTCTTCTGCAGCAAACTGACCTTTCTCTGAATAGGTCAACATCTTACAGGGCCCAGGGACCACTGCCTGACCTATGCTGCAATGATGAATTTCTCAAGTGCTTCACTGATATCAGTGCAGCCACTCCATTATATTCTGGTGTGAGAGCAGGAGTTTCACTGGGAGCTGCCTTCAAGGATCCTCGTGATCAGTTAAAAACCTTTAAATTCATTTCTGTTGGTGGTAATTAATTAAACAAAGGCTTGAAATCTAGTCCTTGCACTCTGCCAGGAGCAGTGAATGAGCAGGTCAGAGGAGATGGAATTGTAGATGAGGAAATCTTCTAACATTTAACCTTGGAGGCTGCAATTTGTGTTTGTGCTGGAGAGGCGTGTCTGCAGAGACAATGACAGAGATTTTGCTCCAGTCTGAGATTGCCTATGGATAAACCTGGTTTCTTTGCTACCCATTTTATCATCTCTGCCAAGCACTGAAACTGAGATGGATACTCCAGTTCAGAAAGTGGAAAACAAAATTAGTTTTCTTTGAACTGAGAATGGATATTACTGACAGACTCCATCAGAGATGATCAGGGTAAAGCTTATGTTGCATGTTACTTGACATTTTTTCTCTCATTGAAATTAAAGAAATTTAGGCTGCTTTCAAACAAAGCTGTGTCTAATTCTCTACAAGTGCACTTGTCTGCCTTGGGGGACCTTCAGAAATGTCTATTTACGATAAACCACTTCAAGCAGAAAGTTTTAAGCCATGCAGAATGTTAGCAACTATAAAGATAAAGCATGTCTATTTAATTCAGATCATCTTCCAATTTATGCAAATGAAAGACTTGCAATGCTTTTTTTCTTTTGCCCAATTTTCTAATTTCAGTGTTTTGTTACATCCAAACAGGCAAGCATTCTGGTTGTAATTAGTGGGATGTGTGTTTAGCACCAAACTCAGGGCAGCATATACAATCTTGCAAAGCACCGTTGGGGCTGGCTTTGCATGACTCCATCAGTAAGTGGATAAATTCCGTCCAGATTCAGCACTGAAGTTATGCATTATTTCACATCCGTTTGAGATGTGTTTTTTGTGTTGATTTGACCCCTGATTCCTGATCTGAGCACGTTGAGAGTGGTGGCTGTGTGGGAGTTACAGATTGCACCAGTGCACAGAAAGCAAATAACGATTCTGTGTGAATGCCATCACCTACGGATGTTGTGCCCCTTCTGTAGTGAGGGAATTGTGTTGGCACCTTCCTATGTGTGGGGAGAAAGAACCAATTCCTCCTCAGGCTGTGAAACTGCCCAGTTGTGAGTGGTCACATCAAAAGCATGTGGGACGAGTTTGAGTTTACACCACTCAATACAATAAGTAATATTTAATTTTTTTAAATGAGGAGGATGTAATGATTATTATTGTATAATACTGCAGGCTTCAGTGGATTACTGAAGTTCCTTAAAGTACTCGAGGAATTGATTTGTTTTGAGGGTGAAGGTCAGCCTGGGAATGGAGACACTTGAAGCAATGGCCATGGTAGTGATGAACCAGCCCCGTGTCACCTTTGCCCTCCTGGAATTTGCTTTGCTTCCATCAAATACTTGGCAATGGATTTTTCTCACAGGTTCAACACTGTCTGTGGCAAATCAGGTACTTTAGTGAAGGTTCTTGATCTGTAATCCCAGAGTCCCTGAGAAACTCATTTAATATCAGTCAGCTCTGACTGCCAGGATCTGTGTGCTTAATGGGCTCTCCATAAAAAAAGAATAACTATATTGGGATAGTACTGGGCCCTGTTATGTGCTTAATTGGTCACATCCATGGGCTGAAGTATGAAGGCAAGAAAGTACAAAGCTGGAATGCCTGTACCCAGAAGGATCACATTCATTTCAATAAAAAGCTCTGTTGGATATTTTCAGACAGAATATTCTTTGTGGTTTCCACATAGGAGGCATAGGCATGAAACTGCACCCTATAGTGTTTTGGTGATTTAAATTTAGAATTCAGCATTGAATCTGCATGGGTACAACTCACTGCCTAAGTGAATTTCCCAGCTACTACAGAATGTACCAATAATGTGCACTAAAATAGAGAACACTCCCAGGCCTTGTGCAGCACTGGGTTTTTTTGTGCAGTTTACAAGGGAGCTTGTAGAGCTACAGACAGAAAATAGCTGTGAACACAAAAAAACAGAGTGAAAATATAGATGGAGTACTGGAGTAAAGAGTATCAGTGAGACTAGGTGAGAGAAAGTAGTTTATTATTTATTTTACATTGTGTTTGAATATTGTTGAGCCAGCTTGGAAGCTCAGAAAAAGGTAGAAACAAAAAAAAAAGTCACAGATAAATAGTGAAGAAATATATTCTGTGTATACTGAGAATAAGTTTAATGTGCCTAAAGTTAGGGAAAAAAAAAGTCAAATGACATGACATTTCTTGACATCATATATCTAATAGCCTCAGTAGTAGAAAACTTACACAAGTATAATCCAATAAACTGAAAAGGTTACTAAAGAGCCAATAAACTCGAGATAAAAGCCTTTAATCCCATGACCCTTTAAGAGGAAACAGGGGTCAGAGATTGCCAAGGCACAGCTGATGTTTCTGGAATGTTAAATGCCCAGTTCTTTTGATTTGGCACAAACTTGTGTGCAATTGTGCAGAGCTGAAGAGCTAGAGTTATGAAAATATCATATAGTAAATTAAAGGATGTAGGGGTTTGGATTTATAGCCCAGGTAATTCTGCCTTCTTTTCTTCTTGTTTTGCCCCATTTTTTTTTTTTCTCTTCATAGGATCCTTTTGAAGAGTTTTCTATGAGTGCAATCTTTTGTGTGGGAATGTTCTGTTCATTTTTTGTGTCCTGTTTAAAAACAGGTCTATCCTCCATTTTCATGCATGTTCTACATGTCTGTACACTGCTTTGAGTTGCTTTACTTTATTCAGACGAGAATGTAAAGATATTCCTCATGAAACAGAAATATTTTCTACCCTTTGCAGTGTTACAAGAATAATTTCTTAATTTTATCTCCAGAGAGCAACCAGGCAGGGAAACATATTGTTATCAGGTTTTAGATGCTGGCAATCTGGAAAGGTGGATATTGTGTTCTGTTGCTGCACTTTGTCAGCACAAGCCTGGTATATATTTTATTGATGTTTACATCAGAAACCCTAATTTACTTACATGCAATTGCTATAGCAGTTTATGAAGGCAGCCAACTGAAATACAGGTTTTGCATTGTTGCTTCAGATATGACTTATTTGTCACTGAAAACCAGAAAGGGTTATTTGTAAGTCTCTTGGTTGGTATTTTAATTGTACTTGGTTGGTATCTTAAATGTACCACTCAATCCAGTTTCAAACTCTATACTGGATTCAAGGAACAATGGAGAGATTATATTTGTTAGGGAGAATATTAATTGGCATAATGCAATATTTAAAAATACAGAATTGTGCCAATGGCTGCCCCCCAGCAATGATGGTGAGTGGCAAGGAAGCAATGAGAATATATATATATATATATATTTGTGCATAATGCCTGATACAGTAACCTCCACCAAAAGAAAAAGTTCTTCACTCGTGTGGATCAAACATGGCCACCATAGTTGCAATGAACATTTTGATTAACTTTAGGGAGTGGACTCGAACCTGAATCTGAACTTTTGACCAGTGTAGTTTCGTGCTGCCAGTGACAACCATGAGCTGGTTTCTGTTTGTTTTCCTCTGGTAAGAGCTTCAGAAGGAGGACATATATCAGAGGATAACCAAGTGATCAAATCCAGGCTTTTCTCCCTACTATAAAATGACCTTTTTAAAAGTGCATCATTTGGCTCTGTAGTATCCATTGATTTCTACTAATGTCTTTTTTATCCTTTAGAGCACCATGAAAACTCTGTGGAATTTAATCCTGCAACTCACACAGGTGTGCTAATAATTCCTGCTTAATAAGGGAAAAATGTCTTTCCTTACTCAGAAATGCAGAAGAGGAGTAGATTTTATTAATTGTATCAACTCTCTGATTAAAATCCAATAAATTTTAGAAGATTGTTTTATAATTAGTATTTCCTAGAGATAAGTTACAATCAGTGTCTGAAATTAATGTTGCAGTTTAAGAAGATGCAAAAATAAGTTCCAGGAAAAGCAAAAAGGAATCAAAGGCTGAGCAGTGGAAAGATGAGACAGAAAAGTGAATGTGTTCACAAGTGCCTCTTTTACAATGATGTTTTAACACTTCACTTGTGAAAAGAAACTTCCTCTCTCAAGCTGCCTCCATCCAACAAAAATGAGGGTTGTAGTATCAATCTTGATAAATGTTCTCCTGTGGTATTTCTGGTAAGTTGTTGTCTAAGTAAACCAGAAAGAAAAGAATCTCTTAAAACACTTCTAGATGGTTATTTTCAGTGGTTGTACCAGCGCTGCAAAGAAATATATTTGGAGGCTGACTGTCCCAAGGAGCTGTGAAGTGATGAAGTGATTGGTAGCTCTTTCCCCTTCCATCCCATAACTTCCTAGGAAATTCCTCTTGTGTATCTCAGTTCAAGTGCTGAACTGTGGAAATTTTCTTGCAAGTTTTTAAGGAAACCTATTTTCCAGTGGTTAATCTCCTCTTGTTTCCAGAGAAAAATCTTCAGTATATTCGTGCTGCAAAGCAGGCACTGAAAGAATGATCCTCTCTTTCCACTTCAATTATTAAAGTAGGCTGCCTAAGTTCTTCTCCTGTCAAAGTACAGCCCTCACTTTCAGATGCTTATGCAACAGAAGAATACAAATCTCCACATTCTGAGATTCACACAACAGTTGTTACTATAAAAGTTCTTTCCTTTTTTCTTTTCTTCATTTTTCCACAAAATGCTGCCAGCCAGTTGAATTTTTCTCATAAAGTGGAACTGTGAAATGTCATAATAAACCTCACCAAGTTTCCTGATGAACTTGTCAACAGTTAGAAATCTTGTTGTCATGGGGAAATAAAATAATAATGTGTTTCCTATCCATAATGACTAATTTTACTGAAGCCATCATTCCACGGAAGTGCTTTTAGTCCTCACTTATTCTGGTTAGATTCTAGTTGTGCCTGAGCTGCTTGAAATACAGCAACATGTTGTGTTTTTGTTCTGAACTGCTGTATGCAGAGTTTCTGTGTTTCTGTCAGGTATAATTTCAATGCAGTGCTAACAACCTACACCTGTGCTGTCTTTTCTCCCTCTCCACATACAGGTGGTTCTGTTAAAACAGGCTGAAAAGCAGGACATGGAAAGCTTGGCACGTGCCTTTTATTTTTAACAAAGATGAGCGATATTAAGCATGGCCTTCCCAGCCACTCATCAGTATTAATGTCTTTTGGAGCTGCACTGCTCCCTTCTTTATTTTAGCGTGTTTCCTTCTTGTGAAAAATGCCAGATTGACAGGCTTGAAAGCTGAAATCCCTCTGTTTATCTTGGGGCTGTGCTGGTATAGTCAGTGACAGCACAAACATCCACCCTGCCTCATCTATATGCCTCGAGTGTGAGGCAAGATAGTTCAGTCTCCGTGGCCATTAAATCCTGTTGATTCCATCAATAAGAATGCCAGTTACTGAGAGGTGTCACAGTGACTTTGTGATCCGAGTGACTGCTCCAAACACGCTGGATTGAGACACCAAATTCATCTCACATACCTCAGCACAAATACCATGGTAATGGTTTTCACTCACAGGGAATCTGCCATGGATTCCGAAGGTGTCTTAGATTTAAACCTTTCTGAAATTCAATCACCTCCCCCTGAGCCAGACAGTCCCTCCACTTACTTGAGAAACTTGTTCATGTTTTTTACCAGGTTCCTTTCCATGTATGAGGTCTTTCTTGTTTTCAGGAGCTTTCTATCAGAAAGAAACAGTTCTAGGATCTGTAAGGCACGTGAATAAGAATACCTAAAGACTGGGAATGTGAAAAACAGTCTGGTGCTGCTGCAGGTATTTGATGATGTTGAATGAGCTGCAGGGACCTGTCTTTAATCTCAATTTTGCCCCTGCTCATGTCACCACAGGGGTTGCAAAAGCCAAAAGGGCTCCAAGTGTAATGGGGTAGCCCCCAGCAAAAGCATCTCGCTTCCTGCCTCAGCTTCCCCAAGTAGAACTTGGAGACAAAAAAGCTCTGTGAAGATACAGCATTAAAAACAGATTAATTTATATTCTGGTATTTTATCAGATATGCAAAATGATAAGTAATATTGTCACTTAATTTAGCTATCCATCAGTAGATTGAAAAAAGGGACTATCTTTTAGAATTTTGGTTTCAGTGAGACTTACAGGCTAGCGAAATGTGGTGTAGATAATTTGTTGTCTTCTTTTTAGTTTTAGAATTCTTCCCTAGAAAAACTCTAAATGCTCTTAGAAAATTCAAATGCAAGTAGCAGCAAAGTTTGCTTCAAGACAAATCTGTAGAAAACATATGAGGTTCATTACTTATCAGGCAATATTTAACTGAACTAGTATGGTGAACAGATGCTGCTCTCCAAAGGGTGCTTTTGTCTAGAGATCATTCTGAACATAAAGAAAAAGAAAATGGAGAAAGAACTGTAGAAAATTTAGCTGCAAAAAAAGAAACCCATATTTAGTCTAAAACAGCAAATTAATTTTTTCTGTCATCCCAGGAGTTCCCTGTGTAGGAGGAGTGTTACTGTATGCACAGACTTTTCCATGGAAAGGCTTTGTGTGGTCAATAGAAAGAAAATTCTTAGTCAATACCACAGACTGGCTTCTCTGAAGTGGCTGTACAGAAAATGCTTTGGAGCTTCATCTGCTTTATCAGGCAGCTCTACAGGAGCTGCAGGCAGGCTCTCCATGGGAGCAAGTGACTTGGGAGTCTGGGGAGAATTTACTATTTGGTGAAAAAGCACTACTGACGGTAATTTGGTGCCAGTTCCAAACATCATGAGGCAGAATATCCCAATCTGGAAGGGAGGCACAGGGATCATTGATCCAGCTCCTGTCCCTGCACAGACACCCCAACAATCCCATCCTGTGCATCCCTGGCTCCCTCCTTTGGACACTCTCCAGCAGCTTTGGCTCTTTTTTACCTCGTGGTGCCCAGAGCAGAGCAGGACAATCCCCTGGGCCTGGTTACGTCATCTCCCTCCAAATTGCTGTAGGAAATACAAAACTTTTCCAAAATTTACCAGTCTGTAAAACCCAAACTTATTTTATGTCAGCATCTTATTATTCCATGTGGACAGTCTGTTTGATGGAGAGAAGGCAAGATTGCAATTCCCTGCATGGAGTTTTCCACAGCAGGAGCACATGGAAGCTATGGGGTAACTGTTAACCAGGTTTCTGATTTGATTCTGCAGTGGCAGA
Source organism: Acridotheres tristis (assembly GCA_037013685.1). Lineage (NCBI taxonomy): Eukaryota > Metazoa > Chordata > Aves > Passeriformes > Sturnidae > Acridotheres > Acridotheres tristis. The sequence goes on from CM072898.1 coordinate 3,676,779, forward strand.
AATACAACTTTCAGCTATTACCTGCAGGTACATCACAGGAGAGCCAATGTCCCTGTCATTCCTCACGTAAGCTCTGCATTTTGCCTGTCATTAGAGATGGTCCCAAACCATTTTGGATATCTTGAAAATTCCAGCATATATAATCTACCTCTAAGTCCTACTGACATTCCTGACATTTATATCTTTGCTAACATATTTTATTCTAATGTATCTCTTTGGCAAGAAGGAAGAAGATATTTTTACACTAAATATGGTTTTAAAGGTATTCAAATGTCCCAATCAGCTGTGGCCTAGGTAATTTGAATTTTTTTTGCCATTGACTTTAATGGTATCTGTTGTTTGGACATGGGAGGAAACCCAACCATGAGAGGAAAAAAAAGCTGTACCTCTAATATGAATGCCTCAATATGTTGTACAGGTCCTTTTGTTTTGGTATATATGATTTTTACTCTTACAAGGTTATCCCCAGTCCTAACCATGAACTATATATAAATTTTGTTAAACATATAAATATATAGAATTTACATTAAGTTCATCATGTCCATGCCTTAAGGAACACACTTTCATTGTAAAATTCACTTGTAAGATCAGTTGTAAAAACACTTTTGACTTATGGCCACTAATATAACAATATATTAGTAATCAGTAAATGATTAAAACACATTTTCCCCCTTAGTTATTTAGGGCAGTGTTGAGTACGACAGTGGGAACTAGTGAACATTATAATGTATAAGTGCTGCAAAATAATGGATAGCATCCTGTAATAATGTATTTTAATATAATTTATACATGTCTCTCTCATGTGTTACACAATGGAGCCACTTGCAATAATTTAAGAAAAGCGCTGTGTAGACCTGTCATCCATTTGTCCAAAATTGTCATCTTGGTTTATAGTGCTACTGATATTTGCTGTTCTCCTTTTTCAAACATTAATGCTGTTTACTGCTTTGCCTGGAGAGAGCCACAAACACAGGCTCATCCCACAGGGATCCCAGCCAGAGCTGAACTTTCCATGTTTCAGGAGTGAGCTCTGACTCCTCCTGTGCTCCCCTCCCTGGTTTGGTCACAAAATCCATTGTTCTCAGTGCATGAAAAAGGGTAAAACCTCAGAGTTCAGAGCTTCCTCAGAGTATTTGTTTATTTGTTATAGGCTTGGAGCAGTCTGACTACACCAAATTGCTTAAACTACGCCCTTGTAGTAAATAATAATTGTAGTTTGTTAAATAACAAATAATGAAGAAGCATTTGGCTTCCTTTTTTAAATGCAACTGGTAGAAGATTCACAGTGATAATTCATTATATCAATGTGGCAGGCTTCTAGTAAGGAAAAATTAAATCATTTTAATGAAAATGCAGTGACAGAAAAATAAACAGAATTGAGCAATGGGCATTTGAATGCCTTGCTTTTCTCATGGACTTCACATGGAATGTGGTCAGTCCAGGACCTGTGTTCTGCTGCTGTCCTCAGCACAATTCAGGTGAATTCGGATTCAGTCTCCCTGTGACTGACACTGGGCAGCGTCCCAGGCACTGGATCATGCTGGTGACAATGCTTCTCTGTCCTCCTTTCACATCTGGATGCGGTTTGTAACATATGAAACATAAAGATGCACCTTCAAATGAGTTCCACACATTTCTCCAAATGATGGAATCCCAAAATTGTATTTTTAAGCTCAGTATGAGTGGCCAGGGAGCACAGTGGGACCCAGGAGTTTGCACTTGCAGAGCTTTACCTGCACTGGGTAGGGGGTTGCCTGTTAATCTGAGGACTAACAAACCCACAGGACACTTTGAGTGGCAATTATTTGAATTCACAGAGCTGGGAGCTGGCAGAGAACTCGTGTTTGTCTGTTCCCATCCGTGTAGACACACCCTAGATTTTCAGCCTTGATTTTAGGGAAGAAAGAAAGGAGGGATCCCACTGCTCATGAGCTCCTGTGAAATCCTCTGCTGAGCTCAGTTTGATTTCCCATGGAGAGCCACCCACCAGTGGGGAAACAGTAGACACAAACACACACAATCACAGTGCTAAAATACAAAATTTTGTGTATTCTTTTGGTAAATATGTGTATCTGAGTAAACTGAAGAAAAAATATTATTAGAAATCTGCATTCTTGCAAGACCCATCTGCTGTCTGAAGTTGGAATATTTGAGATTTGCAAGGCATTAGAAGATTTTTAAGATTAGAAGACTTAAAGAAAGCAGATGGCTTCATCTTATTTAATTAAATTAAATTTGTTTAGTATGAAAAAGGGAGAAAGCTAACTGTCTCCAGCATAAAAGCTCTTTAAATGCATTAGTTCCTGAGAGGCCTGCAATCTGAACACTGCCACTGTGCTTTTTAGATGAATTAGATATTGTCTTCCTTCATTCCTTATAAATTGTGAGGCAGAATAGCTTCTGAAGTTCCTTTTAATACAGGAGGATGCTCAGGCATCCAGTCTTGAATTGCAAGTACATTACTATGGAACAGTAAAAGTGTAATTCAGAACTACTTCTCATTCATGTTGTCTATTAATGTCCTAGACCATCTAGAAGACCTACTTAGCAATGAAAAATAAAAATCAACTGAGATCTATGTACTTGAAACATCTCCTTCATTTCAGCTTTTCCATGTCATTTTTTATCTAAGGTAACTGTAGAACTCACAGATCCTGCCTTTTAGAAATATTTTCTCCTGCTTATCCCCAGATTCACTAATGCTGCTAAGATTAAAAGAACACATGCAATCCTGTGTGTGAACCACAGGCAGGAAATAATAAAGCATGTACTTTCATAGATACTATGTTTTAAAGCTCTTTAAGCAATGATGAGTTTCACACCTTGCGTGCTAGTCTGTTACAGTGTTTAATTATCCAGAACAATTTAGAACAAAAATCAGTACACTTGGCCTCATTAATGTAAGGCAAAGCAGTGCTTTTTTAAAGCAACCCCCAGACAGGATTTGTAAACATCAACTTCATTTTTATTTGGAACAAAGCACATTAACAGCAGCAGCAGAGAGAGAGCTAAAATTTTACAAGTAGAGAATTAATCACAGCGGGTGATGACAGGCTGGTAAAGTGTCTCATTAGGAAAAGAATAACAAGGAGTTTAATAGAGAGCCAGCGTTTTGTGAGGATAATGGCCTGGGTTTTCAGAAGGTATTGGTGATTTGGGAATGCCTTAGTTCTGGTATCTATTCAAAACACCTCATTTTCAGTAGGAGCTTTCAACCTTTCCCTGCAACTGCTTTAAAGCACTTGGAGGATGAGCACCCCAAAGCCAATAGACTCTTTTATCCATCCCAGGCAAAATTCTTTCCTAAACCACCTAGATCCACAATCTTCAGGAGACAACAGCACGGTTTATGAGGCAGATTTGCAGCTGATGTGAAACGTCCCAGCCCCAGATGCTGAGGGCAGAGCAGTGCCAGTTTAGGGCAGAGGGGATCCTGCCCCAGCAATCAGTTCCCTGCAGTAGGAAAGGACAAATCAGTGTGAGGAAAAGCTCTGTGTCCTGGGGAAAGCTACAGACACCCCCTGCCTCAACCAGGCACCACACCACCCACCACCAGGCTGCAGTTGGGAAATGCTGTACTCCTTACTGACAGCAGACAGAACTAACTCAAGATCTCATCTGGAAAAGGGGGTCATAAACCCAGCAGGCAGAAGCAGGAGGCAGAACCATAAAAGACAAGAACAAGCCATAATTTGAATCAACAGGTTGGAAAATGGAAGACACCAGAAGAAATTCTGGTGTTATTTGAGCTGTTTGGAGTTTTGCAGGGAGGGTGCTGGGTAGTTTACTCTTGAGAAGTATAACTAATCTCTTCAAACAGATTATCTGTAAAAGTACTTTTTTTCCCCTCTTTTTAAGCTTTTGCAATACATTGAAATGCATAGTTTTTGTTTGGGGGTTGCTCTCATGAGTGTCTTTTCCTCAACTACTGAGTATATAATTTATGTAACCTTGTAACACCATATATCGCAGGTAGGCATTTTATGGCGTAATTTATTTATATTTTACCGTTGCTGTGTGCAATAATGAGGCTTCTGCTACTTCCAATTTCATTTATTAGAGCAGGCAGGACAATGGGAAAAAATCATCATAACCAAGGTCTGAAAACACAGTAAGAATTTTAGCAATGCCTCATTTTTAGACACCTTTACCTGGTGTAATATGTACCTCCATGTTAGTAGACTTTGTAAATGACATAGGAAGAAGAATGCACCAAAAAACAATAACTCATGATGTAGCAAAACTAAAAAAACTTATAAAAGAAGTGAAGGTTTGTCTGTTGGTGCATGAAAACAATTTTTTTCCTTCTGATGCTTCCTCATTATTGACATCATCACAGGGAGAATTTTAATGCCCACCCCCAATCTATTGAAGTCACATTGACAAGATTTTTAGTGTTAGCTATATAACCAAATTATTTCTAGATATTCAGTGCACAATAAATCTACTTAGGGTGCTTTGTTCTGATGAACTCATTTAAATGTATTATATTAAAAAATTACATTTTCAGAGGCTTCTCTAGACATTTCTTAATCGGTTGTCATGGTGATGTCACTGATTACAGTTTTTAATGTCCCATTTGAAGATTATGCACTACTTAATGATCCAAAAGGTAGGTCTAATTTCTTTAGAGAGAAAAAACCCCAACCCTTTTCATGGAATGAATTACACAGATTACTCATAGTAGAAAATACTGAAAAAATGCAAATGGTTCAATGAAAAGAAAGATTTGGTTAAGATGATCGACCAAGAAGATGTTCTACACCAAGAAGCTTTTTAATAAACATAGCAGAGGGATAAAAAATAAGTTGCAGTAGCTAAAAATATGGAAATATGGATGAGAGTAAAGAGCAGCTAAAATATCCTTGTGTAGTCTTCAACTCTCTTTACAATGACAAACCAGTAATGATCTAGAGAGCATGAGAAATTACTTTGTATTTTAAAGGAGTTTGTTGGGGCATTCTCAGTTGCTGGTAGCAGTGTCCCTCTGATTTAGATGGTTTTGCAATCTGCAGCAGAGTTCCAGCTGGGAATTCAGTTTCAGCTTCACCTGAGCATGTTCCATATTTGGAAGGGGGAAAAAAAAGCCCCCAAAACTCGTTACCTTTCTGTTTCAGACATTTCTCATCCTCAAAGTATTAAACGTCATTGTGGTTGTTCTAGAAATTTAAACGTGGCCTTCATAAGCAATTATTTAAATTTCCAGAGCTCTTTCTGTAGAGTTTTTTGTTTTTTTTTTTTATCCTCTACTTTTATAGGTGTCCTAGCCTGTAACACCCCTCCCATCCATTTTCCTCCTGTCCCTCCAGTCTGGAGCATGACAAATAAACTGCTTTGTCACCCCAGAACAAGTGAGCTGGCTTCAAATCAGTTCAGCTTAAACCAGCTGATCTCTTCCCAACCCAGAGAACCTTCCTGAGGTTAGTCCAGAATAAATCCCCCTAAATCTGTGTGCCAGGGGCACCGAGTCCTCCGCAAGAGCTGGTTCTGTCAGCCCATCCTCTACTTTACAGTTCTAAAACTTTAATCCTCAGGTTGGCTTGTACACACTGAAGTCAAGGATTTAGAAGAGTGAACTGTTTGTTTACTAGCAAAGGAGTTGTAAAAACCATGGAGGGAATAGGGGAGGGAGAGAATAGGGGCTAAAAGGGAAAAAATTAAATTTCAGGGGAAAAATACACCACCATTCGCATAATAGGATCATTAATCTTTATCTAAGGCCTGGGTTTGCAGAAATATTTACACACTTAAATCTCATTCCAGCTGAAGAGAGTTGGGTATCTAATGCCTTGATTTTTGGTGAATAAAATAGTGCTTTACCTTCTGAAAAAACCCCAAACTTTTGTGATATCCATTGAGAAAAGTATTTCGATCAAGATTTCAGGTTCTTGTTTTTAATTTTTTGGCAGATACCAGATTTCTGTACCTATTAAAACTTCTAAAAGGGAGAAGGGTCAGAACACAAGGAATAACGAAGATTTGCCTTGTGGCAGATTCTGAAAGCAACAAAAGGAAAACTGTATTTTGACCATAAGGAAACTTGAAGATTTTCATAGACATGAAGAAAGTTCTGTAGGTCAAGGATTTCATTCATAGTGCAATGAAAAAACAGCTCTGGTTTTGTTTGGAAAATTACCATCTTCTGGGGTTTTTTTCTAGGCAATTGCAGTCTCAGAAAATATGGAAAGAGTGAAAGAAATCTTTCAAAAGAAATGTGCTTTGTTCTTTGAAAGAAAGAGTTTTTTGTTTGTTTGGTTTTTGGGGTCTCTGTCTATTTTTAAAGCAAAACAAAAACAAACCTCAAATAACTTCAAAAACAATATTTTTTGTGGAGGGATTTTTTCCTGATATTTGAACTAGGCCAATCTGATCACTGCTGTAACAGGTCTAGAGAAATGATTCCTCTGTCTTGCTTGCAAAACGTTGTCAAATACCAAATACTGATTCAGTGTTTAGTTGTTTTACCGACATTTGCTGCTAAGGCTTAATTTTACTTTGCTCAGGCCTAATTTCACCTCATCAGAGCTCCATTACTTTAATGTCTGGCAGCAAGTATAACCTGTATTAATGAAAACAACCAAATCTCCACAGAGAGAACTGTTCTGATAACCTCTGGAAGGTTTATTCATCCACAATAGATGCAAGCACTTTGTAACAGTACAGGATGATACCACAAATGTCTTTCAAGATCCATTAGAAGGGAGTCAGAAGAGGAAAACTCATAAAGGTTGCATGATCTGAAGGTGATTATGCACATGCTAAAGCAGCCAGAACCTTCTGGTGCTTCACTGCAGCCAAAAATAACATGTTCATGCTTGGCACATACAGAGCTTTGGACTATGGAAAGAAAATGGTTTTATTCACCATGAAAGTTAAAGATAAATCCCTTCAGAACTGAACCTAATTGTCCTTTGAGGTATTTCTTAAGGTCAAAGCTCTACTTGATGGTAATTATAGTTCCCTTTTCATGAAATCTTTGCAATTGTACTAAGAGCAATACCAAAACCTCCTGAGCTTTTACTGGCTTGTTGCAGAGAGAAATAATGTTTCCTCTTGCTTTTCAGTAAATAATGCTAATTTAAAAGGTCATTGTGTTTTAGTTTTCCTGTGGTGGTTATAACTGCAATTAAACCAGTATCAGTCAAAATAAATTGTTCAGAAAAGTCTAAAAGGAAATAGTGAGAAGTAGTACAGGAAACAAATGGCCATTTTGATCAGGAGACCAACCTCCTTAGAATCTCATTTAAGAAATGAGCCACCACTTTTTTTTTTTACAAAAGGCAGACATCCTTTTTTAACATTCACTTCCCTCATAAAGTATTTCCTTCACTCCTTAGCAGTGAGGAAAAGTTCCACATAGCTTTGTGTGCTCCTGCAGAAACTTTGCATGTTTTCTGTAGTGCAGGATCTGCTTGAGCAATGGCTCTTTTGAAAAAGAAAATAAATGTAATGCCATAAAACAATCCTCGCTCTCCAGCCTCCCCAGTGCTCAGTCTCTAGAAAGCAAACAAGAGCAGAAAAAGCAGCCAAACCCCAGGTGTCCCATTCTGGGCTTCTCTTGGAGGCTACTCAGGCTGGCAGACTGGGACTTTCCCATTACCCAGGCCACAGCTGATTGGGACATTTGTTACCTCTAAACCCATATTCAGTGTAAAAATGTCTTCTCCCTTCTTGCCAAAGATATACACCAGAATAAAATAAGTTAGCAAAGATATAACTCTGACAAGTTATCTCCCTTTGTTTTAAGACCTCAGCTCTGCTGTTTTGCTTCCACCCTCAAGTTTGCATAACTCCCACACTGTCTCTGTCTCCTCTCTCCTCTCCTGGTTCTCCAGGCTGCTCTGAGGTGCTGTGGCTGTGCAGCTCCTGCTGCTGGGAGTGATGCTCAGTGTTGTCAGGCTCAGCAGCCTGGGCTGGAGATCCTCCTGCCTTCCCTCCTTCCATGGTCCATGGCACCCCACCCTGGTCCCCCAGGCTTCCTCAGCATCATTGCTTCTCCCCTGGGGTCTGTGTCCTTCCAGCCATCCCATGGAAGCTCCAAGGGATTTCTGCTCCAGTTACTTTTGGGAAGAGGATATTTTGGGCTGAGCACATTTCTGTATATACCCCTCGACCTTTTCAAAGAAAGGAATATGTGTTAGGTTCATCAATAACTAAGTTTTATCATCTCACTCTGTTGGCCTTATTTGACATAATGCTTCCTCTTATTTTAGGTTTCATCTGTATTTGTGATCTGAGCAATTACAGTGTTCCAATTGGCCTCTCTGGGAATTGCTCACCAATGCTTGCTTTTCTTGGCCAAACTTAAACATTTCTTCTGAGGAAAGGTTCAGTTTCTATATCTGCATAATCCTACCTTGGGAAGGTCATAAAAAATCTGGTTTAGCCTCACTTCTTTCAATGGCTGGGATTTTTTTGAGGAAAGTTAAGTTCTATAAGAATAAGATAAACGTTTAATGGTGGGAAACAAAAAAAGTGTTATTAAAGTGCACAGGAGCACTATAATTTAAATGCTCTCTCTGTTCATGACAACTGAGTGCGTGTTATATCTTTATTACCATTTCTGTGTCCTGACTGCAGTCTCTCATTTGTTCACAATAATGAACATTTATGCTCAGACAATAGCTTGTTTAGACCAAATGCAAGTCATTACACTTATTTGAAGTACTCATTGCTTTCTGGCATTATATGCTGACCTTTTCTTTCTCAGATTAAACAATTTCATACTAATTTATGCAATTTTTTCCTCCTTTTTTTTTTTTTAATTTTAAAAATTCCTTCAGTTAATGGATGGACATTTAATTCAGGATTGCAAACAGACTGGTGTGCATTAATACCAATGGTGAAGTGATAAGCTCTTCAAGGTGGCATAAAATATGCTAAACCAAGTATACGTTTTTGTAATTGAATTTCAGAAAATATCAGTCTTATTTAGCTACAGTTCAGCAGCAAAATACACAGTACAAAGGTGATATTCCCTCTGAAATGGATACTTTTTCTATACTGGCATTCAATTTGATTAATGTTTACATTAACAGCAATTTATTGGTCACTTGCTAAGCAGAAGCTTTCCAAAGAGACATTATATATGTTAATGTGTTGCTACTTACATCTCCATAAAACATACACAGATTACAAATGAGAAAATATAGGACCAATTAGCACTGATCAGCAGATGTGGATACTGATGTGGTATATTGAGGAAATCTGATTTTCAACTCCATTTAGTCAGAATCAACATGCTGACCATCATTTTGAAGACTGCCTGAGCAAACTTTAAAACACATCAGCAGAGGCCTTATTCATATATTCAGCTTTGTTTTCCTCTCTAAAATCTAAAATATATGGTAATGTGGTTTAAGTTTAAGGTCTATTCTGCACTGGATTTGAAAATTAACTAACAATCATAGAATAGCCTGGGTTGGAAGGGACCTTAAGGCTCATCCCACCCCAGCCATGGCAGGGACACCTCCCACTGTGCCAATGTCCAGCCTGGCCTTGGGCACTGCCAGGGATCCAGGGGCAGCCACAGCTGCTCTGGGCACCCTGTGCCAGGGCCTGCCCACCCTCACAGGGAAGAATTTCATCCTAATATCTGACCTAAATCAATTAGATACTGTGTAAGTAAAGATACAATCCAAGGATGATATTCACACAGCCTCAAAAAATACATTTCTTTATGTATTTTTCTATAGAACTATATATATATTTCTATATATAGCAGAAAACTCAAATCTCTCCCTTTTTTTGGTTTGTTCTTAGATATTTTTATTGTGATGAGGAGATATGATAAGAAAGAAATCACAGCAGAGCTAAAATCAAGAAGGAAGGCCTTTAAGGCAATGAATGTGTTTAGAGATCATTATCTGTCTAGTACAAAACACCTTCTACTTCTGCTAAAGGAAATGTGTCACACAAACCTCCACTTTATTCCAGTTTTGCACAAGTGCATTCCCACCCAGGTGCACCATATGCCAGCCACACTCAGGCTGATGAGAAATGTTGGGAGAGAAGCCCCAGAACTGAGAGATCTTCCTCACAGCCCATTATCAGAAAGGAACATGTCACTCCTGTTTACTCCTAGGCAGTGCTGGGAAATGAATAGCATTAAACATTCAGCAACATTATTCTTTTTCTATGTCTGCATAAATTTTTAACTGTTGCTGTGTCCAAAATAATTTGTATAAGTTTTAAATCTGGGGAGTATATTCAGTCATATTATGTCTTTGCTAGTCAGGCCAATAAATTTAATTTCAGAGTGCTGCTCTTAAAGTCTGAATTGGACTATTTTGGAATCAATTTGAAATTAAATTTTAAGTTGGTGCCAGCTTCCTTCACATTACAAGAGGCAAAGTTTTAGCCTAGGAAGAGGAACCCCAGAAACTCCTGCCTGTTGTGAGAAAGCAGCTTTGCCACCATGGAAATGCTCCCAGGCAGGAGGGTCTGCTTCTCCTGTCACCACTGGTCATGTGAGATACATCTATGGAGTACACATACACACATCTTTGGCAGAAAACATGGATCTCATCTGAAGTTGCTGTTCTTATGGAATGCAGTTTCCAGTAGGTCTGTACAGTGAGTCCTGCTCGTGGTGTTTTTTGGTCTCTTGCACCTACCCTCTGCCCAGCCTTCAATCTCCCCATTTCCACGGGTATTTCCTCTCCTCCAGCCTTGAAAACCTTTCAGACATTTGAGCAGCATGTCATATTTTCTCATCTGTTGTGGACAAGGTGCAGGTCATCCCTGCTCACCTGCCAGAATTGCTTCCTCTGACTGGTGGGCGAGGCTCTGCCAGAGTGTAACAGTAAGGAAAGAGATTCAGGCTCTTGCAGAGCTCTTCTCTGTCTAGTCAGATCTCTAAGCAGCTCCGATTGTATTATCCTCCGCTGATGTGATGCAGTATTCCAGTGCATTATGTGGCAACAGTGAGGGTGGGGACTCGTACGGGGTTTGCTGCTGGAGACAGGACAGAGGCAAGAACAGAGGGACCTGACTTTTCTTCTCTGCTCAGCGGGGCAAACCAAGGCAAACTGCTGAGTGGGTTTAGCAACTTTGCTACCAAAATCTCCTTCTAAACATTCCTGACTGTAGCACCCTCACTTTGATGAGTACTTCACCTTCGGAAGAGCTTTTAGCTTCCAAATGACATCTTTTCTTGAAAACAAACAAGAAACATACAGAGCATGTAAAAACATGCTTTATTGGACTGAAGATTTTAGGACTAAAATGGTTTTGCTTTTCCTGTTTGTGGTGACAACACTATCTTAGGGTGCAAGTTACTGTTTCTGTACAGGATGGAATTTCTCCCAGTCTAATCTTCTTGGGGACAAAATGTCTATAGGTACTTCAGTAATTCAGTTTAAATTCTGGATTTGATCTCCAATGTGGGAACTGTGCTCTAACCACAGATATTTCTCTGGAAACCACTTGCAGTGATAGTATCATTTGCTGATTTTTGGCTGCTGAGTTCATCAGTTTTCAGAAGTGAAATCATCATTCAGGAAGAATATGCTTCATGGATATTAGATTAATCACATATTTGTTGCAAGAAGAAAAACATAAGGGAATTTATGCCCTATATTCCAATGAATTAATTATGAAAATTTCTGCACTTGTTCACAGAAGAGAAAATCTTCCATATTGTAGAATGGAAAATCTTCCATTCAACCATATTGTGCATATAACACTTGCTTCCCGTTTTGTACTTGACCATCAACAAAAGCAAAAGTTTTTACATCTGTGCATTTTTTCAGCTTGGAGAGTAAAAGGGGGGCACTTCGTGGGTATTTTTTTCAGGAATAAAAAAATCATCCATTATCCTAAATGGAAGAATAAATAGTTTTCCTAGATTATGCAACACAGGTTTTGAGAGTAAAGAGATTTCATTTTCAGTCATGTCAGTATAATAATAATTTAACGGGCTTCCAAATTTATTGTCTTGTTGATTCTCATATGAATATGGAGCATCTACCTGCACTGAACACAGAACAGCTGTCTCAGATCACTGAAAATTTGTTGATTTCTTCAGCTGAAGAGTTTAAATGTGTTTTCCTCTAGTCGTAACTCAAATGAAAAAATGTTTCATGTTATGTCATCATGTAACTGCAGGAATAGAGGCAAATACCAGGTAGAAGTACAAAGAGGTGCCTGTGATAGATAAATGAAAACCCTGTGCTGGTGCTAACATTTAAATACAGGAATCTGTGATTGAAGAATATGAAAGCTGGCAATGAACACTTCTTTCTCTCAGTCACATGCATTGCAGTGTTTTGGGCCTTTAAAGTGCCTTTTATTTCAGTTTTCAAACCTGTCATCATTCAAACACTTGTGAATTTCTGTGTCTCCTTTCTATTTAAAATCACTGGTGATTGAATGTGCAAAAACAACCAGGCAGCTCTTTCCAGTCCCTTTTTGTGCGTCCTGTTGGGGTAGGTCATGGTTTGCAAGATGCAGAAATTGGTGTAGAATTAAAACATTGGCACAAACTAATGTTTTATGTTTATATTTCTTTGTATGCACATGTACACCTCTAGATGTGTAAATGTACATCTTTCCCTCCTGCTCTGGCAGTCCTCTGAGTCCTTTGTCCGTTTTTCTTCCAAAATAAGAAACCTGTTTGCACTCCTCATATCTCAGATTAATTTGGAAGTGGTAGGAAATTTAAAAAGAGCTAGTAAATCTTAGGGAAGTAAGTGCAAAGTTGTATGTTGGGAACAAAGAGAAAGAACATCAATTGTATGCAGCAGAGACAGTTTATGTTTTTCATTCTTCTGTCAGTTTTGAAATAAACAAGTGTTATCTAAGGGTTAAAAATAGAAGAATGCTAATATTGTACAGAAATGCTTGTTCTAGATCTCAAATTCCAATATTGCCTATAATACATTGATAACTTAATTTTGTGCAATTTTTATAAGCCACCTGAGCTGCCTGCTGCACCTCGGATGGCTTCAATACTTGCTCCAATCCATGTGTGAGTTAGCATTCCGTGAGGAGTAGGGAGTCTTCCAATTTATTAACTGAAGTATCTTACATCTTTCTATGCTAGAAAAAATTTTATATTGACATATCCAGAGTTTTTATTGAAGTTATATTAGTGCTATCTATCAGGGATATGCTAGAAAATCTATAACTTCCACCAAAATGTTGCCCATGTGAGCAATTCAGTTTATGAAGTACAATCTTCCCAGGCTGGCTTAGTGCCTCCTGGTTCATTTTTCAAGCTATGTGATGTTTAATGAATTTGTCAAAATAAAAACTAATACACAGTTTCACGTCTATCATCAAATTATGCTTTGCAATATACGGCTAAGGGTATGAAAAAGGACACCTATATGAAGGTCTGCAAATGGAAAACATCTCAGGTCTGTGCTGTTCTATTTCTTGTTTTGACACTTCTTTGCAGGCTCAGAGATGTTTTACTTTGCTTGCAATTGCACTGGGAGTTTGTTCAGATGAAGTAACGACATGGTTTCATTATGTGCAGCATGTAGATATTTGTCTGCAGTGCACCATTGAGCCAGTCAATATATTTGCAAAAAAAAAAAAAAAAAAAAAAAGGAAAGGTTGAGAGGTCTTTATGACCTTGTTTAAAGCAATCCCAGGTTCCATTTTCTAAACTACTAAACAGATTTTCAGACTCATTTATTTTCTCTTACATATTAAGTCAGAACCTTGTGGCAACTAAGAGAGTTACATTTTTAAAACAGCTTGACATGATGTCTGACCTGTTTATATATCTGCATCACTTTCCCAGAGCCTTCAGTTTCTTTGAGCAAAGTTTAAAACAGTAAACCTTTAGGAATACTAAAAAGAAAAATGATTTCTCTGTGCCCTGCTCTGCAGACATGAGTAATAGATGCTGTAGTGGCTACCAATTTTCATAATCACTGGCAGTTGTCAATCATCATAAATCAGTCAGAGCCTCTGAGGGAATCTCACAGGTCACTGCAGAGAGCTCCACGTGTCTCAGCTTTGATGGAGTGAAGTAATGACAGTGGTGAGAGGAGAGGAGAGACCTGTAACTTCTGCAATATGAGTGCTGTGAGGGGCAGCCAAGGGAGCTGGGGTTGCTTAGCCTGGAGAAAAAGGAGGCTCGGGAGGGACCTTTCTGTTCTCTACAACTCTCTGAAGAGTGGAGTCAGGTGGGAGTCAGCCTCTTCTCCCAGGCAGCTAGACATAGGAGAAAAGGAAAATGGCCTCAAGCTGTGCCAGGGGAAATTCAGCTTGGATATTAGAAAATATTTTCCATTGAAGGAGTGGTTAAGCACAGGAATGGGCTGCCCAGGAAAGCCATGTAGTCATCATCCCCAGAGGTGCTTAAGAAATGAGTGGACTTGGCTCTTTGTGATGGTGTTTAGTGAAAGGTGGGATTTGTTGGTCTTGGAGGTCTTTTCCAACTTTAATTGTCCAGTGATTCTGTGATTCCCATACCATCAGATGCCATGTGTGCACCCCTAAATCTGGGGACCAAGGCTGCAGGGCTCTGCTCTCACTGCAGCTCACACAAATGTTCCTACACACAAATGTTCAGGCATATTAAGCTAATAAAGCATATTAAAAGGCCACTGGTGGGGCAGTGCTGATTACAGAGAGTAAAGAAGCCAAACCTTACAGCAGAGATTTATTTTGAAGGAAACAGAACCATGAGAGGACATATTCCTCTATTTCATCTGGAGAAAACTCCCTCTTAGGTGTATCTTTTTAAACCCTGTACTGCCACAGCTTCTGAGCTGAAGTGACATGGCCTTGAATTTACTGCAGAGATGATGTTTTATATCCATTGATATAAACTTTGCTATTAATACCAGCACGTGAATGGAATAATATTTCAATGCATGTAGCATTTAAAATCTTGTGTATGATACTGGGTGTGCAATAATGCACCAGAGGGTGGGCAGAAGCTTAGGAATGGGTGTGATCGTGTTGGATCAGAAATGTGAGGCAGGAGCTGTCTGATAGACAATATCTGTAGCCAGTAATCCTTTTGCTATGGAATCCAGCATCCCCTGGTCAGCACAGTGCCAGTCCAGGGTGAGTCCCAGGGCACTCACACCACTCCAGCCCTGTGCAGGCAGACTCTGGCAGCTTTCCTGCTATTTTAGTGCTTTCCCCTTCTTGTTCAGGAGACTATTCCTCTGGGACAGTCTGCAGAACCAATGCCACCATCATTGAATCAAGATATTTGTTCTTGCAAAGAAATGTAGAAGGCTTTGGAAATAAAACATGATTGCAGGGTTTTTCTGTGGGTCGTTGGTTTATTCAGTTTTCTGGTTTTTTGGTGGGTTCTTGTGGCTTGTTTATTTTTTCCAGTCAAGGCTGAAGTCCCTGTCAGAAAGAAAATTAAGAATCTGAAAAAGACAGAGAACAATGACCATAGGCAGGTGTAACTCTGGGAAGCCACAGGAAAGGTGAAAGCTAATTTACTGAGACCTGGGACTGCCTCAGAGGAATTAATTGAGTCTTTCAAAATATTTCCATTGGTCTCAGATGATACTATCTGAGTAATGAATCAAAACTGAGGATTTCTTAAAGGAATGTTCATTAGCATAATTATGTTCATTAACATAATATGTTCATCACTTAGTATGAATCTGATTGGCTTACTTAGGATTAAAAACCTGAAGCTGCAAAACTGAGAGTGACCTTTGCTGGGAGCTTGAGGACTTTACTCGTCCAAAGGTTTGGGATTGTAGCTCCAGGATCCTGTGTTTGCACCAGTGCCTCAAATATATTTTTGCTCACAATTATAGTATCACAATTATTATTCTGAAAAAGCAAAGACTCTCCGACTTTTTTTTCCGCTGCCAGAACATCTAATATTTGCCAGACAGAGACATTCCTGTGAGACAGAACTGTACATAGAAGTGTATTCTGGAAACAGTTAATATAGAACCTCTGTGTAACTTGAGTTCATTTATTCTTGATAATAATGGAATGCTAGGTTGGCATCCTAATGTCCTATTTTTCTGCTTAGTTGGAACCTGTCATGTGCATGTTGACATTAACAGGAAAGCTGAATATGAAACTTGACTTTGCTACCTAGAACATTAAAATTTCAGTAAGTTCAAAAAAGAAAAATGCAAACATTTGAGAGGTCATTCTGCTTGTTCATTTTTTTACAGTAAATTGCATGCAGCTCTCATTATATCATTTATCTCTCGTAATAGCTTAATTTGGACTCCTTCCAAATTAAAATGGAGACAAAGTTGTTGTTTTGCTTTTTTCAAAAGAGATGCTGAATTTCCTATGAATAAGGCAATAGAGCAATGTCTTGAATACTAAAAGGAATGCACAATTTCATTCTGGTAGCTGTGCTGGCAATTGAGTTAGTGTGTTTCCCTTGCTTCAATGGCTAAAGAAAATAATGGTTTTGTCCCTTCAAATGGCACTGAGGAGTCCAAGAGTTGATTTCAGCAACGTGGCTCATACATCACACTGCTGTAGTTCACATATGGTCTCCTCTTCCAGAAGAGTTTCTTGATGGCTTCCTGGGTGATAAAACACATTTCTGCACAGCTCATCCTGCTTCCATTGCTCCCTCCCCACTGCAGAGGGAGAAGGAGTGGGTAAAGCCTGCTTATCTCTGAACATTCCCTTTTAAATGCAGCACGTCATATTATTGCTAAAATCAGAGCTTTCAAAGATGATCAGACAATAGTTATTTTATTAAGAAGGGTCATTCCATAATGTTATGCACACGAGTGGTGCCTGTTGTCCCTGGCAATGTTCAGGTCACTGTAATGAGGCAGGTCCTGAGGCTGTGCCCAAATAACTGGGGACAGGGGCTGGACACAGCCCAGGGGTGCCAGAGGCCAATGGCACCTGGGGTGGCAGCAGGGCCAGGGCAGTGACTGTCCCCTGTGCTGGCCCTGCCGAGGCACCTCGAGGGCTGGGGCCAGCTCTGGGCTCCTCGTGGCCACAAGAGCCCCAGAGGGGCTGGAGCATGTCCAGGGCAGGGAACAGAGCTGGGGAAGGGAATGGAGCCCCAGGAGGGGCTGAGGGAGCTGGGCAGGGGCTCAGGCTGGAGAAAAGGAGGCTCAGGGGGGCCCTTGTGGCTCTGCACAACTCCCTGACAGGAGGGGACAGCCGGGGGGATTTGGGAGCTGCTGCCAGGTGGCAGGTGAGGAGGAAATGGCCACAAGTTGTACCAAGGAAGGTTTAGATTGGATATTAGGAAAAATTCTTCATGAAAGGGTTGTCTAGCTTTGGAACAAGCTGCCAAGGGAGGTGATGGAATAACCATGTTTTCAAAAACTTAAGTAGATGTGGCACTTGAGGACGTGGTTTAGTGGGGAATGTGGTGGTGGGGCTGGGTTGATTGTTGGATTTGATCTTCGAGGCCTTCTCCAACCTTAACAATTCTATTCTATGAAAGGAGGATCCCCAGGACGAGCACCCATTCCCCTTCCTGGGGTGCTCACCCTGCATGTAGAGCTGTGGTCATAGAGCTCAAGGCACTCTGCAGTCTCCTGCCCTTCAGAAGGTGATGTTGGTCACTCTTCCAGTCTGTGCTCCCTTCCCCCTCTTTTGCTTGTTTGCAAGACCATAGAATTCAATTTCAGTTTAACAAATCATGACTGATTATAACCAGGAAACTCCATTGCTTTCCATCTGCATATTCCTGGAGTTGTGTGGGCACCAAGAACATATTTTGACCCCACACCACTACCAAATGTAAATAGGAGATATCAAGAACAGCAATTGTATTTTTCAAAACCACCCTACAATAATACAAAGCATGTACTGAAGAATATCATAAATCAGTGAATTTTAAAGAAATTAAATACAAGTGTTTATACTGGAAAATGGCCAAGACACGACTATTATCTGCCACATATTGTTTGAAATGTTCTCCTCCGTAACAAGTGCTGACAGGAGGTCAAAGACACCCTTTAACTCATGCCCTGGAGATAAATACTATTCATGTTGCCTTTTAAATATTAACTAGTGGCTGTTCTCAGTTGTACTATGAGCTAACTAACAATAGTAATCATTACTGTCAAATGCTCTTACAAACCTCTCAAGGCATGGATTTCAAAGACCTCTGCAAAAATCTGGAAGTGCCTTTTATTTCCCAGTTTTGCAAATAAGGAGAGTGATGTGGTTGGGATGCATGATTTTCCTAAAAGCCCAGGTTGCCATAATGCATCTCTAAGAATAGCACTTAGGAGGTTTTGGCTCTCAGCCAAAGGATCACTTCACAAAACCACTTTGCTTCCGATACCTGTGTCGAGAGCCATGTAACACTGATTTGGAGATGAATGGAAAGGGAAAGCAGCATTTCATGTACCAGCAACACTGAGCTTTCCAAAACCTCAGATTGCTTTATCAGAGATTTCTCTCCTGACCTGAGCTGTTGCTTATTTGACAAGGGCCGTGATCCCCTGTTCTTGGATGGTTGTACACAGCAATGCTCTCTGCATGCTTTCCTCTGTGTAATTCTGACTGCTGTGCCCACTCTTCTTGAAGATTTTTATTTCATTGATAGTAAGTCCTGATGGGGCACTAAAACTTAGAGTCTTAGCTCAAAGTACAATAGAGTTAAATTCAGTGTGAGTGGTGGAATACACAGCAGTGGTTTGGGAATAAACTTGAGAGCAGAAAATCCTGTGAGTATTTTGCTTCTAGAGCAAGTGTGGCATCACCAGTCTCAGAGATGTGCCAGAAGTGCCAAAAATAAAAAGACCTCGGGTAGATGACCTACTATTTAGGAGTAGAATTCACAGCTAAGTTCAGGTGATTAAATTCTGTATCAGGAGATAAAGGTTTGATGCCTGTTTGATGGTTTTCCAAAATTCAGGAAGCTAAGGCAAGAAAAAGCTCAGAAAATGAGCTGCAAAAGATGAGTGGGGTATAATTCTCATCCTGCTTCTGTTCTGTGCTCTTCTTCTCCGCTCTCCTGCTCTTTGAAGATGTAGCTCCAAGGTCTAAGGACTCAGTTTTGCACTCAGGAGCATCAGGGAAATGTTGCAGAAAGGAGATGGGGGAAGGAGGGAGTAAAAGAGAGAAGAAAGCAGCAGACACCTTGGAGACACTAACCAACAGAATCTAAAATATTCTTTTTGAAACTGGACCACTGTGCAGCTGGAAAGTCAAAGGATGTTAAGCTAGTCAGTAGCATGGAGTGTTTGAGCCTGTTACAATGAATGAAACACCCTGAAAAGGAGAATATCAGCACTTTTCAATTCTTTGGCCAATAAACAGGACAGTAATGCTTTTAATGGGTCCTGCTTGTTCAGGTCTGGCTGCACAGTGGCTCCCTT
The DNA here is from genome assembly GCA_037013685.1 of Acridotheres tristis. Lineage (NCBI taxonomy): Eukaryota > Metazoa > Chordata > Aves > Passeriformes > Sturnidae > Acridotheres > Acridotheres tristis. Next base: position 3,696,041 of record CM072898.1, read on the forward strand.
CCTCAGGAAGCTCAGTCTCTGCATGCTGGGGGTGCATACACTGCACTCAGTTCATCCAAAAGCACAGGCAGAAAGAATATCCAAGTCACAACGTTGTTTAGGCTGAGTTAGGTACTCTCTTTCTCATATCAGGGAGTATCTATGATGTTTATATACCTCTAGGTCCTAATCCAGTACAAATCAGGACACTTGGATCAATTAAATTCCTCCTTTTTAGAGCCCCTATTTTCTGTGATTAAGTTTTTGGTAAATAGCCTTGATACCAAACACTGCTTCTGTTCTAATTTTATTTTGATTTTTGGTATAGAAAATGTCATAATTAAGGCAGAAGTCTCAGAGTTTGGTCCCATTCTTGTTCCCCAGAATCCATGTCTACCAAATATTCATCTTGGAGGGAAATTGGGATTTTCTTTTTTCCAATGACAATAGGACTATGTCCAGATTGGCACATACAACCTTATGTTTCCTGACAGTCTGTTTGCCCTGTAGTTTTGACTGCATTTTTTTTTCTGAAATATGTTGATAAACCATGTTCTTAAAATGAAGTACTTTTAATTAAAAATTTGACAAAAGAAAAAAAGATTTTGCATGGCTGGATTTCAAATTCATTATCATCATCTGGAATTTGTCTGGGTTCTCAACCATGGTGCATGATCTGTTTGGCTGAATTACAGTGAGAGAACAGACTTATGTTACATACTCCATTTTTCCTACCACTTTGTGGCCTAATGGCACAAAAGGAAAGACACTCGAGGAATTAAGCAGGAAAATAACTACTTTATTTACATTACATGTTTATTTCTAGAACTTTAACAATTACTATGGATTGGCCAGTGAGGATAATACCTCTTGACCCCATAGGTCCTATCAACAGTACATTAATCTTCTCTTCTTCCAAAGAGGAATGCACAACAATTATTATTTATAAGAAAGAGTGTGAGAATCTGTACAAAGAATCTGTCAACAATCAGAAGGCTGAAACACAAGGCAACACACTTTTCCTACCATTTTCTTGTCACTTCCAGGAGCCACAGTTTATCCTGCCAGTCCTCTTTTCTTGTCTGGCTCTGGGAAGAAGCAGAATTTCAGACAGCTCTGACCATCACTGTCTTCAATCTGAGCTCAAAAAGCACAGTGATTTCTTCACTTTCCAAAGACCAAGATGAAAACTTTCCAGTGCTTTTGTGGGTTTGTCTGTCTTTCCAAGAGAATTCTTTGCACATGATGCTCCATTGTTTAGGAAGGAACAATTAGGTTATTTTCTCTGTGTTTTAGTACTTGGTCTCCTACCTGTCACTCCATCGTGGACATCAAAAATTAATTTTTATCTACTTGCAGTCTCTTCTGCAGGAGAATTTCTTTTCTCTGTTTGTTTTAGCTCTTAAACCTTCTCTGCAAGACCCTAATTTAGTGTGAACCACTTACGAAATGCAGTGATACCATATTTCATTTGGTATGTTTTTAGTTGTACCACTGTGAAGGTGCCTCGACCAGCTGAGCATATTAAATATTTCAGAGTGTATTATAGCAGCAAAGGAACATTTTTATCAATACAGTTTACGATATAATTAAAGAAATTGAACTGTTGTGTGTAGACAAAGCCCTAACTTTGTAACACTGGGTTTATTTAGGCCTCTGAGCTAGTCCCTTTAGCAAAGGCTTGCTGTGATATATATTGGGAGAGCTGTAGAGGGGAGCAATAAATCAGTGTTCTTATCATGTCCTCTGTCACTGCCTGGTCTTTACTGGGAAAATTGATAATCAAAGCAGCAGACAGAATTCACTGAAACCCAGTCTTTCAGCCATTCACCAAACAGACAGGCTGCTCTGCTAAAAACGCTCTGGTTTGGGTGAAACTTGGAGCAGTAAAGGAGTGCTGGTGTCAGAACTGCTTATGCCACTTCCCTGAATGAAATAAGCTGGTTCTGCTCAGTGTGACTGTGTCTACCCCAGGGCTTTCACTGCTACAGAAGCACTCCTGGCTGACATTGTTCTAAAGGAAAACATCTCTATCTAGCTTTAGTCTAACTGGGCTCTAAGGAATAGGAGAGCTCCCTGTGGGTGCAGGGGAGGTGGGAAAGGAGCACGGCTGTGCAGGGTCACCAGTGTCACAGCAGCAGCAGTGCCCTGCATGTGATGGTGCTTTCCTGTAACACTCTGGCAATCTAAACGTGTGCTGGAGAGCTTGTCCCACACCCCCATTGTGTGGTGTAACACACATTGATTTAATGTGGGTGCCTAGAGTGAGGCACGTTTTGGGTGATGTGCACCTTTAGTAATTGCAGGAGATGAGCTTGGCTCTGCATTTACTTATTGATGGCACGTCATAAAATGCAAATGCCTGCCTTGTATCTGGGAGATAGTAATTAATGATAAATACTAGTAGTTATCTATTTCTTAATTGGATAAATATACATTTCAGCGAGGAACCGGTCATATTTTATGATCTAATTAAAGGAATGTATAAAAGGATTATTGCATGCAGTGGTCTATGATAATTGAGAAAGACAAATAAGCCAGGCTTTGCTGCAGGCTGTTTGAAGCAAGGAATTCTGTAACAAAATAGGAAAATATGCAGTGGGTTGACATGGCTTTTCATGGCCCTGTGGCTGATCCACACATGAAGGGAGAATTCATGGAGCTGCTCCCACTGCTCCAGCAGCTCTGGGATGGTGCTGTACACACAGCACGATGGAACAGCACGTGTTACCTAATTCCATTACCCACAGGCTCTTCTGCTTCAGGGAATTATCATGGTCCCACGTTTGGCAGCTTGCAATGAACCTTTCTGTCCCAGAGCTGCACGACTGGCCCAGGGTCCTTTCCCCTGGTTAGGAAGGCAAAGATACATACAAGGGAGATCTCTGATATCTGCTCTGAATTTCCTTCTGCTTCTGCCAGCAGTTTCTCCTCTCTTTTATTGTCTCCATTTTGATAGAATTATGTATCTCCAAAACATAAAAACCAAAGCGAACAAACCACCCCCCAAAACCCAAAAAACAGCAACAAAAAAACCCCCAAACATCCAAAACCTCCAAAACCAAAACTAACAAAAAACCCTCCCCAAACTCCCAAAAATAACCCAAATAACCCAAATAACCTCCCCAAACCCCCCAAACCAACCAACCAACAAAAAAACCCAAAACAAAACAAAAAAAAAACCACTCAAAAAACAACAGCCCAATAACAACAACAATAAAAAAACCCTGAAAAAACCCACAGCCACCCAAAACCCCCCAAACCAACCAACCAACAAAAAAAACAAAACAACAAAAAAACCCAAACCAAAACAAAAAAAAAACCACCCAAAAAACAACAGCCCAATAACAACAACAACAATTCAAAAACCCTGAAGAAACCCACAGCCACACAAAAAAAACGAAAACCAAAACCAACCAAACAAATGAAGCAAAACCACAAGCCAACAAAACAAGAGAAAAAAAGGAAAACACAAAAACCTCTTAAAAAACCTTCCCTGTCTGTCCATCCAGAAGTCACTCACACCTCAGTGCAACCAAGCTGCTTTCACTAAATGCATTCCTCAAGAAAATCTACTTGCAAACTGTGGGGGGCTGAACAATTTCCAGTGGGAAGGTTTGTGTAGGGAGACAATAAATAAAAATACTGCATGGGATATGCTGCCTTCCTCGAGGTTTCTTGGCATATTGAAATATTTAGTAAGATCAGTAGATTGTGTTTTACTCTATGTAAGAGTACAATGCAGCATATTTTGTCAGTCTGAAACATTTTGATGATCAAAATGAAATGTTTCATAACTTTGTTTTTATTCTGATTTGAGATGATAAAAAAGCCCAGAGTCTGTGGAAACAAATTAATATCTTGGCTTTCCTGACAGTATAGAAAAGTTTCTCTCCCTCATATTCACAAAATTACAAAATAGTTGAAGCTGGAGGAGAGCTCTGGAGATCTCCTAAGTGAGCACACATCCACTTCTGTGAGATTGTTTTCCTTTGGTAAGGCATGTCAGATTTGTCCCATTTTTAACACTAACTAATCTGCCTAATCTGAAATCATAGCAATGCACACCCAATTTCTGGCAATACTTCCTGCATCTTTATTTATGGATGGAAAATGCCTTTTCCGGAGAGAAAGAGAAGCATCTGACAGTTCTTTGAAACATTTGCTATGTGTAAACAGGTTATTAATATTCTGTGACAAATATTTGCTTCCAGTTTTAAGACCCTCAGTGGAAGTGACTTCTACTCTGAGACTGTGTTCTTAAAATCTTTCAGAAGGCAGAAGAGTCTCCTGTAGTGCTAATTTGTATACATGAATTTTACTACAAAACAGCTATAATTTTACTAACATTAAATATTGATGATGCATGTTTCAAAATTTCATGAAAGAATTGGCTGCAATAATGATCTTCTCTTGGTCATGTAAAAAGCCTCCTCTGAGCCTCTAGCTAAAATTTGACAATTGGATAACTCTATGGGAAAATAGACTTTTGCTCCAGTACAAAACCAAACAGGCTATAATTTATTTCCTGAATGTCACTGGGAAAACTCAGCTGCAGTCATCAAATAGAAAAATGAACATATAGGATTGGTGCTGGTGTCCTGCCACAACACTGTGAAGAATCCCTGCAGCCCTCCCATGATCCTTAGAAAATGGTTTGGATTGTCTGGACATGTTCAGTGAGCCCAAACTCTGCTAAATCTAGTCCTGCCTACAACAGAAACTACAGGTTTTGTCAGTTTTTCTCTGTTTTGGACCAGAGAATTTACAGAGATTCATTATTTTCTTGCACAACCAATTTCTGCTTAGGACAGGAGCTACTGCAGTTCATTTAACTCCAGTCAGGACAAATTCCCCCAAGGTCCCCAGAAAATAATTCTACATGAAATAGAGCAATGCCAAAAGTAGCCTGGCCTCTGCATGTATGAAACCATGAGTTGTTATGGTGAGTAGTGCTGACTTTGTCTGGGCTAAAATAATTTTGAAAGGAGCTGTTAGAGTTCATAAAAGTGGGTTAGACTCACGGCAGCATTCTGTATCTTAATGGGATTGGTGTTTGTGTCTCTTTCAAGTTCTTTGCTTGGACATCAGTGTAGTTCTGTTGTGCTCCTACATATTTAAATAATACTTTGTTTGCTTTGGAGATGTGATTTGAATACACTCAAGAATTATGCAAAACCCCTAGGTTCGTAAAGCCTTCAGCATCATTCCTAAACCGTTAAGATGGGTTTGAAATCTCAGGGGAACACAAAAATACTGTAATTAAGTTCAGAAGTTTTTGTAACATAGCTGAGAGATCCCGTTTGAGGCAGCTCCTTGCCGTTAATGGCTTTTGCTGAAGAAGTTGCCACGTGTCAAAAACCCAACCAACCTAACACACCCAGGTGCCCACAAAGTAAAAACTTAAACTAGTCCATAAACTGCAGAGCTGCATTAGCAGAATGCCCCGCCTGGGGCTGGACTGGTGTCTGGGCTGCCCCAGAGGTGTGGAGCAGCTCATGCCAGGAGGCCACAGCAGCAGCACCTGATGGCACATCTGTGTGTGCCAGGAGTGCTTGACCCTTGGCTGGTCTGGAAGAGCTCTGCCCTGGCACAGCTGGCTGCTTTCCAAGCTGGCTGTGCTGTGCTGTGCAGACCCCAGGCTGTGCATGGTGTTCTGTTCTGGCCACCCAGAACACGCTGGGTTAGCTGTGCCTTGGTGCTTTTCACCCCAGGGAACTTTGCCTGTTCAGTGCAAATCCTGGGCATGCTCCACTTCCCTCGTGCCCCAACTTTTCTGCTCTTACTCACATGTTTGGTTGGTTGTTTTTTTTTGGGGGGGTGGGGAATTTTTTACTCCTTTCTCTAAAATCATTATTTTATATTTAGGTTTGTTACTACAATGCATTTAACCCCTGACTTTTGGAACAGGCTGTCTGAGTAGTGACAGAACCACCATCCCTGAAGAATTCAAAAGGTGTGGGATGTGACATTTGGGAATATGGTTTATTGATGAGCATGGTGGTGGTGCTGAGTTAATGATTAGACTCAATAATCTTTCAGGTTTTCTCCAAATTTACTGACTCTATGATTTGCAGAACTACTCTAAGGGAATGTTTCTGGGCAGCTGGGAGGCTGTTTTGGTTTTTTTTCTTCCATCTGATATGCAGAACACAGCTATTTGTAGTTTGTCTCCCTGGGTGAGGAAAGCTGCTCTCACAGTTCAGACAGGCTGCACTGTTCCTCTGGTGTCCATGTTCTGCTAACAAATAACATGCAGTGGGGAAAGACTAAAGTTCAAGATATGATAGTGACATTAGCAGAGCTCTTTTCTCCCTAAGATTCCCCCAAACCATCTGCCATCAAGTGATAAGATTGTGTAAGTGGAAAACTGCAAGCAGCAGAGCTCCTAGTGCACTGTCTCCATGACCACAGGAGAGAAGGGAAAAAAAAAAAAAAGCCAGTACAGTTCTGCCTTGAGGTATGAGCACCAGGGGAGTGCCCTTAATGGGGTGTACCCAACATGTGAGATGTGTGTGCATAAGGGTTGCTGTAAGAAATGCCTGAATGAATGAGAACAGCTTCCTCATCAAGGCACATAGGTTTCATACCCTATGAGAATGGAGACCAGAAGCAGCTCTGTAAAATTCACACCTGTGGCCTTTAGGTCTGATATTTATGACAGACAGGCTGAGCTCTGATTGACCACCCAGTGTCTAATCACTCTGTAACTACCCAGAGCACGCCATGCAATGGCACTGACCCAGTGGGGGCAGCTTTATTGGAGGCTCCATGCCTGCCTTCACATTATTATGCTGCTGTGGCCTTTTGAGCATAACATTTAACATGAATGGACTCCACACTGAGTAGGATTTACCTATAAACTGTCATTTCTATTTATGCAAACAGTCATGACTCTTAACGAGAATTGACTCAATTGCTGGGAGAATGCTGCTTCCTCTCCAGCCAGAAATCACAGAAATCTGAGTTTCATTTTAGGAAATCCAACCGTTTTTTTAAGGTAGATTAAAAGAGATTGAATTTTGACACATGAAACCAGGTTTTCAAAAGACCTGTATATTTGGCATATCATTCCAATATACACAGTCCTTACTACAGGCATTTTTAATGTATTTCCCTGGTTGCACAAGCCTTGGAGATCCTGCCACATGGGGCTTTGATTTTCATAATACAGGTGTTTGCCCATGCAGGCACTTGCATGAAAATCAGCTCATGCAGTCTGTGACTGTGGGTCTCTTATGCCTGAATTTCACTAACATGGCAACTTAAAAGTCAGCAGAGTCCATTATTTTCCTTCTTCTGAAACTCTTAGTTTGGCTCATGCTGTGCTATGAGAAGGGAAATTTGTGCCAAGGACAAAGATCAGCATCAGCCAGAGGAACACTGAGAAAGGCAGGATTTCTGTGGCTGAGCCCTTGGGGAGAAAGGGAACACAGTGTCCCACTGAAGGGGACATAGCTGGGCTCTTGTGTTTTTTATTCTGACTGGGAAGATCCTCTCCCTTTCTCTCTCTCTGGCAAATAGCACCTCAAAGAAAATTAGGAATAAAGCATTCTGAAGTCAATTGGATTCGGAAGAGGAAGAGAACAAAGCAGATGAAACATCTTTGTGCCTTTTTGTGCCCCTGTGCCAAGACACCAGCCACATGTACCTGGCCCTCATATATGCTGTTTTGGCTACTGCCTGTTGGTTGATAGTTTTTTTGTTTTGTTCGATTTGTGCACTGCAGCCACGATTCTACAGGGCTGTAGCATCTTCCAGCTGCCTTTGTTCACTGCATTGAAAGTGCTCTGCTTACCAGACATGCAATTTTCAATTTTAAAAAGCTGTCTTTATTCCCTAAATCCTGCTATTCTAGAGGCCTCTAGCAAGATGACAACAATTCCCCACTGGTCTGTTGAGGGATGATTTTTTTTTTTCTTGTTTTATTCTTTAATAATTCTATGAATACAAGTAATGAATGAGCCACAGCTGGGTTTTGCTTGCCTTTCTCCCAGTGCTAGTTTTCTTCTAAACATGAGTTGAATCTATTCTAAGAATTATTAGGAGTGATTCCTCTCACAGGTCTGTAAGCCTTCTGAGTTTGGCAAGCCAAAAGTACAGGCTTCAGTGTCTGTGCAGCCAACTATGCTCACTTTGCATGAGATAATTCAAATCCAAAGTTCTTTGTGCAAAGCAGAAGGGCTTTTTGTTTTGCAAACTCTGGATTATGAAACCCTTTTGTTTTCACTCATGTAGGCTTATACATTCCAGGACTGATTTTTACCTGGTGTAAATAATTATCATTTCACCAAACCCAATGAAGCTGAGCTATACAGTTTTCTACAAGCTGACAGTCTAATACCTAGAATTACACAGCAAAGCCCTGAGAATCACCACAGTAATTTCTCCTGATTTTGTTTGGTTCCATGCAAACCTGAAAACTGATCTAAGCTTTAGTGGGAGGTCTGGCCTAAGTGTAAGCCCTGTGGCAAAATTGCAAGCCAGGCAGTTTGACCAGAAACTGAATTTTCATAATTTTCACACAAATGTGGCTCTGGGATAATTTGACTTGTGTATTTTTTGAGCTTATTCAGTGTGATTTTTGTGTCAGGACATGCATGAAACCAGGTGTTTAACTGCTGCTTACTCTGAGCATTCTCCACTTTTTAAGGTGTGAGGAGAAAAACGATCTCAAAACATTTCCATGCCATAATTTAAAAGCATTACTCAAGAGATGCTAAGTGCTTAATTATTCAAGGATTCTAAGTCTTCTCATTCACTTATATTCTAATATTTAATCCCATCCTTGAGCCCTCCCTTCACCCTCCCCTGGGCTTTTTGTGCTAGGGCACCATTCAGCAGGACAGGGAAATTCTACCAGGAAGTTCTGAGAATCTGCCCCTGAAAATCAGAGGAGCTGCCATGATTCTCTTCTTATATGGTTTCTGTACGATGGGAACATGGAGCTCAGAATCCCAGAACTGGTAAAGTTGGAAAAGCCCTCCCAGCCCATGGTGTCCCAGCTGTGCCCCAGCCCCACCTTGTCCCCAGCCCAGAGCTCTGAGTGCCACCTCCAGCCCTTCCTGGGACACCTCCAGGGATGGGCACTCCAAACCTCCCTGGGCAGCCCCTGCCAAGCCCTGCCCACCCTTTCCATGGGGAAATTCCTGCTGCTGTCCACCCTGAGCCTCCCCTGCCCAGCCTGAGGCCGTTCCCTCTCCTCCTGTCCCTGTTCCCTGCAGCAGATCCCAAATCCCCCCGGCTGTCCCCTCCTGTCAGGGAGTTGTGCAGAGCCACAAGGGCCCCCCTGAGCCTCCTTTTCTCCAGCCTGAGCCCCTGCCCAGCTCCCTCAGCCCCTCCTGGGGCTCCATTCCCTTCCCCAGCTCTGTTCCCTGCCCTGGGCACGCTCCAGCCCCTGCAGGGCTCTCTGGCCACAGTTCAGGGTACAGATCCAGCAGTGCCATTGCTGAGCTCCTGCCACCTGCACTTGGAGTCTACAAACCAGCTTTGCCACTGTTCTCCCAGCCCAGAGCTGTTCTGAGTTGTGGAGCACTTCTACTCCTCTTTGGCCAATGGTCAGTGTCCAGTGCAGGTTACCACAGCAGAATTTCAGTCTCTTTCTGGTCAGTGAAAGGCTTGACCCCCAAATTACCAAAACCCACAAAAGTAATTTCATTAACTTCAGTGGCCTTTGGGTCAAACTGTACAGGATGGTGCTGAAATAGACCTTTGGACAATTTTTTTCTCCTTTGGAAAATGTTAACACTTGGGAAAAACTAGCATTTTTTAACTTCTTGCTTCAGGAAAAATACCAAAAAAAATATTTCAAACTGCTGATGTATCAACTTTTTCTAATGAAAACAAAATACACTGTGTTTTGAAATGTAAATAACATGCAGGTGAAACATTTAAAAGACAAATCAACCCAATGCATTACTGAAGTAATTGAAACAATGTTTCAGTTTTCCTCTTCTAGGAGCACAATTTTACCTTTTAATCCAAATTTTGAGGAAGAATATTTTGCTCATAAACACCCATGCCTGCATGGTGACTGTTTTTTATACAGTTTTACTACCCAAGATCACCTCTCCAGACCCTTTGCCACTGTGTGATTTGCCCAGAGTGGCTTTATTTAATGTGTTAATGAAAAGAATGAGAGAAAATAGTAGAAATGACTGGTAGGCGTAATTCAAATTCCTCAATCTTTTGCATTCTGAAGAGAAATTTATCATTTTTGTTTTTATTGGGCTGGCTGTGCGTTAACATTTCTCCATCCTTCCTCACGTTTTAAATCTTTGAAGCTCGGCGCGGTTGGAGTCACTCAGTTTTACATTCCTTCAGGAGGAGTTGTCTCCAGCCTGGGAAGGGTGACAAGCCCCAGCTCTGCCACCCTCTGAGGTGTGAGCAGGGCTGCAGGACACCCCTGCTTTGGTCACTCCCTGTCCCCAGCTCCCCTGCCAGCAGCCCAACAGGATGCTGCAAAGCTTTGGAGCATTGCTCCTGAATCAAGGGCTCAGTTTTCTCTACTCCAGGCTGTGGGCTTTGTTCTGCTTGTTTGCACTTCCTCGGCTCCACTCTTGCCCTCTGGGGCTGAGTGTTTTAGATGTTCCCTGATTGTCCCACATTTCTCTGTCCACTTACCTGGGGCCAGGTACACCAATAATGTAATGAAAAAGGATTTCTTCTCTATAGGAGCTATTAAAAACTGATGTAAAGAGCTGCACAGAGGAAACCATTTGCAGTTCACAATAACAACAACTTTTATTGGTTAATAAATCCCAGGAACTATACTGCTTTGTTTTCTTGTAGCATCTGCTGGCCCCTTATTTATTAACTAGCGATCTCAAAAATATAAAGCACTTTTAATACCAGGGCCTGATCCAAAGCTTTTGGGTAATTCAGTAGGTTTTGTGTTGGCCATTAATACAGATGAGTGCTGCTGCTGAGCCTTTATGGGTGCCAAGAAAGGCAAAAGTAGCTCTTCCCTGCCTATACCATCATTTAACACCCACTAATAAATGTGACACAAAGTCAGGGGTTTGGGGTAGCTGCTTATAGGCAGATCTTCTGAATTCTGAGTTCCTAGCATTACAGTGCATTCCTCTGATGTTGTATTTAACAGCTATTTCCCTGTCTCCATATGCTTTCCATACACATCTGCAGTGCTTTTCTGTATGCTTCAGCACTGAGAAAATGGACATTAGAGATAGAAAACTGATTGGAGATCTCTTGGTAAAATTTATTTAACTAGAAAGAGAGAGAAACAAAAAGAAGAAGTCAAAATCCATCAGTATCAAAGCATTATATAAGGAGCAGTGGCTCTCAACAAATTCCTTGTTTAAAAAACCAAATTGAAGTTTTCAGATCTCCCATTTCAAAAGGCTGATGCTATCATGCAATATTTTGATGGATGTGATGAAAAATTGGTAAGGCAAGAAGCTTCAGCATTTACATTTGTAGATTTAGATTGCCACACACATGGCAAGTCTGATGCAATTTCACTGAGACCCCAGGCAGAATGGAGATATAAATCCACACTGCATTACTGCAGGAGAGCTCAGAGAATATTTTAATTAAATTAGTGTTTCAGCAATAAACTATTAAACCAATCTCAGACTTATTATTCAGGTAAAATATCACACGGCAGAAAGACTCCAGGATGTTATGACTAGTGTAGCTTATAATGATTTACTGGGCAGCAGTAAAATCATTCAGTTCTGCTGCTTGTTTGTTGGGTTTTTTTGGTTTTTTTTTTTGTTTTGTTTTTTTTTTTTTTTTTTTTTTTTTTTTCAGATTGTTGCCCATGTGGTGGCAGAGGAAGCTGGCTTTATATTAATAGGTAATATTTTTAATTCTGCCAGTATCTCATTTAACTTTTCAGGTGGTCTGTTGTCCATGCCTTTGCCTTATCCTGTTGTATGATTGATAATGTGGGTAATGAGATAAATAATCCTCGTCACACTGTGAGCTCCTCATCTTCATAAGGCGTGTTTGTCATTCCCAGAAAGGAGATAAATTCTTAATTATTTGAGGCTGACATGTACCTTTTCTGAAGAGGATGGAACATATGGAATGAGAGCAAATGATGTGGGGGGAGAGGTAGAGGAGTATCATCTTGGACTTTTTAATTCGTCCAGCTCAGACCGACTCACTGCAGGACACCAGCAGCTACTTATGGAACCCATTTGTTGTTGGTGTCCTGTATGCCCCTTTCTCCATCTGAGTGTCTATCAGGGAATAAAAAAGACATTCCTTAGCACAGGGAAGGTTTAAAGGGCAGACCGAAGTGGCTGTGCCAGATCCATGTCACCGGGAGAAAAGGGGGAGGAAGTGTAGAAAATGGGATGTCAAAAAGAACAGATGCTGCTAATGAAACATTCAGGGTGACGGGTCTGTGTCCTGGCAGAGCTTCACAGGAGCTGAGTGATCTCAAAAATGCCTTCCCTGTTTTGCACTTGTGTTTAGAAGTGTGTTATGAGGATGATGGTACTTAACTCCCGTTGACAAGCACTTTTGGCTGAAGTGTTACAGTACCACTGAATATCAGATGGATGAGGACTCTTAGCACAAGGCTCTGATTCCTCTGCCCACGGACTTCTGAGGGGCTGCAATCCTTCCTGGACACCTCACGGTTTCCTTAAAACCTCCCGAGGACCAGTTTGGGGCTGGATCTGACTGCCCTGAGGAGGCAGGGAGATGCCCAGCTCAGCATCTGTGTTGGTTTGTGATGGCTGAGAGGAGAAGCCTGTCCTTGGGACAGAGTCACCATTTATCCTCCGGCCTGTTGGGAGGTCCTGCCCTGGCTGCTGAGACCCAGAGCCTTCCTCCATCCACCGTGGGGCTTCCTCACTTCCCCACGCTGTTCTTTAGCATGGATTTGTTCTGGGGGGGGGGTTGAAAACACTGATGCTCAAATACAAACACTCAGGGGCTGCGATCACCTGATCAGCCTGACCGTGCTTTGGATGCTTTGGAACAGATGATCCAGAAGGAAAGGAGAAAAGGATTTAATTGCTACTTTGCAATTTTAATGAATAAATGCCATTTCTGTTCATCTTCTATTTACTTTCCCCGATGTGAGGCAGAGTTCTAATGCCAAGAATTAATTTCATTATGGGCAGAAAAAAAGACACTTCATTAATAGTGAACTGTTATTGCTGGCATATGTGCTGGCTGGCTCATGCCTGCGGCTCTCAGCAGAAATCCTCACAGCTTCTCAGACACAGGCTGCCATTTCCAGAGTCACTAATTCTCGTGGATGCCTCACTTCATCTAATTTTTATGTAGACACTTGAAGAAAAGTTAATTTTTGGAGCATCGAGGTTTGGAATTTTCTGTAATTCAGGTCTTCGATGATCTAGGTAAGGTACTAAAATTAAGCCCATGGCTTCTATCATTTCTAAGTCATTTTGCAGAGGAGAAGGGCTGGAGGATCAAGATACTCGAAGCATATCTGCATTAAGGACATTAAATCCATAATTCAATATAATTGAAACAATGAGATTGGAATAAAATCACAGATTCTGAATCACAAGACTGGAAGGTGGTCGTGTTCCTATCTGAAATATCTGGAATAGTAATTCTCTCATATGACAGCTAACTTTGTCTTGAAAACATGAAGTTCTGTTTGAAAGAAACAAAATAGGGAACACATTAAGGAATGTTTTATTGTTTCTTTTCCTAATGTAGAAGTATGATACAATAGTTGAAGATCAAAATTGTCTGATTGCTCATAGTAGAGCAAAATGAATTTTTTTTTTTAACGAAAAATCTCTGAAGAGTGAAAAATCATGACAGGGTAATTCATAGTAAAATCTTAATTAACACTGTGAAGTGTCTTATACAGTAAGGTCCCTATACATGTATACATGCACACATTATTGATAAGCACACATATAAGTATTTAAGCACACTCTGCCTGGGCTGCAGGCACTGAGTCTCTATAATCTCTCTGGAAATGCTCCCAGATCCATTTATACCAATTTAGCAAAACCTGTCAATAATCTGATATAAGATAAGCATTTAAATGTGAGGGTGTTTTCACAGGGATTCACACAGAAATGGATGTTTATGTGCTGCTTTTAATTAAAGCAGTGCAATGAAACAAGTGGGACGATTGCATGGCTTGGAAAATTCAGTGTATATAAATTGAAAATAGAGTATATATAAATTACCTGGTGTACAATAAAAGAGCTTTTTGCATCATAGAATCATGACTAATTTTCCTTGATATTTCTCCCATTGTATTGTCCTACTGTGTGCAAATGTTTTCCCCAACTTTTTCCCTTGCTATGGATGTGAGATGCAGTTTGGCTCCCTGGTGCTTTTCTCCCTAACAAATTTTCTCCATGATTTAACTCACCAAAAATCACAAAGCCACGAGCCTGTCTTCCCAGTTGCTCATGTACCTGTTCCTTCTTATTTTTCTGATTATTAATAATCACAGTAGTTTCAGGTTTATTACAGGAATTCACATTTTTATTTAGTGATATTTCTTTACCACTTGCCCTTTAAATATCATTTACTTCTCCGCAATGGTTTTCTTGCATAATGTCTAATTCCAGTCTTTAAATTCTAATTCATTGCCTATCTGGCTTTTTAAGAGTTTAATGTCTTTGTGCTGGTGCTCTGGCATTTGGAAACCCTTCAGATATGTCTCTGAGCTGATTGTATCAGAGTAACTCCAGGCACTCACAGCTGCTTCTCCTGATTCCTCACACTGGCCAGCACATAGTCACATGTAGGGAACCTCTAGCATCTGCCTTTTCTTACCTGAAATAATCTTGTCTCCACATCCAACTGCCCTCAGGATTCACATCTGTTCCCCCACATCTGTTTGGTTCTTCATGTAGGTGCAGAGGATATTATACTTTTCCTCCATATTAACATTTTTGTATTGTGTCTTGACCTCTAACTGGTTTAATTTTATGCTTTAAGGATCTATTTTAAGCCCTTTTAGGATAGATTCCCTTTATTTGGATGGAATAGAGGTTATAGGGACTTTATATCTTCAGGCAGAGAGGATACAAAGGTGAGCAGGACTCCTTTTCTCTTCAGGACAAGAAGAAAGCCTCAAGCTCTGCCAGGGGAGGCTCAGGGTGGACAGCAGCAGGAATTTCCCCATGGAAAGGGTGGGCAGGGCTTGGCAGGGGCTGCCCAGGGAGGTTTGGAGTGCCCATCCCTGGAGGTGTCCCAGGAAGGGCTGGAGGTGGCACTCAGAGCTCTGGGCTGGGGACAAGGTGGGGCTGGGGCACAGCTGGGACTCCATGGGCTGGGAGGGCTTTTCCAACCTCAGGGATGCTGGGATTTTGTGACTTTCAGTAAAACCACCTCAACAGATAAAAAACATGAAAAAGAGAAAGTTCAGAGGTTAGTAACTGACAAAGTACTACAGGTACCAGTAAGGCAGCTTTGGTCAATTTACAGAGGGAAGGAAGAGAATGTGCACCTTTGGTAAACAAAATGGCCCAGCTCAGCTCAATATTTTGATTTACCAGCACTGCACTTCCCTGTGCAAGAACACAGGAGCATCACTCACTCTGTTCCTACACTGTCGGGTTTCTTAGCTTCAGCATGGGGTGTTTTTCCTCTGGTCACACACACTCTGAAAATCATCAGGTGTAACAGGATGAAAGAAAAGTCTCTGTGTCTTAAGTAATGCCATTGATGTCTAAAGACAGCAAAGTCTACTCTGCTTTCATCTCGAAGCACAACAAGGAGTTTGGCACAACACAGAAATACAGCAGTCAACATAATTTAGGAGAGGATGTGAATTTCAGCCATGCTTATCAGAAATTAAGAGGGATTCACAGATAGGAGAAATATGATTCTCTAAACCCCCAGGATTTCCTCGGTTCCTGCAGAAGCCAAGACACTGAGCTGCAAACAGCACTGACCTTCTATCACGCCAAACCCCCCAGTGCTGCTCGGGCAGGGCTGGGCGTGGGGGGCATTAAAAGGCAGAGGCATTTCATTCCCAGCACTGACAAAACCCACTAGCCTTTTATACAGCATTTAATTTTAACACAGAACAGCACAAACCAGATATTCTTTCACTCCTTTCTATTGTTCCACATTAATATTTCAAGAAAAATCTATTAGTTTCTCACATAAACATCAACAGAGCAATAAACAAGTATTTCACATAGGCTGAGTAATTCCAGATCATTGAAAATGATTATACTTGACTTACTCCTCCATGTAAATCTTTCATAACAGGGTCAGATGTTCAAATAGAATAAATCCATACTGAACCCATAAAGGATTTATATTCCTTGTGGTCTATAGACTGGTTTTGCCCTGTATTTTCCTGTATGAAGTTTACTCAGAACTTGAAAAACGTACGGGCATTACTGTGCTTACAAAAGATAAGAACAAATTATTAAAAGCATCCAGATAACTTGGCTTTATTTTTTTTTTTTTTACTTAATATTCTTAAGGGGTACCTTTTGAGGCACAGTGACATCTCGAACTCAACAAGGCTTGGGAGTGCTGTCTTTGGGACCTCTTTAAGCTCAAGTGAGTCAGAAATTCTTGGCTGAATCATCTTGGTGTTAAATGCCTTTGTAAACTCCTGAAAGTGTTACTAGGGATTAGTGGGCAAAACTCTCTGCACTGCCACATTTGTGATGGAAAACAGCAGTTTCATTTCCTAATTGCATGTGTTCCTTTGCCTGCTTTTTGCTAGGAGGATTTAGTTGTCACCTGAAGGCCAGAGCATGGGGGGATGTTTTCAGAGGAAAATGGACATGCAGTGAACGAGTCAGGAAAGAGATATGAGCACTTTTATGATCCTGAGCTAGACCTGTAGCTTTGCCTTTGAAAAAGGGATAAGAAGAAGAAGAGCAGCTGTGGCCTAACAAGAAAACAAGGGGTGAGACAAGAAGAGCTGAAGGTGACAGGTGAATGCCAAGGAACTCTGAGGCCAGTGACAAATAGAAAAGTCTGCATATTTGCCTGGTGCAAGAAGGCTTCCACCGATGATAAGTTGTGTGATCACGTGCAGGGGTAGAGAAATTGTGCATTAGGGTTAGAAGAGAACAGTAAAGTGGCCCTTGCTTGGTTCATGGTGAAACATGCAGTGCCCAGTTCTCTTGTCAAGAGCTCTTGCCCCTCTTGGGCAGCACCAGCCCTGTCCCACAGAGCATTCCCATCAGCCAGCTCCAGCTGGGCACAGAGGTTTGCAGCTGTAGCACCAACAACAGAGTCTCCAACCCCTCGTGTCCATGCCTGTGCAATGTCTGGACCTCTGCATTGCTGGATTTTTTAGCTCCATCCCCTGTTTAACAAGCACAGTTGCACCAGACCCTTTGTAATCATTCTGTCACTCTTTTTCTTATCATTCTGGGCCACAGCAACTTAGCACCCTTCCTAACATGAATATTTCAATGTTTGTAGCTCTGAAAAATGCACAGACTGGAAGGGAAAAAAAAAAAGCAAACAAAACATCCCCTTCTTCCTCCCAGCTCCTTTTTACAGTTTTAGCTGTAAGAAGAATATGAATTAAATGTTAGGGACTAAAAGATTTTTTTTTCCCCCCCTTCTAAGTCACCTGTGTTGGGGACATAATAAATATGATGAATTAATTGCATGTGAGGTATGGGTTCTGATTTTTATCTACTCTCTGCATGAAACCAATCTTCTCTGAAAGGACATTTGAATTGAAGAAATAGAGGACAAATATAAATATGGATAGAGGTTAAAGCTCTCAGTGTAGGTGTGAAGTCATAAACCATTTGACCAAAAAAAATCATTATGTTGTTTCTGCTGTGAGCTTGCCGAGTTGCTACACCAGAATTTCCTGAAATATAAAGGAAAGATAAAGGAAACAGTATGTGAAACAATGAAAAACTCAGAAAAATGACATTCATGTAGTGCTAATTTTATTGCATTCTTTTGTAGTTAAGTCACTCTTCAGTGCTTTCATTTTTCCCTCCCAGATTTATGGATAAAAGGACTATTTTCAGACAAAGAAAATTGCTATGAGAGTACATGTTGTATTTCTGATTTCCACAAGATGTGTACGTGTTTTCAAGGATCACGTTGGTTTAATAGTAACAAAGCCTTAGGGGCTTAGAGAATGCACATCCTATTTATTCTGAGGTTAAACATTTTCCTATCAGGCTGCAGATAATGGTTAATATACTGCAGTAAGTGCAATCTCATTATACATTCCTGTGATTTCAATTATTAACATGCTAATATTTTCTATTAATTTTTAAATATTCGGGGTTTGAATGTAAATCATTGTATGCTTCTGAATAGATATTTTTATATTAATTATTTAACCTTTGTTACTGTACCAGTATTTTATTATATGTAGCTCAGTCTCCCTTGTTGGAAAAAAAATGGAGAAGAAAAAAAAAAGAAACAAAAAACTAAAAATCCCCAAAAATCCCACAGATAAGCGAGTCTTGAATGTAACCACCTCTGGATATAACAGGCATCCATCTGTTCATGCAAAAAGAGTTTTGTACACATATTGCTGATTTGTAAATAAGAACAAAATTTCTAATTTATATTTATTGCCAATGAACCAGGAACCGACAACAAGGTTGGATGATTTGTGTGCAATGGTGACTGAGCAAAGGACTAATGTTTAAAACCTGTTTTATTGACTAAATGACAGGGAAACAGACCAAAATGAGCAGATCTAGAGTAAGATAATGGAACGGAAGCAAAAAAATAAAATTTCTGATGTGTAGCACCCCAGTTTATGCTCTTAAAATAGAGAGTTGGGAGAGGGAAAAAGCAGCTCATGGATACTCTAGCTGTGCTAACCTTACACTTCCACAGAACATTCAGATTTGATTTTGATGTGGAACTGATTCTAAACATATTTTTGGAATACTGATTAAGGGGATTTGTACAATCTATAGTAGCCCATAGTTTTTAGTCTCTTAAATCAATGAAAAGAAAGGATACTTTGCCCAAGATAAATAGATCATAGATCACAGAATGATCATTCTATTCTATCCTACTCTGTTCTGTTCTGTTAAGAGAAATGTCTGAAGCAGATGGGCTACAGAAAGAGATATTTGGCCAAAACCAGACCCATAATTTGCTTAAGGATCAGATTAGAAATAGCCAGAACAAATTGCACATGGAATGTAAAAGACCATGGCCACTTGCAGATGTGTGTGGATCAGCAGTGCCAGGTTCCCTGCTCCATGGACACAATTGCTATCAGCTGGGATTTGGATGGTGCTGTAGCTGACATCAATCTCTTTTTGTCCTCTTTGAGGTCCTGGCCTGCCCCTTCTGCATAACTCCTGTCACTCTGCTCCTCTGACCGTGCCATTCACCTCTCCCTAAACTCCCTTTTTTGCCTTTTCTATTTACAGTTTCCTTTTGGCCTCCTTTTGTTTCCTCTGTGACTATTAACTGGGTAAGAAATAGCATTTATCCAGTTTTGCTCTGTGGATGTACTCCAGAAATCTCAGTGAAGCCAATGAAATTACTTACACGCCTGAAAAACAACAAACACCCAGCAGCTTAATGAGTTTTTAGAGTCTGTCTCTTTGCCCTTCCTTTCATTAGATGCTCCTCTCCTTTTACACAGCTTCAGGAGACATCTTTGTGGCATTACAGATGCTTGATAGTGATTACAGAAGTAGTAAGAATAAGTAATAATAATGTGGGTTTCTAGGTTGTTCACTTTATGCTCATTTAAATTAGCATTTCTGTATAATAAATCTCTTCACATGAATCTCTGAAAAGCTGTAGTGAGAATCCTTAAACAAGAAAGTTGCCTGCCACAAACCCCAGGCTATCAGAGCCATCACAGGATTTTAAGTGAATCCACTGCCAATACTCCAAATTCTACTGCTTATTGTTGATGCAAGTGATGTTTGGATAAAGCCCTGTGTCGAGCCTATTTAATTATGCCATAGATGAATTACAATTAATATGTAAATACAGACATAAAACTAGACTTATCACATGTAGCTCTATCTGTACCAGCAATCAGCCTTTACAAACACCTCCCTTTTGAAAGTCCCCCAGGCTGCTAGCTTCATATTTTATCTTCTCTTTAACCTTAGCTACCAAACAAGCACTTAATCAACAAGCAGGACAACATATTGGTGGTTTGATTTTACAAATATCCCTTCCTTCCATTGTACATTATATAAGTGTGTGTGTATAAGTTTACGGGTTTGTGTAACCAAATTATTACAGCATTAATAACAAAGACTTGGAGTAGAGGAAACCTTTTTAGTCACCTGAGAAAGAAGCACTTAACCAGAACCTGTTGAATATTCCAGGTGAAGTGGTTGTTATTTTTTCTAGACTCCCTAGCACAGCTCTGTAACTGTGTCAGAACTGCTCATCAGGCAGATTTTCAAGGAACAAATCAACAATCTCAAAATAACCCCCTCCCCAAAAGCCAGAATTTACACCGAGGAGCTGCAATCAATATAAATCTTAAACCTGTAAATCTGCCCTTCACCCCTCTGTGGGTTGCAATATTTATGTGCCATGGAGATCATGGTGGGCATGGTTAGAATCTGTGAAGAGAGCAAATGCCATCATTAATAATGGTGACAACAATTTCTGCCACTGAAAGGCAGAGTGCACCCCAAAGCTGTGCATTCCAGCCCAGCTCTGCAAGTCAAATGAGCAGCTTTCTCTGATTGCTGTTGATACTGGGGAGGCAGTAAAAGCAATGGAAATTAAGAGTCAAAGCGAGAATTTAATTAGATGTCTCCCTGAAAGCTTCCTGCACCTACAGATGCAAAACTCCTAAAAGAGTGTGCATGGGGGTAGCTGGGGCCTACAGAAGCTTTAAACATTACTTCTTTATTTAGCTATCACTGTTCTACACTCAGGTGACTTGGTTTGTTTCTGCTTGGAGCTAATTTAAATCAACCTCTCAGGCTCAGCACGATTTGGGGTTCTTTTCCCCCCATTCACAGTCTCTGGATTTGCACTCAGCGTTTGATAACAACATTCTCTCTTCAGCTAAAGATGCATATCTTGTAACACATTTAAGAATAAACGGGGCTTATCGCTCATATTTACATGAGTGAATGATGTTATCAATAAGAACAAAAATGTTAAATAATTTGAAGCACAATAACCAGAAAAGTTTGAAGATTTCGATTTTTTTTCAAATATTTTTCAACACACACATCTCTCTTTAAACATTAGGTAACCTCTTGTACTATGCATTTTTTTTTTTTGTTTAAATGACCAGTTCACTTCAGAATAATTATTAAAGAAGAAAGGAAAACAACAGTCTTGAAAAATCCATGATTCTATCTATACATTCATGCTCTAGTGCATGTCTGCATTCTCTCAGAGACTAATCCCAGACTGAAAGCTCAGTGAGTGTCCCTGAATAATCCAAATATAAAGGACTCCCAAGCAATGTTACCATGAGGCTGCTCACCCATCCCCACCAAGTCTGCTGCTGTTCTCACCTTTTGAGGAAAACCCCTGGATGCAGTGGTACTGGTTTCCCCAGCACTCCCAACCTGCATTTATTGGTTGCTTACAGTTCTCTGAGAATGACACTCGAGTCTGTATCTGGGATGCCCAGGTCCTTTCCCAGCTCTGAAGTGTGATTTCCACAAAGCCTGACTGTAATTCTGTGGGAATGGGCCAGCAAGGGCAGCTGTGCAGGGTCCTGTGCAGGCTGAGGATGCTGCTGTGCTGGTGTCACCTCTGAAAATGTCCCCTGTGAAATCCCTGCACTCCAGCAGCACCAGTGGCCCTGAGGAGGTGCAGACTGGCTGCAGCTTCCCCTTGGAAGTGTCCTGGTGTGTCCCTGCACATCCAGCAGCAGGGAAGGCACAGCTCGGTCTGTTCCAAGCCTTGGGGCACCTTGTTCCTGCAGGATACAGAGTGCAGGGCAAACGGGCATGATTGGACATCAAAGATAGAGTTTGGCCTTTTTGTTTTAACCTGGGAGAATTATTCCTATAATGATTAAATTAATTAAGCTTTTATAGCTTAAGCTCTTAAGTTATGGACTTGTTTCCAACCTGCAGCCAGATAGATCAGAGGGGTTGAAGTATTCTAGTAACTCTACAGATCCTATCAGTAATTTTCTAAATTTATTACATTTGGTAAGAATCTATTAAAACCACAGATAAAATCAGTCACATCAATGCCATTTTATACCATCACCCTCCTCTTTTTCTGCTGCATTGGAAAAATGAATCATCTTTGTGACAAAATGCAAAGTTGAATTTCTGTGCTCACTGTAAAGACATTGGCAGGTCTGACGTGTGCTGGATTTGAAATATTTATTGTGCTGCCAGAGCAATCCCAAACCCAAACAGTTTTACAGATAATTATGCCCACTAATTATATGCAAAGTACCCATTTCTCCTTCAGTGATACCATGCACACATGGTAAGAATAAGAGTTTATACTCAAACACTAAGGAGAGCCAGAGCAACAAGCTCCCCTCATCTCCTTTGCAAACTGGACAACTTCTTTTTCAGATCAAGCTGTTATAAATTAGAGTACTTCTCAGGAATCGTTGTACTTTCTATAACATATGTGAGAATGCAGAAAGCAGTCTGGAAAGAGAGAGAAACCTAGAGGGACTGGAAGAGAGCCAAAACGATAAAGAACAATGAGTGGGCTTGCTGGTCTGTTGATCTTGGATTCTCACCAAGTATCTTTTTTTTTTTTATGAGCTGATAGGTTTTGGGTTTGGGGTTTTTTGTTGTTGTGATGGTTCATTCTTCTTTCTCTGTCTCCCCTGCCTCCATCTCTTTTCCCCATCTTACAAGATGGGAAGGACAAGGACAAGAGAAAGACAGCAAGGGAGTGCAGTAATTTTAAAGGGAGGATAAACAGGAATGAAAACAGAGGTGTTTATTAGTACAGGAAATTGGTTTACAGCTTCATAAATTTAAAACAGGCATATCATATTGAACAGAATATGAAGTGTTAGACTGTGCTATTCAAGAAACTGGACAATCTGCTTTGCAATGCAAAGCACACTTATACAAGCACGGCACAGATTTAATAGAAAGTTGGGGACTGTTTAAATAAGCTGGACGTATAGAGAGAGTCATAGAATAATTGAGGCTGAAGGGAGCCTCTGGAGCCTCTGGCCTGGCCTGCTGTCCCTCAAAGCAGCATCAGCAAAGGGGGGTGCTCAGAGCCTTGTCCAGCCTCATTTAATGTCCATGGTGCTGGACAAGATGCAGCCAAAGACACTGATGTCGTTGGAAGGCTGATGTCATCTTTGAAAAGGTGTTGCAAACTAGAAAAAGCCATGCTCGTCTTTAAAAGAGGTGAGAAGGGTCTTAGGAAACGCTGCCCCTAAAGCCTCAGTTCAGTCCTGAGAAAGGCATTCTGGAAAGCATTTCCAGGCACAGGATGTGGTTGGTGTCAGTCAGCAGGGATATACCAGAGCCACACTGTGCAACCTGTGCAGGTACAGCTCTGGCCCGTGGCTCAGAGCCGTGGGTGCCTCTGAACTCAGCCTTCAACCAGGAGTCCTCCTTTAGTACCTGTCTTGGGTTGCAATACAGGATGTGACCAAAAGATGTATTCTATCATCTGAAACCAGGTGGGGCAGTGGGGAGGGGCCAAGCATTGCCTACCTGCATATAATCTGAGATTTGGAACACCAAGGCAACCTTTTTCCACTGGATTCTAGAGGGAAACCTGACTTTTCCACATCATCACTGGACCTTTGGAGGAAAACTGCACCTTCTACAGGAGCACTGCTTCAACTGAACCACATCTGTCACTGCAGGAGGATGCAGCCACCATTTAATGGGACTGCACCAACACCCTGACTGACTGACAGGGTGTCAGGTTGGATTCTGACTGTGTCAGTGTTTTTGGGTTTGTTCTCTATAATACCGTATTTCTATTTTAATTTTTCCTAGTAAAGAACTGTTATTCCTATTCCCATATCTTTGCCTGACAGCCCCTTAATTTCAAAATTATAATAATTTGGAGGGAGAGGGTTTACATTCTCCATTTCAGGATAGGCTCCTGCCTTTCTTAGCAGACACCTGCCTTTCAAACCAACTCAGTACCTCTGTATCCACAGGGAGCAGGTCTGGAGGGGCCCCAGGGGCTGCTCTGGTGCCACCTCCCTGCTCCAGCAGGGCCATCCCAGAGCACAGGGCACAGCAGTGTGTCCATGTGGCTCTGGAATATCCCCAGGGAGGAGACTGCACAGCCTCTCTGCACACTCTGCTCAGGGCTGGGCACTGCCCAGGGCAGAAGTTGTGCCTCCTGTGCAGGGGCAGCTCCTGGGCTCAGCCCCTGCCCGTGGCTCTGGTGCCATTGCTGGGCCTGGAGCAGAGCCTGGCACTGCTCTGAGCCTGCCTGCACACAGGGACACACAGGGACAGACAGACAGGGACACACAGGGACACACAGACAGGGACACACAGGGACAGACAGGGACAGACAGGGACACACAGGGACACACAGGGACACACAGGGACAGATAGACAGGGACACACAGGGACACACAGGGACACACAGGGACACACAGGGACACAGGGACAGACAGACAGGGACACACAGGGACACACAGGGACACACAGACACACAGGGACACAGGGACACACAGGGACACACAGGGACACACAGGGACACAGGGACAGACAGACAGGGACACACAGGGACACACAGGGACACACAGGGACACACAGGGACACACAGGGACAGACAGACACACAGGGACACACAGACAGGGACGCACAGGGACAGACACTGGAGGAAAGTTGTTTGCTCATTGTGGAGAAGAGATGCCTGAGTCTGCAGCTCAGTGCTGCCTTCAGCTACTTGAGGGAGAGCTGTAGAGAAGATGGATCCAGATTCTCCTCAGAATGTACGAGAAGCAACAAATGCCAGAGGCATCAGGAGGGATTGCATACAAGGAAAGCTTCCCCCCAGAGCAGATGGTTAAAGCAGAGACCAGGTTTGCAGAGAGGTTGTGGGATAACCCTCCCTGATGATACCTGAGCCTGACTGCACTAAGCCATGATCCAGCGTTCCAGCTGACCCTGCTCTGAGCTAGCCCATGGAGTTTTACTCCCCGGCATGCTGGGTGTCTCTCTTGGCATTTTGAAGACATGACAAATTATGCTTTGAAGGACTTGCCAGCTAATTTCTTCCCCTGCAGTTTTGCTGTATTATATATCTAATTTCTATGCATCCATCTTTTGAACTTCATCATTTTCATCCTTCCAAAATGTGGAAGCAATATTAAAGTGTCTCTAAAACCCGATGGATTTAACAAAAGCTATGCTGATTAATGGAGACAATTACTTCTCTATTAAAAAGTTCCAGAAATGAACTAAAATGATATTATTTCAATTCAGTTTTTTAGTTCTTTTACTTAATACAATGGCTTCTTCTATGACAGGAGCTAAAACAATGAACAAAGAAGAGAAAGACACTGCAGAGCACTTCATCAGGGAAATATGTTTCAAGTTCTCTCATTGTTTAAGTTTTATATTCAGTTTATGGCCATGAGTACCTTTGCTTTTTAAAAGATGGAGAATTACCTGTTACATCTAATGTTACTAAGTGTATATTCCTATGTTTTTGGGCTTTGTAAACAAGATGGATGATTAAATCTCCAAAGGAGATTACTTTGGGGTGTTTGCAGGCTAAGACTGGAGAAACTGCTTAGAAATGATAATGAGATGGGTTTTCTCCTCCAAAGGAAGGTTTGTTAAGCTCAGGTACTTATCTAGTGTCCTACCAGGTATTTGAGTGATTCCCTAACAGCAACATCCTGACCTTCCCTCTTGTGAAACAGGGAGCTGCTGTTGTCTCCATTGCACAAGCAGAAAACAAGGCAGAAGAAATACTAAAGACACGTGGCAAGAACAAAAAATGCTGAACAGCAACCTCCTCAATTGCAGGGGACTGTCTTGTGCTGTTTGTCTTTTCATAAGTTTTTTGCAGTGCCACAGTCTCGGCCAGAAGGGTAATCCCTATGTCTAGTGCATGAATAATGTGACTTTTAATAACATTATAAAAGTATTAGTGCCGCTTTAATCTTATTTTCACGTCAATCATAACTGGTATTTGGCATGGTAAAACACTCCCTCCAAACATGGTCATAGAAACTTAACTTTGCAGCACAGTTTAAAAAACAAACAAACAAACAGCTACTTACTATTTAATGGGCAGCTGTCAGTGCCCTGTGAGAATTAGAGCCCAGACTGGTATCAACAGGGAGCACAACGAGGTTTTAGCATGCAGGCAGGGAAGTGCCACTGTCCATGATGAAGTAAGCACCTGCTGCTTCCTCACTGCAGTCAGGTGGATAAACACAGCACCACTGGCTTTTGCAATGCAAACGTGGTCGTGTCTGCACAGCCTGTTCAGTGCAAATGTCCTCAAATTATAAAATGAAGCACAGGGAGCAAAAAATATGCACAAGTTGTTACACAGAGCGTGGAAGGGGTGTTTGCTCAGACAGACTCTGAGCACCATCTGGGAGACAAGTGTTTAGTTTTGCAACAGATTGCATAATTTCCATATAGAATCTGGAGAAAAGCTCTAAATGCTTTAATAGATAGTTGATTTAACATGCATTTAATCTTTGTTTTGTGTTGTCTTAAAGGCTATGCATATGTTTTGAATGACAGAAGTAGTCATTAACTTATTACAGTGCTCATCCCTTTGCACAATTCACTTTCTTTTCTCTGCTCCTCCATACGTGTGTCTGTGTGCATGCAATATTTCACCTTACACAGTTCCCTTCCCCAGCACATGGTAATTAATCTTAGTAAAAGCCAAGCATCTACTGCATATGCATGCCACTTGATTGATTAGATTAAAAATTTAATGTTACAGTTCATACATTAGCAATATTTCAATATAACATATACCAAGGGCTCTACTATCAATAATAGGAATACTTGAAGAACAACACAAATTAACACCTGAAGCATAAAGAATGACCTTGGAAGAATGAAATGCTTTATGTAAAACACTTTGCTTAGAGTGTATTTAAGCTGAGCACCATGTTTATGTGCTAAAACAGCTGTAGGAAGCACTGCCCCTCAGAACAGGAACATTTCTGACAAAGAATTTCTCACCTGAGGCGTTCTGGAAGTGGTACGATGTTGAAAAACTCTGCATTCATTTTTAGGCTCCTTTTTTTTTTTTTTTTTTTTTGGTAGTATCTACCTAAATACATCCTCTGCTACACACCAATAAAAATCTATACATTACAGCGGTTTTTTCAATTTTCCTCTTGCACAAGTTAATCAAAATATTGCAAGAAGTAAACTCGAGAATTCACTTGACTAGGACTAGAAGCACAAAGAAATATAATAAAATTAGTATAAAAAAGGCACGCTGCCTTGTGTGACATTGTTATGACAAAATGAAATACCAGCCTTCATTTGGATATCTGTTCCTCTGTATCCAAAAGCGAAATTACATCAAAATCCTTCTGCACTGATTGACTTGTAATGCAATACACAGCACCATCTTTGAACCTTAAGCAATGATAATGCTTCCAAACCTGCTATAAACTGGGTCAACTGTACAAAGAAATTGTAAAAAATGATGCAGTAATTCAATTTAGCACTGTGTGAAAACTGCACAATAGCAGGATTAAAGGACCTGAAAATGAAGACAAGTGGTTCATTATTAACTCTTTAAATGTTGGTCCCTCTGCTTTTTCTGGAATGTCATTTATTTCTAGCTTAGAATTGTAATTTCTTTGTCATGATACACTGGATACATTTTACATTGCCTCTCCATATAAGCACATTGAAGTTTCCCCAAAGGCTAAATAAAGTTTATGAAATAAGACAGCATTCACTATTCATTTTATCCACACAGGTAACAAAATAAATTAGAAAGAGAAAGCATTATACAATCATATAAAAGCTATGATGTGTATAAAACATAGGCAACTTTAAGAAAAAAAGTAAAAAGGAAAATAACGCAACTGTTGAAGTGGCCAAAACAAAAGTAGAATTATAATAAAGCTGCAAATGAAAAGTACTTATATGAAGAGAAGATATCTGTTAGAACCTCATCTCATGCACTCATTGAAACAACTGGCCTCTTGTGTAACACAGTAATTATATAGACATCATTTCTTTATGTGCTGAAAGAGTTGTTTTTTGGATTTTTTTTTTTTCTTTTTTTGGGGCTGCTGTGTGTTGTGTGTACTGTGGCTGTGTTTTGGAGCAGCATGTGCAGTTCCAGCAGGCAGCCCAGCCTCTATCCCAGTGTACAATAATAGCATTCCATGCTGACAAGCCCCAGAGCCCAGTGTTCAATTCAGAGGCAGCATCAAAAACGAGTAACAATTGAAGAGAAACCAGCCTGGAATCATTTAAAGAGCTGGCTAAAGTCTAGAGGTGAAAATAAATAAATAAATAAAATAAAAATCCTGCTTCAGGGGAGCAATTGTACTTTTGTGTATGAATCTATAAAAAACCTCCTCTGAATTCTTTACTTTGAGAGCTTAGACAGCTTCAATTAAATTCAGTCTGGACATCTAAAAATAAGTTGATAATAGACAGAAGTGCAGCCTTACCTCTGCTACAGAAACTTGTCTCTCTTCCAAACTGTTCCATGTTTGATAACACTAATTTTTTAACTTAATCTTATTCTGGGTTGGCAGAGGTTTGATGCAAAATTCTAGTTGGCAGTTGGAGTTTTTGCCTAAATTGCTGGGTAGTGTGGTCCAAAGGCATGCTATGGTTCTGGCCAGCTGCCATCCAGACCCAGGGATGCTGGAGCTCCATCCCCTGCCAGAGTGAAGTGCCCTGGGTGTGGTGTTGGCACAGCTGGAGGCAGCCAGGCCTGGGTGACTTCTGGAAGCAGGCTCGGGTCCCTCTTCTTCAGTGTATTCATGGCACTTCCCACAACAGGAACTGTCATTGCTTGGCCATGGTGATAAATAAATAAAAAATTGGCATGGGAGAAAAATCCCAAACTAAACCAGCAACTGGAGTGATGATCAGCACGGGTGTTACTGCTAACCAAGAAGTCTCCAGCCCAAATTTAGTGACTCATCTGCAACTTGCAATTTGTGCTTTAATGAATTTCAAGTTTCTTCTCTGCTCCCCTATCACAATTAGCAGTAGTAATTATCTGGATTACTGCTCCCTTTTGTACTCACAGTTCCATGGTCCCAGGGCACAGGAGCTGGAGGATACATCAGATATTTCTATATCATTGTGTTTTGCACATCTGGTGGTACACAGATTGTGGCCTGAACTTGTTTCAACTTATATTTAATAGAAGAATCTTTGGTCCATGAGCTCCACTGCAATATTAATGCTGGGGCTGTCATTTAGTCACCATGAGATGAAAGACAGTACTGAGCATTTAGAAAAGTATTCATACAAAGAGAGTTCACTCAGTGCCACAACGGGCGCCATGAGCAGAAAATATTTTAAATATTGTGACAGAAAGTTTGTGTTGAGAATTAAGAGAGAGAAAAGGGATACATTCATTTAACAGTATCAATTATCATTAGGCAATTTATATTTTTCCATCTGTGGTCAAAACCAGAAGTTCTTTTCAATGAGAAGTGGTCACATGGGATGACTGTAAATTTATTTTTATATCTAGGAACAAGGAAGAATGCAGAACTTAACAGCTCCTTTTTAAAAAGTCTAAATGCTTAATTAGATGACAGAAATTGACTGAAGGAATAAGTAAACCTTAAAATCAGAGCGGGAACAATTCACTCTAAGTATAATAATAATAATAATAGTCAATTATATTTGTGAGATAAATTTATAAATATTTTATGCTGCTTATTTTCTCCGTTTTTGCAGTTTTCTCAGCTTGGCTGATGACAATGATTCAACATTTATGTTTGCTTGTAGTCAATCTCATGTTTAAGCTATGGGAATTTGCAGCCAGAGGTTTTATACTCTGGCACAGTGCTCGATTTACAGAGGACAAAAATCAATGTTCCTGTTGCTTTCAGATTTTTTTGAAAGGGTTTTGTTTTTTTGTTTTTTTCTCCTGGTGTCTGTTTTTTTCTTGATGCACAACTGCACTTCTGGAACTTCCATAATTTCATAGTGACTTTATGGTAACTTTCAAGGCATATTGAGTCTTGGCTTCACACTCCCAGCGTTTAACTGAGTCTATACAAAATCAGTATGCAGGGTAATTGCATGAAACTTGGATTAGCTAAAGCTTGAGGCACGATGTCTACTAGAGCATCAGATTTCTATCATGGCCATGCAGCAGGAAAAACTTCCAGATTGCAGGTTGAGAGTGTGAAAAGGATGTTTGTGTTGAGTTGGATACTGCTGCACAGAGCAGTTCTGCACCAACAGGGCTGTGTGAGTACACGGGGATTAATTTGGAAAAGTAATCCATGGCCTGATCAGCAAAAGATTAAAATATTTGGAGTACAAGCCAACTAGGGCACAGCAAAATGAGGGATGGAAATTACAGCAACATACTCCCACTTTTCATCATTTATTCATTTACTCATCTTGACCATGGTGCTTGTGAAAGCAGAATGCAGTTTGCTTTTATGCATACCTTGCTGTATATAAATGCTTATTTCTCAGTAGGATTAATATGCATTTCAGGGATAGGATCCAATATCTGCTGAAATCAAAAGAGAAGTTTGTATTGATCTTCAGCTTATTTGAACCAGGTCCAGATCAGGGAAATAAGTGATGCGTTCTGTATTTCTGAGTGAAGGAACACGCATCAATTAATGGTGCCACAGCTGGCTCCTGGCACTGTCTGTGCAGGGTAATTGCCAGTTGCTTTGGTAGGTATGAATGAAATTAAGGCCTTTGGGGTGGAAAAGTATGTTTATGTACAAGCCTTAGATGTTTTATATGAAAATCCTTAGCTGTTTTATGTGAAAAATCCTATTTTTTGTATGGACTACAACAGGGAAGAATCCTGGGGTTAGAAAGTGCCATTTGTGTGCCAGAGCCCACAAGTCCCTGTGCGTGGGCACCACCAGTACAGCCAGCAGAACAAGCCATTATCTCCATTAATCCCTTGGCAAAGCCAGAGTTTGGGCAGAAAAGGAGAGCAGGTTTGCTTTCTTGGGGTGAAGCTGGGCTGGACACAAGCACAGTGTAGGGGAGAGATGGTAACACAGCCCTGAACATGCAGGGGGTTACAGCAGGGGGTGAATAAATGTGGACTTCTACATGTGTTTGCTAAGTTAGATAAGCAATTAGAGGAGGCAGAGATTTAAGAGCCAATAAACCCTAAATAGAAGGCAGACCTGTCTGCTGTGATGAGGTAGTCATTTAGGCCCACAACAAGTGTCACTGCAGTAATTAGAATATACTGAGAAATCTGATTGGAATTTCTGCATGATGAGAGCATTGCCAACTGCTTTTGATGCTGGCTGATAGCACCAGTAACAGGCTGGCAACACCTGTTCCCAATTCTTTACCAGCAAAAGGGGAAGATGCTTTTGAGTGGGTTTATCCTTTAGCATCTCCCCTTTCATTTCCAGCCTCTTGTAAACAAATAAACAGCAGTGATATTTTAAAGGGTTAGTTGTGCCAGACATTGCTCAAGCTCAGTTAAGAAGAGGCTCCATATATATGTACATACATATTGCATTCTTCATCTCCATATTACATTTGCTGTCAAGGTTTGGATTCACTTTGCAAGTTTTCAAAGTAATACTGTTTTATTCTGATGTTTTTCATAAGCACTGGCAAAGAGTTTTGCTGTCCTCTCTCTGGAGTTTCAGCTTGCTTGAACAAAAAAAAAAAAAAAAAAAAAAAAAAGACTATTTGTTGTAGATCAATATTCCCTTAAGATGTAAACTCAGCAGCTCTTACTTGTGAAGCAAGATTTGGCCTGGCCAGGACTCAGATGTTGGATCTCGAGGGCTGCAGAAATTGTGATGAAGAATCAATAACCAGAACAATCTCTCATAGCCCTGTGCAGCCTCTCACCACCTGCTTTTGTCTTGCTGTAACTGGAGGTAGTTTTCTACAAATGGCATGCAAAATGGAGGAATTCAGGAAGTTTCAGTGCTGGACAGGATTGTAAGTTTTCTCCCAGGGGTGGGGTTTTGCTGTCAGCACTGATATTCCTGAAATTGCTGATGGAGGAAGCACTCACAGACTCACCCCTCTCAGCTGGGATGTGCTGTTCCCTTTTGCTGTTTCACCCTAGGTATGCCTGAGCTATAGGCTGGATAACGTGAACAATTTTGTACAGCATTTCAGGGTGAAATGAGCTGTTTCAAGCCCTGCAAATGTGTGCACAATATTTTGCTCTCCTGAAGACTGTACCTGTTCCTGAAGTGAGCAAGCTGAGCTTTCTTATGTCTCTTGAATATCCTTACAAGAAAATGAGTCCGGATTATGCTGCTGGACATGCACAGCCAGCTTTCTGTCCCCCAAGGCACGAGGGACTCTAAATATATGCATAGATATGTGTTTAGAGATGTGGCTATTTTTGTACCATCTCAAATGGAAATGTCCTCAGCTGTTCAGCCAGGTTGGAGAGCCAGGGCAAGCTGCAATCTGCAACCAAATGCTGGGGGTGAGTATTTATAATGCAAGCAGGAATCCTGTTGTGTTTATTAATGATCTGAGATACAGAAAGTCTGCAAATGGCTGGATACTCATAAAACAGAGGAAAAGTTCAGATGCTGCATGCTGGGATGTTACAGCTCTGTTCCTGTGAGGACCTTCTGCCTCAGTGTTGTGAATGACCTTCTCATTTATGGAATCCCTCTCTGTTCTTCTCTCCAAGCTATTGTTCTTCTGTGTTAATTAAAACCCAGACAATTAAGTATACAAAAGTGCACTCAAGCTGCTGTGCACACCCAGCTGAAAACAGAGCCAAATGGCCAGAAACAAGTTAATGGACACATGAGCTTTGTCACTGGAATAGAATGACTGGGTATGAAACTCAGGAGTGGGAAGGAAAGTGACATTTAAGTTATGCTGCTGGTCCTCCTACAGGCTTCTGACAGGGTATTTTCAGAAAAGAAACTAAATGCACTTAACTGCAATGCTTGAAAATAGTGATGTGTTTGAGTCTTAAATGCAAAGTGAAACCTGTGTGTCTCCACGATTCCACCGTGATTGTGCCATGGAAAGCCAACACTACAACTCCTCAGATCTTCAGAAACTAACTTACATCCTGGAATGCTGGCCTTGTGCCATTTCTGTTGAGCCCACACAAAAGAATTAGTCATGAGGAGAGCAGAGCTGCTGGCAAAAAAGGGGTAAAAAACCCCAAAACTAAAACAAGCATGAGCAGCTAACTTCATTGTTGTGGGTAAAAGACAACAATGAATCACAGGCAAGAGCAGAACTACCAGGGGGAAAAAACAACCTGAAATAAAGATGATTCAAGTATAATGTCAGGGTCTCTCAAGGAAGTGATCCACAGATGGACAGAGAAGTGGAGAAGAAATGGCTTCAGACAGGTAAAGACTAATTTTTGATATTGGAAAGAAAGCTTTTTCCTTGTCTCAGGCCCCAGTTTTAAAAGGGTATTTATCCATGGGGTTAACTTTATCTGCTCCACTAACTGCACTCCAGTGAGAGATAAGGAGATAATTAAAATTACCACCATGCTTAATCAACATGCCAGCACAGGGATACTCTCTTGAATTGGGGCACACTTAAATTAAGCTTAGCCTCTTCCAAATATATGCAAGAAGTAGACATCTGGCAAAATCTAGCTTCAAATGCACAGAGCTGCATTATGACACTCTCCAAGGACAAAGGAAATGGAAAGTGAAAGGATTTGGGAGAGCAAGAGTTCTGCCAACTCCTTTAGTCTTCATCTTGCAATGCAGCCTATCAATCCCAGAAAAAAAATACTAGTGATTTCACTAATTTGTTGGTAAACCAGTTAACGTGGTGATTTCACTTGTTTGCCCATATATGCATAAATGCATGTGAAAATGCATGCATGTATGCTA
This sequence comes from Acridotheres tristis, assembly GCA_037013685.1. Lineage (NCBI taxonomy): Eukaryota > Metazoa > Chordata > Aves > Passeriformes > Sturnidae > Acridotheres > Acridotheres tristis. Next base: position 3,729,870 of record CM072898.1, read on the forward strand.
ATGCAGGTTATTTTACAATATTTCCATAAGCATCTCTAATCGTTGTGTTTCACAACAATTTATAACTGCAATTAAAAGGTCTGAAAATGGTATTTAAAAAAGCAGACTAATTGAGCTGATCAGAGACAAGATCAAGGCCCTTCTGGCCTTGAAATCTATAGCTCCGTGAAAGGGAGTCTGTGAATATTTGCTGAATCTAAGGATATTAATAATCAGCTGTTACAATTCTTTCCATCTACAAGGACATCAGGGACTTAATTTTCACAATATGCTCAGAAGGTAAATAGCAGAATCTCTATTCATTTTGCTGAATCAGAAAGTTGGGAAGACCTGCTGAAGCCCCAGCTTGAACTAGTCATAGCCAGAGTTTATGTTGCAAATTCCTGAACCCCCACTAAAGACAAAAAAAAAATAATTTGGGTTGGGGCTGGTAAACTTGTGTGACCACCAGTGATCCTCTCACTCTCTGAGAAACCAGAAAAAAACCCCAAACAAGAACCTATTGAGCACTTTTTTTTTAAAAAAAAATATGTTTCTCTTTACCTTGAACAGGCATCAGCCCATTGCTTTCACTTAACTATGTAAAGAAAGAGAATAATTCTCTTTTTCTTCTGCCTAGACTGTTGGAGTAGTAAGGTCATTCACTGTTTTCTGCTTTTCTGTGTTCTCCATGTAATTTACTGTTCCATGCACGTGGGGAAGGTTGTAGAAGTACTGTCAGAGGTTGAAGAAATGACTTGTTAATTGATTCCATAGTGAGATATCACTTGAATGCTTTGGAATTGCACTGTCTCCTGAATTCCCAAGTTTCCCAAGTTTCCTTGCTCTAGCCCGAGCAGTAAAGCATATTTACAGAGCTCTACGTTCAGGAGACCATCCTCCTTTTCCAACAAGTCCTTCTTCTTCTTGCTGGGATCTTGTTGACCTTGTCACTCTTCATCCTGGCAAGTGTCACTGGCAAATGGAACACTGAAACCACCCATGTTTCTGTAAGGGGCGGCAGCAGCTCAACCCCTGAAACTCCTGCTCGGGCAGAATTTGCAAGTGGTGCCAGTTCTTACCCCAATTCTCACCAGGCTTGACCTGGAAGAGGTTGTAGGCTTGAAGCCATGAAGTTCAGTATTGGAAAGGTAGCTCCAGGGAGGAGGTGGGGAGAGGGGGGGAGCAAAAATCAAATTGTCTGAAATTCTATTCTTTGAGACTTGAGCACATTTTGCTGAAAAGTTTAAGAAGTGATTAGCATGTTATCAAAACTGTTCATGCTGGACTACTTCCCCACAGAAAAAAAGTGAATGCTTTCATTAATAGTAATCCCAGACAACCATTCTGACATGCCGATTTTTATTTTCATCCATCAAAGAACTGAGCTTGTGAGGGAAAGAACATTCTAATATCCCCACCATCTTCCCTTTCAAACTGAACAGAGCACATCTCCTCATTTTTCTGTTGTGTTGAGCCACTCTTTTACAACAGTGGGTTGTGAAACCAGAACTCCCACTGACACAGGATCAGAGACAGGCTTAAGATTTTAGAGGTGGTTCTGAAGTCCTGAGAAGCCCTTCAAAAGCTGTGTGCTTTTAGCTGGGCTGAATCACTACTGTCTTCAGATCTAATCTTTCCAGCAATTGATTTTCCCTTTATCCTCTGTGACCAAACTTCTCCCATGGGAGGAATTATGGTTCCAGCTTTCCTAAAATTCTGTAATTCTTATTCCCAGAGTGGCACAAAAATGGGTCACACTTTGAATCCTGTTTACACTAGCTCTGCAAACTTGTTCATTGCTTTTCTCATGCAGATGGTTGCATGGAAGAAAACATATTTGTTAGATGTAAATTTTAGCTGCTTGGGGTCTCTATCTCTGTGTAATATCCAGCCTAATGTCAGAAAAGGACAACATTTATGTTTTCATTTAAATATAAAGTAAGCAGATGGGACTTCTCTCATCCATAGAGTAGTAAATTAAACCAAAAGTAACAATTTTTTTAATGTTGTGCTCTGCTGGGATGAGGGCTTGGCATTATGACATCTGCTCTAGTTTGAGGATTCCAGGAGCTGCTGTACAGCATTTTCTGTAACACTGAGATGAATTCTGCTAATATCGTTTTTGCATAATCCTATGAACATGCACACAGAAAGTCTGTGCTGCTCACCCTCCCCTCAGAATACAGCCCAGTTCAGACTTCACTGCTTTCACAGCATATGTCAATAATGATCACCATGGCTGAAACACTCTCACTCAAAATCCAATTCAGATTATCTGAACAGAGAGACAATGAGAGAGAGAACAGGTACCAGTCTGCCAAGCTGTAGCTTCGTATCCCAAGGAAACAGCTTTTCCTCAGTAAAATTTAGAATTCAAATTTTCTGTGAATCTGCCAAATATTACAGCAAGTTATTGAGATTCCACTGAATATTCACAGAATCCCTGAGGCTGGAAAAGCCCTCCCAGCCCATGGAGTCCCAGCTGTGCCCCATCCCCACCTTGTCCCCAGCCCAGAGCTCTGAGTGCCACCTCCAGCCCTTCCTGGGACACCTCCAGGGTTGGGCACTCCAAACCTCCCTGGGCAGCCCCTGCCAAGCCCTGCCCACCCTTTCCATGGGGAAATTCCTGCTGCTGTCCACCCTGAGCCTCCCCTGCCCAGCCTGAGGCCGTTCCCTCTCCTCCTGTCCCTGTTCCCTGCAGCAGATCCCAAATCCCCCCGGCTGTCCCCTCCTGTCAGGGAGTTGTGCAGAGCCACAAGGGCCCCCCTGAGCCTCCTTTTCTCCAGCCTGAGCCCCTGCCCAGCTCCCTCAGCTGCCCAAATATTAACTTTTGTCCTTTAATTATATAAACTGTTAAAACTTTTCATAGTTAACCAGACACACTTGGAGAGTTCAACACCACATGCCACAGATGTGGCTTAAAACTGAAATGCTTCTCCCATCTCTCTAATCCAGATTGCACTGAGGGTGCTTAGGAAGCAGATATTCTCTTGGATCTTTCAGGAAAACACTTTTGGCAAATCCAGACAAAATACAAGTTACTCTTATAGATTTTTTTTTTTTTTTTTTTTTAATTGACACTGCCAACCTGACAGAAAGTGCCTTTTCCAGTAAGGTTGTGTTAGACCTTCACAAACAGTTCCCTTTTACTTTTCTCTGAGGAGAATGAACAGTGAGTGACACTAAGGGACATGAGAAAACAGCAATTGTGTATTTATTTCAAGGCTGTGCAATTACTTTTGTTGATATTTTTGTTCTATTACAATAATGATGCAATCTCTCATACAAATATAATAAATACTTAATATTGTGAATGATGATATTTTAGGGAATCACACTGAGAGAAGGAAAAATCTTATTTGGTCTCAAGTGTTCATATAAATTTGCTGTGCAAAAGGAAATATGATGAATAAATATGTTACATAGACTTCTGTGGGTAATTTCATAGACACAGAGACTCTGAGACTGGGGCTCCATGCAGGTGCAGAGCAACATTAAAATTTATGCAGTTGTAGAATTTAATCCTTTATGGAAAACGAACTTTCCTCCTAAATCAGCCAGAATGTCTGAGCTTCTATGAGCTGCTATAGCATGTACAGAGGTCTCTGAGCTGCCTCCATCTCAGACACCTGCCCATATTCCCCACTAGCATTGGTCAACATTAACATTTTTTTTAATCAAGAATTTTGAGCAAGGAGAGCTGAAGAATTTTTTCCTTTTTTTTTTTTTTTTTTTTCCATTGAAGCTTTTGTTGTGGAAATAAACAACTGGAGTGCAAGAGCATGGAGAGAGAGCCATTTAATAACACTCATTAGGAAACCTCATTGGGAGGCATCAGGAATATCTTAAATGGCACCTCCTTCTGTGGGTTTAAGCTAGAGAGAAATGCTAATCTTCATTGATGGTTTCTTTTGAAAAAATAAGGAACATTTCCTTCTTTGAAACAGATGGCTGAAATGGAGATGTTTCCTCATCTACCCTCATTTACCTCAGCAGCTAAACTGCTCACTGAAGAGGTAGGGTACTTCAGATCACAGCTTCTTCTATCCAGGGAACTGAAATTCAAATTGAAACGCTTGTCAGTCTTTCTGGAGAGTGCTTCATCAGCACCGTGTGCTGCACCCTGCTCATCTCTGTAAGCACAGCGAGGAGTGTTCTCCTTTGCTGTTTAAGGGAAGCTCTTTATTTTGCATGATCTACTACTTTGGAAGCAGATGCACATCTTTGCATTCTAATCCTAGAGTTTAGAAGGAGGAAAAAAATATAGGTTCAGATTCCTTAAAAGATGGGAAGTCATTCCAAAGAGAGCTCCTGCTCTCGGCTGTGTTCTGCAAACTGGATATAAGGAGTTACCACTGATTATCACTCCTGCATTTTTCTAATCCCACATTTTAAAGTTCTCATGAAATTTTAAAGTTCTCATGAAATAAAAAATGAGCATTTTGTGCTGGAAAAGTTTTGTTCTTTAGTAATAATGGAGAAAATAGCATCTGGTCTTTGCAAGTAGCAGTCCCACGTGGACGCTGGAAATACATTTGATTGTCTTTAGGGCAAGAACTAATTCAGAGAAAGGCTCTTTATTTGCCACCTGTGAGCCTTGACCTTGACCTAGAAAGTCTCTCCTCACTGTTGCATGAGGGGCAATTAAACTTCTGTGAAGCAAAACCTCCCTGTCATAGCAAAGTATGTCAAGTGTATCAGAGCTCAAACCTCCAACCTCATTTTATTCCCTTTAAATGTGCCAGGCTGCCTCACATTAATTTGAATAAACTGAGAACAACAGCATGTAATAGGTTTGGAAAACTTGAAAGTTTCTTTAAGGGTAGCTAGGATTTATTTCTACTGAGGGGAAAGCAGATTTCCAAAATAAGTAAGACACAGATTTCCATCACGAAGAGTGGGGATCAGACACAGTACTGGGACCAGGGTTAATTAGTATAGTATCTTCATTAAAGACTTAAATGAAGGGATGGAGTTGCACCCTCAGCAGGTTTGCAGGTGACACAGAGCTGAGGGGCAGGGACACTCCTGAGGGACCTGCACAAGCTCCAGAAGGGGCCCCTGGGAATCTCCTGAGGTTTAGCAAGGCTGGGACTGCACCTGGGTCAGAACAGGGACCCCTCCGTGCCCTGGGATCCCCCTCCGTGCCCCTGGGATCCCCCCATTCCCCTGGGATCCCCCCATTCCCCTGGGATCCCCCCGTGCTGGGGCTGAGCAGCTGGAGCAGCCCTGGGAGAGGCCCCGGGAGCTGCCCTGGGGCAGAGCTGGGACCCCAAACCCCCTGCCCTGGGCTGAGCCAGCGTGGGCAGCAGGGCAGGGGGGATTCTGCCCCTCTGCCCCCCAGGTGAGACCCTGAGCACCTGCAGAGCTGCCCCAGCCCTGGGCCAGCACAGCAAGGAGCTGGAGCTGCTGAGAGAGCCCAGAGGAGGCTCCAGGATGAGCAGAGCATGGAGCAGCTCTGCTGGGAGGAAAGGCTGGCACAGCTGGCATTGTTCACCTGCAGAGGAGAAGCTTTGGGCTGAGCTCAGGGTGGCCTTGCAGGGCCTGAAGGAGCTGCAGGAAAGATGGAGAGAGACAATTGGCAAGGGCTGGAGGGACAGCACACAGGGAATGGCTGCCAGTGCCACAGGGCAGGGCTGGATGGGATCTTGGGCAGGAATTGTTCCCTGGCAGGGTGGGCAGGGCTGGCACAGGGTGCCCAGAGCAGCTGTGGCTGCCCCTGGATCCCTGGCAGTGCCCAAGGCCAGGCTGGACATTGGGACAGGGGGAGGGGTCCCTGCCATGGCTGGGGTGGGGCTGGGTGAGCTTTATGGTTCCTTCCAACACAAACCACCACATGACTTTAGGATTTTTTTATTAAACTACATTGGTCTAAGAGGTTCTGTGGCTGAGATCTAATACAACTTAGGGAAAATTTCAAAGCTCATTTTACACAAGGAGGAGCAGGCTGGAGCACACACATGATCTGTTCTATTATGGCAGCTCAGCTGATGGGAATAACTTATAAAGCTCCATTACCTGGTGGTTAAAGCACAGATCTCTGCTGTCCTTTTACAGACCCACAGAAGGTGGGGAGTGCGCCCATCCAGAGCACTGATTTCTTACATAAAGCTAAGGTGGATCCACAGACCCCCAGATTCATGTTGTGTATGAAGGAGCAAACGTGAGATCTCTGATATTTTGGGTTTTGTCGGCAGTATCTGACCACCACAAAGGTTTGCAAGCCTCCAGGAAATGCAGGTAACCATTGTCTTGCTGACGTCTGTGATTAAATTTCCTTTATTTTCTGTTATACTCAAATGAAATGCATTCAGAGCCCCCTTTTCATCAATCCTTAAAGATGTGAACATTTACAAGGGGAAAGAGAATTCTTGCTGCATGTAACTCAGCCTACAGTTTCTCCTGGTCAAATCAATCCTTCTGGAATGCTGGGCGCCAAAGTTTGCAGTTTTGCCTTGATCCCACTCACCCTTTCCCAGGAGAGCTTTTCTGAAAAGCTGCTGTGGAGGGAACAGAGCAGGAGCAACCTTTGCTGCCTGAGCAAAACTCAGAATGACACAAAGCATCCAGCTCAGCCTCCTTCAGGGTTTTTAAGACACAGAACTCATTTTTCTGGATGAAAAGCAGACAGTGACACTGCCAGCAGCAACTGTGTCAGCTCGGGCTCTCCCTGCAGGAGGCACCCACAGGCTGGAGAGGGGAGGCACAAATGGCTGTGCTCCTTTGGAGCCACTTTTAACTACATTAAATGAGATGTGAGGCACGTGAAAGTTACCAGTGACTGTCCAAATCACAGCATGATTGTGTGACACTGATGTGTGACACACCAAATGACACTGATCAGCAGTGAAAAGTGTAGAACCATTAGGATCTGCTGAAAGTGGGGAGCTCAGCTTGCATCCAGAGCATCAATACCTCCAAGTGGATGGATAATGAATGGCTTGGTCTCTGGTATCTTAATCACAAAAACATTCCAGAGAAAAAAATTGAAACACAGTTCAGGTAAGTAGGAAAAAAAAAAGAGTGTTTTGAGCAGAAAAACCTTTACCCTCCTCCCAGACAAACCTTAATTGAATCATATCTAACACAGTTAAGATATTTTATATCCAATTTTATATTCATCCCCATGAAAACAGTTTTTCTATTGTGTTTACTTTTATAGGAAAAATTATACTTAGCAATTTTAGGAATTCAAATATCAGAATAAGGTAGAAATACGTTTAAAAAAGAAAACAAGGAAGGAATTTTGAAGAGAAACACAATATAAAATATATTATTTCAAAGTAGACTATATTAATACTTCATACTGCTTAGCACTAAAATGATCATTACAGGCTAGAACTTACATCATACTATATCCATTGATAAATCAGAAATTAATGAAAGACAAAATATTAAACAAACAGTCTTTTATTTATTTATTTATTTATTGTATTTGGAACATGACGGCCTTGCAGTCATTAAGATCAAGTAAAATAAAATTCATCACATTTTTTCAACATAATTTAGCTATATATTTGATGCTTCTCAAGCCATTAAAATAATAGTGATGAAATGAATTTATCATTTTTCCAGCACTTATTGTTGGAATGTCTCTATGAACAATGCTGCTTTTATTAACTTGGGACCAATTAATAAAGCAGTGCCTGTCACGATCTGTAGATCATCAACACACTGATTAGGAAGGCTGGAGTGACTTTGGTTCTCTCTATAAATAAGTGATAATTTTCACTGCCTGCTGGAGAAACAAAAATCTGTCTACAAACACTACCTGCAATTTAAAGGGAAGGAAAAGGTGTCACTTGCTAACTATTGCTAGGGGGAAGTTATTTTTTTCTTTATTTTCAACATTATTACTTTTTGGCCACCTACTCATAAAAGCAGCAGATACTTCATGGTGTGTGGTTCATACTTTTTAGTCTATCCCTACATATTATTAAAGTTATTATAGAATAACTTTTTTTGAGTGTGACGTGTCCATTGTGACTCCGTTGGAAATGCTGCATCTCTAGTCACCTTTGCTTAAAAAGATGCTAAAAAACCACTGGATATCCAAGCGAAAGGAGGGGGAAAGGTGCCCGCTGGGCACTGTGGAGGGCAGGCTTTGCTGGGCTCGGTGTGCAGCGTGCGATGGAAGCGGGACAGGGAACAGCAGCACAGGCAGCTGAGAGCTGCTCTTTCCTCAGGGCTGCCCCACTCACGCCTCCTGTTTGGCTTTCAACTCACACGAATCCAGTCTCTTCGGTCGCTTTAAGGGATGTTTTTCCCTTAAAGCAGCTTCCTGACCGCCCTGCCATCCCCCAGTGAGAGCCTTGGATGTTCTGGCACAGCTCCGCACGGGGTGAGTGTCGCTTGCCGAGTGCCAGAAGGGAGATGCAGGTAGCTGGGGATGGCCCGTGATGGAGGTCACAAATAACACTTAAATGGCTTTGTTCCCGCGACCTGCTTCATTTCCTGGGCGCACCGGGGTTAAAAATCCCGTTCTGCCCGCTGCACGGTGTGTTTGCCATCGGGGCAGGCTCGTGTGTCGGGACAGACACGGGCAGGGGCGCAGTGAGCCGTGCCAGGGCTGCCTGCCCTGAGCCTGCCCTGCTGAGCTCACCTGCGCCAGGTGCTGCAGCATCCCTGCATCCCTGCTACTCCGGGTCCTGCATGGGAAACCCTGCTAATTGGGAAAACCCACTCTAGTGTACAGGCACCAACTGGCACATACAACTTGCACAATGAGAGACATCCGTAATTTTCGAATGTAACTAACAATTTGTGACAATAAAGCAGAAACAGGAGCCAAGATGCTGGCACTTCTCCTTGTCACCTCTTTCATGCACAGTAACTAGAATTTGCATTTGTTTCCTTTCCAAAGGCAGTTACTTATTTATAAAGTAGGCATTTAATGCTTGCAGTTTCTTTGGCACGCTTTTATTTTTAGGCAAAGTCTCTAAAGAGTTTAATGTTGTTTCTCTTAAGGAAAGTTCTCAAAGAGTACTTAATTAATGCTGCATCAAACCAGAGAAATGGCATCACCCACTCACACAACAGAGACCACAACTGTCTCAAAAAGGATAAATAACAATTGTGAGACAGGAAAGTGAAGATGATGGGAGTGAACAAAATTATGGGCGACACAGACACAGCAAATCAAAAATTCTTGAATTCTTGTTTAAACTTCCTGATGGTGACAAGGGCAATGCGTTTCAAACCCACAGAAGCCAAGAGTTTATCCCTGTCCATTGTCATTCATGATGCAGTGTCTTGGTCAAACAGCTGCATCTCTGTCTCCCTTGTCCAGTGCATATTCCTGGCTTGTAGGGCTCCTTCGAGGCTTCGAGGGGAATTTTTTTTTTTTTTTTTCATTTTTAGAGCAAGCCCTGGGTTACAGTATGCAGGATATCAATCATTTTTTCCCTGGAGGTTCAACTCCCCCAAAAAATTCTATGCATGGAGGAAGGTCAGCGCCAGAATAACATTTTTAGAAGAAAAGTATTCTTTGCTTGGCATTTGACTATGGGCATAAATCTTTAAAGAGAAAACAAGAAAACAAAAAAAGGACAGAAACTTGGAGGGGGGGCGGTTTGAAATGCTGGCTTAAGCAGGGAGGGAGTAGCTGGATGGAGCAAGGGCAGCTTTTTCAGATACCCTATTCTCATTATCCTGGTTCCCGGCGGCAGGAGAGCCCTGAGCCGGGGGTGCCAATGAGCCCCGAGGGCTCTGCCGGCTCCAGACACTCCCTGTGGCTGCTCCTGTGCCCGCAGCTCCGAGCCCGTGTATAAACACATGGCTGGAATCGCTCCTGGGCTGCTCTCAGTGCTCCACTGGGCACCAGAGCCTCGCCCTCCCTCTTGTTAAAAACCTCCTGCTTCAACTCTTGCTTTCTGTTGTTGTTTGTGGATTTTTTGGGTGATTTTTTTTCTTCTTTTTAGGGGCGAGTCCTTAATTATTTCTTGTCAGAACAAGTTTGGTAGGCTGTCTAGAAAAGGAGGTTGGAGTCATTAAATCCAACATTTCTGACGTGGCTTCTTAGCAGCTCCTAAGTGTCACTTGATGGATGGCTGTCTGGAAGCATCTCCTCATTCCTGCTGATATTCCCCACCAAATCCGAGCCATACAAAGTGTCTCAGAATCCCTGCAATCACCTATCAGCATTAAATTATTCCGTGGCACTCCGGATCTCGTTCAGTCATTTCCAGTACACCAACTCCATATGGCATTTGGAAAGGATTAGGCATCATATGGATAATGTGCACATTTGCAGTTTTGTTAGAAATGAGAGGAAGGGAAAGAGACCCCGAAGCCAAGATTCATTGTCAGGGGTTGAATGCAATTTCTCCTCTCTGTGGATTATTGGGGACTAGGTGACTTCTTTAAGGTCCTTTCAGGTTTAGGGTTTTGTCCATGCCCTCCATGTCCCATCCATTCCCATCATCTCCACCCTGATTTAAGTAAAAAAAATGGGTTTTTGAAATGTCTGTGAAGCATCTGTTAGTGCTCACTGCCAAAGGAAGCTGAACTACATGTCCAACCAGCTTAGACAACTCCTATGTTTTTTTGGCCATTTTCATTAAAAAAAAGAAATGTAGAACTCATTTGGAAATTTCCTGTAAACCAAGAAAAAGTTTAATTTTCAAAACCCAACTTGAATTTTATGAAGATAATTCATATCGAATTTTATATAGGCAGAGGCTTCTCTATTTCATTCAGCTTCTGGAGAAAAATAATTATGCTCTTTACAATTTGAAGTGCATTTGTATTCCTTCCAAATAGACCTATTACAACAAATGAAATACTTACTATACATCTTTTTCCTGCTGCTTTTCAACTTAAATTTAATTTTCACATAGATTTATTTAAAACAATTCTCAACATGACTCAGCCAAATGATGAATTTATTGAGGGTTCAGTAAATGTGCAATCCAGTTGAAGTTAAAAATGGCTACTTTGTAATTCTGTGCCTAAATGAAATTACCCATTGTAGCTAGCTATGGTGCATCCATTTGAAGTCTATTTCTTGAGGCACATATTCAATCTTTAACAGAAAGAAAGCTTTGTGAAAATATGTTGTTAACAGAAAAATGTATATATACATGTATAACATTAATATTAAGCAAATGTTTTAGTTTATTTTTTTCTGTTCTCTGAGCCAGCTTGAGCAGTTATTGGTGTACACAGTTTGTGTGTGCTGAGAATACACTGCACATACAGATGATGACTCATTTTTATGGCTCATAATACATGACTGTCTCTGTCCAAATGCAAATAGTTTAAACTTAAGAAGGAAAGTTTAATCAAATTAATTGTAGAGCATAAAAATATTTGTAATGAGATCTCAGTGCAGAAGAGGTTTGTGATTTGTATTGATGATAGAACAGACTGTGTGAGGACTGTGCCTCAGGCAAGGTGTGATTCTGTTTTCTGTTCCATTGTTGGCAGAAAATCTGCAGTTATATCAGAGGAAAGTCTGAAATCAGCCTGTCTCTCATCAGGAATGCTTGGGTTCAGCATGAGATGTTTCCAAATTCTGCAGTTTTAAGAGTGGGACCCAAAAATTTGTGAGAAGTTGCATCACTGGGGTTTCAGGTGGCTGCCCAGAATGGAGGTGCATTCAACTCTCTTCTTATTTAAGGGTTTTCATCAAGCTACCCACACAAAGGTGGGTCATGATAAAGGTCATTTCTCCAAATATATAAACATTGAGGTGCTTGACTCTCTGTATCACCACAGCTGTGTAGCATCTACAGGCTTGGTGTGTAACTCAAAATCCACTCCATTTTGTGGATGAACTTCCTTCCTCACCATTCTGGACGAGACCTGTGTTTCCTACTTGAGATGCACCTTATGCTGTTTGTTCAGTAATGTCCTGACTCATATAGAGTTCCATAACTGCCTTTGCAAGAAGTCATAGAAATGCAGGAAGACACAATTCCACATCCTCAGCCATTCCCAGGCTCCCAAAGTCTGGCTGCATTCTGTAATTTCCATTGCAGCCCTTCCAGCATGCAAATGAGACTCCAGCCACATCAATTACTGAGATAGATCTACTTTATTCTTTCTCTAAACAAGACCAAGAAAAGCACAAACTGTTTCATCCTCCTTCCCCAGCATTCCCACTGCTGATGGTCAGTGATTGACAGGTGTGTGCTGAGGAGATGAGCTTGCCATGGAATTCTGACAGGGTAAGGAGGGAACATCCAGCTCCTGGGAGGGAGCTGCCTCTGGGTATGTCTTGAACCCCAGTACCCCCAGGGAAAGGCAGCAGAGCTTATCCAGCTGCCTCCAAGGGCTTCCTTGTGTTTTGGGCAGATGTTGAACCCTGTCTGTGGTCACAGCCTGCTGGACTCAGTGTAAGATCACACCCTGCTCTACCCTAGAAGAGTTTCTTCACGACTGCAGTGTTACTTCTTGATACTGGATTAATGGAGTGCAGCAAATACTCAGATATTGATTATGAGGACTCATTTTTCATTGTAGATGTCTCCTGCCTACAAAGAAAGCTGTACAGCCAAGTCTGGAATTTAAAACAGTACTGCATTCAAAACACCAGAATTCACAACTCTCTTGCTTCCCGTTGCTTTACTTACTTTAAATTACAGAGGATGTAACAAGGAAAAGCTAAAAGGTTTTGATTTCTTTTTAAGCCATGGATTTTAACCAGATCCTGGTTTAAAATCCTTTAACCTGACTATCAGAACCTTCCAACCAATATATTTTATTTCCATGATGGCCCAACAAAAAAGTAGCTTTGTGTCACACAACCAGCATTTCCTGACAATCCTACAGAAACATATGGAGCTCCTCATAGTTTGACTTCTGCTGTTCTCAGATTTGGGTAGATTCCCCACATGGCAGCACAAGGGGTCGCTTTCTTTGGAGAATTTTATGCTCATGAAGTACAGTTCCAAAATAGTTCTGGAGCTTGGACTGCTATGAAAACCTCCAGAGTTCCTGGATTCTTCACAAGGCTCATTAAATCTCTGAAGTTGATCGCACAGTCTGTTTCGGCTTCTGTATTTAGGGACATGGAAGGTAAAGAAGGCATTTGGGTTTTGTTATTTTGAAATCAGCCAGTGAAAAGAGCCTGCCATAAACAAAGCTTATGAATAAATTAATGCATCTGACAAAGAAGTTAATGATCATATGGACTGAGCCCAAATTCATGATCAATGAATCATGTAGGCTGCTTTGTTTAGGCTTTGCCAAATCAATACTCCATTTTGTTAAACAAGTAAAATAGATTTTTTGTGGGGGTGCTCTGGGATAATTTTAAAATATAAAGTGTCAGACAAATCTTCAGGGGTACTTGAGAGTATCGCTTGGAGCTTTGCAAATTTCTTTGCTTTTTGGGATTTATTGTCTTGTTATGCTTCTTACCAGGTGCCAACACACAGCAGATAAGCAGTTACAAGAAAGAAGCAGTAAAATGTAGAAGGCTCTTTTCTAGGCAAGAGCTGTGAGAAAGCCCATGACATTGCAGACTTTTAGTCTGGTCTAATTATAGAATCACAGAAGTATTTAGATTGGAGAAGACCTTTAAGATCATCCAGTCTAGCCATTAAGTGTGTCACTGCCTTAGACTGCTGTTAAAAGTGGGATTTGTCAATGGGAGGAGCCTCTCCATTTCATTCTCTCCCTGGGTTTGTAACACCAAGCACATGAATGTTTTTTTTTTTTTTTCCTTTATCATCTTATGTTGGAGTTTTATTTGAGGCTGGTGGTTAAATTGTCCCTCAGGGTCCTGCCACACCTCTGGTAGGCAAAAAAATCCCAGCATGTAGCCTGTTGTTTTTGTGTGACAGAAAATAGCACACAAATCAAGATTCCTAAAGGGATTATTTAGGTACATAATGATGCAGATAGACCCTGCTCAAGGGCTAAGAAATAAATTTGGAATTTTCTATTGAGCAGAAAGATTATGCCAATTCAACAGGAAGAAATTTAAGTAACTAATGTGGGTTCCTGATGATGGATAAACTGGTAACTGGTTTTCAAGAAAACTTGATTCGTTTTTGAAAATGACTCTGCAATATCACGTTCAAAGGGATAAATATCAGTTTCTGATTCTTGCCCCCATGGCATTTTCTGAGTGAGTAGAGCAGGTGAAGTGATTCTTTCCTGTGGAATGTAATTCTGCTCCCCAGCTTGCATTCTGCTCCAGTAATCCTGTAGGTCCCACCAGACATCAACATGGGCTTGGAGTGCCACCACAGTTCCCTAATTCTGGGCCCAAAGATCTTGGGCCACAGCTGGTGCTATGAAGGGCGTGAGTATTGCTGATTTTGCAGCTGTCCTCTAGATCCAGCAAACTCCTGAATTTCCTGTCTCTGGGACTTGATGAATTAAGAAAAAATAACTTGAGAAAAGAACAGAACAGAAAGTTTTTCCTTTTCATTAGGGAAATGACAGTGTCCTGCACTTGATATTGCCTGAGCTAGAGTCCTGGAATGCTGCTCCTGGAGAGATGTAAGCACAGACAGAATGCCAAATCTGATTACATAGATCAAAGTGGTCTGCTGCTACCAAGCTCTGAGAACTCACAGCTCACATTGGCAGAATTAGATTTGTGGCTAAGTGGAATTTTTCATCATCACAGCAATTTGTTTTGGTACTTAACGATGAATGTAGGGGCCTAACTTGAAGTACTCACCATTGAATGCTTTGGTTTTCTAAGAAAAGCTACTGCTGCCCAGCTTCCCAGTTCTTTATCACCTTCAGCAGCACATCTTGTTAGAAGGGGTGTTCAGAACCACTGCCCAGTAGGAAAAAAACCAGCACTGAGATGGGAATAAGAAATGACCCCTTCCCCTTGCCCCGTTGGCCTCTGGTCTTTCATCGAGTTTATCTATGCAAATACTGCACTGATAGAAAATCACTCTGGGATTTTAATAAGGAAGCTGAACAAGGAGCTGCTGCTGAACCCTGAATTAGGCATTCTGGATGGTCACTGCATTGAGTCAGCAAAGAAAAGAAACCAACTGTTTGGCAAAGGTTAAATTATTATGTCCTAAAATGGTTTCTGTTCCCTTGGCTATTCATAGTGAGTGGTTGAAAGTCAGGTGGAGGACATAAGCTATTGAACAGGTCACTGGGGACTCTCCCAGGTTTGGGCTGCTAATAACCTTCAGAAGTATATCAGAAAATTCTCTGCAGAATAGGACAAAGTGGATACTATTCTCAGGCTGAGAACACCCAGAGACAAACACTCTGTCCATTAAAACAGAAACAAAGGCCTCCCAGCACATCCTAAAATCACTTTTGCCTATTCCACCACTCTCCCTGCCTGCAGAATCACGTGTTGCTGAAGGTGTTTTTGAAATCCAAGCAGAGCTCAATATTAATAGTGACAGAGTTAGTTACTGTCCTTTATCAACTTGGGATCAAATGTTCCAACAAAAATCGATGGAGTGTTTCCCCACAGTGTTTCTGAAAGCAAGAACAAATACCTGCAGCAGATAAAATGATTGTGTTTTCCTAAGCCATTAGCATGATTCAAGTGGTATGCTCCTAAAATGACTTTATGCAGAATCAGTGGTTTTTAAAAGAGCATTTCAATTTCATTCATCTATAAATATTTCCATTTTGGCATATATTTCATGCAGCTGTATCAAAAGCCCTGTGTCAGCCTGGTCCAGGCCATTGCATCACCTCCAGAGTTAGAGGGTGCACTGCAGGATTGCTGGCTGGACTCAAGCACAGTGTGTTGGGGCTGCACTGGATGATCTTGAAGGTCTCTTCCAACCTCAATGATCCTATGACAGCCAGGGCTGAGTCCCCTCTCAGCTGGGGCACTCTCCAGGCTGGGCAGCCCCAGCTCCCTCAGCCTTTTCTGACACTGAGCTGCTCCAGCCCTTGCTCAGCTCCAGGAGCTCCTGTCCCTGCTGTGCTGAGGATGCAGAGCTGGGCACAGCATTCCATTACTTCCATAAATAAAAAGACTAAAAGTCATACACAAAACATGAGCAAATTAACCTTAAATCTATAGAAAAACTATGGATTTTTGGCAATTGAAAGACTGAATTTGCCAACAGTTTGGATGGCAGAGCTGGAATGTCTCATATATTTCAGTTTGATGCGAGCTCAAGAGTGACTTGTTTCACTTAGAGGTGCTTTAAAAAAGTTATATCCAGGACCCTGCTTTTACCTGAGTCAGTGACCATTGCACAGCTCTCAACAGAAGCTTGTACATATCCGTGAGCAGGACTTGTACATATCCTTGTACATATCCATGAGCAGGACTTGTACATATCCCTGTACATATCCATGAGCAGGACCACTAAAGTCTGCAGTTTTCCACAGGTACTTACAGTAGGTAATGGGGTGGGAGTACAGAAAGGGAACAAAGAACTGTGAGAAAAACGATGTATTTTTCAGATCAGTTGTACTGACGTTGTTGTGCCTCATTCAAGCAGTCTGTCTGACAGTGTGGAGAAAGAGCTGTGATGGCCATGGCAAGAGAGAAAGACATGGAAATCTCCAGTTCAGAGAAAGCTCAGTGTGTAATAGAAAGCAAGTTGGCTGCATCTATCCCCAAGACAGAGATTTCACTCATCATTGTTACAGAATGAAAAATTTAAGAAAGCCCCAAGAGAAGAATTTTCTTATTTTATTCAAACGAAGTTTCCATCTGAAGGCACATATGCCACCATATGGGATACATTTCAGGCATTCATTAGGAGAAGAATAATTAGTCTAGCATCATACCAGGAAGAAAGGAAGAGGCCCAGAGGATAAT
Source organism: Acridotheres tristis (assembly GCA_037013685.1). Lineage (NCBI taxonomy): Eukaryota > Metazoa > Chordata > Aves > Passeriformes > Sturnidae > Acridotheres > Acridotheres tristis. The sequence goes on from CM072898.1 coordinate 3,746,575, forward strand.
TACTTTAGAAACAGAAATAAAAGACCTTGAAACTAAATTTGCTAGGGACAAGTCTATGAAAAATGAAAAAAAGGAACCTTATTTATGGGAATTTGAATTCGGTTATCAAGGCAAAGAGGAAAAGGGACATGCGCACGACAGGATTATTTTTAGCTTGGGGAGAAGCTGGTACGTTATTGTTTCAATGATTATGGAAAACATGTAGTCTCATATTTCAGCCATTCACCACAAGCAAGAAGCCTCTTCTGTAGTACAGAAGAGATTAAACACTTCCACATTATCCTGGGAAGAACTGCTCTGTATGTCCTCTCTTTGCAAATACACCATTAATAGTGCTACTGGTCATGGGCTTTAAATGTGACTGTGACCCTTTAAAGGTTGTCAAAAGGGATTATGCCTTTGTAGAGCTTCCTATGAAACGGCCTGCAAGAAAGAGAAATATCTGTATTATGTAAATAAAGCACAGATTGAATAACAGGAGAATAAAGAAGGCTCGAAAGTATGTCAGACGGGGATTTTTCTGTGAGCAATTAAACACACTGAGATAGTGCTCTCTATACATCAACTTAATCCTAACCATGCATTGAGCCAACTTATCTGTACTTCACCTTCTGGATGGGAACAGGTAGACACATTATATTGAATAAAAGCCATGCATTGTATAGTGCACCACAGTCTGTCTCTCAAGCCTCAGGCCCTAAGTAACTAACCCTAATTAACTGTTGAGTTTGGAGTTTCTGTGCTACTCAAAAGGCCCATGGGAAGTGAACAGCGACAAGATTTGGCCCTTGAAAAAAAGCACTGGTGACTGGATTCCTCCTCTTCATGCCAGGAAACTCCTGATATTCTGCAGCACTGAAATTGTAATGGGAGCAAAGACTTGTCTAAGTAAAATCCTTTGATTGGGACGGCGGTCAAAGGAACAGGTCTTTGATGTCTGTAGCTCTTTGCAGCAAAGAATAAAATGAGATCTCGCATTGCTGTGTGTGAGACAGATGGTTTGGGATATGACAGTGGTTCATTCATATTGGGAACACTTGTTACAATGCATTATCTTTCAAAGATACTGAGAAAGCTCTCTAACATTTTGTGACTCACCTACAGCATAAACAAGATAATTACCTGGTTCACCTGCTAGAGCTGGCAGATCGATTATGGAAGCTAATTAGAGACCTGTTTTAAGCAGATATGAACTCATGAGTTTTTGTTATGGGTTCTTCTCCTCTTAACACACCACAGAGAAAATCATAGAACAACAGTGATTAGCCTTATTTCATTTTTATTGCTTCTCCCATTCAGAGTGAAACCACAGAAAGTCAAAAGTGTAGCTAATTTACTTTAGCAAGCTAGAAAATGTAAGTTAATTTCCTTGCTTTACTACTTAGAAAGCTTTGCCAGAGCATTAATGTCAAAGGAAAACAAAGAAAAAATACGTATCCATATGGAATATGAATATAGCTCATGGTGGCTTGACAAACACTGGCAGAGAACACCATCGTGCTTGCAAGGAGGTAACAGATATTGGTAATGATCTTTTGAGCCCTTGATTACTAGTCCATATCAGCAATGCAGCAGAGAGATGTACCAGGTCAGGATGTTTGGTTTCGGTTTGGTTTGGCTTTTTTAATTTCATTTTTTGGAACTCTAGAATGCTTCTGTGGCTCCTTTAAGTAGCAAAAAAACCAGAATATCACTAGCACTGCCCACAAATTCCTGACTATTCATATCTGAACATATCATATGTCATGATCTGCAGTCAATTCCCAGATCCATGTGTGCTGTCATACTTCAGCAGGAATTACTGCAGAATCTGACGAGTCTGCAAATTTCACACAGCATCTCTATCCACATGTGGGATGAAAAACAATTTACTTTGGGAAGGCAGAAAGAGTTCAATAATTAGTGCTTAATTCCTGAGTGCCCTGCTGTCTAGTGCAAGCTGCAGCTCTCAGCAGGGCACCCAGGCTTCCAGCCCAATGGAATGACAAAGATCTGACAGATCCACCAGGCTTGGGTGTGAACTGGCACTGCCACTTGGAAATTCCAAGGAGTGAAATGTGGCCTGATCTGTACATTGTTAGACACCACCAACAGAGCTATAAAAAGACCTTGGCATTTTAGCCACACAATTGTAAACTAAACCCTGCATTCATCAGAAAGCTCTAAATCATTTAGATTTTCACCAAATCCTTAGCAGATTATTTCTGAGAATGTTTGCCCAAGTATTGCAGACATTAAGCAGGGAGGCACAAAACTGTGTGAGTTGGGAGGTACAAGTTGGATATTTCATCTGTCACATGCACAACCAAGGAAGGCATCATTCAAAGACCTTGTCTGCCATAAACAGGTTGCACACAAAACATGAAGCTTCCTCTGCTCTTCTCCTGAGTGCTCACTGAGCACCAAACTGCACCTCTGTGGTTCCTGTCACAGCTGGTTCATTCAGTGCTTACCTGGCCACTGAATCAGTGGAAAGAACACGAGTGACTGGTTCTAGTGAGCAGAGCAAAAACTTGAGTAAGGGAAATGTTAGCTCACATTTGCTCCCTCCGTTATTTTTAAATAATAACCTTTATAATTTATGTAAATTCAATAATGAAAATATGTTATTATAGCTTAACCAGCTTGGGGTGAAGTCCCCAAAACATGCTATACATGCTGTTTCAGGCAATCTGGTAGGTGACACTCTTCCTTTAATATTAATCTTAATCTTGGAAACTGTCTCCAAAATAATAAATATCTAGGCTGGGTGAAAAGAGATCAGCCAACCTGACTCTGCTGGATCAGGCCAATCCATTGATGTTCAAAGTTCTTCCTGAGACTCACTGTCCAGTGAAGCCCATGCAAGGGAGGTACATCAGGAAATGTAAGCTATTAACATGGTTAAACAAGAGCAGAATCCCCAGATATTCAGCACTGAGTATCTGTCTTTGCACATGTCCTGAAGCAGAAATGGATATGGAGAGAGTGTAATGGATGGAGACAGCCTCTGTAGCTGCACAGTGACATCCCTGCTCTGCCCTCACTCAAAGAATTTCAGTGCCTACAGAATTCATCAGGAAGCAAGACAAACCTTTACACTCTCAAAGGCACTTAATTACTGGACTTACCTCCCTGGCATGGTGTTTTCTTGTGTCAATGAATCTTGCACATGCAGATGCACAGCTGCTCATCAATGATATTAATACTTCTACAGAAGCTGGACAGTAACAGAACTAAATGTGCTGCTTAATTGTCTCTGCTATGGAGTACATTTGCAGCATTTTCTTCCTAAACCCATTTATTCCATGAAAACAACACAACCTGGACACAAAACCACCTAATCCTGACTGAGTGCCCAGCTCCATGGCAGGGTTTAGCATTGATAATCTGAGGGCACAAGGGGAGATCCCTCTCTGAGCACAGAGCTGCACTTCTCCCTGCTCAACTCCTCAGTACACCCTAGACTGGTATAGAAACTCCAGCCAACCTCCTGAACAGGCCTTTCCTGCCCATTGTGGGTCCATACATGATATCTGTCTTGGGAGATGAAAACTGTGCTCACAGGCAATGAACCAGACTTAGGGATGGGTAAATGCTTAGAGTATCTTTGCAGGAACCTATATTTTTACTTGAAAATACATAAAATATTTGACTAAATTATTTTATCTATGCTGTCAGAATGGTGCAATGTAAGAAACCACCCTGTTGTCACACAACAGCCTCACCCAGCCTGGATTCTGGGATCCATGATCTCCTGTAGCCAAACCAGCACCTCTCATTAAAAGATTGAAAGTCCCCAGATGCAGCCCATAAAATGAGAAAGGCATCCACAATGTCCTAGCCTCTGAGAGGACAGCATGGTGGATAAATTGGGAAGTAAAAATCCTTTTCCCACATAACACAGCAATGGTAAAAAATCTTACAGTAAATATAATACTGCATTTTAAAGCAGGCCTGACAGCAAGACCAAACTGTGCCTGTGTTTAATGGCCATTCATCTCTGCTGAAAAAAAGGACTGACAGTTCTCTCTTTCCTTTTGACTTAGAGATCCAGTGCAAATGCTCACAAGGGCCAAAACCAGGTTATCAGTGTACCAATGCAAGATGCAAAGGAAAACTCTTACTGAAATCAAAATAAGAAAGGGAAAAAATGCAAAAGCCTCTTCCAATGCCACCCAACAACACAGAGTTAAGGAATGGGGGGAGGAATATTATATTTAAGAGACCAGAGTTATATCAACTTGAAGGTTCTATATAGTGGGTTTTATCAATCAGACAAAAGGCTGGATTTTCACCATAGCTTCTTAAACACCCCATCCAATAATTAATTTAACTGATGTGGGACAGCTATATTATCCCTGAATAAGGTAATTTGTATAGATCTAAAAGCAAATGCCTTGGCAAAAGACAGGGTTGATCATTATTTCAAAGCTCTTATTTTTCCCCTACTCTTAAGGCTTGGGAAATTATTTATTTGACAATCTGAAAATAAAACTTGAGCTGTATTAGCATGTAGACTGCTCAATAAAAGGGAAAAAATGTGAGAGAGAGGATTAATAAATTACATGCTAGAAATGGGAAACAAGATTAGAGGTAATGTTTTGGCAATGTCTTCCTCAGAGTGAAGGGAAAAATGAAACGAGATTAGTTGGAGAGGAAAGAGGGAGTCAATCAGTAGGAAAAAATAATTTAGAAAAAATGAGAAAGCCTGTGAAAAATGGAGGAATTGACTGGCATAAAGGGTGCCATAAAAGTGTTCTGTGGCAAGGAGGGACATCACTGCCCTCCAAGGTAAACCCTCAGTGGAACAGGGGGGAAGTGGGCTGAGGGATAATGGGCTGGTGGCAGAAATCCCAGTGGAGGGGACAGCTGTGAAATCTGGGGCTGTCCTGGGGCTGCCAAGGCAAGAGCAGCGAGTTCCCCCAAGGCTGGCTCCACGTCCCTCCTTCCTCACCTCTCCTCTGCTGCCACGGGTCCAGGTGACACAAACACAGCCACAGCAGCCCATCAGCATTCCCACATGGAGGCAAGCCTGGATTTTCAGTTTGTTTGTTTGCATGGCTCACCGTTGATAGATTATATCCTAGAGCACATCTCCAATCTGCATATCAGGCTTCCTCCAGCACATTACTATGGCAACACCTCCTGGATCAGGGATGTTGGACATCACTGGCTCTCTCTGCTGTCAGCAGCGAGCCAAGGGAGTGCTCCAGCCTCGGGCTGCTCCTCTGCCAGCCAGTGCATCTCTTCTCCTTCCCCGCCTCCACCACCAGGGCTTGGCTCCTGCAGCTTCCTCTCTTTCTCCCCCCCTTCCTCCCTCTCTTGTGGTGGCTGCTTGAAACCTGTCCTAAGGATGAACACATGGGCAGTTTAAGAAGCTGCACCTCAACTGCTAGACCCAGATGATCATCTGAAACTGATAATTATTGCTAATTGTGTGTGCTTACAACAGGGTACTGCTACCGAAAATGTAAAGTTTGCATGCTAGATGTGCTGTGAACAAACTTGGGATCAAGGCCAAAATATTTCATAGCTATGAAAATAAACCTTTTTGGGACTAGTGTTGCAAGAGCTACTATTTGGTCACTCTTCAGTGTCAGTTTTAGTTCCTGATTGTCTCAGGCCTCCAGTCAGTCACCCGTGGGATCCTAAGGGAAAAAGAAAAAAAAAAAAACAAGAAGAAAAAGTCAAGATCTAAAAAGCCCTTTGGGTTGACTCTATTCAAATTTACAGGAATCGTTCCACTACAGCCCTGGTTAGGCCTTCACAAAGATCTGAACATGGGCTCAGTCCAGGACACTGAATGTGGGATCCTGCTGGAATTCATCTCTATGTGAGCAACCACCTGAAAAAAATGATTCCCCCTGACAGGAGCACATCTCCCTGCCTTTGCAGGTACCAGTAAAACGCCCATTATACTTTTTGTGTTCTGCTGCAAGATGCAGAGTTCAGGAGATGTATTCTGCATGCAGGAGCAATTACCATCCTCTAAAATGCTCATGTTCCAACAGCAGCTCCTCCCCAGCAGCTAAGGAACAAGGCAGATGATTTCCCCTGTAATTTAAAAGCAGGATTTAACTAGTAACAGGCTGCCTTACAAAATGTTGACTTCTGGAATTCCTGTAACTTCAACTTCACTGAAGAGTTACATCAATTTGTCAATGAAATTTAGAGTAGTTAATGTATAAAAGGTACATTTTAATGTTCTAAATCAGCAGGAATATTATACCGCTGAAGTATTTATTAACCTTGAAAATTTGAAATGAATGCATGGTTTGCTTATGGTCTTAATGGGGCATCATGTCACCTAAACCCAAAATGCACATAAATGTCCAGTATTTTATTTTCATGTACTGCCAGACTATTAACATAATTTTACTTTTCGAGGGTATTTTAATTGAAAGGATTTTTTTTTTCTAGATTGTATCACAACCCACTGTTAATTAAGATGAGAGACAAATTCAAGTTTGCCTTTATTTTTCCTTTCTCAATAAGTGTTCTTTATTCCCTATTAGTTTCCCACAGAGATTTTTTTTTTTTTAATGAAGAGGCTTTGTTTTAGAGTTTGTAATCTCCTGGACAGACTTTATAATGATGAAATATAAGTGTCTTTCCTGCAATAACCTGCTGTGTTTGGAAAGTTTCATATAAGGCAAGGGGTTAAGTAAATCTCCAGTTCCCTGGGGGTCAGTTTGCAGCACAGGCAGGTACATACATTGTTTAATCTCCTAAAACTCTGCAAATGGAGCTTATCCTCTTGGCCTACTTGCTCTTTAAAGTGGTGGCAAAAACATTCTAAAATAAGAGCAGCAGTTCAGCAGGGGAGATGCCAGGTGGCCCCTGACCAAATGCAAAATACCCAGAAGTGTTTATTGGGTGATTGAATCAGAACCCCTGGTTTGGGTTGGGAGGGACCTCAAACCTCCTCCCATTCCACGCCCTGCCATGGGCAGGACACCTCCCCTTAGACCAGGCTGCTCCAAGCCCAAACAGCCTGGCCTTGGGCACCTTCACTTCCACACCTCTCATCTGCTATCAAAATTCTGCACCTACAAATTCATCATTGTTTAAAGAGGTTCCCAAGACACTCATTCCTTGATTTTTAATCCATCTTGATGAAAGACCTTAAGGCAAGATTCAGCACTGAAAGCTGACAAAACTTTGTTATAGAACACACAAGAAATACAGTTAGGTCTTGACATCAGCACTTGAAGGCTTTAAGTGATCAAAGCACAACCAGAGAGTCAACACTCCCAATTTCAACTCTGGGCTGGACATTTTCAAACCAAAAATTCTCAATTTCAAACCCATGGCTGGACATAGAACCACGCACTGAGTGCACTTGCATTAGCTGAGTGACTCTCACACTTGTATTATTAAGAAGTTTTCAAGACATTAGGCCTATTTTTTTTGGTCATTTTTTTCTTTTTCTGACCCTAAAAAAATCTTATTACTTACAATGGTCCAGCCAAAAATGCACCTGATATAGTGTTACCTTCACACCTGGAATGAAGAGCCCAGTGCTGTGCTCTGCAGGTAACAGTGTTGTATAAATCAGATGGTAAATTCCAAGCCTGAAAGAGGCAAGGGAGAAGGCTCCTTTTGGAAAGGTGCATCAGGAAATGTTTAGCATTTTGTGCATTGTGGAGATACAAATATAATATAGAATTAAAAGTAATGAAAAAAAAAATTGGCAGGAAGAACCAATGATTTGAAAATTATATTGGACCAAACATGAAACATAATGACCACACTTTTTAGTCACTTTGATATAAATTCTGAAGAGGAAGGAATTACTAAAATATGGCATAGCAGTAGAAGCACAATTTGCACACAATGTAATAAAGAAGAAAAATTAAAAGAGAATCAATGAAATTTGGCAGAAAGCCAGATGTGATGAAACTACTGGTTTAAAAATGGGCCCATTATTTTAATTTTTTATCTTAAAAGTGGAAGATTTCTAAGTGAGGATATTGAACTAGGGATTTAGAAAAGTCATATAAGTGTTGGATAAAAGGAAATTGGATAAAGAACTGAAGGAAGAACATGCAGAAGAAAAATTGTTTGTGAACATTAATGCTATGTCCTAGAGGGTAGTACATAGCAGGACATCCAGCAGCAAACACTGTAATAAAATCTCTAAATGCAAAAACCAATCAAAGCTTAAGGAGCGAAAACACTCACAAACACGGGGGTACATAAGAGTAAATGAAGTTAAAAGACTGTAACAATGATGAAAGAAAAGGGAATAGGCTGGAATGGTATTTGAAATGGGTTTTAGAATATGTATAAGAAAAGAAAAAGGTTTACAAGGGTTTGAAGGAGTACTCTAGCAGGGAAAAGAGATACAGAACACAAAATATATATTTTTTTGCCAGAGGATGACACTAAAAGAAAATAAAATTATATAAAAAATGCCAGAGATATATCAAAGGGAATCAGTTTCATATAAAAGAGGATCAAGAAATAACAGTATCTGAAGATTGACACAGCTTTAGAGTGAGCTGAGAGCTGCCCCAGAATTCCAAATAAGATGGCACTGGGTCAGGTAAGACTCTCAGAGAGCTGCACTGATGAATCTACTTGAGGAAATAATTATAAGGACCCCAACATCAATATTCTAGGGGAGAGTCTGGTGAAATTCACTCCTGTATGGAGGAGCTTCGCCAGTTCCTGGCAGCATTTAAGATTTCAAGTTTAGCAATTAGAGTTCCCCAGTTCTCATAATAGAACTCAGAAGAACTGATGAATACTATGAACAGCCAGGAGATAAAATTTGCAGAAATGACACAATTTCTTAGGATGTACAAGGTGACAGGACAATTTCTGGCAGTGTGATTACTCAAAGCTGAAAGAAAGCACATCACATAACACAAAGTGAAATGACATAGGGTTGGAAAGAATTACTTAAGCATCTTCTATTCATTGCTAAGTTCTAAATGAACTTCTTACAATAAAGAGCAAAAAAAAAGAATCTCATTAATTTTGGACTCTTCAATGGAACCTTGTTACAAAGAAGAGAGAACGATTCTACAATTTCTCTAAATTGCTGCACACTGAGAGACGAGCTGTAAAGACGTGGTGCATGTGTGTGCATGTATTTGTGATCATTGCCAGTCTCCCTTACAAAATTAGTTTGTAATGAGATTAATAATACATGGTCAGATGCACTTCATATCCAGCTGAATGCTATAAAGCATGGAAAATGGGAAATGAAGAAGGTGATGGAATAAAACAAAAAAAAATCTGGGCAGATAAAGCATCTCACTGATTTCTTATTCTTCATTCCCTGAACATTGCAAATAGGTTTTAGAATTCCTCAGGTGTAAGGGACTAAATCAGAAGAACCACAAAAAGCAGAGAGAACAGTAAGTCATGACAACTCCTATTCCTGCACCAAATCTGTAATTACACAACAGACCTTCCAATCAAGGCTCCAAAACGTAGGCAAAATAATTGGGAGCCAAAAATTCTGACATAGGGAGGATATTCAGTGTTCCAAAACCATGATTATCCAAAGGCAGCTTAGGTGCAAACCTCTGTGCCCTCCTCAGCAGGGCCCTGGGAAGACACAGCCAAGCTCTTTGTCAGAGCTGAGCACAGCCTTGCACACAAACTGCACCCCTCCGTGTTGCTCATGAAATCTAAGGGGGGACAGCAAACAGAGATACCATAATACTCAAATGGGGTTGTATTAACAATGAAAAATGAATGGGGAAAAGCTCTGTCTGCTCGTCACAGCAATGGCTCCTTGGCTGGTGTCCCTGCTAGAAATGCACTTGTCCCCTTCTGTGGGGTGTGAGGGCACTGCCAGAGGAAACTCATGACTCTGATATTTAATTTAGTGCATGACAGAATGCTTTGGAAAACAAAATGAAGCTTTTGCTTCTCTAAACAATCTTCCCTCCCCCACTGCAGTCATTGTCTTTGTAATATTTTATGGCTTGTCATATAACACTCTGGGATATTGTCCTACAGGGGATGTGACTACACTGCTGAAATGAAATACCTGTGTGGTGTTCCTTGCTCACAGAACCACCAGAGCAGTGGCAGATGAGGCTTTGTACATTTCTTAGTATTTTATTTTGATTTTTTTCTATTTTTGTAATAAAGAGCAAAGAAAAAAAAAAGAAGCAAAAACAAGCTTCACATAGATTTAGGACTTCAGGGAGAAGAATAATTCCATCTATTTTATAAATGCAAATATGCTTATAACATTGATCTCAACAGTGTAAATCAATAATACCCAGAGCTTCCCTGTCCCCCACAGATTGTCTGCAAATTATAAATGGTGGTTACAAAAGTATAATCATGATGAAATATTATCAAATCTCATATTCTAGTCATGCTATAATTCTAAAAAGGAGCAGATATCTTGGAAGTTAGAGTTTTGATGTTTTAATGAGTGCACTATGTTTTTTCTAGTGAAGCACAACCAATTAAATTGAGCATCCAATCTTTTGCTGAAGGAACAGTCTGCAGCTTCCAAATGACTGCAATTCTCTCTTTTGCCATTATAGGAAAATATTTTTATCCTGTCACCAAGCTCAATGCACTCAGAAGCATGAAGCAGCTGACAGATAACATAAGTAGTATTCAATATAATCAGATTGGGCTATGCATCTGACACAAGGAGCCATTGGGAGACACAGGGAAATACAAGAACATATCTTGTACTTGTACATCTTTTACTGTGGGGTAAAAAAACCAGTTTTTCTCACCTTTTCCAGAACAATAATCCTGATCAAAATTAGCCTTTTGGGACTATTTCCATATTCTTAACTGTGTTTGCTGAAAACCCTGCCTACTAAATATTTTAGAAATCCAAAAGTCCCTAGAGAGCATCACTGCTAGAAAATCTGACACACTGGATGTCAGATGATGCAGACTTAGAGCTTAGAGATGAATTTTGAGCAACTAAATTTTGGACTGCATTGAATTTAGGCCTGATTTATCTGATCTCCTACAGAAAGACTGGAAGAATCCACACCTCTTCAAGCTTGTTCCACTTCTCCTATCCACCTTCCTCAGATTCTGGAGAGAAGCAAAGACAAAGGTCACATTTCTCCCTTTTCCTCTTTGGGGATCTCCATGTCTGGATCCAGCAATGGGCCAGCAAGATACCCAGATCATTAAAATGATAGAATCATAGAGTGAATTGAGTTGAAAAGGATCTTAAAGTTCATCTAATTCCGTGTGCAGGGACACCTCCCACTGTCCCAATGCCCAGCCTGGCCTTGGGCACTGCCAGGGATCCAGGGGCAGCCACAGCTGCTCTGGGCACCCTGTGCCAGCCCTGCCCACCCTGCCAGGGAACAATTCCTGCCCAAGATCCCATCCAGCCCTGCCCTCTGCCACTGGCAGCCATTCCCTGTGTGCTGTCCCTCCAGCCCTTGCCAATTGTCTCTCTCCATCTTTCCTGCAGCTCCTTCAGGCCCTGCAAGGCCACCCTGAGCTCAGCCCAAAGCTTCTCCTCTGCAGGTGAACAATGCCAGCTGTGCCAGCCTTTCCTCCCAGCAGAGCTGCTCCATGCTCTGCTCATCCTGGAGCCTCCTCTGGGCTCTCTCAGCAGCTCCAGCTCCTTGCTGTGCTGGCCCAGGGCTGGGGCAGCTCTGCAGGTGCTCAGGGTCTCACCTGAGTGTGGCAGAATATTGTGGGTAAGATGCATTCAGGCTGCTGTCAGGCAGAGATGGATGCACTTTAGAAAGTGATAGGCAGATACTATAAAGATCAATGTAAATAAAATATCTCACTGAGAAGAATAATTAATTAGTAGAGGTGTTCACAGCACAAGCAGAAAGTCTTTTTGCCTGCTTGTTCATATGAAATAATACTGAAAACATTGGACACTTATTTCTCCACTGTTAAATCCTCTGGTTTAGTCTCTGATATTTAAAATAAGAGAAGTTTGAAATCTTCCTTGTGCTGTAGAGAATGGAGATATGGGAAGGTTATTACAGGGCTAATAAATTACAAGTAATTTTACTAGTCGGTTAGCAGAGTTTGAACATTATCAAACACCTTTCTCGCTGGTTGCTTTACAGTTAAGCTACATATAAGCTTCAGGAGTAATACTTAAGAGCAATACTTTTATTTTTTTTCCAGGAGGATAACTAGCCAGTTGTTTTCTGACTTCTGAAACCACACAGAAGATAGAAGGCTTTGGAAGATGTTGAAGGCAGACATGAGCCTGAGGACAGAGTCCATCAATAACTCAGGAAACAGATGTTGCAGTGTTTGTTTAGGCTTTCCAAACTAGTCTGATTTTTCTTTTTTTTTTTTTTTCACTTTAGTTTGAGAACTTCTTTTCCATGTTCATGTGTTTATTTTTGTTGAAAAGCTTCACATTTCTGCTAGGGAAAAAGAAAACCAAGCACAAGATCACACCTGAAGCACCTGTGTGTTTGCTCTGCTAAGCCCAGAGATGACCCCAGCTTTATGCTGCTGGTCTTTGTGCATTTCTTACAATATTTGGGAGTTGCTGGTGCTTTTTAATGAAGCTGGTCTCCCAGTAAGCCCCTGGGAAGGGAAATGCTATTATAGGCAGTTTAGAGGCAGAGAGCTGAACACAGGGACACAGTGTGGAGCAGAACAGGGACTTGAAATCACCTTTCAAATGACAGGGCTTGAACTTGTGTCCGAGGTGTTTCCCAGTCCTTTCTGTTCCTCCGACCTGCCTGTGGCCCCTTCCCTCAGCCAGCTGCCCAGCACCACAGGCTCTGCTCCATCATGTTCTCCATCTCATTTCCCTCTGGGCATGAGACCACTAAATCATTTAAATCATCTGGGACTTCTCAGAGAGTTAAGAGGAAGAAGGCACATTCTGAGCACAACCATTCCTGACACACCAACCTGCCAGACACTCAGCCTCTTAGAGGGGACACAGGAAGTGGGATGGAAAAAAAACCCCTGAAATTACAGAAATGGGTTTCAGACGTGTCACAGAGATAGTTTTCCATGCTTTTTGGACTCTTCACAGAGCTAAACAAAGGGTTCCTGGGCATACAATAGATATTTTATACTGTGTTTTCACTATGGCTGCTGGAGAAATTTTTTCAGTGTAAAGTCACTTACTAATGTTCTGAACTCAGCCAAATATCTGTGAATATGGCAATACAGTGATAGCACATGAGCAATATCATATGAAGTTATACACCATATATATTGTATGACACTATAGAAATACATATATCAACAAAAAAGTAGAAGAGGATCTCAGCCCCTGAGGTTTTGGGTACAGCTTGCACTTGTCTCTGAGGAAAAGAATAGTTTCTTTTTTAAAGCATGACAAAGCACATGGTGGGATTCTTGGGGTGTCCTGTGCAGGGACAAGAGCTGCACTTGGATGATCCTTGTGGGTCCCCACCAACTTGGAATATTCTATGATTTAATTGTAAGCTGACTGTGTAATTCTCCATCAAGCTATGTTCTTGCTTCATAAGCCCTCTGAAAACTTCCCTTGTGTTTTATATGAAGAGCCAATAATTGGCCTTATTTAGTTTAGATGAAAGAAATAATTTCACAGCCACTTCTCATATAATAAGGTTGGCCACAGCCTGGTTTTTTCTCTTCAGCTTGTATATTTTTGTTTGGAGTGAACATAAAAGAGGATTGTCTTGCCTGCTGAGTGTTCATTAAAACCACTTCCAAGTCTTTGCAGCCATTAGGGTCCTCAGTATGTTCTGATCTTCCTGGCATATTGATTTAACTATAAAAACTATCCTTTCTTCAAATGATAATAGTAAAGTTATTAACCGAAAGATATGAAGGACAGCTCTTCATCTAAAGACCTCAACTACTTGAAAAGGTTTCATAAAATAACCAATCAAAAACCAGAAGGCCTCTGAAGAAACAAGAGCAAGCCACTATCAAATTCACATTCTTTCTCCCAGAAATGCATTTCAAACTGGACATTACATATGTGGAAATTTCTTATTTGTTCCTTATGGTTGCATGTAGCTGCTCTTTGAGCTGGGACAGCGCTGACATGGCATTAATGATGAATAGAAACATAGATAAATAATAAATATGTAGATAAATGGGGAACTGCAGAGCTCTGGTGTCTCCATAGAGGCACTATGAGAAGCAGGTAAGAACATTGTGTAACTAAACAAGAATATCATTTCCAAGTTTCCACTTGGAAGTTGTTTTCAAGCTTTCAGTTCCTCTTCCTGTGAAGCCTAAGAAATATTCCCTTTGTAAAATTATAATTTGATATTCTTTTGGGTTAGGAGTCTGATCAAAATTACTGGCAGGCTTTCCACTACTCAGACTGCTTGAGGAAGTCTTCCTCTGGCTGAGGCAACACACTGCTCACAGCAGTAATGTTGCTGTATTGCTCAAAGGATATGAATGTGGTAAAGTCATAGAAAAAAAAGAAAAAATAATATTATTGCTAACAATCAGACAAGCTGATAAAAGTTCTCTCTCCCTACCTCACCTCTGCTCTGATTGGATACTGCTGATTTCTTCTCAGAGAAAGAGTTAAGAACAATTATGATAAAATTACGGAAGACATAACTTTAATGTCAAGACAGAAATATTGCGGTGCAGACCACTGTAATAAATGTTAAACTGTTGTCAAGAAAGAGCTAGATAAATTATATAATCCATTCTCCACATCTTACTGAGCATAGAGAGCTGTAACTATTCTTCTATTAGGTCTGCCTAAGCTGACAAATTGTATGCTAATGGATAAAATCTTAATCACAGAAATAAGGGCATGAAAATCATTCAGTTTAACTAAGATGCTTCATAATTTTCAGTTACTCTTTCACTTGTCTTAACTCATATTGGTAGTTCAGTCACACACCTCATCATCCCCTGAAAACTTAACAACCTCAGCAGCTCCTCTGTAAAATTTTCCTTTTAACTCCAGTTTACTGTTGATGCCTCTCTGAAGAATTTTTTGTTACTGTACATTAAGGCCATCCTATAAAAACACAATTTATTTTACTGCATTATAAAAGAATGCCAGTTATCCTGCCACATCTGTGTTATCTGTGGGGTCCTGTGGGAAATAGTGGTGCAATAGCAGGGAATATGTTACAATTTGTTTGGAAGCATTTTTACAGTCACCAGGTGAGCGAGTAATTGCTCACATGAAAATGGGTATCACAGTGCCTTATCTCAAAGATGGGGATGACTCGGTGTGCACAGAGCATCAGCAGCTGCTATTGAATTTCTGTGGCCAATCTAGCTGGATAACTAAGAGAAATAAGTAATGGAAATGGAGGTTCCTATTAGAAGTAAGCTGGGCAGTTTTCACCAGGAAAGGATGCTGTGAGCAGCTGAATCCGAGCGGTTTAGTTCTGTTTTCAGATGTTGACCATGGCTCTGTACACGGGGGAGGCTGAAGAGATTTAAGCCCAGCCTTGCTCAGGCAGACTCTGCTGGAGCCTGGCTACACCAACTGCAGAGCTGGGACACGTCCAATTTAACAGGGCTCCTCAAAGTCATAACCTAAATTACCATCATCTTCTGACAAAGCCTGGGATTTAAGGAGAGAGATTGAGCAAGCCAAGGATCCCTTAATGAGGGAAGGCAGGAGCACAGGAAACCGAAGAGTTGTTCCTGTTGAAAGCAAGATCTCATTCCTGACTCTGGAAGAAGTGGGTAGTACATTACAGGCAAATACTTTTTAGACTTTGAGGAGCTTTCTCTCCCCCCTGCTGCTCTGCCTAGTGGGGTTTTGCTCTCTCAGTCTCACTCTCTGAACTGCACAGTCTCCAGCTAGGAAGCAGGAGAAGGACTTACTCCTTTCTTACCTGCTAACATTACATGCACACAGACTATTAGTGCTCGGCTTCAAGAGGGAGCGTGCTCTGCCAAAAGTTTTATTGCTTCTTCTCATGGGCATGGAGGATCACTGCTTTACTTGTAAGACTGCCTGAATTTTCCTAGTGAAAATCATCTAATGCAAAGCTAAAACTTAAAAAAACAACCAACCAACCAACCAAACAAACAAAATTTCCTTTGTGCTAAAGTATTTTCAAAAATTAGTTATATTCTTTCTCCTCTGAAGCAAAATACTTCCAAAAATAAAAGTGCATCAGCTCAGACATACCTCTGAAAAATAGGATCTGTTGGAAAATGTCAGTTATCTCTAGGTGGAATTAAAGGAGTTTAGTTCACTCTGTCTCCCCCACATGCATTGACAATGCACTAAAAAACAACTTACAACGTTATCTCCTGGCCACACATTAGTTTTAATGGCTCTTTTTTTGGTTGGCTGATTTTATTTCTTGTTTTAGGCAATTTTCAGGAAATCTTAAGCTTTCCTCCCATTTCCTAGTTCTAATTATTCTGCATACACTTGTGATATATCAAGAGCTGCATTTGCACAGCCCCACGTTTCTAACGATGTGTATGTAGTTCACAACTGGTGATCACCCTAAGGTTTGCAATGCTATAAATAGAAGTTGAGAAGCAAGGCACATCCCCATTGTAACGATGTGCTGAACAAACAAAAGGCATTCCTTTGTATTCAGTAAATGGACTATTATCTTGTCCTTCAATACTCAGATGCTTTCCCTTAGTAAAAAAATTTAATAGATAATTTTACAGCTGAATAACATTTGACCTTGGAACTGCTCATTGAAATCAATGAGGCAAGCTGATTTTTATGCAGCATCTATGCACTAAAAAGGCACTTTAGGCAATTCCAAACATGAGACAGCATAGCAGGAAACACTGAGAGTTCCTTGAAACATGAAAGAGCTTGTATGCCCTACAAGGCTTGTAGTTACTTCTTTGTACACTTCTAAACAAGTGTTACGTGTTTTATCATAGTGGGACTCATAAAAAACGTCCACAATTGCTGCACGTACAAGGAGATGAAGTGATCCTAAGAGTTTCATCACAGCAGACTTATTTCTAGCAGTTTGGGTGGTTTTTTTAATTGAAAATCTCTCCAAGGGCTATCAGCATGTTGTTTTCCTTTTTTTTTTTTATTTCCAAGACAACAACTACTGCTAAATGGACTTGTTTTCATAAGAGCTCAGCTGAAGCCTGCTATGATGGGCTCATATTATTAATATTAAATCTCAACATTTTGAGCTTGGAAATCCAAACCCATATCACACTATTAATGTGGCAGCACATCTTTTAAACATCATGGTTTTTATTTGTAGGTTAATTCTTCTTTGTTACTTGAAGCCACACTTCAAAAAAAAAAAAAAAAAAAAAGCAAAATTATTGATCCACCTATTGAACGTGCGGTAATTGTGATGATTTCCTATTCGTGGAATAAATCCCCACATAAACATGTGTTAGTGTATTTAACAGAGTCCTAATTTCTGGACACTCTAATCTGCAGAGTGACTCTGGTCTGAACTGAATTAACGGCCCATAAGGTATAAAAGCCAGTGGGAAAAGGAATTCAAACCTATATGTGAGTTTGAAATCAAAAAGGAAATTTGGATCTTGGGAAAACCAAACAACTGGTTCTCCTCAACTGGTCAACTTCCTTGCCAGACACATTTATTGTCACAAACTTCAGCAGCATTTTCCCCAGAGAAAGCAAACCCATGCTTGCTCCCTGCCACCTGAGGTCTGCTGGGAGGCCACTAAAGTTCACATTTCAGTTTTGAAACACCAAGTTCTATAATATGGATCAATTAAACCCTATACAATACAAATTAAAAATTAATTTTTTGCTGATTATTATACACTTAATTCATTTTCAACAACTCGCTAGAGCATGAATGTCAATTTCTTTTTTTTTTAAACTAGGATTCAATTTTGCATTTCTATCATATTCAAAAAAATAATTTTCAATGTAACTCAGTGGGATATTCATATGTGTTCAGAAGCTAATGAGGTATGGGAAATAGATATGCTATCATAAAAGGAAAATTACTAAATGGGAAAAAAAGATTTTAAAAAGGATCTCTTAGAGTGAAAAAGAACAGTTTCATCACCAAATGGGACTGCTTCTTCACTATATCTCTGGGTTTTGTCATCCCAACTGGCCTGTTCATTTATGTAACTATTTTGGAACATTCTCCTGCTTTTACTGATTGAAAGAATCCTGTTCATGGAACATCTTTGTAAAGAAGCATGTTAAAAGAAACCCTCCAAGGTAAAGAATTGTATAAAGGCCATATTAAAAATAAAGCTGTGCTCATTCTTGTTTGGTAATTCTGCTCTGACTATAGCACATAAGTGGTTCTCTAGACCAGAAACAGCGAGGGGAGCTGCTCAGGAACACTCTCTTGTTACTGCTCAGTGAGCTGAGAATTTTCTTCTCCTCCTGTGGCCTGTGTGCCCCTTTTCCCTTCAGACACACTGGCTGCTCAGTGCTTTCCCTGCTCCTTGCCATATTCCAGTGTTAATGAAATCTCTGTTTGGCTTAGATTTGCCTGCTTGCAAACTAAATTCTGGCAGTTGCACAAAGATTGGATCGTTTGTGAGGGCTGATCCAAAGGCTCAGATATTCCAGGTGTTATGATGATACCTGATGAAAGTCTGGACTCCAGTTTAAAGTCTGACCCTCCAACCAACTTGAAACAGTTGTTGGAAAAGTACTGTTCCATCTGAATTAAAAATTCTCTTTAATTAAGAGCTACATGTTCAGAGAAAGTTAGTGAAAGATGTCTCCAAGCAGAGTAAGAAAAATACATATTCATATTCTGATAAGGCAATCAAGATGTTGATGTTAATATTAGAGCAATAACTTTAATTGTATTTCAGCAAACGAATGGCAATTAGAAAACAAATTATCTCAGAGAAGCATGTCTGCTGCACAGCTTAGCCCCCAAGGCAAGCCAAAAGCTAAACCTTTTTCTTGAATATTAATGCAGAAAATAGACACACCTCTGGAATTATTCTAAACAGAAATACCATAAACGGTTTAAAGTTACTCTGAGACACAAAAGTAGAATATTCCTTTCCTCTTGAAGCGAGGTCTTTGTTGTCACAAGAAGCAGCATCCAAGGGTAAGACGTTGCTCTGCTTTAAAGACGAGGAAATGTAACAGATGTTTGCCATGTTAATTAAAGAGTATTTGTGGTTTAACTGTCCTGGTTTAACCTCCCCTGCCCCCGGGTCCTGGCTGCCACACTCGCTTCCCCCACTCTGGGGTGTGGGAGAGAGGCAGGAGTGTCACAGTGACAAAACTCGTGGGTTGAGATAAAGACAGTTTAACAGTAAAGCAAAAGCTGTGCACACAAGCCCAGCCCAGCAAGGAATTCATTCCCTGCTGCCCGCGGGCAGGCAGGTGTTCACCATCCCCAGGAGAGCAGGGACACATCCCAGGGGAGGTTCCTCAGGAGCACAGACACGTTCACTCCAAACATCACCCCCTTCCTTCCTTTTCCACCCCATTTCATGTGCAGAGAATGATGTCACATGCTCTGGAATGTCCCCTGGGTCAGCTGGGGTCACCTGTTCTGGCTGTGGCTCCTCTGGACTCCTTGTGCCCCCAGCTCCCTCACTGGTGGGATGAGGAGCTGGGAACTCCTTGGCTCTCTGTAATCCCTGCCCAGCAACAGCCACCAACATCTGTCCCCAAATCCAAATCACAGCACTCTAACAGCTACCATGAGGAAAATTAACTTCATCCCAGCCCAACCCAGCACAGAAAAGTAAATGATTTCCATTAGGGTAAGATTTAGAGCACTAATGCAATATGAATGATCCAAGGTGAATTTCTGTGCTACCTCTCAGTGCTGTTCTGTTGCACAGTGACAAACCACTGTTGTTTTTTGGCAGAAATAATCACTCCCCCTGCTTTGTATCTAAGAAAAAAATGCTGGTAGGGTTCCTTGAATCTTGTTTCACCTGGAAAGGCCATGGCCAGCTAGAGTGTGACTTGGTGTGCCAAGAACCAGACCGAATTTTCACCAATTGAGAACTAAAATCTGGTGTTAACATTTCCATATGCAAAGTTATCTCCTGTGAGAAAAATGCCTCCTTCCAACAAAAATATACACTCATGTTTCAAGCCATCAGTGTTTTTCCTTCTCCCCAGTCCATTCCCCCAGGACAATATGCCCCATCTGTCAGGATGAAAGTCTGTTCTTGTGATCCATTCACCTCACTGCTGTAGACTTTCTGGTCTGTGTGACTTGGCATTGACTGTATTTTGCTAAAACAGTGGTAGCACTGCTCAGGCATTACTCAGCTCTCTGTGGTTTCAGACATGCTATTTAGAAAGTTTATCAAATCTGTGCTTGCCTGAATGGTTTTAACGATGCTGCAACTGAACCCACCCAGACTGCAACAGAACATTACAATTTTCAACCATCAAATTGTGCATAAAAGGTGAAAAGATGGCCTGCAACAGATCTTGATCCTTAAAAATCTCCTTGCTCAAAAAGGAAATCAGGGACAATTTCTCATTGCACCTGCAATGCAACAGTCCATCTTGGTTCTACAAAGCAATTAAGTAGCTCATTAACTTTAAGCACCTGCTTAATTCCCATGGCTTTGAAACCACTGGGAGTTAACTGCTTGCTCCTGAATTTGTGCAGGAAAAACATGCTTGTTAAAATTTGGTGGGGGGCGGGGGGGAAGAAGATTATGCCTGCTAAACTTCTTTCAGTCTGGGCCCCAAATATGTGATGATATTTAGGCTGTGTTGTCACACAATGCTTGGTCACAGCAGTCTATTCAGAATTTGGAATTTTACTGATCCAGTCTCATCTGATGGCTTCTGGGAAAGCAAGAAAGAAAGGTCTAGAGAAAAAAAAAAAAAAGAAAAAAAGCAATAGGCATCTTCTTCATAGAATCTTTTAGGAGACTGTCTGAAATATTTTTCATGAACACAATGTTTTTTCTTTCTAGCTTGAGTTTTACTCTGAGAATTCCAAGATTTCCATGAAAAACCATGAGATTTTTTGCCAAGAATGTCAAGCTGGTGGTGGCCAGGTGTTTTAGAGTATTTTAAACACACTCACATAAGATATGTCAGCACCAAAGTATCTGTGTTCTCATTGAAGGAGCAGCTGATAAAAACAGATTGGGGCCACAAAGGTGTAGCAGAGACTCTTCCAAAGTGCACCAGGTAAATTGTGTGCTGTATTTTGTAGAAAATTAAACATCCAGTGCCAGTTCCCAAGAAAATATTTCCAGAGGAATAGCTAAGGAACAGCTCACTAAACTACCCACAACCACCTTCATATTAACAAATATATCAAAGGGTTTCATTTGACATTGTGAGCTTCATTATTATGCACCAATATACATATATACATATATATATATACACATATATCTCAATAAATAAAAGATGTCCTCTGGACTGCTGAACACTTCAGAGAACATATCTGAAAGTTTTCTCCCCTCTAATCTGAAATAAACATATTTTTTTTTGTCTTGTTTATCTAAACACATTTTTTTTTTTGACACTATATTGATCATAGTGCTTTTCTCATAGAATCTATTTATGTTGCCAGGTGATTAGAGGGTTTCTATGGAACATTTCTTCTGAACAGTGAGGTAAAACCCCAAATCTCAGACACTGCCCCATCCAGCTGGTGGTATCAGTGATGCAGCACATGGCAGACAACTTGTTTGCTTCACAGTTGTCATTTAAGCCACAGTGTCTCACCCACAGCATTAAGTCCTTTTCTGATAGCCAGGAATTCAACTTTGGGAACAAAACATTGGAAATTTGGCTTATTGTTATTTTTGGTAGCATTATCATTTAAATTAATCAATGGTGGATCAATAAGTCTTCCACCAAAAGTGAGATATTTTCATGTCATGTACCCTTTGCAAAAGTTGAAGGTTTAAAACTGTTTTTTGTTTAGCTTTCCAAATGTAAATTAACTTTTCCAGTAACCTTTTCAAGCAGTACACTCTCTTAAAATGTATTGTGAACACCACTTCTCAAATATGTCTGCATTGCCTTAACAACAGAAGACAGTGAAAAGCTGCTGAGGAGAATCCAAAGGGCCATTGGATTAAAATTCATGAAGGGCAGCTTCTCCCTTCAGTGTCAGAAGTAATTGCACACACACTGAACATTAGAGCACTTCCAGAAGTTGCAAACACATTATAAGCAGAAATTCAAATGTGTTGCAATCCTTCTCATCTGCTAATATCTTTCTGCATCTTTTCCACTGATTTCTAGCCTTAAAACTGATTGAAGTGGTCACATGATTTAGGTAGCAGTCTAAATCAGAAAAACTTAATTATTTCCAATGTTGGAGATGCTTTAAGAAACATGTTTGATAAAAACAGTGCTCCTACTGATGTCATGTGGGTGTGGATCAACTGGGAAAAGGTCCTGTAGTGACTCCTAGGCCACAAGCTGCATATGAAAATGTATTAAACACATACATAATTCACTTTTTTCTATCTATTGTCATACTTTTTTTGTCTATTTAAGGCAACAAGCTTTACTGAGCACACCAGCTTCTATTTAGACTCTTGGCACAAAAGCTTCTTAGATTTACTCCAAAGTGAGTTAAAATTCATGGGAAAGCTTCAGTGTAGAGCACACCACCTTTTCCTTATTTTAAAAAAATATTTTGAAAACAAATCCATCACATTTAGCATTTGTACATGGTACTCAGCTGACAGGTTTAAATGTTACTGAGTGACAGAACTGGTACAAACCCGACTGCAGCCCTGCCTATTGCAGCAATTTGAAAGTCAGGGAGACCCTTTCTAGTCTGGGAGGAAATGGGAGACTTTTCCCCTAAAAGACAGAAGCCAAATTCTTTTTCTGGGGTTTTAAAACAAGGATAATGCACAGGTCAAACACCATTTAACACAAGGGTTCTATGTGCTACAACTGATCCATACAACCTGTGTGTATGTACACATGCCCTTGATTAAAGTATGACACTGAAACCCTACTCACACAGAAATATAAATACAGATTTTGCAACTGCCAGGTAGAAGCCATCCTACTTTTTCTGAAATGGAAAGGTGGCAACTGGCAATGGTTTCACACTGCTATTTCACAGTGGAACAGAAGGAACCTCTAGCCTACCTACTTGAATTAGGTACTTTCCTTAACTTTAATTAAATTAAATAATCTTTGAGGAATTTATTACAAAAAGAACAAAAGAGAGGGAGAAAGATAAATGAGGGAGTGGAATTCAACACAATTTTATTGCACATACTATTGTGTCCTTTGCCCTCATAATATCTAACTGTAAAATGCTTTCTAAAAGCAAAAATGAATCATTTTATTCAAAATTTATTAATTAATCATATCTTTTTCACAGACTAATTATTTAATTTTAGTCATCAATGGGAATGTTGAGCTCCTTAATATCAGACTGAAGCCATGTAAGAAAAGAGCATTAATTAGTTTCACTCCAAAATGCAGGTGGAAAAGGCAATTAAATGATCTAACATAGGCAGGTGTAGGCCCTGATCTCACGTGAAAGATGATTATTGTCTTTCTTTTGCATGATTCAGTTGAAATCCAGCTGTTCTCAAAGTTACTTTGTGTCCTACAGGAAATAAGGATAATAAATAAATAAACACAGGAAGTGGAGATTTCACTCCAGCTCCCAGTGTTCAGGTGCCAACAGCACAAGGATGCTGCCATGCTTTGACACCCATGTGCACAGGTTTATCCCATACCAAAGATTTAATGGGAATGGAAATGGGATGCAGCCCTTAACCCTGTGGGGATTGCTCCCCAACATTCCAGCACAATTCTGATTTGCAATAACACTTTTGCACAGCTGTTCTGTGGAGCAGCCAGATGATCTTACTGCCCTTTCATTATTTTCTTCCCATTTATTACACGTGAATTCTGCAAAGTTTTCAGTGGCAAAGCCCCCTTGGTTCCCTGGAAAGGCTGGGATGAGAATTAGAGGTGTCTGTGGGGAGGGATGTCTGAGAGGAGAGAGACCACAGAATCACAGGAGATGCTGAGTGGGAAGGGGTCCCCAAGGGATCCCCTGTCCCTGCAGCCCCCCAGCAATCCCCCTGTGCATCCCTGGTGTCCCAACGCCCCTGGAGCTGTGGACCATTCCTGGGGAACCTGGGCAGTGCCAGCACCCTCTGGGGAGCAGAGCCTTGTCCTGATGCCCTGACACATCTTCAGGCCATTCCCTCAGTCCTGTCCCCACCACACAGAGGAGGGATGAGTGCCTGTCTCTCATGAGGACGCTGGAGCTGTGATGAGCCTCAGTCCCCTCCTGCTGCTCCCCATTCCACTTCCCCCTGAGGCCCTTCACCATCCCCACAGCCTCCTTTGGATACTCTGCATAGTTTAATATCTTTTTTATACTGTGGTGACCAAAATACTCAAGGTGAAGCTGCCCCAGCCCAGAGCAGAGCAGGACAATCCCTCCCAGGCCTGGCCGGTGATGTCCCCAGGACAGGGATGTCCCTCCTGGCTCCAGGGCACTGCTGGCTCCCGTGCTGATGTACATGGGAATAACAAGTGACATAAAAGACAGCTTTCACAGGATGCAGCACAGATTAATGTTTGAGTCTGCCGAAAACTGCCAAAAAAAGTTAAATGTACAACATAAAAAATGATATGTCCCAGGGCACAGGGACGTGAGAAAGGCTTCCTCTGATGGCCGTCCCTTTAATACATGTTAGCAAAAACAAAGCAAGACATGCAATGACACAGACCATCACTAATGGATGCAATATTTTAAAATAATCATGCAAAAACATCAGTAAATGTGTCTGAAACAGCTGAGGAGAGTCCTTGAGTCATACACAAACCCAGTGTTATTTTACTCAACAGTGCATCTACATTGACAAAACTGGCCAATTAGTTATCATGAGAAAGAAATGCTTAGCACCTTCTCAGGTCATTTAAAAGTGAATGTAGTAACTCTGGTGCACTATAATTAAGGAAGATAACACCACCAAAGGTTGAGATATTGAGGGCAAAACACTAAGTCTTTTTAAAAGTAACAGATTTTGACAGCTCAGAAAATTCAGTTGTTTCAATAGGACAAATTTTAATTACTGTTACCTCACAGAATGTTCTCGTATTATACTCTCTGCATAAATGTCTCAGCAGCCAGAAGCAGAAATATTTTACACATCTCAAACTTCAATAAAGAATACAAAGATCAAAGACCAGGAAAAGCTGTTCTCTGGACAAAAAAGGAGCAAGCCAAGTCCTGCAGTGCCATTCCCACACTCCATCCATGGACAGCAGCCACACGGACAGATGTTGATGGTGACTGACTACATTTATTCTGAAGAGTGGCATCCCTCTTCTGCCAAGCACGAGATGTGTGGCTGCATCTGTTTACTGCACTAAGGGAGCGTGCAGGCACAGGACAGAAGAAAGGGCTGCCATAAAATGAAATGTTAATTAGTGCACAGAGTGCCATTTGAACCATCAGCAAGTCTGTATTTCACAAGGATCAGCCTATCACAGGTCTCCCTGAAGAGGATGAAGGTGTGCACTTGGAGTTAATGAGGGAAAAAACTCATTAGAGGTTAGGACTTAAGTCTGACCGATATCTCTCGGTCCTGGAACAGCTGATGACAAACATCCACTATCCATATCCACATCTATTTATTCTCACATCTGCACACACACAGACCCGTGCTCATTATTGTGTCTGTCACGGTACAAACACCTCCTGCCTCCAAATCCTTCCTTTTTTATAAAACACCTGGAAAACAGCATTCATAAATTAAACTTTCTGCATTAGTTAAGTGCAAAGATCAAAGGATTATGAACTTAAACTGTGATCCTGGAATGAATATTTTCCCATGGTACAGTTCATGGGAAGTATCAAGCTGATTTCTAGAGAATCATTAAATAATACAACGCTTGTAGAGTTCACTCAGAGGTCTGAGATATACAAAACTAATTTATGAATATATTCCTCGTTTTGCAGCTTAGGAGTTGACTTTACATTGTACCTTTGCCTTAATTTAGTTTTTAGGGTCTTCAGGGCAATCAGAAAAAACTGCCAGATGGAGCACTTTAGTAAAGGAAAATAAAAATTTGCATATTCACACATTTATATGGTCAAATGTGTTTTTCCATGAATGCATCTTCAAATGCTACTATGCTATTATGGATACACGTATTTAATGTAAAAATATAAATAAGTTTCCTGGCTTCCCTGACTAATTTGGTTAGCAATTGGGATTTTTTTTCTGATGTAACCAATCCTGTCTTATGTTCTCTTCTCATTACTGGCCCTTGTGGGCCCTGCTGAAGGTGAAAAGGAAATTGTCAAAATGTCAGAGATCTTTAAAAAATAATTTAAAATATTTAATTCCCTCTCCCACAAAAAACCAAACCAAACCAAACCAAAACAAACAAAACAAAACAAAAAACAAACAAAAAAAACAAACCCAAAACCAAACAAATAAGGCAGTGAAACAAGTTTATATTGATTACTATTGGTTAACTTCTTTTAATAATTTGGCTACAGATGTTCTGCTCTTTTCGCAGTTTTTGGAATCCATGTAACCCTTTTAACTCTTCAAATAATGCAGCTCCACCAGAAGAAAGATTGAATTATTCTTGACCACATATTTTGAGGATCTAAAAAGATATTCTGGAAAATTATGCATTTACCTTGCTGTACATACAGTACAAGTAAAACATCTTATTTTAAGTTCTCATGGTGCATACCTAGAAGTTATGAAGTGAAATTGGTCATTTGTGTGTTTCATGGGCAGACAAAAAGCACAAATCTGTATTTTGAAGGCAATTTCCTGGCTAAGGCAATGCACAGGTACCGAGTTTGACCACCCACTGAATTCACAACAGCAACGCTGATGCACATGGCTCCAAGACACAATAAATTAGTAATAACCTCCATTATTATACCCCCAAAGTAAAAGTTTGCCAGAAGGGGATATGCAGTAAATGTAGCGCTCCAAGGCTGTTCTGATAAATCAATGTTTTAATGGCAGCTTCTGTACATTTTGTCTTCATTGCATGAACTGCCAGTTGCCTACAAACTCTTTGCTTCAGTATTTCATGGCTTTTATGCAAATACTTGATGTTAATAGCATCATATTTTTATTGGTTTGCTTTGTATAGTTTTGCTGAGTTGCATTGTGGAGTCATTAAAAATGAATAGCCAAAATAAAAATATTTCATATTGGAAACCATACTTAAAAATTAATGGTGTATTAGCAAAAGACTGTTTGCCACAATTCCACAAACATAGCAAAAACTTCATCAGAGAATGGTTAATCAGCTGAAGACAGTATTTATCCGTGCCCTTCCTGCATTTGGTAACAATCCCTATAGTTTAAGCTGTAGAGGGTTGCCCATGCAGCCCAGACAGTGCAAAGGTGGCTTAAAACTCCCCTGTCCTCTGCTGTGTGCTGCCAGCTGGGGGCCCAGCCTGTCCTTCCCTTCCACCCACAAGGCTCAAGGGAACAGAAAATAACTTTCACCAAATCCCTGTGCTTTGGACAAATTACAGTTTTGGTTTGTCTGTGGATAACAGTTACTCCACTGAAAAAGATATTTGGGATATCCAACAGAGAGGAGAGGAGAGGAGAGGAGAGGAGAGGAGAGGAGAGGAGAGGAGAGGAGAGGAGAGGAGAGGAGAGGAGAGGAGAGGAGAGGAGAGGAGAGGAGAGGAGAGGAGAGGAGAGGAGAGGAGAGGAGAGGAGAGGAGAGAAGAGAAGAGAAGAGAAGAGAAGAGAAGAGAAGAGAAGAGAAGAGAAGAGAAGAGAAGAGAAGAGAAGAGAAGAGAAGAGAAGAGAAGAGAAGAGAAGAGAAGAGAAGAGAAGAGAAGAGAAGAGAAGAGAAGAGAAGAGAAGAGAAGAGAAGAGAAGAGAAGAGAAGAGAAGAAAAGAAGAGAAGAGAAGAGAAGAGGAGAAGACTAATGACTCTTGTTCCAAGAGAACTAAAGAGAAACCCCACAGATTGCAGAAACTACATTCACATGGGGCACAGATCCATGGAATTCCTCACTGGTTCTCCTTTAAGGATGGGCTGCAAATCCATCAGTCTCCTACAACCAGAGAACCCAGTTTGGACTTCCTCACTGATACAGGTTATCCAGGGGATTCACTATGTACTTTACCTTGTGTATGTGGGGGGAAAAAAACAAAACCATAATGCACTCCTAAGGGAGCAAACAGTTATTCAACACACTGGAAAATAAAGAGTGAAATAGTAAAAGGCAGTGATTATCCCACTGCTGATTTTACATTCTTAATTGCTCCCAGGTATTTATAAGTCAGCACATGAAAGTCTTCATAGGGGCAGAGAGAGGAAGGGAGAGGAAAAAGACACAAAGGCAAATAACCATGAGAAGAGATGGGTATACAGATATGGCAAAAGCAATTGAAGATGACAATCCCAGAGTCAAATTCCATACTCAGAGGAGGAAAGTTTTGTTCTCCTGAACCCTCTACCACCACCATGCCTGTGGTTTTTATCCCCTTAAATTATATTGATATCAGCAAAAGAATTGGCAGCTGAGACTCTTCTCATGGCTAGGTTTAGATTAGGCAAATTTTGCACCTCCTTATTTTCACAAGGGATCTCCTTCAATTCAACCCACTGGATGATTCTCAGAGTTTAACATATGATTAGGAAAGTTCGGCTATCCCATTTGGGAACAGTCTAATTTACATTCCCCAAACTTGCACAATCTCAGACCTTTGCAGTCTCAAACCTTTCACTGGACTCTGCAGCTACAAGTTAGAGAACCAGTGATTGATTACTGAAATTCTCTCCAATACACAGTGAACATCAAACAAAAGTGTGTGCCCTGTTGCTATTGATTTAGAGCTGATGATCTCATTAGAAAGCCCTAATTCTCAACATTGCTTTGGTTTACACAATCTTCAATTTATTTTAAAAAGGCTGATTGGCCAACTATTTCAGCCTCATGACTGTCTTCTCATCTTACGAGACAACTCTTTTATTTTTTGAGCATTTAAAATGTCATTAATCCAAATGCTAATGCAATCAATACTATATTAAATAAATTATAAAAACTAAATTAATATTAGGTAACCTGATGCACTGTGCCATGAGGTTTTAAAATGTGCTTGTTGTCAGCGCATTTAAAATGATAAATTAAAACACTGCACCTTTCAAAAAATTATCCCTAGGAAGCTTTTAAAATTATTTTCTCCATAATTTTAACTATGAAGCAGTAAGGAAAATATGCATTATTTACTTTTTAGTTCAGTTAGCTTTTATGATGTTATTAAAAAAAAAAAACCAAAACAAACAAAACATATGTAGTTAAAACTGAATCTTAAATACAAGTAGAAAACTGTAAGTTGAATGAATTTGGCCTTAGAAACAGAACACTTCTGTCTCATGTGCTGTGGGTGGAGGGTGATGCCCTGTTAGCTGGAGCTGGAGGAGATCAGACTTGGCACATGCCTCTATTTCATACTCCAAAACCCCAAAGATTTGATACAAATACATATTATTTTCTATTCTGAGAACATAAAGCTCCTCTCAGTTGTCTTATCTAAGCTGGCCCAGGTAGCCTGCATATTCATGTGGAATCCTAGTGTTTCCATGCTCATAAACAGCCAGTGGTTCTGTTGTTTGTGCATTTGTAAACAATCCTGGTCTCAAATCTGAGCAGCCAGTGTGCACCAACCGCAATAATTTACATCTCACAGAGATGGTGGCATGAAACCAGCATTTGCTGGAAGTTTTAGAAAGTGCATTCACATTTTGAAATGCATTTATTTAACAGGCTTTCAAAGAAAAAAGCTAGTTGAGAAATCAATGTATATACACCCTCCAGCATCTACCCACCTTGCATCCTGTGGATTTTACACCTGAGGCATAAGGAAAAGCTTATTCAATTTTTTTTTTTTTTTTTTAATCTTGGGTAATAAAAACTGAGCTCTTGAAGGTACACTCTTAAAAGCTTTCTCCCATTTATCATCACAGGAAAATCCTGTATATCTTCAGTGCTTGTCTTTGCAGTCTGTGCTATTTACCTTCCCTCTCAGATTTTCTGGCTGTATCCATGTCATTGTGTGGGTTGCTCCTTTCTGTACCTTTGTCTTGAATGTTAAAACAATCGATGTGGAATGTCAGCTCACTGTGATTCCTTTCCAATGCCTCCTGTAGCTGATACTGATCATTTAAAGTCCTTCTATTGAACCGTTGTTTAAAAAAAGGCCTTTTTGGCAATGATATCTATCTTATTATCATTGACATTCATTTCCCAGGCATTGGACCAGCTTTTTAGGGTTTATGTGCTCACCTTCCAGGCTTTTCATTAGCCTGGCTTTCTCCTGGTCTGCTGTCTGCTGACAAATCTGTGCACAGAAAATGCCAGCTGAAGGGTGTCACAAAAGCATTTGGGAGAAAAAAAAATTCCCAAATCCAAAAAAACCCAAAAGGCTCATAAATCTTAACCACAAAAAACAAAACAACAGCAAACAAAAAAAAGAACAAAAAAAAACCCAACAAAACAAAAAAACCCAAAACAAAACAAAAAAAGTTTGTATCCACAAAATGAAGACTTGTGCTTTTGCTCCTCTAAAAATGAACAGTGTGCAGATTTCAGCATTTGGCTCTTCATCTATTGACTTCACATCAAAGATGTATGCACCAAAATACAGCTGTGAACATATTATTTGGGAGAAACTTTCAAGGAAAGAGGACTGTGTCTGATAAAGGGGAAAATTCCCCATAGAAAATGACATTGCACAGATTATTGCTGTGTAATAATGGCAATCTCAAAAAATCATAGTCAGCAACACAGCTGAAGTGAGTGACCCCGGTTCAGGCAACAAAAAACCAAAATACAGATTGATGAGAAAATTTCTTGTTAGAGAAAAATAGTATTTGCTTGCATAATCTGCACCTTATGTACTATATCAGTTCCCTTACAGTCACTCTTTCCTTTATAACCATTAGTAAAATACTATTTTAGCAGACCACAATCATGGAAAAAAGGTCTGTGGAAGGAGTAGGAAAGCATGTGCCAAGGTTGGTTTGGGTTTATAGACACTAGTAGAAACAGCCTAGTGTGATCTGTTCTAGATTTAAGACAGTTTGGCTGAAGAAAGAATATTTTAGTGCAGCAAATCTGAACTGCACTGGATCAGCTTCTGACTGGTGGCAGCTGACACGAAGAGCGTGGCCAGAATGGGTGAAGGTGAATATTTATGGCTCAGCCATGGTTGCTTGTTCAACCTCATCCCAGAACCACTAAAGCTGGAAAAGACCTCCAAGATCATCCATCCACCCTTTGACTGAATCTCACCACTAAACCATATCACAAAGTGCCACATACACTTATTTTTTGGATGCCTCCAGGGATGGGGACTCCAAGCCAATTCTAATGTTTGATCATCCTTTCCATGAATAAAGTTCCCATCCCCACCTTGTCCCCAGCCCAGAGCTCTGAGTGCCACCTCCAGCCCTTCCTGGGACACCTCCAGGGATGGGCACTCCAAACCTCCCTGGGCAGCCCCTGCCAAGCCCTGCCCACCCTTTCCATGGGGAAATTCCTGCTGCTGTCCACCCTGAGCCTCCCCTGCCCAGCCTGAGGCCGTTCCCTCTCCTCCTGTCCCTGTTCCCTGCAGCAGATCCCAAATCCCCCCGGCTGTCCCCTCCTGTCAGGGAGTTGTGCAGAGCCACAAGGGCCCCCCTGAGCCTCCTTTTCTCCAGCCTGAGCCCCTGCCCAGCTCCCTCAGCTGCCCCTCACATGGCTCACTCTCCAGGGTACCTTCCAGATATTTCTTCAATAGATAGAGATTTTATGGTGCCAACAAACTACCAATATTAACTTTTGTCCTTTAATTATATAAACGGTTAAAACTTTTCATAGTTAACCAGACACAAAGTGTGACTAGTAAATGATTAGATCATCTTGGAGAGTTCAACACCACATGCCACAGATGTGGCTTAAAACTGAAATGCTTCTTCCGTCTCTCTAATCCAGATTGCACTGAGGGTGCTTAGGAAGCAGATATTCTCTTGGATCTTTCAGGAAAACCGAGGTGCCTCGGCAGGGCCAGCACAGGGGACAGTCACTGCCCTGGCCCTGCTGCCACCCCAGGTGCCATTGGCCTCTGGCACCCCTGGGCTGTGTCCAGCCCCTGTCCCCAGCCCCCCCTGGGCCTTTCCCACCTGCAGCTTTCCAGCCCCTCTGCCCCAGCCCAGCTCCATGGGCTTGGGGTGACCCCAGGGCAGGACCTGGCTCTTGTCCCTGCTGTCCTCAGCCCATGGATCCAGCCTGTCCACATCCAGTTGATTTCCCAGGTGTGTTGTTTGGAGGAGTAGAAGTAGGAACTTTTTTAATTTAGAAAAGAATGAAAGCAAAGCAATAACTGCAGAGAGCTCTGCTCTGTGCCCAGGACTGAGCAGTGGCTCGCTGTCAGTGCACTGTGCACTAACAAAGCTCCAAGAAAAGCGAGGCTGCTGCTCATGGCCAGGCTCAGCACACAGCTCCCAGTGATGGAATGGTTCCTACTCCTGCTCACAGGCAATATTCCCACAGCACCAACCCTTCCTGCCGGGAGTTTTCTCACCAAACTGATAAATTATGATAAACAGGGGGCTTTAGAGATAATTTCCCTTAATGGAAAACTCCAATAAAAAGCTAATCATACTTGGATATAAAAACATTTTATTTCACTTCGTTTTGCTTTCTTTTTTTCCCACTGAATTTTTATGTTCCCAAGTGCCTTGTTTCAAATATCTTGGGTATTTTGCAACGCTACCCACAAGGGGTGATATAATGAGTACAGGGAGAACGTAACTAAGTGATGTGTAACAAAGTAGTGCTCATTTGTAGGTTGAATCATAAAAAGAAATTTTTAGAGGAATATTGCGCCGAGCAGAGAGGATTGGAAATAACAATGTGGAGTGGTAATGGTGAGAATATTAAGAAATTACAAAGGTGCCAGGATCTCAATTTAGAAGAGATGAATTTCAGAACACTCAAGCATTGCCAGTCTTACTCAAGCCAAGCACTGGGGGAAACATCTCAGGTCACCCCCGAGCAAACACTGGGCTGAGCTCCCACCTGGTGCAGTGTGTGCTGTGTGTGATGCCAGCACTCAGCTGGCTCAGGCTGGATTTTAGGGACAGGTTCTGCTCCCCCAGAGGGTGCTGGCACTGCCCAGGCTCCCCAGGAATGGTCCCAGCCCCGAGGCTGCCGCAGCTCCAGGGGCGCTGGGACACCAGGGATGCACAGGGGGATTGCTGGGGGGCTGCAGGGACAGGGGCTGCACTCAATCCTTGTGAATCCCATCCAGCTCAGGATGTTCTGTGATTCAAAGGCTGCTCCAGGTTCCAAGGGGTGCTATTTGGTTCACTTCAGGAACAAAATATTTAGTTTGCTTTACTAAGAAGGCACCATCTCACATAATATTTTTGCACAGAGTGATGTTAAATTACCAAGAAAATTATTTCTGAAGATTTTGATTATAATTTAAAAACTTGGTCACTACATTTCCCCTAACTTCTGTAAGCTTGGGGTCAAGAGAGTTTCAAACAGGTCGTGTATTTGCAGCATTTCTTCAGCAGAGGCACTCAAAGTGGGGGAAGCAGGTTCCTACTCTGAAGTGCCAGTGCAGGGTAGTCTTTCACCCTGCATCTCTTGCTGCACACAGTGCAAGTTTCTCCGGAACAACAGAGCACCTATGTGCAGGGTTTCAGAAGTAAATTTGCCAACAGTGGTCAAGATTGTTATGAGCAAGAGCATCCTCATGTTTCAAGATTCATGTGCTTCTTACTTCAGGCATAAATCACCTGCACGTAAAAAAAATAGGATTATCTTGATTTAAATTAAATTATTATTTTTCCATCTACATTAAAGCTACCACAAGCAAACAGTGGATGTATTTTGATTTTTCTTCGAGGATGTTGTTGGTAAAGGATGAATCCCCTTCCCCAGATTGGTTCCAACACAGGGCCTTTCTCACTTAATCAGCACCAGAACAGAATAGTTGAAAGAATATTTTCAATTT
Organism: Acridotheres tristis; assembly: GCA_037013685.1. Lineage (NCBI taxonomy): Eukaryota > Metazoa > Chordata > Aves > Passeriformes > Sturnidae > Acridotheres > Acridotheres tristis. The sequence goes on from CM072898.1 coordinate 3,780,394, forward strand.
GCTTTTTCATAAGAATCTACTGACATCTGAAAAGGTAAAAAGGCCTTAACAATATCTAAGAGAACATAAACATCAAAGAAATGTACACAAAGCTTTGTTCTATGTCCTTAAAAGGTGCCTATTGTTCACCTGGTACTTGAATCAGCTGCCCTGTCTCACAAACAGGAGGATAAGAGCAAAAGGAACATGGAAGAAAGAGATCTGTCCTCAGCCACCACATGAGCAGCTCCTGCTTATCGAGGACAAACTTGAATCTATGGGATAAAAATATCCCAGCCAACTTATTTTGATTTCTGATTTCAACCACATAAAAAATGATAGAAATATCACAAACCACATTAATTTTAATTTTTAATATTGGTTTCTAAAATCGTGGTTTAGCAAATAATTTGCTAAATCTTTTAGAACCCCAAGTATAACTTATTCATGCAATATCTTGTGTATAAAAAAAGAACAATGAGCCAGGATAGCTGGAACTGGAGAAATAATAACAGATGTCAGAATAGAGTGATATGGGCATTGCCTGGGAAGTAGATGTTAAGAAGATCTTGTAGTACTGGTTTTCAAGTTGGTTTGATAAAGACCTTTTTTTTCTTTTTTTTTCCCCTAGTGTTATTGCATTATTATTATAAGTCAAACACTATTTTAATGAAACAGAAAGAACCTCAGATTCCTCCTTGGTCTCCTTTGGGTGTTCTCCAGGGAATGCATGTCCCACTTAGCCAATGTCAGGAACATGCTGTTCCCTCTGCTTACAGCAGCCCCACAAATGTTTGAGGGTACATTTGCATCCTTTGCATCTCCACACAAACACAACAACTACAGAGAATGTGGCTGTAAGTGATTTTTAACCCTGTTCATCAAATGCCAGTTTAACATCAAAGTTTCACGCTCCATTAATAGCCTAACTGACAAATTTAAGAGACAGCCTTTGCTGTGAGTTTGTCTTAAAAGCATTGCAAGGCAGGATTAACTTTGTCATTCTGCAGAAGAAAGGGAATGTGATTTCTAACATGCTCTTGGTGAGCTGGGGAGGAAAGCAAGCACACAGCACATTACAATGACTTGAATGATTTGACAGCTGTTAGCTAAACAATACAACATTAATTTTCAACATTTTTGCACATGGCTGGGTGAGAGATCCCTTAATCCCAGTTCTTATTCGACTTCTGCCTCATTGTTGCTGTCTCCTTTTGTATCACCTATTATAATCAGTTTCTGCTGTATACTCCCTTTCACCTTATTATTGTTACAAAAGTAAGGTATGAGGTTAATTCAGACTCACTTCCCCGGGGTACATTAAGATGGATTTAAGTACTTTACTGAGACAGTCTGACTTCAAAAGCTGCTTTATCAGTTCCTACCAGAGAGAGAGACCCATCCATGACAGCAGTAAACTAACCATAAATTCTCATATTCTATATGCTGAGTGACTTTCAAAAGGACAACTATTGATTTTGTCATTTATGAATGGATTTAGTCAAATTAGTCTTTTCATTGTGCACAATAAGACAGCATTGTTATTAGGAATTATAGGATAAAACTGGGTGGAACAAATGAAACTGCCATTTTTGGGATCCTCAGCACAAATTCAATAAGCTTTAGTTATGCCACCCTGATCATTTTGTTCACGACCAGCTACTCTCCATACTTTGATTGTCTTCAAAGGAAAGGAAAAGTGGCCTCTGCCTTCAAGAGGCACTTTCAGAAGACTTAACCTTTCAAAGAGCTCTCATGTCTTTTCCTTTGAAAGAGCTAATAACTTGTTTGCTGGAACGGCAGGAGTATTTACAGGCACACTTGAAATCAGACAAAGATTACACAGGGAAATAAACAGAGAGACTGTCACTGTCAACAATAAATTAAGTTTGAGCTAAAAACATAAAATGTTTAGAGTGAAGTAGACATCACTCAGCATTATGCTACTTGAGCCTCTGAACTTTTCCAAACACAATGAGCACTGATGGGCCCTGGTTACCTTCCCCTGAAGAGCCACTCCAGATGGTTCCTGCAGGATCTGGGCTGGATGGCTGGAAACAAGGCTGGCACTCGTGTCCTGATTTCCCTCCCCTTTGTGTGGTGGAACACCCCAGCTCACAGGTGTGCAGAGGGCAGTGTGTCAGATGGAAAGGCACTGGGGAGGAGGAGCTGTGTGCCAGCCTTGGGTAGCCTGAGTGCTTTGGTATTTGTGCAGCCAAATCCACGCACGAGTGGGTCTGCATGGAAATATCAGGATGAAAATATGAAACATGTCAACCAGTCCAGCATTTGATGCTTTTTAATTATTTAATTGAAAGGTTTATGCACCTAAGCTTGACTTTTTCATTTGATAATGCAGAAAGCTCAAGACTTTTAACTTCCGTCACCGCTGCAACAATATTTTCTAACCAGTCCTGTGTCCAGGTTTTTAATTTTATTTTACATGTTACAAGAGAAATTACAAGGCCCCTGCCATATCAGCACTCTGCATGGGGCACCTGTGTACTCAGATATTTGCTTGGAAATATGGACTGGTAACATTCTGAAAACCTTAATGCTATTTCTGAATTTATTGTAGTCCTAAAGATTTATGTCTTTGTCCAGAGATGCCAGGAACAAAGTGAAAAGAAGCAAATTCTAAATATAAAGTATTTCAGTCTCTCATTCCCTTCACTTTCAGAAAGAAATGGTGCATGTCTTACAAAACTGATGGATACCTGTGAAGCAAGTCCAGTGCTTCTGGCTGCCTTTTACAGGAGCAGTTCTGCCAGCAATCCAGCCAGCAGAGCCAGCCCCAGGAGCTGCAGGTTATGCAGTGTACATTCAATCCACTGGGCCCTCAAAGCAGCAGTCAGTGCAGGTGGAAAGCAGCTTTACAGAGCATACACAGACTCACACCTTTGTCAGAAGCTTTAGTGACACACAACATATCTTTCAGAGCAGGGAAACATCGTCGGGGCTTTAGAGATATGTTGCAGTTTGCAGAAGTATGTCTAAAAGGATCTTTTTAGAAACATCCAGCACAAACCAAAAGCCAGGTACCAATCACTTGACAACTTTGCTTTTTTCATTTTACAGCCAGCTCTTGGGTGCAGACACTGTCCCCTCCCCAGAGATGGAGAAGGGGAAACTGATGTTTGTGCCAACACATTCAGGGTTAAGCACTGGCTGCTAAATGGAATTAATTGGCTCTGGGGGAGAGACAAAAGCCTGGGAGCTGGGCTGGCTCTGCTTTCTGGGTGCTTAGATGTTCCACAGCAGCATTTGCTCAGTTCTGACTGCAGCTGTGCAGTTTAGTGCTGGTTCCATGGCTTGTGCAAGCTTCTACAGCCCAGGCAGGGCAGAGGCAGCGTGGAACCAGACAGGTCCCTCCGTTCAGACTTTGCAAACATGGCAAACCTCCCTCACAATTCAGTGAGGAGAACAAGCCTGCTTAGGAGAATACATACTGGATACTTCATGGCTAAATAAGAATACATTGACTATGAAATTTATGATCTGTTAATCACAGCAGATTATTTCTCATTAATCTCTTTATATTTCTCATATGAACCGTGTTAAAATGAATGGAGTTTAGCCATTCCCACCAAAGGATAATGTGATTAACTTGGTCAAATATCTCAAATAAATGGATAGCAATGTGCCATGAAAAGAAAAGGACATGGAGGTAGGATCCTGAGTGAAATCACTGGGAAGTTTATTGTTAATTATCACAGGAATAGAGTAAGGCCCACTATCTCAGCTTAAGTCTGAAGATGAGCAATCTTTTGTGACAAATGAACAGACTGCTTTCCTGGAGACGATATCAAACTCAATATCAAATTAAAGAGAAGAAAACGCACTGATGCACAGCCATGTTTATGCAAAGCAGGAATAGGGTACAGGCTTAATTATAACGATGTCCTTGGGCACCGAGTCTGAAGCAGATGCAAAAAATTAAATACATTGATGTGCTTCACTAAATAGGAATAAAAGGGAAGAAAGTAGCTGAGGTACCAAGCCAAGGTGAGAAACCCTCAGTGGTTTCAGCTTTAAGTATAGCACAATATGAATGTTTATTGGGCTCTGTGCTATTTTCAGTGTATGAATTGTTTAACAGGAGCAGAGTAAAACCTGTGCTGTCTTTGTCTTCCAACGCCACACACCATTAATCAGAACAGGTGCTTTAAAATGGGGCATTAATGACTTTAGAGACATAAAGTAATTATACATAATAATAACAACAATAACAACCACCACTAGCCTGAAGTTTGTGTAAATGAAGCAGAAATATGTAAAGACATGACTTTAGCTGTTCATCAGAACAATACTTATTTGTAACACTTGTGAAAAGAGACCAAGCACTTCACTTGCTGCTGCAGCTTCCAGTTCTGCCATGTTATTTATATCAGGTCATCCACAAAGAAGGATGAGCATAATGCTCTCCAGCCCTGCTGGATGTTAGGACATACTAGAACACACACTTGAGACCGTTTTCAGGAAGATATTTTGTCAGTCTCCTAACAGAAATTGTTCCTGGAAGACACCATTTTCCTTTGCTGCTGAAAAAATTGCAGCTTTTTAGCTACACAACACAAATCTCTGACAGTCTGGGACTTATTGTGCAAATGCTTCAGACAAGAGGACTTTAATCATCAACTTTAATAGGTTTTAGAACGGAGTCCTAAATAATTAGGTGATAAACTGTGTAAACAGCTGATAAACTGTAAGCTCAACCGATGTGTTAGTCAAAAGTGACCCTGCCAAAGAAAAAATAAATAGATCATACAGTCTCTAGCATCATTATTTGGAATATCGAAGGCATTTGTATAACAGGTTTGTTTATGCAGCAGTAATTTCTCTCTCCATTTTCCCTTGCTATTAACTAATAATGCAAAGCAAAATGTTCTCAGAGAGAAAAAGATCCAGCTGCAAACAAATGTTACACCCTTGGAGGCTTCTGTTTTCCCCATGGAAAGCAATGCACCGGATAATGTGATGTAGATATAATAAAAGATACCCCATAATAGTACTGCATATGAGTTTATTTAGAAAGAAGGCTCAGACATTCTGACAAAGGTGCATGTGGGTTTAAAAAGGCACCCTGAAAACTCATGATTTGCTGAACCTAAAAATCCGTGAAGAATTATGCTACCAAATGACAGATTGGAGGTATAGAATATCACCCACAGTATTATTTTAAGAGTGGAATCTAAATTCTGGTTTCTTTGTATTGCTAACTTAAGTCTTTGTAAGACTCTATTTACAGCCTGACATCTGAAAACTGATACAGTGAAAATGAAATCCTTTCTTCAACTTTTATGGTAATTTCAACATTTTTCTTATGTGCTGTCCTTCCCCAAAAATAATTCACTCACTGACAAAAAGCTATTTGAATAATCTTTCAATATACAAGTTTCTGCAGAATGGAAGCTAAAGAATAAAGGAGGGAGCTGAATACCCAAGTGCAGTGTGAGGCATTAGGATGCAGGGAGGTGATGTGATTCCCTGCACAGGTTTTCACTGCTAGAAAGGAATCCTCATCAGCAGAAATCGACCCTGAGCCTGGAATGCTGTACATTGAGTATGAGGCATTTATCATCAAAGGTCTCTGAAGATATTTGCCCTTATTCTTGTTAGGACAAAAAGAAACAAAAGCAGTTATTGCATCTTAATTAAGGGTAAACACTGGTAGGCATCTGTTATCTACAAGGAGAGATCTGTGTCTGAATATGACTGGATCTAATCTGAAATGAGTGCTGAGATTAGCCAAAATTCTCCAGACATTATCTCTGTGTAGGACTGTTTCTATAATCTTGTTCTAAGGCTAAGATCAATGAAACCTTAAAGAAGGATTTGCTGATGCTGATAGGATTTTCTCTTTCAGATAGATTGTTAGGTGAAAAAAAGCCATATTAATAGGAATACATTTAAAGGTTTCTTGATGGTGCATTCACACTGCATGTAATATTTGTACTGTAAAACAATTCTATATCAAAGTACAAAATACTCTTTCAGTGCTACTTCTGGTACTCACAAAATGTGAATTTTTCTGAGCATGAGATCCCAAATTTAAATTGCAAAGGAAGGAGATTTGGGCAAAGGTTAAAGCTAATGAATATACTGAAACCTGTCTCAGCTAGATGGTTTTTATCTTAAGTTCATATTTCTTCATATGCTTTCAAACACCCCAGCGTGGTGGTGACACTTTTATCTCTGGAAGGATTATTTTCCTTAGCAGCAAGAGGGTTCTAGACAATCACTGTCCACACACTACAACCCTCTACTGAAACACCTCAGCTCAGACATGTGAGAGAATAAACACTTTTTCTCAATTTCTTTAATCCCAGCTAATCCAGGAATAAACCAGAATCTGCAGAATCAGATCTATCAATCATTGTTGCCATAAAATAAAATCCCAAACTCCCCCTGTTTCCTGGAATATCTAAAAACTGTTTAACAGCAGTACATTCACATGACAACATCTGACCTCCTGTGCACTCATTTTATTCCCAATTTCAGTAATATCAAATAATTATTATGCAATAACACTACACATAATTGCTACTGTCACAACAAACTGTCCACCAGATTTTCAAATTAGGTGAATTTTTTTCCCTAGGTAGCAGCTAGGATGAGAGAGTCCTCTTTCTAGGAATTGTTGGGCAGTGTCCAAGTGCAGGGGAGAAGGAGGGTGGGTTCCAGGACAGACAGACAGACAGACAGCAATAGCTGGAATGGAAAAAAGAGGCTGGGGTATGGATGACAAAGAGAGAGCAGGTGAGAAAGGAACACAGACCTGGCAGAGGAGGATGAGAGGGAAGGTTGGAGAAAACTGGAAATAGGTCAAGAGGCCTATTAAGAGTACAGTAGACTGTGGTTCATTAAAAAAAAAACCAAATCTAGGAAAAAAAAAAAACATCATGGGCACTTCCTGCAATAACTAAAAAGCTTTTTTTTTAGTGAACAGTTTGCCCAATTCAGCAAATGGGGTGCAGGGGTACCACCAGGTACAGGAGAAGGAAAATTGAGGAGCTGCCAAGAGAGTGTAATGCTCAGATTGAACACTTCTAGACTGCACTGAGAGAGCAGAACTGCAGGGAACCAAAACCTCCATGGCTGCAAGCTCAGCTAAGAGATGCTGTACACAGAAAGGTAATTCAGAGCTAATCAGTACAAATTGCCTGACAGAAATTTGGTAGGCTGTACTAGGGATGAAACCACAAGTCAAAAAGCATTCCTGAGTTTTTTTATCCACATCCCAGGGCACTTACCTCTCACCAGCCATGGTGGGCATTTTAAAAATCCCAGGGAAGATGAGAGCCACATCCTCAGTTCAACTGAGCTGTCTCACATCTGAGACATCTCAGAGGGTGATTCAACTCAGGAAATATTACTGGAAAGAGATTTGAAAGGAAAATATATATTAGTGTCCCACAGAGCACTGAGATTTCAAAATCCTCCCCTGAAACAGCAATTTTAGGAAACAAAGATCAGGAAACCACTAAAAAGGGAGGACAAAAAAAAAGGGGGAAGCTCTTGAAAAGTGAAAACTGAAAAGTGTCTACTTGTAGTCTGCATATGAAACATTGGTCTGGAATGTGAAAGAGCTGCTGATTTTCACACAGCAATTCAAATCTAGAAAATGTTTTTCTAATCCAGAACAATTTCTTTCAAAACTTTGTTTTTGAGAAGCCAATATTCCTGTTAAAAAAAAAAAAAAAAGTTTAAAATTTCTGGTATAGAACATCTCTGCAGATAATATAATATAATATAATATAATATAATATAATATAATATAATATAATATAATATAATATAATATAATATAATATAATATAATATAATATAATATAATATAATATAATATAATATAATATAATATAATATAATATAATAATATAATAATATAATACCAGCCACTCATGGAAAATGTACAGAATTAAATGGTTGCCACTCCCTATCTCCTAAAAAGTAGTCTTCAATGGTTTTAAAAGTGAGGGTCTTAACTGTATAAAAAAAGATAAAATTCCCTGCTTGGGAAGGGCTGGGCTCAGCAATTCATAGACTGACAGCGTGGGTGTACCAGCAGTCACATCAATATGTGCAAAACATTTTAAACATTCCTGTAAAATACTGAGCATTTTAATATTTTGGAAGAATTGCTTTCATATTTGTTTAGAAATTTAGATTGAAGAAAAAAACATATTATGGGTAACATAGCTGGATAAACATACAGTTGTTTTTTTTATTGTGTCTTTCATATATACTCATTTCTCTTCAAAGAAAATACACTAATAATGTTGATGTCACACCTTTCAACACATGAGAATTTGACTGAGGTTTAATTGCAGGACTGAAATGGCTCAGGCAGAAATAAGTAATATTTTAATAGTCCTTTTCAAGTACATGATATGTGTGTACATAGCAGAAATAATTTCCTGTCTCCCCCTGGTAAACAATGCATTTAAAGAGGAGTCCTATAAATGTGTATTAGGTGTGGACTGTCTTTGAGAGAACATTTTCTAGCTAAAAACCTATTTATAAATGCTTTAAAATCCATAGAGTCGATGACCAAAGTGTAATGGTTCTTCCTGGAGTGGTTCCAGCTCCTGTGCAAATACGTATTTAAGGTGTAGAAGGTGTAATGATTTAGATTAAACAGCATGCACACCAATAAACCCTGACTTTGGGAAGGACAAGAAACATACCCTGGACTCTGTCTGAAATGCATCAGAGTCTTTGCCCAAAATTATTACTTTCCTTCCACTTTGATTTGAAAGCACTGCACATCTTGTAGGAAATACTCAGAACCCATCAGATCCACAGGACACAAAAAGAATTTAAGGAGCCCAACGGAGAGGTTATAGAAATATCTTTATTTAAGGACAGGAGCCTGAACACCTGCACAGCTCTATTTGCAGATGAAAACTGTGCAAGGGGGGTCTGGCTGCAGTAAAGGGGAGCCAGAGTGGGAGGTATTAACACACACAGTCCCTCAGAATTCACCTAATGCCCATCTCCAGTTCACTTTGCTGTGGCACACACAGAAACATGAGCGAAAAGAGACCCTCCAACACTTACCTTGCTTTTAGAAAGCAGTGGAAGGTCTCACAGTCACACAACTGTACCTGCATGACGCTAATTCATCCTGGGTTTGAAATGGGAAATACACACCCCACTCTGGACTAGGATCTGACACTTCTACGCAGAATGACTCACTCAAGTTGTCTCACTCACAAATCCCAGAGAAAATGGAGTTTCTACTGTGAATTCCTTTTTAACCTCAGCTACAGCAGCACACACGACACCTCTGAAATATTATTTTATGCTAATTGCATGATCCAAAGCTGCTTTTTGAGCTGTTTGTTTGCTTTTTACTGGCTGTGCTGCAAAGGAGGATGATTCTGGCTTCACCAGTCCTATTCAGTGCTTGTCCCATGTAGCTCCAGAGTGTGACCATACCTGAATATAAGCAACAATTATTGGCACACTGGCCTTGCCTCCTGAGCTGCTGCTCCTGCTGTTTATGCTGATCTCAGAGACAGTAGATCACAATAGTTTGAACAACTGCAAACCAACCATCTGAGTTCAAAAGATCCAAGAAATTATATCCTTTACTGTTTTCTAAGGACAAAATGAGGCTTTAATACTGTATTGAGACAAAACTTGTACAAGTTTATTAAAAAAGAAAAAAAAAGGAAAAAAAAAAGCTTGCCTTTCATTAAGGTTCCTCTAATAATATGAAAACCAAATAAAAAATCCCCAACCCAAAAGGCTGCCTAGCTCTAAACATCCCCAAGCCTTTGGAGCTGAGCCATGTATGTCAGGAGGATGAAGTCAAATGTCTATCTACACTCTTGATCTTGTGTGAAGAGAATTTCCTTTTTAGCTCCATTCCCAATTTAATCTCACAGGACTTCTCTGCCTTCTCCAAGGCAGCAGGAACCCTGCTTCAAAAGGGGCCTTGAAGCAGGTAATCTGAATTAAAGGAACACAAGTCCTACTTATGTATCCAGGACTAGAGAAGAGCATCTAAGTGTGGCTTTAGTCTCTGCTTAATCTCTAAATGGACCCATTTGATATTCTTCCAATTCTTATTCCATCAGAGGCAGAGAGATGTTGGGGAATTGCTACTCTCAATGGTTGTCAAGAGGATTTTCAAGTAATCTTGATTCTATTAAATGACAATGCCCTGTTTACTTTAATGGGCCAAATGTTGGTCACATGCACATAAAATACCTGGGTAAAGATTAGAAAATCAGGTCATCAGCTTTCAAGCCTTTTGGGAGTAGAGAAAGAGGGGTACTCCTCCTAAATTTACACGTAAACAATTGCACTTGAGGCAGCTGTGTTCTAGGGGGGAGTTTTCAAGCTGTAAATAGACTCAAATGTTTGTGTCTGAGTGAAGTGGTTGGTCCTGAAAGCAATTTGACACATTTTATTCAGTTATCAGCTGCTGCTAGCATAAACAGGTTTGAAAATCTCCACTCAAATCCATCTGTGATCATCTGGGCTGGATGAAACAGAATGGTATGTGGCTATTTGAGAGAACAATGAGCAATGAGCACTCGCTGGAGTTCAGAATCTCACATTGTTCAGATGAATCAGGGAAAACATCGGGTGTACTGTGATTTCCGACAGATCAGCTGGAGTGAAAGCACATTCTTCTTCTCAGCCCTGTTAGCAGAGTGCTGCTCGTTTCCCACACTGCACGAGACCTCCTGTTCTCTCTTTTATTTTTCTGTGTCTATTGTGCATTTTTGAGTTTTACAGTTCACATAAGGGGTCAGATTCTGAGAGACGATGAGCAATTGCTATGCACGCTGCCTTAAATAGGTGTTCCAGAAAACCTGCCTCTGTTTAAAATTCAGTTGTCTTTACATCTTGTTTACATCAGCCTCATTGCTGGGGTTTTGAAACAAGGGGAAGGCAATTGCCTTGAATAACATATTATTTCCTACTGTGTACATAAACTGGAAAGCCTTCTGTATCCTTTATACTGCAAAACAATTTTTCTACGTTCAGTTAATATACTTCTACCTCCTAATTTCAGATAGCTAGCACAAGAAACAGAACTGAGGAGGCTGATTCTTTTTCACATGGATGAAAGCCTGTGCATTTCATTCTAAAAAATTACTAACTGAAGTAAAAGCCAGAGCTGAAAGCCAGGACTCACAATTATTGCTGGGTTTGGAAGAACTGTGAGATTCTAGAATTGCCTGCAGGGTATTCATGAAACTTGGGGTTCCAAACGCATAAAATGCTGAACTCCAACCTCCTTGACATTTCACATCCTTCAGTCAGCTTTGATGTTTGGATCTACATAAGCTGGTTCTGGAGTTGGTGCTTTTATTGCCATTGATTAATTAGTGATATAAACAGTCAGAGCAGCAAGAAAATTCCGTGGAAAGAGTGAACTCTACACAGGGTGTGCACTAGCAGCTCCTGCTGGGAAGTCAGCCTTATTCCTCAATAATTTCCCATTCCCTGTGTGAAGTACTGAGGGAGGACATTCCCTCTCATGGGTGTTTTGCCCAAAAATTCTCCATTATTTGCAGCAGGCTGTGTTTGGGTGTTTAGCACAGATCATCCCTGAGCTGTGCATGCCCACCTAGACTCCCAGCATTATTTGTGTGGGGTCTCTGTACTCTACATCTGTCATTAAAGCATTTTGCATGATACCTGCTCTTAGAGATAGATTATCACATGCTCTTATCTTGAGTCATATTAAATATATCCTTAGAAGTTGTGGGTTTGCCCAGAGGCTTCCTGAGGCCTTAATCCCAGCTTGGGAAAGGAACTGACTCTTTTAGAGAAAACTCTTTAGTGGTGCATATGGAAAAGAATGATAAATAATGCCACCAGCTATTTGTGAGATTTGCAGTAGTGTTTCTTCAAGTGATAGAACAATATTCTCTAAGAACATTACAAGTGATAGCAACTGCCATAAATTAAAATGAGTATTAAATTCAGTGACAGCAACATTTTGAAAGTAAATGTTTTCAGCTTAATAGCAAGGAAAATTCAGTGTTAGATTCTTGAAATGGATGAGAAATAGTTATTTCTCCACTGCCCACACTGTGAGATGGGGAGGAGAGGTTTCAGGTGAAATTTTCATTTTTAATACATTTCATATGATTCAAAGAATAACATCATTTTTCGTCAGCTCAGTTGCACAAGTTCATGCTATAAGCATTAAAATATGTTTTAATGTCAAGCTTTAATTTCTGTCACAAAAATTATGTTGAAATCATCCATAGAACATGATTCTGTAGAGTTCATAAGAGCTCCTTACTTGATGTATAAAATAGGTTGAACACAAGGGAATTAATAATGTTCTACTGCTAGAGATGAACTGTGTTATATAAGCAGTTATATAACTTAACTCTGTAGAGACTCTGTGTACAAACCATCCACCTCCCAGTAACCACCCCCTGTACAGGAGATTGGCTGAGCATCCTCAGACTGGAGCCCTTTTCTTCTGCACGTGGTCATGGAATGGCCTGGATTGGAAGGGACCTTAGAGCTCATCCCATCCCACCCCAGCCATGGCAGGGACCCCTCCCACTGTCCCAATGTCCAGCCTGGCCTTGGGCACTGCCAGGGATCCAGGGGCAGCCACAGCTGCTCTGGGCACCCTGTGCCAGCCCTGCCCACCCTGCCAGGGAACAATTCCTGCCCAAGATCCCATCCAGCCCTGCCCTCTGCCACTGGCAGCCGTTCCCTGTGTGCTGTCCCTCCAGTTCCTGAGGAATTGTCCCTCTCTGGTTCCCTGCAGCCCCTCAGGCCCTGGAAGGAGCTGTGAGGTGTCCACAAAGCCTTCTCCTCTCCAGGCTGACAGCCCCAGCTCTCCCAGCCTGGCTCCAGGGAGATGCTCCAGTCCCCTCAGCATCTCCATGGTTCCCCACAGCACCATGGCAATGGTCACTGGGTGCCATTCAACACATGGGAAAATTCCAAACAACTCGCCCTGCCAAAAGCTAACCAGCCAAGCAACCACTGCAGGCTAATAAAGCTAATAAATGAATAGTGCCCACCTTCACACCCACCTTCTTCTCTGCTCCCTTTCTCTATGTTTCTATATCATTTGAGAAGTCTTTTAAAGCTGGCACATCTTATTTATTAATTCACACCATAATCCCTTGTGGGGTGTAATATAAACTGAATTTTTGCTCTTTCAGAGGTGCATATCCATTATTTCCATAGTTATCAGCATCCCACTCAGTGGGAAGGTGCCATTCTTGCAGCAATGCTGTGCAGGCACGAGGGGATTTGGCTCTGAGAATGGTTTGACCTTTGAAGTTGCATTGACTCATCCCTGTTTGGGGCATCTCTGTGAGCTCTCCAAAAGTACAACAGAAGTATCTCCATCAGTCCTGAGAGGTTCAGCAGTCCCCAGCTGAAGACATTCATCAGCTGGAAGACACTGCAAGCCTGCAGCTGCACAGAGCTGCAGAGAGGCAGCTGCACCTGCCTTTGGTTCTCCCCTGGGACTGGGAATATTGCAAACTTCCCAGAGATTTCCCATCAGCTCAGCTGCCCAATGTGTCAACTGGTGCTGTGCAAGCTGGCACAGCACAGCTTTGTTTGGACGGATGGTGAGCAGTTAAAACACATTCCAGACAAGGTCCTTGGCAAACTGCAAGCAAAGATGTGTGCTTTGATTTTTCCCATTTGTAACCACATATCCCTGCTCCTGTTTTCCTCCTGAAGCTCCAGTTTCACAGGCAGGCAGCACTGCAGTCGTTCAGCTCCAATTTTTCCCAGCTGCCCCAAACTCATTAGCCTTCTGCACACAGCCTGACTTAAGTCCAAAACTCAGTATTTATTAGTGGGGTGCTGAGGAGTAAAACTTCTGTGTTGACGCTTGGACACAAAGAACTACAGCCAACACACTTCCTCACAAAAATGCATCATCTTACACCAGCTGGACCAAAAAATGCCCACACCTCTGTGTGATGAAACAGGTAATCAGATGTGCAAAACTCTGCTGTCTGTAATCCTATGTAGAGGTTTTAATCCAAATGCAGATACAAAGCAATACAAACAAATAAGCACAAGAAGAATATAGGAAGGTACAGCTGTATTTTGCACTGGGTGTCAGGGGTTAGGTTAAGAGTTCAATACCAATAGAATGTTACTGCTGGTGATGGACATGGGTTCTGCTTTGTACAGCTTTTTAAAACTCTCTTCAGAGAGTTCACTGGAGAGGTTTTGATCTGGGGCTCCTGGCTGCACAAAGAGTGCAGCCACCCAAGGTCATGCAGCAAGTCAGTAGTTTAATTAGGATTTGATCTCAGAATTTTTCTAGTTCTTGGCTACTTGCTCTTACAAGCAGCTGCTACAACCTTCTAAAGATATTTATTTAGATGGTCTGTGGCCAAGAATGAAACCTATTCCAGGCAGCTGTGGTCACCACTCATTCTGTTATTCCAAAATCTAGATAAATCACCACACAATGAAGTGCTTGGATAGCAGTTTCATAAAAAGGGATTTGGGAGTTGCAGTAGGTTGCAAGCTGGACATGAATCATCACTCAGGTGTTGCACAAAAGGAAACTCCATACTGGGATTATAAGCAAAACTCTGACCTGCAGGACACAGAGAGAAATTTCTGAGCTCAACTCAGCACTCAAAAGTCCTCAGTTAATTTAAGTCCACTTTTGGGAAACATACTTGGAGACACACGAATGAATTTGAGAGAGCCCAGAAGTGAGGGAAAAAAAAAATATCAGAGACTGAGAAACACAGCTGACAAGAACAAAAAAACCAAAACCAACACTGAATGGAGAATTCAATCTTCTCACCAAGCTGGGGTGAGTAGGGCAACAAGCCAAGGGATTACACTGCAACAAAATAGATATTGCTTAGAGAGCAGGGAGAACCTGCAGGAAGGGGAACGTGGAGGGGTGAAATGGGTGCATTTGTGAGCCACCCTGTTGCAAGGAGCACAGCACACACTGAAAGAACACAGCTGAACTGGATTTTGTGGTACTTCCCAGCACTGCAGTGTGCTGGAATGTACTGGTGTGATGAAAGCCTGACCACCATTTATGCATTTCAAACATCAAACTGTACTTAGTGTGACGTCTCAGTGGCCACTGGTGTCCACACAGACCTGGAAACTCAGTGTCCATCTCTCTCCCACCCACACTTGGGACTGTGTCATCAAAATATCCATGCAGAGGTGTCCTCTGATAGACAACTCACCTCCTGGGCCACACCTTTTGTCACACCCCAGGCACAGAAAGGGGTTTTGTCTTTGGTAAACCCCAGGGAAGTTTTTCTCAGCCCGTTTCTTTATCCTGGTCAACCAGATGAGCTATGCCAAGGGGTGGGGTGTAACCCACCAACTTGCTAAGGATCTCATCTCAACAAACATGTCATCACGGAATGCTTAGACAACAGCAGCCCTTTGTTGGGATCCACTCCTGAGGAAATAACTCCTGACTGACCACCAGCTGGGCTCTGCACCAGCTCCTGGTAGTTCCATGCCATAAGATCCATATTTCCTTAAGGTATCTGCATGTGACAGAGCTCAGGAGAACCTCATGGAATTAGTAACTTGTGCTCCCATGGATTTCCTCAATCCCCATTCCCACATGCAAACAGCCCTCTGTGGGTGAAGAGACCAAGCTGTAGCTTTAGTGACATGAACAGTTTGGGAGTGGGAAGAAAATATATACAATATTTCATTCAGAAGCACCAAATCAGATGTCCACAAACAAGAGGAATTAGGCTTCAAGTGAAATCCTGCAAAGGTGTTGACACACACTATGCCTTGACAGCCCAGCTGGTAAATGTGGATGTCATTCAATGCTCCGAATTTCCCAGTGAATGGCATGCCAAAATCTCACTAGAATAAGAAATTGTACACCAAATGCCAATCATTCATTATTTTCTAACTCTCTAAAGAGTATTTTTCATTCAGTTTGGCATTTATAAAGGAAAAACACCCACCATGCCTCTATGAATGAAAATTCTGTACCTTCATATCAAGCCAAGGCTGACACGATGTGTGCAGCCAGGCTTCTCTGAGGGATGGCCCTGAGCAGGATATGGAAATGGGAATGCTGTGAAGGAAAACAAAAGCCTCATTAATGTGCTATTGAATTTAACAAAGAAGTGAAAATGAAACCTAGACTATGTTCTTATTTTTCCCTGTTCATTTTTATTTTCCAGATTATCAGTCTAGGAGGAAGAAGGAAAGAAAGCAAGTGCAGAAATACCTCCAAATGCCATAATCAATAACTCAAAGCGACTGCAATGAATAATGCAGTATCTTGCCGAGATTTTACATCTGTTATAAGCTGCTTAAGTAATGTATTCTGAAGTATAGAAGGACAATCAAAATGTCTGTGTGCATGTTAGTGAGGGGATGTTAGAAAATAGAAAGAACACATAAGAGTTGGAGGGAAAATTTAGCTCCAAAAATAGTAGGGTCTCCAACTTTCTTAGTTTGAGGGACATTGTTTAAAGTAAGTGAAGTGACTTTTGATATCAATTTATTTAACTCCTTCCGTTCTTGTTGACCTGCTGTAACACATACACAGAATCTTCCTTGCACTTACAACAGTCTGACCACCCAAGCAATTACTCAAATTAACCAAAACTTGAGCGTATGTGAAATATTTTCTAGGAAAAAATTTTACATATTTTCAACAATTGTACTTATTTCAATGTTATGCTTTAAATCGGGTTTTGTTTAAAACTGCAGTTCAGTTATCAATATTAATATTACTAAGAACTTGGAGTGGAACAAACATTGTGTTTGATCTATTTTTTGTCCTTTTTTGAACCGTGAACAACACTCAGTTATTTGTACTCTGCAGACGGACATCAGTCACCCAAAGCCTTTTGTGAAGTGAATTCTAGCTTACATGTTTGTGCTTTGTTTTGTGCTTTCCACTCCTGGAAGCAGTGAAATTTAAAATAATTCCAAATGTGGGAATGGAGAAAAGGGAATGTGCAGCCCAGGTAAGGGAAAGGCAGAGCAGAGGAGGGAGGGTGTCTGTCCTGCCTGGCTGTTTGTCCCCTGGGCTTTCAGCCTCTCCCCAAGGCAGAGCCCAGCTCCTGTCTGAGCCAGGGCACAGGAGGGAGGGTGCATTGTCCTGAAAGCTGTCCCAGCTGAGGACATCTGCTGCCCCAGGCAGGAGCACTGAGCACAAGGTGTGCCTTGAAAAATGTCAGCAGATAAGGGAAGATGAAGGTGTGTGTGACCTTCCTCGTGCGAGGCTTGGAGCAGTCACAAACTCTGAGAAAAAGCATTTATTTTTCCCCCTGCTGTGTGTTAAACTGTTGCTTCTCGTAGGGGTACAATGAAGAGCCATCAGTTCTGCCATAGACCTTCTTTAAGAAGAATAATTTAAAGTGTTATGGATATGATTCGTTGCACTGATATACTATTTTCACCCAATTTAGCGGTTATCTCAGCATAATACAATACCAAAATCAATTCCAGCCTGTTCTGTTCATAGCAACGTACAAATAACCCAAGTAAAGTCAGTGTCTGTATAGACACAAGGACTCATCACATCTTGAATTTTAACAGCAGCCATTTGACTATTTCCATTTTCACCATGCCCAAGAACCCACAGAACTATAAAAATATTTTCAAGGCAGCATATGAAGAAAAAAAAAAAAGCCACAACCAAATAAAACAAAACAAAACAAAACAAAACAAAAAAACCACCCCCCCCCAAAAAAAACCCAACAAAACAAACAAACAAACAAAAACAAACAAAGCAGTGGATTCTTTTGGCTCAAATGGATTTTAGATAATATGTCTTTTTCTCACTGAGAAAGAAAAATAATCCAACAAATTGTTTTTGCCTTACGTGCAATGTTCTCCTCCTAAGATAATTTATTGGAGTGATAGCTTGAGTAAAGCTTAAAAAGAAAAAATAAAAGAAAAAAGGAAGGAAAGACAAAGGGAAAGAAAAAGAAAGTAAAAGAAAACAAAGATTCATGGTATTTCCAGGGAAGTTACTTATCCAATTATACATATAATACATATAATTATGCATGGCTGAAGCACACAGGTGCACAGGGAGCCCCCAGCTGTCTCTACTGGCAGCAGAAAATGGTATTCTTAAGGCAAGTCCTTCAGTTCTTCCTAAATCTCCATGAACACCAAAGCCAAGAGTGAGAAGCAAACGCTCAGAGCTCACCTGGAGCTGGTGCTGGTGCTGACACCTGCGGGATGGGTCATTCCCTGCCAGCTGGGAAACTGCAGCTGAAATCCTTCAGGGGGGAGGATTTGCCAGGCTTGCCATATTCCTGATGAATTCTGCAGCAGCTCAGCTCCTGGACACAGAGAAAAGATGATTATTCTGCCACATCTCCATCCAAGACCCGGAGAGCTGACAACCATTTTTCCTTTTCTTTGAAATTATAAGCAAATGTGACCAAATCTGTGAGCAGGCAACCTACGTAGTCCATTATTTTCAAATACAGGATCTGAGGTGATTAAAAGAAAAAGAAATAAATAAACAGCAGGCTTAATTCTCAGTTTTGTGACCAATTATTTGTACCACTCGTTTAAGACATAACCCCCTGTACCAACAAATCCAATTTTCCCTCATCAGCTAACCCAGAGAACAAAGCAGATGGATTCACAGTCATGCACAAGAACTTGTCATTACAGAACATAAGATGCCCTTCACAGAATTAACTTGTGAAAAATGCAGCAATGAGCTGTTCCTCGAGAGCTTTCTGGGAGCTCCCTCTCGTCCTGCCCAGACCTGCAGGAAGGTCCCATAACTCACATGTGTCCATGCCCCCATCATTATGGGATCAGCCTCACTCACAAACATTAATTCTGAGATTTATGGGCTGCAGGGCCAGAAAGAGCTATTGGGACACTCCACACTGACCTTCCTCACCACGCAGACCAATAATTTTTGCATCAAGTCTGTCAGTTCTGCTGAGCTATAAAATCTCTCTGAGAACATTGTTTAGCCTTCATTAAAAGATTACAGCTGATAGAAATTCTAATCTGCCAGAAATGATTTCCTCTCTGGCATTTTAAAACAGTCCCTCTATTTCGACTCTGAACCAGTCTGGGTTTGGCTTCCACTCACTGTAACTCCTTATACTTTTTCACAAATTAAAGAGCAATCAGAAAATTCTTAGACATCAAGACAAGACAAAGTGTCCTTTTGAAAAAAGTTGAACAGTTTGGCCTTTTCTTACCTTCCTTGCTATGATCTGTTTTATCAGTTTTCTGAGCAGATTTCTCCTTCCAATGTTTGCTGAGCTTTTACAATTTTTTTTTATTTCTTCTTTCCAATTTTATTTCTTTTTTAATATTTGCCAATATTCAAAAATCCTTGTTTCCCCAGATCCACATAGAGTGGAAATAAAATTGCTTTACTCTATAAATATTCACTATGAAATTAACGTAAGGCACAATATTTGCTCTTGTGAGGAAAGGATCTGTTATGCCCAATTTTCAAATACAAAAGAAATAGACATAAAAGCAGTAACATCATAAAGGAAGCATGTGGCAGAATAGGGACTTGAACACCTACCCAGCTCCAGCATAGCCATAAAGACAAGATCATCCTACCCTTTAATTAAGCACAGAATAACTTCCAGCCTTAGAAAAGCAGATTAATGCAAGTTCTTAAGTCTTCTAATATTAATTATGATCAGCAGTTATGTTGTTTATGACTTTTAACATACTATGCATCGTGTATACCAATTTTCCCTATTAAAAAAACAAAAAAAGATGCTGCTCAGTTTCTGAGATTTCGTGTACAAAAAAAATATTTAAGATGGAATTGTGTTTAACGTCTTCACTGCTCTTCAGAGAAACACTAACCCACACTTGTCCTTTATCCACATCTCACCAGAGCACTTCTTCTTTCTTGCACTCCAGGTTCAGGTGCTGTCACCTCCAGACCGAGGTGCCACAGGATTTTTCCAGGTGCTCTGGCATCCTCCAGGCTCCAGCACCCCAATGGCTGCGAGTTTCTCTGCTGTCAGTGGCTGCTACAGCTATTTTAAAAATGACAGAGGACTTACAGTCTGATGTGATGGATAACAGGAACCAACTAAAGAGATGATCCTGCATACATAATATATTTTTTATTTTATTATTTCATTTTGCATTAAATAGAATCCTTTTTTTTTTTTTTTTGTTAGCAATTTGTTCTTTGCCAGAAATAGAAATGTTCAGTGCCCTGTAGTAAAGCACAGGAATCGTGTTTCCTGTGACAATGAGCACTTATAAAACACAACTGCTCGTGATCAGAAAGACTTCCACAGTGATGTTAAGACACTGGAAATAGTAGAGCAGAGCAATTTTGTTCTCATTGTTCTAGGGTCACACTATTCTCTCAAAAGAAGGGAGATGCATCGTGGCAGAAATGATAGATGGATCATCTTTCCCCCTCTCTGCTGACCTTCTGCACTTCTCCACCTTTTCAATTTCTCCTCACTCTGTGCAAATTATCTCCAGCAATGCAGGGCTTGCTTCTGTTACACCCTGATAATGAGCATTTTAAAAGTAGCTTTTCTTAGGAATAGTCACTCACACTCGTGCTTTCCAATTATTCTCATACTTAAGACTGAATTTTTACGTATTTTCAAAAGTTTATCTACAATGTGTTGAAGTGATTTTAATTATTCTGTTTTATTATCATCCAGTATGCCCATACAGTGCATTAATCCTTCTTACACTGCCACAAAGGCAAAGAAAAACTATCTTAGTGATTTTGGGTTTATTCCAAATTTACTGGCTAAGACTTCAGCTTGAACAGGAGTGCACTTTTATTACTTTTTTTTTTTTATTTTTCTCTTTTAAACGGAGATAGAAAAGGAATTACTTCTGTGGCAGCTCAGGCAGTTTCCTGATGTACAAGTTAGAAATTGCTGTATCATGTGTCACTGTAGGTAGGGATGGGTAGTCCCAGGTGAAAGACAGTGCAGGGGATTAAACCTTTTTTACTCAGCCATGATTTTAGGGATAAAAATTATCTGAACACTAAAAAAATATGAAACCAGCATAAGAAGAAGGTTGTCCAGAGACAAAACGATCATTTTGTATTAAGATTTATTTTTTTAAAATATTGCTCTTGGGGGCATCTTGAAGGGATTTTAAGGATTAAAGCAATGTAGGCAGGATGGACAAAGAGCCAGAAGGAAACTGAAGGGACAGAAAGGCACAGCAAGAGATTCCATGGGGTGGAGAGAGAGCTGAGATTTCCTCCACAGACCCAGGTCCTTTATTGGTTAAGTTCCCATCATTAGCTCCTTCCAAAAATCCAAATCCTTTTCTTGGAATTAAACTTTTCTTTGAAATTTTTTTTTTGTTCTGATTTTTTAATGCTTTCACTAAATATTTTTGCTTCTAGTCAACACAGGAAGTTTTCCTCCCACTTTCTGTTGAGTATTTAGACAAAACTTAGCCTCTTAACAAATTTTAAATGACTGTACTGGCAAAAAGATGAAATTATATTATTCCCATTTCAGTCTTGTAAGGAGGAAATGAGTAACAAAAAATCAGAGAATATAGGAAAAATGTCTGAATTCCTCATTATGTGCCTCTTTTTGTACACTGATGGTGTTTTAAATTTACTTCACAACACATACGTCTAAATTACAGAAACAGACTTCTGTCCTTAAAAGGAAATGTTAAAATTAAAGATTTTCTTACTGGGATAATTAAATTCAAATAAAGACTGAAAGGGTTGGGGGTTTTTTTGGTTTTTTTTTGTTTTTTTTTTGTTTGTTTGTTTTTTAATTGCAAGAATTTTTTTATACTCTTGAAAAAGAATAAATCTGTAAGAACTAAAAACTTTTCTTATCCAACTGCAGTCCTTTAAAAATGGAATGAAAACAGAGGAACCATGGGGCAGATCTAATTTTCTGACCTATATTTAGACTGAAAAACATAAAAATGCAATAAAAAAAAAGCAAATTACAAAAAACTCTGGCAGTTTAATGACTAATTTGTATCTGCTAGGGGAGAAAACTTCATTGTCTACTACTGATTGTTCTCTTCATTCTGGTCAAGAGAAAAACAAAACAAAACAAAACAAAAATAAACCAAAGCAAAAAACTTGTTTGATTTCTGTTCTCCCTCACAGAAGTAGATCTGTTTGTCCCAAACAATGTCCTCCAAAGCCTGGCTTAAACTTGCCCAGGTTTGGGCAGGTCTGCTCGTGCTGAAATGACCCAGCAGGCAGCTGAGGAAACTCCAGAAACATTTTTAAGTCAATGAAATATTGAACATGACAAATACATAAGAATACATGATAAATTGCATAGGAAATATGGCTAATCTAAGCTATGAAATATTTGATTTAAACCAAAAAAAATATCACAAGGAATAGAAATTGAATGGTTTAATGGGTGTTTCAATGTATTAAAATTAGAGAAAATGTTGCAATATGTCAAAACAGAAGAGACAGTGATGCATTAATTGATTGTACCCACACGACAATGAAAGGGATACTGGTACTGAATTCTCATATTATATTTTGTATCTTAACATATATTTACACTATGCCATTGTTCAACTATGTAAATCAGGCTTTCAATTAATACCTACCCTCAATTAGCTTTTATATTGCCATTTTAGTGCTGAATAAGATGTGCATTTATATGCAAATGAAATTTCTTTCTTAAAATTTTCCTAAAATTAACTTTGCTTTGGGATAGCTGTAGGACACAGAGAGAGCCCTGTTTGTTTTCTCCATTCTTTGCAGTGTATGGCAGAATACTGAAAATAAAGTTGTTTTATTGTTATGATTTGAGAAGTTATTTCATATGAAGCTAAACATTTTTACTGAGTGTCTGTTCATCAAAGATTTCACCCTCTGAAGGTCACAGGAACAATTTTCTTATACAGTTTTTAAGAAAAGGTAAATTATTCTGTGGCACACAAGATTTTTCCCATTCCTCAGCCATCCTCTCAGGTCTCAGCTGAAGCTCCCTGGTGAATTCTCACTGCAGTGCTGCCAGTGAAGGACACTCAGGAGGAGCAGCTGGACATGGCTGAATTCCTCTCCCCAAAGAGGAAATGCTCTTGTGGGGTGAGGAAGGGAAGAAGGAGAGCTCGGGAGGGAAAGTTCTGCCCTGTGAGAGCAGCAATCCATAAGGAAATCCCTCAGAGAGCCCACAGGCCTTTCCTGGGTAAGGAATCACCACAGCTCCACCTCATTGCCCAGGGTTCTAAAAGAAATGGAAGTGTGGATCCCAGGACACACACCTGAGGATTTAAACTGGGAATTCTCCATCGTAGCTGGGTGAGCTGCAGCAGTTTGGGAGCAGTGCTGAAGCCAAACAGAGACTGGCACAGACATTTGTCTTTCAGGTGGTTCAGTTCTATTCTGTCCCTTCCTGCATCTTTCTTCTCCATGAACATAGGAAATGGAAGTGGTTTCCTCGTGAAAACTTAAATCTGGCTCTGCAGTGAGACAAATCTGAGACTTTTTCATGAGTGTTTGGGCATGTGAGTGTGTGTGTCTGTATTTAAAATCATCAGGGCCTTCTTCCAGATTAAGGGAAGGGGTAACAGTCACAAGGAATATGAAAGCCTGATTTTAGTCATACCTAATTCAGAGAAAACACTTGAACTTCAATCTGCTACAGCCCATTTAATTGACGTCATCATTTATTCCTGCTCGTCCCCCTTTACCTCAGCTGGAAGTTCTCTCTTTTACTTTTCAGCAAAACTTTTGTCAAGACTATCAAATCCAAATTGTTTAAAGGAGAGCTTATCAATCACCATGGTTTTGATGAGAAAACATTCTTGATCAGACCTAGTCACATTTTTTTCTCTCTGCCATCTGCCTGTATCCATCTGTTATCTGTTTTAAGATTAAAAGTGATTTAGGACAGGGAGTGTTCTATTAATTTTTGTTGGTCAAACACCTAGCACAGGAGGGTCATGGTCCAAGCCAGAAAGGACTGCAGTTTCTTCTCAATCCAAATAAAAAAATGCAATAATCAACACCAAGATGCCTGGAAGCGAAGTTCAGAAGGAAGGCAATGTGGCAGAGTTTCCTACAGTCTCTTCCCTATAAACTGAATATTCTAGTCTTGGTCATGAAGTGAAATTCTGTCAATAAATAGTTTGGTCCTGCATCTGAATGAAAAGTAAGTACTTCAAAGTATTTGCTGTGATTTTTTTTCCCCTACATTTTAACATTTTCATTTTGGGCAAAAGATTTCACAGAGATATCCATGCCTCTGGTTGCATCTTCACTCAGACATCCCTTTTGGGGGCTTGGCAGTAATTTTGTGTTTGCTTTGTCACTTTCCTCAAGAAGCTTCATCTTTCCTATTCCTCAGAGCATCTGAGCACAGGATAATTCTTTTCAGGAGGTGCACTGTTGGCTTTTAAGCAGCCTGCAGGGAGTGTGGGGTGTTCACTGTGCACTGCACTGACCCTGCACATTCCCCACTCGAAAGGAGGATATTGCTTTGGTGACACTGGTGGCCCATTCAGCAATCCTGACTAATTCCAGCTCCACAGTCCTTTATTAAGTGTTTTGTTTTGCTCGACCTCACATCATGGGATCATCTTGTCTACCTCTGACTTTTTCATTACCTTCCATTACCTCTCATTTCAGCTTTCCCTGCATTACTCTGTCATCTTCAGAGACTTGCACTCATAACACTCGGAATAATTAAGTGATCTGCATAGCAGTAATACCGGTGCCCTCTGCAAAAATGTGCCACCAGCTTTTAACTAAGAGCGACAGGAATCCAGCCCTGAAGGCAGCTAAGGGAGCAGCTCCAGTTCTGAAAAGTTTCTCCTGGAATCTCAAAAGGTTTAAACCAGGGTGAATGTCAGTATTTTCAGGGAATGTACTGGAGCAAGTGCCTGCCAGAAGATGGCTATTTAGTGTTGCAATCCTGCAAAAGGATGGAAGGGAATTATTGCCTCATGTTTTCTTCATCTTTCCCACCTATGTCTTGGCATATAAGTCAAGATTTCATGTTATACTCTCATTTGTTTTTCCTGTTGCTGTTCTCAGTCTCTTCCCAGAAGAATCACACATCACTGATATTTATTGTTTCAGAAGGAAAGGAAACTGAGGCAGAGAAGTTTTCATCCTGGCTGCAGACAGGAGCCATTATTCCTTAGCCTTTCTACTGACAGGTTCTTTAGGTGCGCCTCAAACTGAGTTTATTCAGCCAGTCCCCAGATCCAGGGGCAGCCAGCTCCTCTCTCACCAGCTCAGGGAAATTCCAGCTGAGCCTGCCTCCTGTTTGCCACATCAAGTCCCCTGGGCTGGGGGTCTGGCAGCACTGCAGGACACAGCTCCCACACCTGGTGCAGCTGAGGATTCTGACACCCGACATGCACTGATGGAAAAAGGCTTCATTAACCAGTTTTTCGAAAAGGTAATTAAACTCAAATACAATTAAAAAAAAAAAAAAAGAAAAAAGTGAAGGGAACAAATGACTTTTTACAGTTGCTGTAGGGTAGAACTGAAATCCTTCACACTTTATAAAAGTTACATTCTTCAAGACTCTTTTCTTGGGGGATTTTTTTTTTTTTTAACCTTTCTGCCTTTCACAAGATGCACTATCAATTTCACTGCGGTGTTCAAGAATATTTCTGGGGTTTTCATACACTGTACTGCAACTCAATCTCTCCCCACAATCCTCTTCCCCCCCAGCAATTCCTGAGCATGCCAGGCACTGTTGTGTTCTTCATCTGTTTAACACACACGCAGTTCAGGCCACGGCAGCTCCTGCCACACTCTCCTGATGTCATTCCCAATTAAGGAGCCTATAATTCAGACATTTACTAGCAGCTTCTCCATTTGTCATTGAAGTGTTTTCCAGTGTCCTGCACTTTAGTTCAGCTGCTCAGAGTGAACTCTTTGACCATTCTGAAAATTTTAGTTAAATTAGGAAACCTTGAATCTCAGGTAGGCACAATTAATGTGATTTCTTGTTGGAACCCAGAACCCTGGGAGTTTTGAGCTTTCTGTGCTTTCTGGCACTGACCCCCTGGAGAACACTGCTTTTGACCTGAGGCCTTGGAGAAGGCTTCCAAATTTGATTGATGGAGTTAAAATCACTGGTGTGTAATTAGAATGGAAGTGTGTAATTTCACATGGTGAAAGGTTTGGAATTTGGGGGTTTAGGATATAATAATAGGTGTGGGACAAGATGGAGGTTCTTTGGTGTTGTCTCTATCTGCAATTTCTTACACAGAGTCAGAGAATCACAGAACTGTCAGGGGAGATCCTGCAGTGCAAGCCCCTGCCAGGGCAGGGTCACCCAGGTGACACAGGGACATGCCCAGGTGGGTTTGGAATATCTCCAGAGAGGGAGACTCCATCAGCTCCCTGGGCAGCTCCAGGGCTCTGGCACCCTCAGGGTAAAGCTCTTCCCCAGGTTGATGTTTTTGTTCTGTCCATTACTCCCTGTCCTGTCACTGGGCACCACTGGGAAGAGTCTGGCACCATCCCCTGACAGCCCTTGGAGATATTGGTGAGGATCAGTGCCATCCCCTCTCAGGCTTTTCTCCAGACTGAGCAGCTCAGCTCCCACAGCCTCTCCTCATCACAGGGATGCTCCAGAGCCCGAATCATCCTTGTGGGGATCCTCTGCAGCAGCTCCTTGTCCTTCTTGAACTGGGGAGCCCAGAACTGAGCACAGCACTCCAGCTGTGCCTCCATGGGCTGAGCAGAGGGGCAGGATCCCCTCCCTGACCTGCTGGCCACACTTCCTGGGGCACTCCAGCTCTTTTCTTGATCTGTGTCATTCTCTCTTATTCTCTAAAAAAGCCTGATTCCCAGCACCAGAGCTGTTTTCCTTTCCTCTTGCTTACTTGTGTATTTCAAACACCTAATCCCAACTTTTTTGTGTCTTTGAAGCTGCTGCTATTTATTTTCTGAACTTTACTTCTTCACTAAAGCACTTCAGGCTTATGAGTTCTATAGATTGTCATGTCTGAGAGTTTTGTTGCTCTGCTTGTTGTTTTTAGACTTTCAGGCCCCTGAGTTTTAAGCTTGTCTTAAAATATGGTCCATTTTACTGTTGTTTGGACTCTAATAAGACTATGCTGGTACAAAGCAAGAAAGTTGGCTAAATTCCTTAATCCAAATAATAGAAGTATTTTATCTAGCCCTTCCCAGGGCAATGAACATTTTGGTCATGAGAGCTTGTGTTTATTTACAGGTGAATCTCCAGGGACCATAATGCTGTGTGTGTTAAATAAAGCCACAAAGCAGGGCAGAAAGGTCACTGTGCTCCTCAGTGCCAACCTCTCACTGCACCAAGAGCTGTTCCTCCAGCCTTGCTTTAGAGTATGTGACCTGTCTTCTCCTTGCCCTAACCCAAAGCTCAAAAAAACTTGGATTTTTAAAAAATTTCTGAAGAGATTTCAAGGATGTGCTTGGCCCTTACTTGCAGACTTTTTTGTCATGCTACTGAGAATTCACTTCTAAAGAAAAAGTACTAAAACTTTCACAAAATACCATTATTCTAGCAGTTGTTACTTTGAGAAAGATAAACAAACAGAAATCAAAGTTGCAAGAATCCTAATAACACTCCAGGAGACAGCAACAATTCCAGCCCATGGAAATCATTCAAAGACAGCAGTATAGGATTTATCTCAAAGTCAACAGAAACTCATCAGAGCCCATAAAAACAAGTAAACAGCTACATTAACACTGAACAGTCACATTTCCAACAGGAAATTGAATCCTGTAATCAATGAGCACTTAAGAATTGCCAGAATAGTTTAATGTGAATATTCTTAAGAGTTTGATTCTAGAAATTAAGGCTAGAAGGGGCATCTGATACAAATGCTTCTTGAAAGGAATAATGACCAAATGGTTCCATTGTATGGCTTAAGAAAAAAAAAAAATCCTTACACATCTGTAAATAACTCTCAACCAAGCTGTGTTTTGTTTTTTTTTCACAGCTGGAATACTAGTTTTTATTACAGCTCAACTGGCATTGCAAATTAAAATCCATCTCTGTTTGTTAAACTGCTACTTAAAATGGCTTCCACCAACTGTTACAGTTGGATATTATGTTGTCATTTATGCATTAAGTGGGAATGGTTCAATAGCATGAATATTTAAAAACAAGTACATGGAAAGTATTTTAATTGGGTTGCCATTGCTAACTGCTGAGTTTTGTTCCCAAGGTTTGGTCAAAGCTCACTTAATTTTTCATTACATAAGAAGCAGCATCCAGTGAATTAATGGGATGAGGATCCTTTGTAGGTGCATCTCAGGGTGTCTGATCATAGCAGAACAGCTTTGCACTTTTAATGGACAGCAATTAAAGTGCTCAGCAGACTTCTGCCATGCTGGTTGATCTGTTCTGAACAATCTATTTGGTGAACTCTTCCTTAGAGATGTTAAAGAGGGAAAAAGCCACCACATGATCATGAGCAGAGACAATGAAATGACTGTAAGCACATTGGAACTTCAGGCAGAGACTTTCAAAAGGTCACAAGGAAGCTGTGAATGAAAAACTGTATTTTCACTGCCCACTACATCTGTAAAGCACCAACATGCATGGCAGCTGAGGTGAGCATTGCAAAATAGACAATTGTATGAGGCTCTAGGTCTAATTTAATTTAAAATAATTACCTGAGGATACAACAGGCAATTGTCACAGGTAAACAGATTATTCATAAAGAAATTAGGTAGTTCTGAAAAATCAGTAAATCTTCACCATCATGTTTAACAGCTCCCAATGATTGACAGCAGCTTCTTGAGATGTTGCTTCAAGTTTTTTTGTCTTTAACCTATAAACCACATCCTGCAAGTGACAAAAGAATCAATTTCACCTGCTGCTCAGAGACAGCCAGGCCCAAGATATTCTGGTTAAGGTTGCTCATGAATGTGCCCCCAGAGCATCTCACTTTACAGAAACCCCAGTGATCCATGCACTGAAGTTAACATTTTTAGGATAGCTGAGCAATGGGGCACTTTGTCAGGGACTTACCTGAAGAGCTATCAGTTGCTCAACACTTGAGAAAAAAAAAAAAAAATCACATTTATTTACAAACCAAATAAGTTTTCACAAACGTCAAATGATTCCTAAATATCATTAAAGTTCAAAAGAGCCTAAAATACAGCCCATAATACCTTTGGAAATGTGTCCATCCATCTATGTACCTGTGACATCAGAGTCAGATTTTGATGATCCTGGTGGGTCCCTGCCCATTCAGGATATTCTATGATTCTGTGACATCCTTAGCAGAATTTTTTATTTTCAAGCCACTCACCCTTTTATTAGAAACCTTCTCTGGAGGAGAGCTGCTCCTCATGGTGAGCACTGGATAACTCCAGGCCAGGAGATTCTCAGCCTTCCCAGCTTCCTTTCCATATCAGGTGTTCCTGGCAGCTGCTGCAGAGAGTGGGAATTCTCTTACCTGTGTCAGACATGGCTAAGGGAGAAAAATCAGCAAAAGCAGGAGTATGATGTTCTGGGGGGAAAAGATGGTGAGATGTAGTATCAAATCAGCACCTATAAGTGTGGGGAGATGACTCAAGCAAATGTTGAATGCTGTTCATCAAGCCCATTATTTTAGGAGACCATCAGGACAAGCCAGGGGACTGACACTTGTGCTTCACCACACCTGGCAAAAGGAGAATCTGAATCCATTTCTTTATTTCATATCTGCTCTCCCATACAGGATAACTTTAAGCAGGAGTGTCATATGTTATTATGTTTTATTGCTTAAATGGGCAATTTCCCAGCTTAGTGAGGCCTTGGGAAGCTCTTCAAACACAAACCTAACCAGGGAACTGCTGAATACTCCAGTCTGCAGCTGACCTTCAGCAGACAGCCCCGTGGGAAGTGTGCCTCACTCCGGGCCTGTGACTCAGAATTTAATTACATTAGAGAAGGGTATGATGTGAAAAGCTGATGCTGTTTTTATTCCAGCCACTGAGCTCCTTGCCAGCTCAGCTCTCAGCCCTCACTGGGCAGAGTGGTCCCTTGGGCACAGGGAAGGGGGATGCCCAGTCCTGCAAACCAGCCAGGCAGGGCTCAACCTATAAACTGCTTGACAAATTCTGAAATGTTGCTGGGACAAAACTGCTTGGTCCACACCTAAAAGCCCAAACTGATCCTATGCTTTTCACACACTGCTAAGCTGGAGAGGGGCTTTGGACAATGGCCTGGAATGACAGCACACAGGGAATGGCTGCCAGTGGCAGAGGGCAGGGCTGGATGGGATCTTGGGCAGGAATTGTTCCCTGGCAGGGTGGGCAGGGCTGGCACAGGGTGCCCAGAGCAGCTGTGGCTGCCCCTGGATCCCTGGCAGTGCCCAAGGCCAGGCTGGACATTGGGACAGTGGGAGGTGTCCCTGCCATGGCTGGGGTGGGATGGGATGAGCTTTGGGGTCCCTTCAATCCAAACCCCTCTGTGATTCCATAATTCTGATTACCCCGAACATAGAAAACATCCATAATTTTTAATGCAAACATTTCTGGCTACTGCAGGAGATAACACTCAAAAAGAGACCTGCATGCACTGGAAATTCTTTTGTTTGAACATTTATTTTTTAATCTCATAAAACTGGGTTACTAGAAATTTAATTAAAAGAAGACTGATGGTTTCCCCATTAGACAAGAGGACTACTACAGAAAGTTTAATATTCCTTCCCCAGAAAGGAAGGATACCAATATAAAGTTACTTCTAAAA
This sequence comes from Acridotheres tristis, assembly GCA_037013685.1. Taxonomy (NCBI): domain Eukaryota; kingdom Metazoa; phylum Chordata; class Aves; order Passeriformes; family Sturnidae; genus Acridotheres; species Acridotheres tristis. The sequence goes on from CM072898.1 coordinate 3,810,999, forward strand.
TGTACCAATATTTATTCAGCTGCATTTCTGACACAGGTCACAGGAACAGTATTTCCCAGTTATGCCCCAAACCAAAACTAAGTTTTGCATTATTCCAGCCCTTCCCAAGAGCATGGAGCAGGCTATTTCATTGCTGTTTTATAAATACTGTTTTAACCTGACAATTTCTTACACAAGATCTTTTTCTTTTTCTTAACTAGGGAAAGAGTTCCTGCATAAAATGGGGGGATATAAAACCAAAAAATCGAGCCAGGCTTGTTTTAGCTGTGCTCCCTGACAGATGTGCTGGACAGAGGGTGCAGAGCTGAGCTGAATGTTGTGCTGTCATCCTCAGACCAAGGTCCATCTGGTCCAGACGTCCAACACAACCAGCACTGCTCCAGGGAGAACATTTTAATAAACAGCTACAAGTTAATTTTCACCAAGCTGATACTGACACTCTCTTAACACACACCAAGTTTCATCTCCACAGTATTAATTGTTACAAATACATAACAGATAAGCAGCTCAATCCCAGCCCTTGAGGTCCCTCTCCACTCATGTACCTACACACTTTAAAAGGCTGGGACCTTAAAATGCCATTTCTTCAGCCATTAAAATGAATGACACTTATGAATTCAGAAAGGACAAAGCCCAGACATGATGCAGTAACATCTGATTGACAGGATCCCTTCAAAGAGTCCCCTTTAAAATTTGGATTTTAAAGATCCTTAAAGCCATTGTACCTAAAAAAAACCCCAAACAAACTCAACCAACCAAGACCTCAAAATTAAATTGACATAGAATTCCATAAATTATTGGCAGATTGCCTCAATTTTTACTTACCTTCTCTGAAAAACAAAAAATCACATAATTTCTCAAGTAAACTTCTCAAGTTTCAACATGCAAACTTTGAACCTCGTTGTATCTTTTGTCTCCTAGGCTAGGAAGCCAACTACTCCCTTCTAGATACTTATTGACCCTGGACAGGTCCTTCAATACATTGATTTAATGAAATAAAAAATCAGACCACAGAGGAAAACAAGAGACTTCAATAATGTGCAATGACAAAAATAATAGAAGGCCAACATTTGCAAATATTTGTCTGCTAAGTGAGAATGAAATAAAATTTAGACATCTAAATACTGGCAACACCTTACTATTAATACAAAAGTTTCCAAAGAAACCTTTATTATTTACTTTCACTGATGCCCAGATTGTGCCTCCGTATATTTCTAGAACTAAACAATTTGATCCCTTGCTAAATCAAAAGCCCAATCTCAACACAAAAGTGAGCTACTCCTGCACCTCGACTGCCAGTGATTGCTTTTGGAAGGGCTCACAAATCATTCTTTACCAAAAAAACCCGGGATAAATCCCACAGAGAAGGCAGTGACAGCTGCCATCCTCTGAAATCCAGGCAGAGCTGAGAAAGGAGGGGGGAACTGTGCTCCTGTGTCCCCTCCCTGAGTCTGAACACACACCTGAAGAGCAGTGCCCAGAACCACATTTCCACCTTCCAGAAAACAGAAACACCACGAGGAAACTTAAATCTTACCAGCAAGGAAAAGAAAAAGAAATGCTACTTCACCCTGCTGGTTTCCCAGTGATCCAACAGCTCTGCACTTAGGGCTTGGATGCTGTGAAAATCCTGGAAAAGCCACTCACCTGCACACTGGGGGGAAATTAGCAGCAAGATTAGAACAAAAGATTCTGCCTGAAAATCAAGTGTTATGAAGTAGGTTATCCCTTACTTTGCATTTCAGTGTTGTCTGACAGAACCCACCTTATTTATCTGGCAGCACTGCTCCTCCTGATCAGTCCCTGGCCATTCCCTCCCCAGGTGCATTCAGCACCCTGCTGGGAGCACACATTGCACTGATTTTCCAGCTTGGTCTCCAAGACTTTCAGAACACCTTTTTCCGAGTTGGAAATCTCTCCTACTGAAAGCATATTGAAATGCTTCTGGTCAGAAGTGAGAAACAAACTGTTTGCACCCACTCTGCCAAGTGTCCTGGGTTGTTTTGGATGCACGCCCATCTTTATCACTCATCTTTTTCAGCACACCCAAACTTTTTCATTGCGGATTTTATGCATTTCCAAATTGATAAGGTTATTAAAAAAAAAAAAAAAAAAGTGAAGTTGAAGCCAGAATCTGTACTTTCAAGGCTCCAGGAAGATTCGACTTTGTAGCAATTCCCCAACTATAATTGCCTTACCAGACAGTTTAAATCCATTTAGAAAGTTCCATGTTAACTCTAGCCTCAAGAGCCTTGTCTCCAGAAATAGCTGCTGTTTGAACTGCAGCTGTGAGAGGATATTTTAAATCAAGTCTGTGACTGCTTTTTTTTTTTTTTTTACCTGGGGAGCCTGTGTATTGAGATGGGCCCTTCAGGGGCAGGACAGGGATGCAGACAGCTCAAGCCAAGCCAGCTGGTGCCATGGCTCAGCTGGAAGGCCAGGGGAGCTGCCTGGAGTCACCCCAGAGGTGCCACAGGAGCCACACACCACTCCTGTGTACACTACAGTCTAACCCCCATCACTGCAACCAATGGAGTGAACCTGGAGTTGTTTTTCCCTGGATTACTAAACCACACATGGAATATTTTTAGCTGTCTTTTGATTTGAAACTGTGGGTAATTAAATCCTAGTACAGGTCTAATACTTCAGTGTGCTCTCTCTAATCATAATTATCACATTTACAGAGAGCTACAGGCACCAGGCTGTTACAACAAGAGATATTTTTTGTCTATAACTTCACAAGATAATTGTTTACAAATAACATTGGAAGCTACAGCTGGTGAACAAGTTCATGCCCTGTTTTGAAGTCAATAGGAGAAGGAGCAGCCTGGTGCTGCCTGGTGCTGTGAATCAGGAAAAAGGAAGGTTCAGATCACACACAGCCTGGCCTTTATCATCACACTCCCAGAGCTTCCCTCTTACACCCCCACTTGGCATCCTTGACTCCAGTGGTTCCATTATTTTGGTGACAAGAATGTAAAGGGCATCCTCCAGTCAGGAATACTCCGAGCAAATCGAAATAATTTTAAAAATAAATGTCTGTGCTGTGCAAATACATTCAAGCTGCAGAGCCCAGTTCAGTTTCTTCAATGTTTTTAGCTGGTGCTAGACTTGAGAATTCCTGTTCCATTGTCAAGCTGTTGCACACATACATCCCCCCAGTGGTTCTCTATGGAGAACTGCACTTTGGAGGGACATTGACTGCAGCACAGCAATTCCACTTGGAGAGACCCAGGTTGAAATGCAGCATGAACTGCACTCAGAGCAGAGGCAGTGGGGCTCAGGGTCAACCCAGCATTGAGGTGAGTTAATATCAAAACCCCATTATGATTGATCCGTGGCAAGCTTTCAATTTTTCTGCTAAGAGCTGGGCCAGGCTGTGCTCCTGCACGGTGGAGTTCAGTGTAATCCTCCTGCACAGTGCTTGCCCACAGCCCATCCAACCCTCAACAGTGCTTCCCCTGATTGCAAACATTATAATCAATGGCCAAAACAAATTAAAGAGAGGGATAAAGAGTCATCTGCCACCACTTGTATGTTCTTTATCTTCCAAAGGCTTCTAGCAATTAATTTGTTGGAAGTTTTATTGTTATCAAGTGAACACTTAATTTTGTGGGACACTATGGGCGAAAGCTGTAATGCAAACAAACAATGGCTGTTATGCCATAAATCTGCCTACAAATCTGACTCATGCACTGAGGGTTTGAGAGCTCTCTAAAGTAACATATTTGTTTACTTGTAAGGGGAAAAGGTCCTTCTGTAAGTACTACATACATTTAAAATCTAAACACAATAAAAATGGCACTTGGCAAAATATCCTTAGGAATACTGTGATCTGTGGTTTCATAATTAAGGGAGAATCATTTAATCACTTATTGATGAAGGAATATAGAAATGTTAGAAACCACCAGGGTGTCCTTCACTCTCAGGGGTGGCATGAAGTGCAATGAGCTGAAGTGCAGCCAGTGAGGATCCTCTTCACAGAGCCCTGCATCTGCCAGGCAGGGAAGGGATCACACATTGAAATGTTTCCTTTGTGATTCACTTTGAATCTTCTCCACAGCCTTTCACCAGAGCTCTCAACAGCCACCGGGTCTTTCAAATTATGGAATGTCCTGAGTTGGAAGGGACCCACAAAAAGGGACCACCAAAATCCAGTTCCTGGGTTAGTGTCACTCCAGAGTCTCCTGAAAACACTGCCAAGGGCAACCTTGCCATAATCCTGTGTGGCACACTGGCTGTAGGCATGACCACCACGAAATATAAAATATAACAACACATAAATCTGATGGGATGTGCTTAGATAGATATATATCACAGCCATGTAGCCATTTGGAAATGAGAGACAAAGAGATGACTCTGAGAGGGTGTTGCTACATCAAACAATCCAAAGTTGGGTAAAAAAGGAGAGTAAAAAAATCCCTCTCTCTCAGGATGTCACAATGAGGAGGGAATGTAAATTAGCTGGTATAATCACACCTGCTTTAAACGCTCTCTTCCCTTTTAGAGGAAATTATTAACTCCACAGGGCAATGCAGAGCATCCAGAATAAAGCACGGAATTGAGCAGTGTGGGTCTTGCAGCACCTGTAAGCAGGTTTGCATTGTTTAAGTAATTATGATTTGGATGGATAGTGCATAAATCATATTTTATTTTCATCTTTGATCACAGCAGCCACTTCCACAATGCCATTTCCACGTGGATGAAGAGCAAACTCTGTCAGGAAAGTGTTGACCCTCCTAGGTAATAATACACTGCTGACTGTGATAACTCCTGTGCTCTGTAAAAAAAGCAACTTGTGTATCAAGGACAACTTAATAACAAAAACATCCAAAACACAATGGTTGTGTAAATAAAATGTTCAGGCATGAGGATAATTGTCCACAGAGCATTACAGCCAAACCAGCAATTTTACTTGGTATTTCAGCATCCTACCTAAAGCTTTTTAAGGATGACTAAAATCTATCTAAAATAAAGAAATGCCAAAAGTGACTTTTTGCATCTGGAAAAAAAATGTAGCAATGCATGTGGCATTAATGTCTACAATTTAAGACAAATCACCAGTAACGTCCTCTGAAAAGTGGATTGCAGCCACCAAAGTGGTCAGGCATTCTGCTTCTGCTTCGATAGAAGCAAAACAAAGCCCAGTCTTTGCTTCAAGTACACTCTGACTGAATATTGAAACAGGTTCTTTTTCAAAAATACTGTGATATTGCAGCTTCAATCCTTGAAATTTATTTACTAATTCACATACTCCATAATTAGTGCTCAATGGGAGCAGTCTCTTTTCAGACCTAGCACAGAATTAATAACAAGGACTTAATGCATAAATTTTCCTACCAAAATAGATAGATTTAGTCCCTTTTCCATTAAAGATTGTGGCAAAACTCCAGTAACGATGAGCAAACTCCTAATAATATTTAACTGTCAGATGATTACTATGTTGCAATTCCATTAGTAATTAAAACTAAATGGCACTTAGCTAATGTATTATCTTCTACCTTTCCTAATACCTGCCCTGTCAAACTTAAGGTCAAATTAATATCAGGGTATCTGAAAAATTCTTGATAGGGTGAAAAAAGGTGTTTTCTGTCTATTTATCCCTATAAAACGCCAGCCAAAGCCCTTCAATTCCCTTAAGCACAATGCATCATCTGGGTGAAAATCAGAAAAACCTCCAGTTTCAAGAAAACTGATTTAGTGAAAACGAAAGTTCCTGATACTCTCCTTTCTCTGCATCTGCTCAGGTAGCTAAATTCCTGCCCAGCAGGTATGGGTGAAATCCTCTACCCTGACCCTGGCAAGCACAGCCTGGGCAGAGCCACTCCTGCCTTCCCCTGCAGGCTGAGCTCATGGCCCTGAGTTCTGGGAGCAGCACAAGGCAGGGATGTGATGGCCCAGGAAAAGCCCTGGCCGTGTGCATGTCAGCTGGCTGGGCACTCCTGGCACACGTCCTGAGGGGTGCTGCTCTTCTGATTGAAACTCCTCTGCAGGGAGGCACCTGGAGTGGGATGGGGAAAATGTCAATGTGCAAAGAGTGGTTCTGCTGTAGCTCAAAGATAATTACAGCATTTTTTTACAAACCCCACTGCAGGCCTTTCTGGGAATGAGACCAGTTTCTGGTTCCAAATATTTTCCTTTTTTTTTATTTCTTTTTCCATTAAAATTGTTTTTACTTTTTTTTTTTTTTTTTAATCAATAGATATTTCTCAATCTCAGTACTGCCCAATTAAAGTAATATAATTAAGTATCAGGTTTCTGGGAGCAGTAACACAGTGTTAAGTGACAAACACAATTTTAGCACATGGTCTGCACTTGGTTACTATTCCCTCTCTAGTCAAGCCACTGCCAGCAGTTTATTACTGCACTACTCCCAGCTTAGCAGAAACATAAAAAGTGAAGTGTCTTATGAAATATGATGCTGTTGTTAGTGCTAAAACCCTTTACCCCACCCCCCCCTTTTTTTTGGTAAAAAGCCTTGTAGGGAAATAGTTAGCAAGTTGCTTTTTTGACAATTTGTTTTCAAGATACTTTAGAAGAAAGATGGGAACCCCAGAAAAATTCTAACCTCACACACCCCTTGTGTAAAATCTTCTGTTCTACTGTTGCAGCAAAGCCCATAAGGAAATTACAGGTTTTGGCTGTCAGTGCACCACTTTACCTGGGCCTGTTTAACTGTGCAATGATGCACTCGCTGAGTTTGGATATTAAAAGTGTAAATCAATGTTAATAATCATCACAAGGATTTGAGAGCACAGCTTGGCAATAGGGGTTTAAACCCCTTAAAAATATGTAAAGCCTTTAAAAAATATTTATTACAGACTTTTGAACAAGCCAAGCTCCTCTGCAATATATGCCAGGAATCCACATTCTGGTAGAGAGCTTTGGATATGTATAATAGAAAAAAATAAATTACACCTACACACAAAGGAAAAAAAAAATAATTTTGACGTTCAAAATCCATTCTGGTGGACAGTGGAACTGAACCAGTGATATATTGATTAGAAATTTTGGCCTTACCAGGTAGGACATAATGTGTTGGTTGTACTTTCTCAGGTGACAACAGGAGCCCATTTAGCCAGACAATACTGGAGGCTGATCTTTAACCAAAGAGTTTCAAAAATGTGCTCAGGAAAGTACAAGATTAAACTGTAGCTGTTACAGACTCAGCAGACCTTCAGCTAGCACAGATCTGCAGAGCTCCACAGATCAGGAAACAGATTCATGGCTGAACTAAATTGATTTAACTTTCAGTTTAAACCTTTGCCAGTTAAAGACACTTACAAAAGTGGAAGCTTCTGGTTTATTTTTTTAAAAAGTACTTTTTATATTATGTTTTTTGTGTGTTTGTGTCTAGGCTTTCCTTCTACTTTTTTCTCCCAGGTAATCAAGAACTAAATATAAGCCCAGTGTTGTCTCATTCCTTTCCCTTCTTCTTTCTTCAAATTTTATTTAACATCCTGAAATTTGACATGGGACAACATATTACAAGAAAATGTAAAAACCCAACGTCACATATGGAACCAGAAGAGGAACAGAACTTCAATAATTTCTTTGGTTGCTTCTAAATAAGTGAGCAAAAGATAAACACACAGTCCTGTAGAGACAGGTCTGCTTTAAACCTGACAAAGGGCTCTCCTTGGTGATTTGATGTTATTGCTCACATTTAAAACTATTTTAAAAGTTTGACTGCAAGAAGAAGCAATTCCACTTGTGCCAGAAGTGGTCTCCTCTCACTCAGCCTCTACTGCTATTATTGTGCTCCTGGTAGTTTATAAATTATGAATTGTATTTAAGAATTTGCAGACATGTATTTTCTTTGTAAAGAGGAAGCAAGTGCTTATTATTTGTCCTTTGATGTATGCCCATACAGCAAAATGAAATCACTGCCTTTATAATATCCTGTACGTTCCAAGCACTTGACCCAAATGTATTGAAACAGGCAGTATTATTTGTGTGTGTGAAAAATAATATCTCCCTACACCTCACACCTCTTCTCTTTTCTTGAGGTCTTTTATAGCTCAAAATAGCCAAGCTTATCTCGCTGCCAGCATCCTCAGCTCATCTCAGTGTTCAGGGAGATAAGATTAGAGGCCTTGATCCTCCTGCTGTTAGAACAAGACCTCAATCTCTCACTGTCTCTATTTAATCAGGTTCCTATTTTAGCTGCCACAAAGCTGTCAACAAAAGAAAATAAACTACACCCCATCAAGGGGTTAAATTGGATTTCACAATGTGCAAATGCTCGTCTGAACAAAATTCCACCTGCACCCTCCATCAGGCAAATTAGTTCTGACTTTTAATTTATTTCTCTAGGAAATGGAAAGGTATGGCATACCCAAAGTCAATAGGGAATAAAGAACGAGGTGTAATCAGCCTGCTCACTAATTCAGAGCCCTCTTCTCTGTCAGCTTTAATAGATTTCAGACCACACAATTTATAGAATGTAAGATGTATCTTTTCTGGTCTATGCTTTATTGTGGACTTGTCTAGTTAATGGTCCGAACAAGTGACAAGTGATGTTAGTTTGATGTAACAGTGCCTGTAAGACACACACGCTGCTCGGGCAGATTTTGGACAGTCTGTTTTGCTGCTCCAGACTGCAACGGGATTGGTTTTCATCTGGGACAATCTGCAGCACCACAGTTCTGTTATGATTTCTGTCAGGAGAACACTTGACCAGTAATTTATTGTACCATTAGACACTGAAAAAAAAAATTCCAGCAATTAATCACTTGTACTTTAAAGAATTTTTTTTTATTTCTTTGTTTTAAATCACTAGTTAGTAGTGTGCTACCAAAAAAGGTTTCCTCTTCTTGGATAGTGATTATCCTGTAGATATCAAATGACCATTTCTTATTCTTTCAAAGTATTTATCCTGTTTGTCGCTCTCCTTAATATTTTGATTTTCTTAATTCAACCAGGTCATATCCAAAAACTGCAGTAAGAGGTGACTCTCCTGGCTGCTGGAAGGAGCAGCATGGATTAAGGCAAAATATCTCTCAGATAACAAAAGGAGGCTTAGGATAATGCTCATCTACCAAAAACCTCACTGGCATAGCTGGTCTTGTAGCCCTTTTCAGTTCCTTTGTTGGCCCTATGGCAAGGCAGAATTTGGTTTGTGTCTTGGCTTGCAAAGCTGGATGTAACCAAAAGTATTTATTCTATCACCAGCTGTTAAAGCCAAGTGGGGCAGTGCTCTTTATCTCTTCCACAACCCATCCTTCCTCCAGGAAGACACCAGCTGTTAATGGCCCATTGGGTCCCACTGAATGACTGATAAAATTACATCATCCTATTGACTCCCACTTAATGACTGATAAAATGACATCATCTCATTGGGAGATGCTCCAGCCAGGGGGAGGAGCCAAGCCTTTCCTACCTAGATAAAAACTGAGATTTGGAACACCAAGGCAGCCTTTCCCACTGGATTCCAGAGGAAAACCAGACCTTTCCACATCATCACTGGACCTTTGGAGGAAAACTGCACCTTCTACAGGAGCCCTGCTCCAACAGAACCACATCTGTCACTGCAGGAGGATGCAGCCACCATTTAATGGGACTGCTACCAACACCCTGACTGATGGGGTGTCAGGTTGTATTCTGACTCTGTCAGTGTTTTTGGGTTTGTTCTTTGTAATACTGTATTTCTATTTTAATTTTCCTAGTACAGAAGTGTTATTCGCATTCCCATATCCTTGCCTGAGAGCCCCTTAATTTCAAAATTAGAATAATAATTTGGAGGTAGGGGGTTTACATTCTCCATTTCAAAGAGAGGCTCCTGCCTTTCTTAGCAGACACCTGTCTTTCAAACCAAGACAATCTGCAACAGGGGCATTACTTAAATCTAATCACAATCCTAAAGCACAAAATAAAATAAAATCAAAATTCACTTCTGAAGAAAATCCTTCAATCTCATTAATTTTCTGAACAGCACTGAACATCCACACCATCCGAGGTGCTCACACAAGGGATAAAGGTCATTTCCTCACTGTTCCATAGGGTGGAACACCTCCTGCATCTTCCTTTTCTTTTCCAGGGCCATGGCAGGGAACATGTTCTTGCCTCCAGTGTGTTTATTGCTGTCTAGTAGGACATCTGCTGCCTTTCTGCTAACATCTGTCTACCTATGATCATGCAGTGTTAGGCATAATTTTGCCCTTAATAGCTTTCCTCAGGTTTTCTCTCTTTACCTCTGATAGCCTGAATGTTGTGATCTGAAGAATAAAGCTGCTTTATTTTTGGTCTAATTAAGACACTCGAATCCTCATAATTGCAAAAGTATTAGATGTGGATTCTGGATAAAAATGCTCTTTGTTTTGCTTCAGGGTCCTTCTTCCACTGTGCAACGAGAATTAATCATGATGATATTAAAGATATTGACAACACACCACAAAATCAGGGAAAGGAAAAGCAAAGACTCTGAAGGAAGGAAACCAGTGGTGGGATTAAAAGGTAGATTACACCCTGCTAACAAATTCCCATGGAAGTTATTCTAGTTATCCTCTTATAACAGCACAGGTCCATGTTTTCCAACGGAATGATTATCTGGAAATCAAATGCAAGTGCCTGAAGTAAATAAGGACAAACAAACCGTGTGCAGGGAGGACAAGAAGGGTAAAGCAGACAGGCAAAGATGTAAATCCACAATGCAAAGGCAAGTCACACACAGCTCCCAGCCTTGCTGAGGGACCCTTCTGCACAGGGACCCTTCACTTCAGCAATTTACAGACCCAGACTGGGGTCAGAGCTGCCTTTCACCTCTCTCAGGACAAAACTGCAATTTTTCAGCCAAAAAAAGAAATTACTGGTACATAGGGGAGCAACAAGATGGAGAAAGCAAATGCTGGAGTTTGCTATAGGCATTCATCAGCTAAAAGATTTGGGATATTTTATTGTGCAGCTCTGCACCTCAAAGAGCAGTTTTCCAGTTACCCACCAGGAGCTGGACACTGAGATGGGGAACACAATCCATACTCAGAGCTCAGCTGAGGATTCCTGAACCCATGGAAATGTTCTGAAGCAGCTTCTCTTTGAATATATCCATCGGGGAGATGATCTCTCAGCTATCTCACTACAGTTTATTTTGGATAGCTGAGAAATGTGAAGTGTTGGGCCACGAGCCAATTCTCATCAAGTTCTTAAGCTTTCTCAGTTAAAAAAAAAAAAAATTAAAAAATTGCAGAAATAGCCTTTGGCCACAGTGTTTTATTTTACCTGAAAAAATCAGTTGTTTGAAATGTATCTAATTCAGATTAGGATGCATATTTGCACTATGCATTCAGCTAATTTAGTTTATAAATATTTATTTTAAAATAAAAAAAATTAGATTTCTATTAAAACCATGTTTGACATCAGCAAATAGTGGTTTTGATTTTTCAAAGGACTGTGTTTCATTAAAAAACTGCAAATGTTTTCCCAACTCCAATCCTATCCCAAACACCCCATGGTACTGATCTACTGCTGATTTCAGGTAGTGTTAGAAATATCTATGTGCAGAGTAAGAATTACTGGGATTTTATGATATGGAAACATTGAAATAGGGAAAAATTATTATTTGCATCCCCAAACGCAAGTGTTGGAGTTCTCAGACTCTGAGATTCACTAATCACTGTATCCCAGGCACTTTTTCAGTCTGCTGCAGAGCTCAGGTACCCTCCCAGGATCAGAAAAAAAGCAACCTGACAGGCACTGCCTAGTTAAATATGAGTTATCATCACCAGCACCACAACATATTATTAAAAGCTCCATAAGCAGTCATGTATTTTGGAAAGGCACCGACTTCAGACATGGAATATATACAACAAATATAAATTAGCAGATTGTCTGTTGCTTTATAAATTAAAATTATTTTGGAAAAGAGAAAACCTTAGTGGATTAGCTGAGAGGTAAGCCTCTGAAAAGATGAGATTTTAGTTTTGTTTGTGTTAAACATACAAACTTATTCACCAGGACCCCAAAGGATTCACCAGAACCCTGGCTATCATGGCACTGCCAATTCACTCCATATCAGGATTGGAGCAATGTTATTAAAAGTGGTAAGACTTCCCACCCACACTGCAGAAAGCTCCACTGCACGAGAAGAAAAACACAATTTGCCTGCATGCAAGGCTGACCCAGAAAGCTAAATCTTTTCCCCAGGATAAACAGATAAACTCGTGCTTAAGTTCCTGTAATGGCAGTGCATTCAGCTGTTACCTAATAGAGAGTGATGCTGGATCACTGAGTTTTCCCTGGAATTTAACATCTCTGCATGCAGTTCTTTCAATAAATAACCCAGCCCAGGTGGTAGAATAAAGAAGTCTGATGCAAAAAAAAATCAAACAAACAAACAAAAGCGAGCCTTTGATCTCAGTAATAACCACAAAGTCAATCAAACGTCCCTAATGCTTTGTCTCACACATCAAGGCTTGAAATGCAGAGTTTGAAGCCAAGGACTGGTCAGTGAGTGGAGCCAGCTGCAAATGCCTGGCACTCCTGACAATGCCTCTGTTTCCAGGACACTGGAAAACTGCCTAAAATGGGTCTAAACTGTGGTGCTCTGCTAATTATGAGCACAGCAGTCACAGAGCATCAGCCCAACCCCTGTCACAAAAGGACTGCTGGATAAAGGGAAGCACACACCATTAGCTCTTCACTCCCTAGCCATCCAGAAGTGTGTAGGAACAATACATTTCATCTCCCAAAATATTTCAGTGAGTGTCAGGGGAAAAAAATAATCACTTTATTACTCCAGCTGAAAAGGACTCTGAGATCAGATCCTTCTCTCACCCCTCGCCTCGAGGTAGATCTCAGTTTAAGTGAAATTTCCCAAGTTTGCACTCCAAGGATAACATGGCCCTAGGTATTTAAGGTATTTGGAAATCAGAAATGTAACAAGCAAACCACAATTCTGTAGCTGTAAACGGGGACTAAACCCTCATCCCCACTGTATGTGCATTTAATCAAAGAGGATTTGGAGGTTATCCATGCTCCTACATAGGCATTTATTTCATCACTCCTTCCAGGACACTTGTTCTGCTCCCCTGAGTCTGGGAGCAGCACCAAGAGGGGTCTGCTCCTGCACTGCGGGGACAATCCAGCACCACTTCCAAAGGGAACAAAACTCTCCTTTCCCTGACAGAGCAGAACACATCTCCCCCAAACTGAAGTCCTTGCATTGTCACAGGCAATACTGAGATGAATTCAGTATCTCCTTCCCTGCCATCCCTTTCAAAGGGTTTCCTGGCTGTTTAGCACAGTAACTTTTAGCAGATTGACACCCCCCGTGTTTAATCTCTGTGCTGCTGTTCCCTCAATGGACTGGTGTAATTTCTTCCCAATTCTAAAGGGCAGCACAAAGAAAAGTAATTTTCCCTGGTAATAAGATATACACACACAGAAGCCAAGAAGGGAAGGCACAAATAAAGCCAGATTATCTTGCAAAGTCTGTGGCTGCTCCTTAATGCTAATTTAAGTTCCCATCAATAGGCAGCTCCTACAACATGACACTTCAATACTGATTCACAGCAAATGTAGAAGTGGTAAGCTGAATCATCCAAATGAAATCCTCACTATCAGGCAGAGCAAATAGAAGAACTCAAGCTCTTTCTCTTTACCACAGGCTTTGCTTTTTATCTGACACATACAGTACAGCTCTGACAAGGACACACAATGCTCAGGGCCCACCTACCCACACTGGCTGTTCCTCTGGCCTGGAGCTGTAAAAGCAGCAAAGAATTAGGGTTTGGCTCTGCAGGCAATGGTCTGGCATTTCAGTTTTTGATGGGGTTTCTGCATGTTTGGCGTGCTTTTAGAAGTTTCTATGGCATTTGCTCACTTCTCTGACTGCCCAAAATGTCTGAACTTTCTTGGCTGGGTGAGGCCACACAAGGAGCTGTTGGAGACCTGGTGACAGAACCATGGAATCAGTGATCCACGATCCAAGGTCATTGAGTCCAGCCTTCAAACAGGCACCCCCATGCCCACCAAACCCCACCACTCAGGGCCATTTCCACTTGTTCTTGAGCACTTCAAGGGATGGTGACTCCACCACCTCCCTGGGCAGACCCTTCCAGTGCTCAGCCACTCTTTCAGTGAAGAAATTTTTCCTTATCTCCAAGCTGAACCTCCCCTGGCACAGCTTGGGGCTGTCCCCTCTTGTCCTGTCCCTTGTTCCCTGGGAGCAGAGCCTGATCCCCATCCCACCACAACCTTTGGAATAGAACCTCCTCTCACCTTATTGCCAAGCCCCTGCACACACTTCTCTTTTCCTTCAGCCACGCTGGCTGCTCCAGAGACTGAAGCTTCCAGAAGGAAGGCAGGAGTTACCAACTTTTGTTTTGCCCAAGCAGAATTCTCAGCTGTGTTTATACAACAAAATGAACATCCCTGTTCTGGCTGGTAGAGACAAGTGAGGATACACAGCAGTCAGGAGAATACCACCCAGTTCTCCTAAGTCTACAAACATCTTACACCATTGCAGGTATTTTTTATTTATTTATTTATTTAATTATAGGAAAGGATGGAATAATGATATTCTTAGATAAAAGGAACTAATCCCACATAAAGCACAGATCTTTGTTTAGGTCCAGGCATTTGAAAGTGCTTGAGACCCAGAGAAATCAAAGGCAGACTTAGCAGATTCCGAGGAGTGTAAAGTCCCCAGCAGTGTTTGTTGTGACATGGCCAGTGTTTCAAAAGCTCACAGCACACAAGGTTCTTGTGAACTCTTTTGAGAGCCCAGATCTAAGTACTGCATTAGGAGCTGCTGTGTGCTTAGCATACTTAAATATCAGCCCTCTATTGTGGGCTCTTCTCAGCCCTTTTCAAAATCTGTCCTGCACTTTAAGCATCCAGCTCCACGCATTGTTTCAGTCCTTGGAGGATTCAAGAGGTTTATAATGAATTTTTAAAATTGTGAAACTTCAATGAAAAGTGCCTTTTAACAGCTATATAAAGTAGGTTATCTCAGGCAACACATTTGTTATTGTTGCTACAGGAGGTATATGCCAACTATAAATACCATTTATTAGCAGTGAATGATAAAGCCTCAGTGTAACTGAAGGCTTAATAGCAGAATGAATTAACTCCTCCTCAGACTGTTGCAACTTTAATTCTAACTTGAGGCTTTGTGAGGAAAAAACCTCCAGCTCCTCAAGCATTTCACCAGTAAAGAGCTAAATGTAAACAACCAGCAAAAATAAAAATAGCCACTGGCTGCTGGTCATTGGTGTTTAGCAGCAAGGATCTGCTCTAGCACTTTATAGAGATGAGATTGGTTCTGAAAATGTAGAGATTTGATGGTAGAATTTCACTTTTATTCACTGCCTTACCTCCACGTTTGGATTAGCTCAGCCAACACCACATCCCTCTTTTTGAAACTTCACAAGCAGAAGGAAGTGATGCACTTTAAATATCTTTCTATACCACAAGAGGAGAAAAAACTTTTTGTAAGAATATTAATATTAAGGAGGGGAAGGGGTAGAAGCAGAGCTGAGAGTGGCAAGGAAAAGCTAAAAAAATTGTTCTTCGTGTTTACTCCAATTGCTGAAAGCCACCACATCCCTTTCTCCTGGAAGCCAAGAGGACACACTGACAGGTAATAAGGTGACAGATGGAGGCAGAATAGACATTTAGAAACCCAAATCTAAACACTACAATTCAAGCCAGTCTCTGGGGTGCACCAGGGAGGAACATGGAATACTTTTGTTTTATGGACCAGGAAATACAGGAAATTCCTAAGGATGAAACCCTCAACTGAAAGTCACAAAATATGTGGACCTGCTGTCAAGGTGGAGATATCATTACATAAATTATATTGGACAATTAAACAATCTTTTATACTGTAACATGAATTAGTTGTCTTATGGCTAAATTTGGATCTTCCAAGCAAATTCAGAGGTTATCAAGGATCCAAAATTTTGTTACATATTAACTTGGCAAAAAACCTAAATGTTGCTCAATTTTCTAATAGTTACCTGCAATCCCCTATAAGCCACAGTCATTTCTCAGCCCTTTGCACCAGCAAACTCATCCCCTTCACAAGGGATCTCTCTGTGTCCCTTAAAAGTGTGAATGCAACAAAGACTCAACAGTTTGAAAGAATTTTGGCTGAAGTTACAGGAATGAAACAACATAAGGTATTTTGAGTCAAGCAGTGCTTCAGTATTTTGCAGAGTAGAGGGTTCTATATAAAGTCACTCTGTTCACACTGCTGGTGACACATTAGGAATTGTGAGAAATAGAGATGGAGATCAGCAGGAAAACAAATTTTTTACAAGGGCACGCAGTGCCAGGACGAAGGGGAATGGCTGCCAGTGGCAGAGGGCAGGGCTGGATGGGATCTTGGGCAGGAATTGTTCCCTGGCAGGGTGGGCAGGGCTGGCACAGGGTGCCCAGAGCAGCTGTGGCTGCCCCTGGATCCCTGGCAGTGCCCAAGGCCAGGCTGGACATTGGCACAGTGGGAGGGGTCCCTGCCATGGCTGGGGTGAAAGAGAATGATCCTTAAGATCTCTTCCAGCTCAAATCCTTCTGAGATTCTGTGCAAACCCACATCCATCCCATCACCTGCTTGTCTCCCTCCCAAATAACTTCAGAGTTCAGCAGTTGCTCTTTGATGTCTAATCACTAAAAAATTTGGGAACACTGGCTGAAATCGTTCCCATTTCTCCCCACAGAAGGCTGCAGCAGAAATGCAATGCTGAGGGTGCCCCAGCCTCCCTGCACTGCTCGTAGCATCCTCTGAGCCAAGATTAACCACGTTTGTAAATCAGAGCCCCTGCCTTCGCCATGGCCCTGATTTATGGCTTTGTAATCTTCATGGCCCAAATTGCAGGGAAGGAAAAATGGATATTGGAAGAAGTCACAGCAGATGTGTTCACTTCTAAAAAAGAATGCACAACATGTGCTGCAAAATAAAAGCACCATTTGGCAACATAAAATATCTTGGCATCTGTGTGAATTTGTAACTGCAGTAAAATATTGATATGCTGATAAAGCTGAAGTTCCAGTTCCTTCTGCCTTTGCATGTCCATTCACTTAGAGGAGGTTTCCTTTCCACACTGTGGGATTTTCTTTGTATACTCTAAGGTTTTTTAATAGCCTGATATATTTTGCCTGGTGGGATGGTGAAAAAAAAGTTCTAGCAACTGATCCTGACTTTTTCGTGGCCTCATTCCATCGGGAAAATATCTGTTTCTTTTTATTTTTCCTCAACCTAAATTAGTAATAAGAATGTTTAATCTTAAAAATAGCACGAAATTAGTGGATTATTTTCTCTTCATTAAGAGTCCACATACCTTTTTTTAATTGCACTGAGAATTCTCATTCAGATTGTAAATGGTCAGAAATCTCTTTTGCACCCAGAAGTTTCCTTTGGGAGTGAGATAAAAACATAGCAGAAAGGGATGATAGATTTAGGTGCACAGGTCTGCCTCTGTGCTTTAAGCCATTATTTACAGGATCCATTTGTGAGGCTCACATCTGTTCCCATCCCCTCCCAGGTTTGGGGCTCATCACTCATTCTTTGCCAGCAGTTTGAGTTAACAGGCTGTTGGATCTTTGGAGCTGGCTACAAACATCCATGAATCCCGGAATGTTGCTCATTCTTAGATGGGAACTTTCACTTCTGAGATAACTTAAGCGTGAAAACAAACTCCTTCAGAAAATATGAATCAGAGTATTTGACCTCTGATGTACCCAGCTGGGACAGAGCAAGCACATAGAAATGAAGATGAATGAGCACTAATGTGTTAATATTTCTTCTCTTAAAGAAAACTGTCATTTCCCCCTCCACAAGGCCTTAATCTCCATTTCAAAATCAGCTTTATCACTTCTGGATCTGTGACAAACCAATTTTGCCTCCTCCACACAACCAATGCCTGTTCAGCATTAAAATAACACCACACCCAGGGTTTGAGAGAGCCTGAGATATTATGAATATTGAGAGTACTTCAAATGCAATTTCCTCCTCATAAAAAACGTCACTGTCTGTTCTGAGTGCTGATATAATATGTGGAGGCTGCAGGCTTGTTCCTTTAATCCAGAGCAATTAGTTTCTATCAAGTTACACTCCCACTCTGCAGAAGTTTTATAAAAGGGGTGGTGGTGTGTGTTTGAAGAAATTTTAGCTCCTTTAATAGAAATGAAAACAGCCATGAGACTCTCATGGGTCTGTATCAGGCTGTAAAAAAGTCTACTGCAATCATATTTGATGTCTCTGAAATATCTACTCTGCACAAAAAGATTTTTTTTTTTTCCTTATTCAAGGTATGTGCTTACATTCCTCTTTGGCCTGTGAAATTCCTAGACATCATTCTTCCCATCACTGAAACCACAGAATTTTGGAATTTTGGATGTATGGAAGTTTGAGGAAGACTGGCAATGAATAAATAAATAAATACTATATAAGTTTACAGGCAGTACTGGAAACAAGTCAGGAGTTGAAGGGAAGCTGGCAGCCAGTGTGTAGTAAATGAATTTCAATTGCAACAGCAACTTAATTCCTGCAATTCCATTGCTCCATTTACCATTTCCTGCCTAACTTTAAGATGACTGGAGTGAGATTGTGTGTTGCTTTATCTAAATGTCAGTTCTATGACTCTGAACTAGCACATGGGTGTTAATGAACCCAGGCCTTTAGGAGATGTCCAGCAGCTGCCCAGGTGGTCATTCTGGGACACCAGAAACACCTCCAGGTATGAACAACACTTCTCTAGTGCAGCACCACCTGCTGCTACAGTGATGTTGGCTGCAGAGGGGAGAAATGTTTGCTATAGATCACAGCCAGGGTAGAAAAAGTCCAAATTCAAGAAAAGAAAACAAATTTAAGTAGACAAGCTTGCTTTCTGCCCAGGAGACATTTATCGTGGTATGTACTACTTGGCCACAGAAAAATCCTTCCCATGAAATATTAAAAGTGTTTCATTTAAGAATCAATCAATCTTCACGTTCAGAATTCATGCCCTTTTTGATATAAGGCTTGGATGCCTTCCTCAGATAACTGGCTAACAGCAAGTGAGCTACTGGTACCTTCTCTGTTGTTTTTAATAAAAACTAAGTCAATAATAAATCTATCTGGCCATAAGCATTACATTACAAACATGAGCCCTACAGCAAATTATTGAATTTGTTCTGTTAAAGAGTTTTCCAGCTCAAACATTTTTGGGATCCATTATTATGACTGAGATTTTGTTTGGATAACATCAATTGTAGAAAAAAAAAACATTTGTTTGTAGCTGTCTACAAAAAATTTAAGTCCAGACAGAATATATTTTTTATTCACAAAGAAAAAGAACAGCTATATTATGGCTATGATTTAAAAAACACAATCTCCCTCCCATCCCCTTTACTTTTCTTGGAAGAAAGCTTTCTTCATTAATTAGTAGGTTAATGGGATCTTTTACTCCATATAAAGCTTAAAATGCTATTTTTTTGTCTTCCTAGAGGACAGGTAGCTGCCAGCTCTCACAGAGCAGGAATAATACAGTCAGTATTTGTGTAAAACAAAAGCTAAAACCAAGAGGGAAAGGGGCACCCCAGCGTGGGAAGAGCAGTATTCCTGCTCTGCAGGATGCTGTGCAGGCTGGGCAGTTCTCTGCTGTGCAGTGCAGGCCAGCAGCTTGGTCTGATCCCTCCTGCCCTCACAGCCTGTGTGTCTGAAGATCAGAAACAGCACAAGCTTCTCCAAATGTTCACTGAGCAAATGTCTCATGCTGGTTTAAGGATGGGCTCACACTGACCCCCACCCACAGCATGTGGCTCCTGCCCTGGTGCAGTGGGGCACCAAAGCCTTGACAGGTGGAGTCCGTGTTCACATAAAGCTCCCATCAAGCTGCCCCAGCCTTTGTGGCTCTGGTTTTGTTTACCTCCTGTGTTTCAGCCTGTGGCTGAGCAGAAGAGCAGCTGCTGGATCTGATAATATTGTTCAGCCTCGGCATTGCTGAGCAAACCAGAGCTGTGCTCAGTGGCTTGACTCCATCAGGGGCAGATTTGCATGGCTGGGGCTGTGTTCCACCACATGGACCTGCACATCCTGCAGCTTTCTCTTGGGAGATACTTGCATTTGTTGAAATACCTGCATACTTTACAACAAAGAGTTAGTGACTTAAGTGACTAAACCCAGCAGAAAGCAGTGGGATCTACTGGCCAGAGCAGGGCTTATGAAATCACGATGTGCAGGTTTGTATTCCAGCCCTGAGGATAAGGGCTTTGCTTCATATTTGACAATACTAAATAAATGAAAATATGCTATCAAACTGCAGTGTAAAGGTTCTACTGTTGCACCTGTCTTAGGCCTTCCTCCTGACCAGGTCTTACCAGGAATGGCACCATCTCAAGGTACTAGTGCCATGTTAATTACATTTAAATATGGTACATGTCACTTAGGGGCTGTGTACTATGTAGGGTATTACATTTTTTGACTTCATTTTCTAGATGGCAGAATCCTGGTTAATTGTTTTTAATTTTTATGAGTCTCTATTTATAAAGTCAAGAGGCTGCTTAGAATGTCCCCAGATAAGTCTGTCCCTGCCACATCACTGAGCCTCTAGAGAATCTATCAGGAGGCAATCCTGACCATTCATATTTTGAAAGAGTAGCATGAAAAAAGAGAAACCAACATCCAGAGGGGGAGGGGAAAAAAAAAAGGCAATCCCAGTTCTGATAATTGATTGGTACATCATGGACAAAATGATGAGAGAAACAACCAGCATATATTAAAAGCCTACACATACATCTTAAGTGATCAAACCTATTAACTCAGCTTCTTACTCAATAGAAGATAAAATAGATTGAAGGAAAACATTTTCATTATTAGTAATGCTAGCAGATCTTTATCTTCATTTTGGTTGCTTTCCCTGAGTTCCTGTAGAAAGCAGAGTAATCATTACAGTTTATTTTGTCTCCTATTACCTTAAGAATGCATTAGTGCTCTTAAATAAGTGACTCCTCCAGAACCCCAAAAAGCAACAAGAAACCTTTTGTAAATGATTATACCTTGTGTTTTCAAGTGAGGCTTTCCTGGCCAGGTTTAAAGGTTGGGAGGCCAGCAGGTGAGGTGATGGGATGCTCTCCAGGTGTGCTTGGGGGGCCAGCAGGTGAGGTGATGGGATGCCCTCCAGGTGTGCTTGGGGGGCCAGCAGGTGAGGTGATGGGATGCCCTCCAGGTGTGCCCACATTTCCGAGTCCATAGGGCAGAGGGAGGAATGAGCAGGTACCAGGACATCCCGTGTCTCTTTATCTCACCCAGCCCCAATCATTTGGAGCCTAACCAGGACATCACCTACCCAATGGAACCTGACTGTTAAACAACGTGGCCTGCAGCCAAAATAAAGGTACTTAAATGGAAATGCAGTTCTGAAAACTGCTGTACAAACTGTGACAGCACAGCCTGGGGAGTGCAGCGTGCTGGTGTTCAAAGAGCAGCCACTGCTGGGGAGCTCTCACAGGTCACAAAGACAAAGCAGGGAAATAACAAAGAGCACTGAGAGCAAATTGCCTCGGCACGCAGCGGAAATGAAGCGCGGAGTCAAAAATCAGTGTCACAAAAATCTGTCACAAGTGTCTGACAAGGGAGGGGAAACCAAAAGAACCCAGCAGAGCTCTCAGCTGCACAGGAGCTGTTCCAGGATGTCTGGGTTCTGTAAGAGTGACAAGGATGGGTCCCATCCCTGAGTCCCCAAGCTGCTGTGATCAGGAAATCTGGAACAAGGAGCACAAATGGGGCTGTGAGCCTGCTGAACTGCTTTGGTGCTCGGGCTTAGGTTCAGTTCTCAGCATCACCCTGATAAAACAGCTCTGGCATTATAAATGCCTTAATTTCCCTGTGAATTATCAGACATTCCTGGCAGTTACATGACATATAGGATTTTAAGCTATATTCCCTATGTCAGCCAAAACTGATTACATTTTTAGCTTGGGTAAGTCTGAGTATTTTTGCTCATATTCAAATGACTCACAGGTACAGAATTGCCGTCATATTTTAAATTTTGACCCTAATTAATTCATCAAGTTCATAACTATTCTTCTCATCTGAATCTTGTTCTTAGCACTTCAACCTCTACTTTAGAGCTCTAAAGACAAAATTAAAGACTCAGCTCTCTCTCCTCTCCCATTAAGATGTCTTAAATTATCTGGAATTTCCACCACTCCCACAAATAACTTTCTATCAACTTTTTGTAACAAAAACGAGTCGAGAGAAAGCTGCCTTCCACCAGTAGCTGAACTGGAAGAAGGCAAACTCTGAACAAACTAACAACATACCTTTTGTCTTGAACTAAATTGGTATGAAATGTGCTCCTGCTAGCACAGGAACAGCAGGGGACTTCTCGGTGTTTCTCAATGCAAAAGTACTTACTTTTAAATATTAAAAAATACAAAGTTCAGCCTGAACACTCCACTTGACAACAGCCCAAAGGGAGTTTGGAGCTGGAGTCAGTCTAACAAAGGCCAGGCCCAGCAGCAAAGCCCTGCAGGTCAGAGGGTTTCAGTGAAGCTGAGTGGATGCTCTGATGCTGTTCCCCCAGTCCTTGTAACCATGCAGGCCTTCAAAGTGGGATGAAAAAAAACCCCAAAAAGTGAGAAAACAGCACTCCTTCTTTTCATGCCAGGGCTAGTGATGTTTTTGTGGTTTTTTCTTTTCTCAGAGTGGTTTCCTGGTGCCGTGTTTGTATTGTCACTGCAGATCCCCAGCAAGTGGGTCACAGAGCACACAGAGAACCCCTGGACTGCTGATGTGAGGCAAATAATCCTCCCCAGCCCAGGGCACAGCTCCTGCTGCAGGAGATAATTAAACACTGCCTAGTGCTGTTTTCTCAATGCTCTCAGGAAGGAGATTAAAAGAACAAGGCTTAGAACTAAATCCAGGGCTGCATTATTGCCTTGATATAGGTATAAATGGACAGGAGGGAATTCAAGTATCAGTGCAGACTGGGATTTCTGCAAGTTTTGAGAGCAGTAAGAATTTTTAGGTTTGTATCAAAAATACTTGTCTGAAATTAATCAAGCAGCTAATTATAACAGCAGTTTCACTCTAACATCCCAGTGTCTGCAGTGCCAGATCAGTGTTGTCTGGCTTGTGTTTCACTACCAGGAAGATTTTCCCCTAAATTAAGCATCTCCCAGAAGAGCATTTTCTTTGTGAGGTAAATATTTCACAAATCTCTCCTTTTGACGCTTCCATTTTGATAGCACAGCACAGACCAGAAAACCATTCAATTTTAGGTTACAAATTTCACCCTAGTAATTGTTTCTTACCTTGGCTTGAAAACACCCCCCTCATTTTGAAATTTCAGTGCATTATTTGCCATTTTCATCACTTTTAACTGGCTCTGCTTCACTTCTGGATAGTATGCAAGAACATGTCAATATTTCTGCCTGTGGATAATGTGGAATAAAAGTTTTATTCCATGTATATCGAATAGATGGTAAAAGTTCTACATATGAGTAGTAAAATATTAACTAGGGAAAGAAGAGTTAAATCACTGTACAGAACCTGCCTATAACACCTAAGCACAGCAGCTTAATCCCATGTTTAGGGGGTTTTTGTTTGGTGCTTTTTCTTTTGCAAGTTAGATCAAGAAGAAAGAATATAAAGAAATGCAGCAGTTATTATTTTAAAATTCTGAATCATAATCTTTGAAATATTGACAAGTACAGGAGGGCAGAGTGCATTAGATCAAGACTGCTGAAAGATAAAAATCCTCTTCAGCTACAAATCACTGGGAGTTGTTTAGGTAAGACAGTTTGTAAAGTCCTGTACAAAATCATAGACTCTTCTGGTGCTAACAAATGTGAGTAGGTTAAAAAACAAAACAAAACAAAAAAAAAAACCAACAAAAACCTCCAAAATGAAAGATGAACATGGAAGGGACCTTGTGTGAGAGTCAGAGCTGGCTGGTTAACACATTTCAGCTGCTTGCTCCCTTCAATATCGAGTTCTAATGCACAGAAGGTTCCTGCCTTGTCTTGTAAGGTATATTACCCTGAGAGTATCTTCTATTTAATTCTGAGTCTAACCCAATGGAAAAAGGAAGGCAGAGTGAGAGAAATGAGGCCCCAGGATAATTTATGCAAGTGAAGAATAAATCAGAGTAATTCTGATGTCATCAGTGTCATTTCCAATTACAAATCTGCAAAACACAAACCCCATCTTCCTTCAGTCCAGGTCAGACCTCCCCCACCTGAAAACAAACCTTGGTGTAGTTAATTGTCATTATGGATAACTTCTCTTGCTCCACTGTTTTGTGCATCTCTGCTCTGGCATTCCCTGACATCACTAAAACAAGGCACAGGGACTTTTTGGCTCTGGGATGCAGCTGCTGTGAAAGGACACTGAACAAAATTATTTTGTTACATTGTCCCGGCAACGACCTCAATCCTGACAGAGGAGCTAATTCAATTCCAAGGACTCTCACTATCAGATGCTGTCAATTTGTTCCTTTTCTTTTTTTTTAATACAGTAATATCTAATATGGAATAGAGTCACTAGGAAGTGAGCTGAGACCAGCAGAATTTACTTTAATAAAGGGATAAGATGGCACTGAAATTTCTCCCCTAGAGGGAAAGAGACAATAGCTTTTCATTCACACACCTTAAAGGTTGTCAGTAAACAAAGTGCCATCATACGAGCTGGATTTCTGCTTGCAGCTGGGGGCAAATATTTTAGGTACATCTACTTCTTCTGCTGGTGAAGGAATCTGAACTAAATGAAATTCTTGAATTTTGAATTAATGTGTTATGAAGTCAATCTCCTTTCCAATAACACAACAGTTCAAAATTTCCACACACAACAGAACCACAGAATGATTTGGGTTGGAAGTGACCTTAAAGTTCATCTCATTGAGAGAACTTGGAGAGGCTGCTCCAAGTCTTGTCCAGCCTGGCCTTAGACACTCCCAGGGATCCAGAGGCAGCCACAGCTTCTCTGGGCACCCTGTGCCAGGAATTCAGCACCCTCCCAGGGAAAAAAATCCTTCCCAATATCCCATCCGAACCCAGATCCTTCAGTTTAAGGTCCTTCCCCTGGTTCTATCACTACATGACCTTAGGAAAAGTCCCTGTCCAGCCTTGCAGTATTTCCTGCAGTTGGATAACTCCAAGTTGCATCCTGCTCTGTGTTTCAGGAAGCACCAGGGGCTGCCACAGGAGCTGCCCAGGCTCACAGAGCACAGGTGGGCAGGCTGCAGCCCAGCATCCCGAGCTGCCAATTAGTGCCTGCCTTCCAAACAATCCTATTAGCTCATTTGGGCTGTCATACAAATTGGTGTGAGAGTTAATGCAAATCAAACACATCCAGGCTGAGCCAAATTCACTTGCATGGCTGGAAGAGTAGGAGGAATGAAAGGCACTTGGTAAAATCAGGTGGTGCAAGGCAAAGGGGCTGAAGGATTTTTGATACCGGGAGAGAAGCTCAAAATAAAAGCACCAAAAGCACTCCAAGTGGATAAATACTGGAAAAGTCAAACTTTTGGGAGACACTGCTTATCTGAAAAGCACAATAAGAAATATAAAAAGTGAACTCAAGCAAACATTGCAGCACAAAGTCCTAACACTGCAGTCTTATTTCCCATCAATGTATTTGGAATTCACCTGATATTGTCAGATGTGGTTATTCCTCAAGTTTGAAATATAAGATATAAACTCCTGTCACCCTCTCTTTTATGTAATTTTCCTTAATCATTACTCTTTTTTCCACTCTAGGTTGGTTTTCCTTCCACTTAGTAATGCCAGTTTAGCTGCAATCTCACTTGGCTTGCACTGCAGCCCAGGGACTAACAAAGCTTCACCAGAATCAACAACAGTGACAATACAAGTGACAATACAAGTCTGCCTGGTCCCGAGTAGGAGCTGAGCCTGTGTTCTTTCACTCATGCCAGACTGAAAGGACAGCTTTGGCCTGAATCTTTGTTTATCTTGATTTGCCTCTAAGTAGGTGACATCAAATTTACATGCCAAAACCTCAACACTGTGTTCTTCTTCTGCTTTTCCAAGCTAATTGTTACATCTTCTGAAGGGTTATCATGTAGGATGTCCCCTGCAAAAAACACAGGTCTTCTAAAAAAAATAATAAAGATGGCAAAATAATTGAAAATAATCTTGTCAGAGCTTTATAAAAATTTTTGTTGCTGCTGTATAAATGGGTCAAACTGTATTAAAAGACTTAAGTGGAGGAAGTGCTTCAGTGATGAAACAAGAATGTGAATTCCTCTGAGTATTTGTACACATTTCATCCTCACCAAACCCAAACAAATCTCTGATATTGCAGAAAGATCTTGACATCAGTGATGAGATCTCAAAGCAAGGGGGGAAAACAGTGAAAGCCTTGCCTTTTTCCTTGCCAGAGCCTCCTTCCAAAGGGACAGGCTGAGTCCCTGTACTGTGTGTGCTGCACCAGTGCTCAGTGTTACACCGACAGCACAATTCCCCTTCTGGCTCCCTGTGCCTCCCACGACAGCAGCCCCAGGGCAGCCTGCTGCAGCCTGGGGGCTCTGAGGAACTCCAAGCCAAGGCTGAGCCTCCCAGACCGAGAGGATCTGTCTCTGTTCATGGGGAGCAGCCAGGGATAGTCCTCAAAAAGTTCCCAGCAGCACAGATAAAGATCAGGTGAGTATTCATCCTTTGCACTAAGCAAACTGAAATCCCTGGTCCCCTTCTCCTCTTCTTTATGCCCAGACAGAGAAAAGGGCAGCTTGTAATGAGCTAAATGTTGTTTTGATTTCTTTTAGGGTTTTTTTCCTGCAATATTTAATTATTTAGAAACTGTTTAAAAAAAAACCAAACCAAACCAAACAAAAAACAAAAACAAGCAACAACAACAAAAAACAAAAACAAGAACAAAAAAGACCAAAACAACAACAAAAAAAAATCAAAAATAATAATAAAAAACAAACAAACAAAAAAAACCCAAACAAAACAAAACCAACCAAACAAAAAAACCCCACAAAAATACACTGGAAAAAAAAGAAACAAAACACAAAAAAACCCCACAAAGACAAAAAAAAAATAAAACAGAAAACCCACCATAGGTAGAGCTTTAGGCTTCACAGAGTGAGACTGTCAGAATGTGTCTGTTCAGGTCTTTTGGACTCCTTTGGTGCATCTCAGTCAGAGCAGAGCCCCAGCCTTGCCCCTGGATTGCTGCTCTGAAGGACTCAGCCCCCACCTGAGCTGGGAAGAGCAAGGGGCTGTCCCACACAGCAGTAATGTGCAATGGGCCCCCAAAGACACTTCTGCTGTGCAAATGGCACATGGAAATACAAATCCTTTTTATCAAGCACGAATGTCCACGCCAGCTCTCTGTGTGCAGGATGGACAGGCACAGGGCACCAGGAAATCTCCCATGCACTGCACACAGGGCTGACCCAGCACTCCCCAAGCCTGGACAGTGCCTGGGAGACAGTCCCAGCTTCCACGGATTTACAACCCAGACAGGGAGGATCAGAGAACGCTGGCCTGGGATCACAGCACTGGTGTGCACACTGCTGACTGTGACAGGCTGACAAGCTCAGTCCTTCCAGCATTTGCCAGCCTAGCAGCTCCCAAACTCCTCTCATTAGTGCTTTGCCACCAACACCAAATGCTACAGTTTTCATCATAACCTAGGATTTATAATATTTACTTAGTGTTTGCTGTGGGCTATTTAATATACCATTCTATATTCATTTGTTGATACCTGTTTTCCAGTGCCCTTTCATTATTCTCCAGCAGAACAGCCTCCTGGAAACATGAACAATAATGGTCTATTCACCATCTTAGCCCTAATTAGGAAGCATGTTTGCAGTCTGTGGAGAAGTCAGAATCACATTAAAAAGGTTGTGTTGGCCATTGGAGGCTCGCTTTAGTCTCACTCATAACCCTGAGTGAGGCAGCAAAGTTTAAAGTATTTATGACAAGGCTGTGTGGAGTTCTCAGGCTGGCACAAAGTTAATGTGGGAAAGAAGCATCCCTGACCTGCAGCACGAGCTCCTGCACTGGGATACAGGAGGGAATGGGAAGAAAGCAGCTAATAAGTATTTTTCTGCAACAGTATTTAGAAACTGTCCCAGATCAGACTAGGACCATTGTTCCAGGTATTTCACAATCTCCTAAAATGAGCCCTGGCACAGAGATGGACAATATCTTTTGCTCACTTGTAGTATCCTCTCTAAGACTTCTTTCTTAACCAATGTCAGGCCTGAAATTTGCAAGTAGGAGACCAATCCACCTTTAGCAAAATTTTCGTGCATATAATGGCCTTAGATAGAGGACAAAAATAATCTAAACAGGCCACAGGAAAAAAGAAAAATACATTTTCCATTTTACTAATTTTAAAATATGCCTATGACCTGCAGGAAACCTATCCACGTCCAAGGGAAGTCTGTAGGTGTTTTAAGGGAAGGAAAACCAATTACAGGTGTGCAACAGCAGTTCTGAAACTGCCACTCAGAGAAGCTCAGAGTCCCAGCAACTGAGGAGACAGGATTTGGGCATCTAAGTTTGCAAACTTCAATTTTTATATCCCTCTATCATTTGCAATTTCCCTTTCTAATCCTGACAGTGACAAGGTTCCCTAGAGTTCCTTGACACAGTACAATGCCCTGCTTTTAGGACACACCTGAGCTGGGTTTCCTGCTAGCCCTGTTTTTGCTTGGGCAAAGCACATTAGTGGAGATAAACTGGCTCTGGTTTATCAGAGCCTCCTCCTCCACAGCTCCAGGGGAATCTACATAACTGCTTTGTGCCATAGAAATGATTCTAAGCTTCTGCTGCTAAAGAGTAAAATGCTTTTATTGATAGGCTAAGGCATAAAAGCCTAAATTCTGGCCTTGTCCTGGCCTTGCACTGCTGCTAGAACCTTCCAACAGTGCAGGTATTCAGCCTTGTCATCACCTGGGTTCCAAGCAGGTGCTGAGTGCACACCTAACCCCTCTCTGGAGAACGATAATAAAGCATAATATAAGCAGTGGGACAGGAGCTAAACTCTCAGCTGTAGAATATCCGAGTGTACCTCCACCTTCTGAATGGAAGAGTGGTTGGTTCACCACGTCCCATGAAAATATTCCAGGTCTTAATGAAGCCTGTGTGAGTCAGGTTCTCCTCTAGTGCCAGTTTTCTCCTTTCAGTAATTCCCACCTGCAGCAACAAGAATGCCACAGAGCAGCAGCTGGCTCCCTGCTAAACGTGTGTGTGGCCAAAGTCTCTGCATATTCATCTCAGAGCCCCTCCTCCCTGAATAATATAGCAAAAACTCTCAATTTAGAGCTGCTCATTTTGCTAGCCACCAGAATTGCTAAATTGTTAGCAATCAAAGAGCCATTTCACAATGCCTGAGCCTCCAGCCCCAAACTGTTCCTGCTACAGTTGGAAGCAATCAATAAACTAATGAAAGTCAAAGTGGCTGTGAGGCAGCAAGGCTTCTGTGTACCTGGAGCTGAAGCTGTTCTTTTGGCACACTCCTCTTTGAACTAACAGGGATGATTTTGTCTTTTTCTGCAATCCTCTGATTCTCTACATCAAAACCCATTGCCTTTGTGAGAGACTTCGTTAGAGAACGCCTTTCAAGAGGAGCAGCAGAGCACAACAACTATGTCAGGTCACAGGTTCCAGGTGGGCTGGAGCCTCTAAGGGAGGATGAAGAAAGGGCAGGGATGTGTGGTGCTGTGGCCAGGCTTTGTGCCAGCCTGCAGCCATCGGTGTGTGCTTCACGGGGCTCCAGGAGACAGATGGGGCTCCTGTGCCTCCTGATGTACAGCAGGAATTCATTCCTGCCGTTCCTCTGCCCAGCTCTGCCCCGAAGGATTGTCCACAGGACACATTCAGTGCCAGCTAAGTTATGCGTTTCCAGCACTTGGGGTGGCAGCTCTCTGGGCACAGCCCATCCGTTTGTTGCTGATTGCTCACTGCTTAGCACATTGATCCATGGCCGAGGTTACAGCCTGCCAGCAAATGAGCCTAACCCCAACAGGCAACTGGAAATGGCAGAGACCAGAAAACTCCTGCAAGTTCAACAGCTTTGGAATCAGCCCAGTAATGGCTCAGTGGAGTATTTCCAGTTCCCTGGCGTTTGGAGAAGTCAGGGTGGCAGCACAAGGCACCTGCAGCTTTCACAGCAGCAGAAGCAGAGAGAACCAAGATGCTTTCATTTACATTCCCAGCCAAACTGGAGCTTGCTCATTCCAAAGCATTTCCTAAAAACTCCTCCCACCTTGACAGAAATTACAAGACTTCATTTGAAAATGAGAAGCAAGAGGAAATGAACTTTGTGTTATGATTCCATTTTTAAGGTTGTTAATAGCCTGAAAATTCAATTTCAATCATTCTACAGAGTCTTTCCTTACTTTTTTTCTTTTCAACAGGAAAAATGAATGCTTTAGAATGCTAAATCTTTTGATCACTGCAGAAGTGGTCTGAGTCTCATTTTGTTTCTCTTGAACTACTTTTCAGTTATAAGAAGTCTATTCTGTAATTGTAAAAAAACCAAAAAAAAACAACAAACAAAAACCAAACAAACAAATAACAAAAACCCATTGTATTTGAAAGATCTGCTTAAGATGAGATAGCTCTGTTAGCACCCACAACATCACAAGTCATTACTGTGACTGTTTTGATGCTCTGCTGCATCATTTCAAAGTCCATGTAGCCTTTCCTCAAAGTAATACTCACTTCTGAGTTAATTTTGAATGAATAATACAAGTATTTCTTTGAACAAAAAGTTTTTCTGGAATGACATGTTGCAGTCTCCAAGTGCTTTCATCTCCCCCTTGAGATATTCTGATTTACAGAATATTTAATCAAGCTTTTACTAAATGTGTATATACGTATATACATAAAATTCCTTTCAAAAGACAAGCTCACATCTTAAGAGTTCTGAATACACAGTAATGTAGGAGTTTGGATGAAAAAAAGGCCACTGACTGTGAAGATTTAAGGAACAGAGTGACATCTGCCACCTCAATATTTCCCCTAGAAATGGAACAAGACATTGTACTCGTGGGAATTATTTCCTCTTGGTGAAATGCAGAAATCATCAGGACTCTGAAATATCTCAGTATTTACATTTTTATACTTATCATGTAACTTAAAGGGTTTTTTATGCTTCTGTTTTATTCCACCAAGGTGATATTCACGATTTTAATTCTCAGGCTTTACACATGTAAAGATATTTCCCTTAAGCATTCCAACCTCCTATATAAAGTCTCAAATTCTAAGCACAAGGGAAAGACTGAGAAGGTGACAGGCAACAGAAGAGACTGAAAACTCACTGTTGCTGCTAATTCATTATTTTATAACATAAGAAGTCATACCTTTGGATAAGTTGTTGATTTATCAGTTTTCTGCTGTGCCCAAATGACAGGTTATAAAGCAGCTGGTTACTGGTAATATTTATTTCTTTTGTTAAAGCAGAAATTAAATTATATTAGGCTCTCTGTGTTAGGTGTTATGCATATTTGTGCCTGATTTAAAAGTTTAAAGAACTTACTGGAAGAGAATGCACAGATATAGAATATAATGATTGTTCTTAATTTGTGTTCCAGGAGCA
The DNA here is from genome assembly GCA_037013685.1 of Acridotheres tristis. Taxonomy (NCBI): domain Eukaryota; kingdom Metazoa; phylum Chordata; class Aves; order Passeriformes; family Sturnidae; genus Acridotheres; species Acridotheres tristis. The sequence continues at coordinate 3,842,497 of CM072898.1, forward strand.
TTTAGAAGTTCCAAACAAAATCAATGACTCGGGCAGATAGAAACAGCATGAACCCATTACAGGGCCATCTCTGCCATAAAACAAAATTTTACATGATACAGAAAAAATATACTGCAAAATCAGGAAAGGAGGAGAAAAAAACAACTCAAAACACTATTTCTATTCAAAGTAAAAAAGGTCAGGTTTTAAGCTAAAAAAACGACTTTGGTCTTGTAGAAGTGAATTCCCTTTACACTAATTTTTAAAATTTCCTTTAAATGAAGCAATATTTTTGGATGGTACAACTCCCTGACAGGAGGGGACAGCCGGGGGGATTTGGGATCTGCTGCAGGGAACAGGGACAGGAGGAGAGGGAACGGCCTCAGGCTGGGCAGGGGAGGCTCAGGGTGGACAGCAGCAGGAATTTCCCCATGGAAAGAACTCCTTCCTTTGGAATTCCTTATTTTTGATAGCATTACTTGGGTCAGAAATAGGTTGTGACATCAACCAAAAAGATGAAAATCAATTCTTTCAAAAGCCATGAGAGCTTCACAGTCTTTATATTAAATGGAACCTCAGGCTAAATAATTAAATACTTCCATAAATCCTATGCAATAACAATTTATGGATTACACACAGCTATACTTACAATAGTCCTTGAAATCAAAGACCCCTTTAAAAATTCTTAACAGCATAACACTTTGGAAAGGATCTTATTCTACAGATCCAGAGTTTGCCAAACCTCATTTACTTTTAATGAGATGGCAGATATTTTACAGTGTATAACATTTTCATACATTTAGTGATATAAAGGCTAATTACAGATTTGTGTTCCTTCTGTTCAGCTGGGAGTGCAATGCTGTCCTGTAGCATCATTTCTGGAGGACTACCACTACCCAATCCCCAATGAAGTTCATTCCAAAATGGCAAATTATTAAATTAAAATTTAACCGTTTCAGAAAACAAAGGAAATTAGAATTCCCAGAGAAGCTTAATTAATTTTTTAACTTCAGTGTAAGGCAAATGACAGCTTGGCACAGAGTTCTGCCACTGGATACCAAGACATCCAAAGGCCAGGCCAACAGTGCAGACAGTTCTGCAATGCTATAAAATAAAATAAAATAAAATAAAATAAAATAAAATAAAATAAAATAAAATAAAATAAAATAAAATAAAATAAAATAAAATTAAATTAAAATAAAATAAAATAAAATGCCACTTATTCTTTTGTTGTTTCCCCTTCCCATGAGAAATGTTTGTGTTTCAACAGCTTTTCTTAGGGTAGGGGAGAAAATGAATAATTTGGTTTTCTCTCCCTCTTCTCAGGTGGAATCTCCACCAAAAAAATAGAGGAATGCACTGTAAACCCAAAAATGTCCATGGCAAAACATTTAAGTTTACGTTGAGTTACTGCTTATGCTTCTGAGTAAATATCCAGGATATGAGCAAAAGAAGACATCTCTTCCTATTTTTTGTCCCCCCTTTTAATATAATTTCCTTTAATATCTACAACAAAAGGCTCAGACATAGCACATTTGAAAAGACTGGCTATAGCAAAAACATTGTCTGGAATGTTAATATGGAATCATTGCCTGCAGACATCTTATTTAGCTTTGGCCATTTTAGATCTCCAAATCCAGGGATTTCATTTGAATTCCTTGGAGAATGGGATTTCCTTTCATCAGCAGTATCAAAGACTCACTTCCAGAATCTGGCAGTGCTGATCTGCAGCTGGACTTCCTGAAATGTTTATTTTTCCATAAGCTTCAATTCCTCACTCACAGAAGAAATTCTGATTTTAGGCCCAGATAAGGATTTTCCTTATAATCATTAATACATCTTTAGAATCACCCAAAATTATCACTAAATCGATGAGTTAAGTATTATTTACTAAGTCAGTCTTTCTTTTTCACCAAGTCCAAGAAAATTACACTGCAATAGAGCATTTGCCACAGTAACATTTTCATCATAACTAACACAGGCTAATATTCTGTGTAAAATTACTACCATGAATTAACTTTATGTCTGTAGAAAATGAGATTGTATGTAATTACTGATTTCCATTCACAATAAACTAAGCAAATTATCTTCACAAACATAAATGCACCATAAATTTGTTTTGAGGCATAATGAAGAAATAAATTTTTGAAAGAAATATGGACCGAATCTGCCAAATTATTGTAAATGATAGCTTCTTTAAAATTAAGGCATGTAATTGCAATTGGAAAATGTTATCCTCTTAATGGTTGTAGTATTATTTAGGTAGACCAATAATCCTCTTTGCTGATGCCTCATTTCTAAACTATTGGCAGATTTTATGCATTTTAATATCAAAATGCCATGCAATCTATAAATAGAATGATTTACCATTTGCAGGATTAGGTTTGTCCTAACGAATTCTAGAGGATTTTTAAAAATGGGGATAAAAGTGCTTAGTAGAAAGTCTCACATTTTTTCTGCTCATATTATTTGAGTGTGCTCATTCAATAGACAAGATTGTTTTAACATATGGTTCCCCAAGTTTAATGTTAATGAGTGAAAATCACCGTACTGAATATGACATTTTAAATCAAATAAAGCAATCAGTTTGATGATGTTTTAACAATTGCACATTACATTCTGCAATAAAATTGCAAAGTTAACTTCTTTAAAATGCCACTGAAATTAAAACAGTCGTATTGTTTTAAAGCATCGGCGCTATTTGACATTTCAAACGCATTAAATCCTGTTTGATATGCCCTTTATCTTGTTGATGACCAGGCATTTTAAGACATTATTAAAAATTTCAACCACTTCTAGGTGGCCAAGCTTGTAAAAATCTTAAAGTTCTGAGAATATTTATTAATGTTCACAACACTAATATAGTCATCAGTGTAATGTTACTAAAAATGCAGATTGTATCTCTCTCCAAAAATAGATTTTTGCTCATAATATCATGTTTTGCAGGGGTTTTTTGTCTTTGACTAGATAAATCACAACAAAACCTCACCTCCAAGTTGCCATTTGGGGCAGGGGTGATCAGCTCAGGAGAATTTGGTTCAGAGAAGCACACAGGGCAGCTGCTGCCAGGACACCTTGGAGCTGTCCAGAACAACCACTGCACACAGACGCACTCAGAGAGGTGGCTGAAAATCTTCTGTCCTGTCACACTGGGCAGCAGGGAGTGACCTCCAGCCTGTGCTCAGCCCTTTTATTCCAGGTACCCCAGCCCCAGGACCCTGCACCCTCCCCAGCTTTGCCCTTGGGAAAGGGAACCTTGCAGAGCTACAATGCAAAAGAGACACAGGCAATTCTTCTGAGGCTTTGTTTCCTCCTTGGACAAAGTTAGGTTGGAATTACCTTAAAATAAAATAGAGCTTATTAGAAAAATTCTATACTTTAGCCAAAGAAGCGAGGGAAGAAAATTATAACTTTTGTCAGCAGGCCCCAAGCACTTAACCCACCTTGGAGCAAAGCAAGTGCTTTATTACTGAATTGTGGGAATTTCATTCTTTACTGGGTACCTTAGCACCACACCAGGAGTGGGGAATGTCTCCCCCTTCCTCACAACACACACTGGAATAAAAAAAAGCTGCAGCCAAGCAGGTGCCTGGTTGTACTTTGCACTTCCTCACTTCCACAGGGGCTAAGGCAGCTTCACCACATTTTTCATGCAAAATAAAATGGAGTTGAGTTGTGGCTGGAAAGCTTTGCTTTACACAAGATTTTTTTTTTTTTTTCAAACAAGCAGAGTTGTAGTAACCTAAAGGTCGCTACAGCTCTGTTATCAACAGCTTCTGAACTGAAAAAAAGCCATTTCCTAGGCCAACCACAAACCCTTGCCTGATGCTACAATAACGATGTAAGACTTTTCAAAAAGCCAATTTTATTTACTTATGCAGCAACCTCTGAATTAAAAAAAAAAAAAGAAAAAAAAAAAGTTATTAGCTATCCAGAACTAAACAGAAATTTAATACTAAACACTGGGAATTTTAAAATAAGGTTGCTTCAGGGGTGGTCCATGAGTGTTACAAAAGTCATCAGGTTCTGCACCGAGCTGTTTTTGCTGCCCTTCTCCCCTGCAGGACCTTCAGCAGAGCATTTCTGCAGGCAGTGCAAACACACAGGGATCCTGAGATCCCACTCCCTGTGCTGCTGCAGCTCCCAGCTGAGCCCTGCTCCCAGCTCTGAATTCCTGCCTTTATCAACCAGGCACACACTCCAAGTGGCAACAGCCGAGTTCATGCTCCTGCCAACCCCTCCATAAAGCAGGGGTAGTAAAACAGAGTGTGCTGAGATTCCAGCACAGTAAATTAGTCTGTAATGAGAAAGTGATTCTCAGTCATTCAGATAATCCCAAGATCTAGTCCTTTGCTGGCTGCCCCAGGCATGAAATAGAGTTTGAATCCTAAAGGAAATCATGAAGTCAGTGTGGGTTTGAATTTTGTTGGGTGATGCTGGAGGAACACAACAGGAACTGGAGATGATCAGTAACTAGCATGAATAACAACAAATAGTAACTGTAAACAACCCGAAGTGTGTGCCACTGAGCAGAACCCACACATTTCCAGCTTTTCATTGTCCAGTGAGAGCAGGCAGGAAGCTCACTAAACTTGGGAAAAGGAGCAATTTCACCTCCAAATCCCTATTCTCTTCACCCCATATTAACAATGTGGTTTGATGTTATGTACAAACCACTACGTGCTTACTGATATTCCCAGTGTGGCTTTTCCCATCATGTCCACTCAAATCAGGCTCTGCATGTTGCTGCAGATGTGACAGGGATCTGTGACATGGGGAATATCTCTCTCCTACCAAGGGAATGAGGTGGAAAGCCTCTCCACCAGCACTGTGTTTTGGGGCTGTGTGAATAAACTGCTCCAATGGCAATTCCTACCTCCTTTATACAAACTAAATTCAGGCGTTCTAAACACTGAAATCAAACTGTGTTTCAGTCCCAATGTCCATGAGCAGAGTGGGCTAAAGATCCAAAAGCTGAAGACAGAGTCATGCCTGAACTGTTATCGGGGAGGAAAGGGTGGTGACCACTGGATTTCTTACTGCCCACCTCTAAAAGGGCAGCTAAGGGCTTATCCTGTACTGAAAACTATACCAAATATTCTAGAAGTTTACAGAATAATTGATAAATTAATATTTTCATGGCCTTTGGATTCTGGAATGAAGGTAAGTACTTTATAATAGAGCTACTGCTCATAAATATGGAGATCTCCCCAAGCAGTTCAGTCCCAAGCCAGATATTTTCTATTCCATGTGTAGGAAACACAACAGATGCCTTGGAGACCTCACAGATAATCTCAGTCCTAGAGGGCTTCACTGCAGACCACCATGAACTTCCACAGTCCTGAAGTTACACTTGAAGCACATCCTGTAGTTCCAGCACTGAACTAGAAAGACTTTCATGATTAAGAAGAGAAATGGAGACAAATATTTTCTTTCAATGAGGTGTCTGTGAGGATGACTTAGCTGGATTGATTTATGAGGCCATACCTCCTTTATATCTTTTTTCCTCCATGTTCAAAGTGTGGAAAATGTATTTTGTTCGATATGCAAGGCAACTGCAGGACTGATCAATTCATTAGAGCTCACAGGGAAGTGCATTTTCAGGATCAGCAATATCCCAAGGACCAAGCCACTGCTCTCTAGCTGTTCCTGTGTCTCCAGGGGAGGGATGAAGGGAATGTGCTCCTGGGTGAAACAGAGCCCTCCACCCAGGTAATTCATATCCCACGTAGTTCAAATCACTGTTGCTCTTATTTCAGGTTGATACAAAACAGGACAGTGAGGGAGAGAAAGTGGGAAATTGTATTACTCAAATTTAAATGCTTTCTTAGAAGCTTAAGAGTTGCACTTGTGAATGAAGCAATTCTGGGAAAAGGGCTGGAGGGGAGACAAAAAATGAATTACAAGAAGCAGTTCCTAGAGACAAAAAGCATCTCTTCCACGAGACAATGAGCAGTGTGACATGAGCTGAAGAGTGCTACTACAGCAAGATATGTCTATCACTCAGGCACAGATCTGTTTCTAAAGAACTCCTAAGAACAGCTGAGAATTTACTGAGATATTGTTAAAAAATTCTCAACAAACACAACAAAATCCAAACACCCCCCTCCCATCAAAGCTAGGCAAAAAGACAAACAAAAACTCTACCAAAAATACACTGACACACACACACACATACAGCCAGTCTTAGAAGACACAAGCAATGCCAGGAAAAGCCACATTAGCAGCATCTGCCAACAATGAGTACTTATTTCTCCTTATTACACAACAATCTGGAGTTTAGAAACATCAGCCATAGATTGATGGAGAGGAATTGAGGTGGAAAAATGTGTAATACTGGGAAAAACATTCCCAGTGTAACAACATCTAACCTGAGGACTGCACCACAAATGTTTTAAAAAGAGTTGTTACTAATGGTATGAACAGCACTTTTTCCTACAAAATCCAGTGTAAATAGTGTTGTTGTAAATTAACAGCGTCTATCTTTGATATTAAAGAATTTTCCCAAGAAAATTTGCCTTATTGAATGGAAAACTGGAGTTTTATCTATAACAGTTCCTAATTACAGTCCAAACTTTTATCTGCCTGTCCTTCTCTACAGCACATATAAAATTCAATTTTTAAAGTGAAAAAAGACCAATAAAAGATTGGAGTGAGACATCTCAGAAAATTAATCCCAGAACATTATCTCATCTCTTGCCCATGATGCAGACTCTGATTACATGATCACATATTTATGTCCTCAGTATCTGAGGCTTTCCATCCTGATCAAATAAGTTCCCAAATACCTCAAAGGCAGAGCTAAAAAACCTTCCAGCTTCATCGAATGAATTGATAGGATCAAGTAAATGAGGCATTAAAATGACTCTGGTTTAGCAGATCATCACCTCTGCTTCAAATTATAGCCTGAATCTGGCAAAACAGCAAGAGCCAGCCACGTGCTGACTCACCTCCACGGGCATCCTGGCTTTAACAGGAATCCTGGAAAGTTGGTGCCTTCTGATTTGCAAGCTTGAGAATGATATCTGGAAATATAGAGCTTAACCAAAGGAGGATTCAGGATATAAAATAATTGAGGAATATGAGGGAGCCAGAAATGGCTTTGAGGAATGCATCTGGCTCATTTCATGTTGGATTCTATTTAGGGAATGAATTAAGGGTCTGATAATAAGCTGGAGGATAAAAATAATGTAAAAGAGTAATGAGTAAAGTTGTCAGGTTGCAAAACTTCAGTGATTCTCACCCAGGCAAACATCTGGACCCAATGTAAGCATGCACTCCAACAACTTAAATTTCTCATTCCCATGCAGGAGATCCTGATGGAAATTATAAAATTCCCAATTTAACAGGGATTCTAAGGGGCAAATAGCTCATTTTAATTCAGAAGATACATTAGGGAGAATTGACTGTGATAACAAGGAATATTTCAAAAATAAAAATTACGTTCAGTAATTAGAATCTTGAATGAAAGCTGTGAGAAAGAGAACAACTCCTCCACGTAGTGCCTATATGGAATTACTATTTCCCTCCAGCTCCATATAAGCACTAGAGTCACAAAACAAAATAAGTTTTAAGAATGAGACCGTTTATACACACAAAAAAGCACCAACAAAGAACACATTGTACATTAATTGCTGGTCTCTCAGTCCAGACCATCTGTCTGTGGATGTAATGGAGGCTGGCAGCACTGCTGCTATTTGCTCAAGAACTAAAATTGGGTCTGAGCTAAACCCTCCTCACTGCCTTGTTACACCACCAGCTCGACTTTAGCAAGCCCAGCTCTGCAAGGAGAGCTCAGCCACCCCTCAGAGCCATGCCTGAGCCTGCTGGGCTGTGCCTGGGGGGAGCACAGAGGGTGTGAGCAGGGGGAATGAGGAGCAGAGCACCCCAAGAACCCCTGAAAGCAGAGAGCCCTGTCCCTGCTGTGCCTTCCCAGGGAGAGCACATGGGCACTGCTCGTGGGCAGGCTGCCTTCAGCACTGCTGGGCCACTGCAGGGACAGCCCACTGCAGGGACACCCCACTGCAGAGACACCCCACTGCAGGGACACCCCACTGCAGGGACACCCCACTGCAGAGACACCCCACTGCAGAGACACCCCACTGCAGGGACACCCCACTGCAGGGACACCCCACTGCAGAGACACCCCACTGCAGGGACACCCCACTGCAGGGACACCCCACTGCAGGGACACCCCACTGCAGGGACACCCCACTGCAGGGACACCCCACTGCCCCACTGCAGGGACACCCCCATTGAAGGGACACCCCACTGCAGGGACTGCAGGGCTGCAGCCTGCAAACCCAGCTGGGCTGCTGTCCATGGAACCTGTAACCACCTGCTTTCACTCACCTTTGTAAGCAGCAGGGAAATTTAAGTAATCTTAAGTGCTAAGATAATGAACTACCAGAAAGCTGGGTAGCAAAATTTATATTAAAAGAGCCATAAGTAATTCTGGTTTGCTCTGCAGGAATGGCAACATGAGAAAGGGAGAGATTGAATTTTCCATTTAATGTCAACATGCAAGAGAAAAGCACTGGAGGCAGCTCTGTGGCCTTTCCTCTCCAGCACACGTGGCAGTTACATGGCACACACACACAGTGACATGGCACATCCATGGTGACATGGCACATCCACAGTGACATGGCACACTCAGAGGCATGGCACACACACAGTGACATGGCACACTCACAGTGACATGGCACACATACAGTGACATGGCACACTCAGAGACATGGCACACATACAGTGACATGGCACACTCACAGTGACATGGCACACTCAATCACACAGTGACATGTCACACACACACAGTGACATGGCACACTCAATCACACAGTGACATGGCACACACACACAGTGACATGACACATTCACAGAGCCCATGAGGGAATGTTTTTGCCTGGAGTTTTTGAGGAGACAGCACACTGTGCAGCCCTGGGAATGCTGCAAATTCCTGCTGCCTTGTGGTGCCCACCCAACCCTGCAGAGTGGCGTGTGCAGGGACCCCCAGGCTCACTCCCTGTGCCCAAGACACCTGTGGCTGCTGCTGGGCTGCCGAGCTGCCCTGGAGGAAGGGGTGAGTTGCCCCAGAGGTGTGCCTGCCCTCCAGGCACTGCTGACAAGGAGGAGGCAGGATCCAGGCAGGATCTGTGCAGCTGACTGGTGAAGCCAGACCTCAGTGCAGCTCTGTGGCAGCACTCCAGTCACTGCTCCTGCTAACATTATCAGTTTAGGATGTGGGTGGCCGGAAAAAAAAACCCAACATTTTCATTTAGATGTAATTCACACAGCTCTCTGAAACGATGTGGCCATGTTGCTGCAAAGCTGCTCTTTGGAAAGCTGGATTCATCAGTTCCCAGCCTGCTGGGGAAGACTGATTACTTGTCATTGTTTTCTGGCTTCAAAACCAACTGGGAGAAGATAGAGGTTCTACTGCTTTCCAGATTTTTCCCCAGGAAATCTGTCCTGATCTCAGAAGGTTTGGTGTTTTTCCTTTTTTTTTTTTTTTCTTTTATTGTATTGCCAGTATCTTATGAAGCACTCAGGTGTTTGGGATTCTAAACAACACATTGACATGGGGATAAAACATTTTTCACCATTAATTAAAATCCTGCAAAGAACTTGTGACAGATGGAAGTGATTGAACCTATTGCTATAGGGAAAGGTCAATTCCATTACAATGATTTTTTCACTCCAAAAAATTAATTATTCATTGTTGAGGATGCCACTGGAGAGTCTAAAGAGGATTTTTTTCCCCAAAGTCAGAACAAGTGTTCAAAGAGTTCCTATCAGATGGAAAAGGCACTCCTGTACTCAGACCAAAAAGCTGGAGATAAGTTGTTCTGCTCCATCCATGTGCCTAGAAAAATGCTAATTTTTTTTTTCATTGATTCAAACTAATCTGCTATAACATCCAATGCTTATTAAATTTCCAGGATTCCATTCCAACATGGGCACAGGTCTTGTAAAAATTTGGATGTTTGCCATTATATAAACTGGTTTTCATTTCACAGAATCAGAGAATATCCAGAGCTGGAAGGGACTCCCAAGGACCATCCAGTCCAGCAGTCCAGCTCCTGTCCCTGCCCAGGACATCCCAACAATCCCACCCCATGCCTGACAGTGTTTCACATACTCCTGGAGCCCTGGGGCTGTGACCATTTTCCATGTGGATATTTAGATTTTTTTCCTGAAACAACATGTGTATGTGTGTACCTGAGGGAGGAAAAATAGTGTTCATAGCAACACCAAAAATGAGAATTAAAGATGAAAATCAGTATCTAATCCTGGGTTCCCCAGTGAAGAGGCAGAGCTGCTGGAGAGAGTGCAGTGGAAAGCCACTGAGGGGATGGAGAGACTGGAGCCTCTCTCATACCAGGAAAGGCTGAGAGAGCTGGGACTGGGACATCTCTTCAATGGCCATGAAGATCTAAAGGGAGGGGCACAGAAGATGAGCCAAGAACTTCCCAGAGGTGCTCAGGGACAGGGCAGTGGGTACAGGCTGAAACACAGGAGGTTCTACCAGAACATCAAAAATCACTATTTACTGTGAAGGTGGCCAAGCACTGGTGCAGGTTGCCCAGAAATGTTGTGGAGTCTCCATGCTTGGAGAAATTCAAAAGTTATCTGATCCTGGTGACCCTTCTTGAGCAGAGGGGTGGGACAAGAAGACCTCTGGAGGTCCCTTCTCACCTCAGCCATGGGTTCTGTGATGCTGTTGGAAAAGGGCTTTCCTGCAGGGAGAAATGGGTGGAAATGGGCACTCAGGAGAAAACCTGGGCCCCTCTTTGGGCACCTCAGTGTGCTTCCCAAGCAGACAGCTCAGATCCTGAGGGTCAGACCTTGCTCTGGTGAGCATCCCTCCGGTGTAAGGGGAGTCTCATCCCTTCACTGCAGCAACACAAATGTGGTCTTGCCCCCTAAAAACAGCTCCTGAGATTAATAATTCTGATCTGAATCACCAGCTCTATTCCACTGGGAAAGCAAGATTTGCTATTCCCCACATTTCTCTTGACTTCTGATGTAATGGTCCAGCAAATGCCAGCAGCAGAGCACTCATCCTCTTTTGGCAAGAGGAACAGGAACAGTGGGTCAAGAGTTCCCAGAAAAATCGACTAAATTGTAACTCACCAATGGACAAAACAAATCTATTTTTCCAGGCTGCCTGTTCTCCCATGGTGTGAATTAAATGAAATCCCACAATAGCCAACATTTTTAGATGTCTGTATGAGCAAAAAGATGTGGCCTCCTTTTGCCACCCTGGGACTGCAACAGCTGATAATGGAGCCAGTGGTATAATACCGACTCCAGATATATTTGAGCACTGTCTGAAACCTGATTGTGCATGACTCTCAGAGAGCATAAGCCATGAAAAGTACCTTTGATACAGCCTAAAACTCCCCAATCTTTTTCATTTTTATAGTTTCATAGTCTTGCAAGCTTGAAAATTCCTTAGAGAACATGTGGTAAAACAAAAAAAAAAAAATGAATGGAAGTAACACATTCTTGCAATTGGTGCCAGCCCAGTGGGACTGAAAATGTGTTGTGCAAGGATATAGGGAAGCAAAGAGTATAAGAATACCCTCCTTTCAGAAAGTTAGAAGTTCAACATCTCTTCATGAGACATGAAAAAACAGATGAAGAATATGAAGCTACATAATGTATCTCACTGAAATCTTCAGCCTGATCCGAGGACCAGAATCTCATTTGCTTTATGACACTTTAAACCTTCCACTAACAAATCAGAAATAAATACAAGGGATGTGAATTTGCACCCAAAGTTGCTCTGAAATGTTCTGGCAGAATAAAGTGACATATTTCATTATTTCTTAATCTTCTATAAGTGTGGTCTGCAGCCAAAAGGACAGTCCTGGTTTCCAGAGCTCTGATTCAAACATCTAAAGGAGATCTAGTCCTGAACCAAAAGTTCTTCCAGTTGCATGGAGTTTTACCTGATTCCAAAGGCTGGGAATTCACCTGATTACTTGTTTGAGGGTGAGGCTGTGTGTTTTATCTACAGTTTAGTCTGTACAGTACAGCAGGACAGGAGGAGCTGGATCCCACCTAAAACAAAAGTCTCACAGATGGATGATTGCTTCCTGCTAAATTTAACTTGTAAAAAGAGAACACATCAAACTTTTTGGAAGTCCAAGTGAGTATTTACAGGATTTCCATTTGGAGTTTTTGAATCATCATATTTTCAATCTAGCCTGAAAGTCCAAACCAAATTAATAATTTATCTTGATTACTAGCTAATTTATGTCTTTTAAAGATGGAATAAATGTTTGCAAATGTTTTCCAAATTTGTAAATGAAGAATGTGCATGACATTAAAAAAAAGGCACTACTTATAAAAAAACCCTACCCTAAATTGTCTGCCTCCTTCTTTGCACTGGGACAAAAAGAGCAGTACCACAGAAGCCATATCAGCTTAGCTGCCTGAATATATTGTTGATATAAAACAAACTGACCTTGTTTCCTGAACAATTCATTCCACATATTTCTTTTGAATGAGCTATTGATGTAGAAAGGCAGAATAATAGTCAAACATACCTCTGCAAAAGCAAAGATTCAAATCATTTTCCTATTATCTCCATTGCAATCAAATTACTTAAGACCAGTATCTCTTAAGGATGATAGAAATGCATATTTTGATAGATTTCAAGTCCTCTCTAGTAAGGTCACTTCCAAATGAAATTAAATACTCCCATTTCAGTTTTCTGGTAGTCAGTGCACGATTTTTACACAAGGCAAAAACGTAGCTGCTCCTGACTCGAACAACATTGGGGGCAATAAAGACAAAGAAACATTTCACCCTCCCGTGTACTCTCAGCTAAGTGGGTTTGGTGAACCACAGGAAAGCTCCCTGCAAATCTCTCTGCAATTTTGGGGTTTTTTTTGTGATTGTTTGCCAAGAGAATGATATGTGGCAGCTAAAATCCTCTGCAGGCACACGGGACCTGCTGAAGAGTGGCTAAGCTAGAGGAGGAGGGCAGTCCCTGCTGTGTGGGAGAGATGCCATGGGTTTATTGCCAGAGCTCACCACATTGTCCAGGCAGCTCCTCCAGTGATGTCTGCACTGCTCTGCAATGGGGAACAATTAGCAATTACAACGTGGCTCAGGGTGAATACCCACTGGAGCTGATGCAGGGATGAGGGAGTGAAATCTCCTTCAGATTCACTCTCAGCTCTGCTCTATTTCATACACAGCTTTTGCTCAGTGATACTCCCACCACCCCCCCCAAAATTGTGCTTTTTAAAGCATTAAAAATACCTGTGCACTATGAAATTTTGGCATTATTTAACATCAATGTTAAGTAATTAATATCAATGAGTACCTGAAATAAAAATATTTCGTTTCCAAGGTTATGGGTACTAGCAGAACCATAAGAAAATTTTATTGCAAGCTCTGGTTTGCAAATGATTCTGGGTCTAGTAAGCACTCAAAGAATAGAATAAATGTTCTCACACAGACAAATCAGCACTCACACAAACAAATCAGATCTCTTCATCATGTGTGTTCATTAAAAAAAAAAAACTGTCTTTTAAAAAAATTAGGTTTCTACAAGTTCTGCTAGAGTTTTTTCCTAGTTCCTGATGAAGGAAAGCTTATTTATCTCAGTAGCTTCTTGGGCTATTTGCGTGGCTGCCCTTTTTGATGTCACTGAGATTTTACAGACTGACTGGGAGTTCACAGCAACACTCTCTGGCTACCAGGGGCACCTGGAAGGGGAAGGTAGGTCGGTTCTAGCTCTTCCTCCATTTCTGTCAAAGCAGGGTTAAGTCTGTTGCCCTAAAAACAAATAAAAATCCCCCCAAAACAGCAGTGCAATGGTCCTGAGCATGACTGTGACAACAAGTGCTGCTTTGTCTGTGTCACACGGCTCTCCTGGTGTCACTGAGGGACCAGAACTGTTCTGAGTCCTGCTCGGAGGGGAGGCAGGGCTGAACCCAGCCTCTGGCAGGTGATGCACTCAGGACACCCCTGCCACTTCCCCAGGTGATGCTCCAGCTCCTGGCTGTGGTCACTCCCTGTGTTTTGTTTCCTGTCTTTCACACGAGCTGCCCATCCATGTTGTCAAATAATGTTGATCAGAAGCTTTTAGGGGAGCTGCTGGGCAGTGTGATGGATAACCCAGCATTCCTGTGCTGTTGCTGCTGCCTGCCCTGGCACTGGGGCTGTGCTGTTCCCAGGTGGCCCCAGTGATGTGGATGCAGCTGTTTAACAACGCCACGGTGACCCTCTGAAACCCTGCTGCAGGAGGAGAATGACTGCACCCTGCACGCATCCATCACCGGGCACTACAGAAATATAGAGTCATTGTAATAGAACAATATCACATGATAAATACCTTCCCCCTTGAAATCCTTGTGCCTCAGCGTTTAGGGATGATGTATGGCCAGGCTTCACCTTGACATTTTCCCCCTAGCAGCACACTGTTGTCCTGTGACATTTTTCTTTGAAGACATATCAGACAAATTTTTGGGGAGCAAGAGCAGGAACGAATTTATATACTCATGAAAGGAAAGAAACAAACTACTATTTAAATGTATAAATTCAGAAGAGACACAGCTTTATGTAACCAGAATATTAGTACCAGGATGACTTTGGTTTCCTTTTCTCATATGTAACATTTACCAGTATTCTCTCTGACCCTGCTTTAGCATATGTTTTCTCCATATTCCTCTCCAGGTTCCCAGGATCTCTTCTGACAGTTCTCTCTTAGTGGAGATGATTTTTCCTAGGACAGGGAAAATAGTTCTTTGTAGAAATCCACAGCGATTTGGTTTATATGGGGACAAAAATCTGCTTATTTTCTTACATCTCCATGGGACTGTTTGCTACAGCCATGGTGGTTGGGAAGAAGGGGAAAAGTTCACTGGCCTGGCTTCAGCAGCTTCCAGAAGGCAGAGCCTAAAGGCCCTCAGGATTTATGCCCGTTAGAATCATCCTTTCCAAAAATTATGACTCCAACACCTTCCTTCCATGTTCTCATCCACAGAGCACAAAATGTCAGTGAAAACTGTGATATTGTGACATAAGTTTCAGGCTGTGAATTTTGCTCTTTTTTGTGAGGCATGGGGAAACTATGGAAAAGAAGCTCCATCACAGAGCATTGTTATGTGTTTATGGGCTGGAGACACATTTCTCTGGTGATATGGCATTAAAAGTTTAAACAGTTATGTGCTTTAAGCAGTAAAGAGGAGACTAATGAGGTCCTCTCAAAAGTGAAACTTTCAGGTGGCTTCACAACTCCACGAAGTTTTTGTGACTTGCTTCCCAGAGAAAGTAGAAAGAGGAATTTTTAAAGAAATGGCTTTAATGCTATTCATTTCTCACCACCTGCAAAGCTATGCTGACTTACTGCTCAAGATTTAAAGGCTTATGGATTGGGAAGGAGGCAAACAATAAACACCTTTTAGCAGCCTTGAAAAGAAAGTAGCACAGCTTAAAACTTTTTAAACTGTTTTATCAGCCCACAGTGTTGCTATTCTGAATTAGAATACCAGCTCAGGTTTGAGCTGGAGTGATCAAGTATGCATGGCAAAAGCAGGTTATGGCAAGGCACTGCATTCTGCTGCATGAACTTCATCACTAAATGAAAGGTAATCCTGAAATTAGTATATATTAATCTATTTTTACATTCAGAAGGGCTTAAAATAGAAAGAAAGGCACTGAAGCATTTTAAAGATGTTGAAAAAAACGCTATTACACACTGAAGTTCATTACCACTGGTAATACAATTGGATTTCACAAAACCAGTTTGTAAATAATTGCATATGAACTGCACATGGTTGCTCACAGTTTACACATGATTACAGTTTGATTGCAGAGACAACCATACAAACAATGAGCTCAATTTACCCAATAGTTGTAGACATTTTGCAAATGGATTCTGTATACTTAAATCCATTTGGTTAAACGCACTCAGTAAATATTTTTCAGCTGTGAGCCCAGGCAGGGTACTGGGTGAGGGTTTTCTATAGTTCAGTGCTCAGACCTCATCAGAGAACTCTTCTGCTGCTGTCAGCCTCGCCTGCTTTTCACATTTTGTTCCCTTTTCTCATCTGTCTGTCATTTTTATTTTTGGGGGGACTGATCAAAAATCCGTGGCAGTCAATGCAGAACTCCCAGCAATAATATGTCCCAGGCTGTTATGTTAGAAACTGGTGCCAAGGACAATTACATGGAATTCACACCTATTCCCAGTGACAGCCACATGTTCTTTACAGTGTCCTGCTGCAGTGGCACAGGAGGGGGACACTGCCTGATGTTGGGAGAGCTGCCAGGGCTGAATGAAGCTAGTGAGAACCTGGGAGTTCCCAGGAAGATTAGCTCAAGGCACATGTGTCTTTCCATCCCTCTTCAGCCTGTCCCATTAGGCTGGAAACCACTCAATCACAGGCTCTGCTGAAGCTGCCAGTGCCACACTGCCACTGCCACAGGGAGAAGCTTTCCAGAACATGCAGGGCTCTTCCAGCCCCCGGAGATTTCTGCCAGCTCAGGGTGGTGCCAGAACTCCAGACAGTCATTAGATGGAACAGCACCTGTAACACCTCAGGCATGAGGACAGACAACATTCAGTATCAAGGAATTTGAAAAAGATAATTAGTTACACAGGTTTTTAATAGGTATTGGAACAGAGTGAGACAAAATTTTTCTCTCCTCACCAAAATGTTTCAACTGCTTTTTGTTTTTCACTCTCTCACAAAAATAACAAATTTTGAAAGATTAGTAAAACCTCACCAAGCAAGAATGACTGCATGACATATTTGCACATAGATAGTGTAAACCTGCCCCCTTGGATGGGGATGGGGCAGGGGAAGGTGTCCTCTTTAATGGTTTTGATGCTGTCTTACACTGTTTTTCAAATCAGCAACGAGAACAGCTCTTTCTAAAGTGCTGAGAGAACTGCAGTCCTGGAAAAAACATTTTAATGATAGATTTAATTGAATGAGAAATAGTCTTTTGTTTCCCCTACCACAGCTTTTTATCCACATAATTAGCAAAATGAATCTCTACCTGAGTCTCACCATGTCACACAACAAAGGCACCGATGACTCCAGAGCTCCTCACACAGCCTCAAATATTCTTTGTGTTCCTTAATAACACACCTTGGGTGAAATGGTGCCATTAGACAGTATTAAATTGCCAATCTACTCCATTCTTGTTTACAGTATATCCAAAATCTCCAAAGCTTTTTGAAAGCAAGAAAGTCAGTGACTTTCTGCTATGCTTAATATCTCAAATGATAATAAAGGCCATCTCCAGACTTCAGCAGGCAAACATAATTCCTCTCCACTTAATGAAGTTATGCCTGCTTATACCAGCTTAGAATTTCATTCAGAATTGTGTTTTGGAGATAGGACTTCACAGTATGCATAGCAGCTGCCTTCCAGTCATGCAAAGAATGTGGCCATTATTGTAACTGAATATTATTTCTTTTAAACAGAGAGAATTATTAATTAGAAAAAATGCCCTCATTTTCAGGGGCACTAGAAAATATTCTTGTTAGAAATAAAAAACAACTTCTCTATTAATTATGTCCACTGAGACCAACACAGTAGCAAAACACGAACCATAACTTATTAGTTCAAAATAACTTGTAGAACTATTAAAGATCATCCTTACAAGAATTTCAGGTATTCATTTCAGTTCATGCCTTTTATCTTGTGCAGTCATTACTTGCGTGTTTCATCCAAACAAAGAAATCTTGTTATTAAAATAAGACAGCATTAAATTAATATTTTTATTTTTGCCTTGTGAAATCTAACTGGTTGACTGAAAGTGAAAGTTCATTTCAAAAAATCCGGAATGAATAGGAAATACTGCAAATAACAAAGTGTGCTCAGATTTATTCTCAAAACAGTTACAGATTCTGGGTAGCACCAAGTTTGGATGCCCAACTTAACCGGACTGGTTAATCTCCTGAACTGGATATCTTCTCTACTTTGAGTACCCAGACAGCACCATGAATCCAAAAAGAGCCTGACTGCCTTCCTGGACTGAAAATTTGGGACATGAGTAATTGTCTTGATCAAATGGTAGGGGTATGTAGAGTTTATGCTTTTTCTTCTTCACCATCCTGTAAACACAAAATTTGGCTGTCAGAGTTGAAGACTTTATGACCCGGGTTCCTGCCTGAATTTCCACACATGATCACTGAAATCAGCTATTCTCTTTATAGGTTTTGTATAAGACATCCATATTGCATAATCCACTGACAAAATTATTTAATGGATATTTAAAGGATTTTTTTATTATTTGAAAATGAATTATGGATTATAGAAAATGGAAGAAAACCAGAGAAAGAAGATAAAGCAAGCTGGTTCAACGGGTGACAAAGAATGGAGAGAAAGAAATAGACAGTGAGGCATCAATGGGTACCTGACAAAGGTGAAACGTGAGCAGATACTGGAGGACTGAGAGAAAATTTCCATCCAGGACTATCTGAACAATGAGAGAAGTTTAAAAACCAAAGAAACCTCAACTGAAGAGGGAACAGAGCAGTGGAATCTGGTCCTTGCAAGCTTATAATTGATGTTCTGGATGACCTGCAATATGTTGATAATTCCATGCAGGTGTAGCTGGTTACAAATGCAGGAGCTGGCCCGTACTGTGAGAATGCCACACACAAAGCTACAGGGCTGTGGTTCTCAGAGGTATTTATGTCTGGGCACCAAGCACAGGAAATCTTTGTCCTGTCTCTGGCAGGCCCCCAGAAGCCATGCTACAAGACCTTGGTGCCTCAGGTGTGTGGCTCAGTCTCTCACTGCCCAAGTCACTCCAGAACACATAAATCTCTTTGTCTACACACCCAACACCAACATTTCAAAATCAGAGGATGTTTTAAACTGTAACATTGGTGGGTGGTTTTGCACCACTTAATTACTGGTTTGTCTCAGTCTCTTCTGCCTTCACTGAGAGACAGGATTAAAAAAAATACACAAAGAAAATGGATTTTCTCATATTTGGTCTTGGTTGTTTATTAAATTTTATCTAAAGTCCAGAAAGTTCTGCAACACTTCTAGCCACCTGCTAGAAGTGGGCAAAATGTAGACAGACCCAGCTGCTACAAGGTCTATTAAAGCTAAACAGTCCAGTAGAGAAATAACATCTATATTATTTATACTTTTAACCCAATAACTAAATTTCTGTGAACCCTCAGTGCAGCACTAACTGTCCAACCAGAAATCATGAAGAAGGAAGATGAGCACAGACACCACTCAAAATCCTCCATCTTGTCCCATACCTATTACTATATTATAAAACCCCCAAATTTAAAACCCTTCACCATGTGAAATCACACACTCCTATTTAACTACACACCCGTGATTTTAACTCCATCACTCAAATCTGGAGCCTTCTCCAAGGCCTCAGGTCAAAAGCAGTGTTCTCATGGGGGTCAGTGCCAGAAAGCACAAAAAGCTCAAAACCCCCAGGTTTGTGGGATCCAACATTAAAGCAGCAGCTTCCCCTTCAGGAAGGTGTGGCAGAGGTAGGAGGCAGCAAGCAGCAGCTCAGGACTGTGCAGGTGTGAAGCCCAGCTCCAGTGGAGGCTCCAGCCCCTTGGGAGTAGTGTGAGCCAAAGGAATGAGCACATTTGGCCCAAAAAAGCATGTGGATACATGATTTCATAACACACTAATTCATTACTCCAGGAGATAGTGTTCTTCCTCTCATCAAATATTAATGATTGTTTCAGGAAGTTTAAAAAATTGTCTCCAAGCAACTTCTTGCAGCCATTAATTAAAATAATGAGTGCTATAATATTAAAAGTGTAATTCTCTTACATGTCCTCAAGTGTTTGCCTAGAAGTCTCTGTCTGTGAGAGGCAAAAAAAATCTGAAAGCACAGCAAATTAAAAGTTGATACTGGCATCACTCCTGATCGAGGCTGTAATTCTCAGCTTGCAAATATGAAATTGGTTTGTTATATTCTGCAGATAAGATGCCACAAGACTCCTGCTTTTCTCAGTACCCCAACTCCCTGCCCCCAACACACACATGATGTTTTCTGTGCTCCTCAGGATAGGGGACAAGTCACAACCCACCTGTGCTCCTGCAGAAGTGCTGTAAATATGTGTGCAAATGTAAGGAGAGGTTTTCAGAATCCAAAGCTGGCACTGAGCAGTTTGCATGGGAGATGGAGAAGGATTCTGCATGTATTCATATGTGGAGACCTGCAGAGATTTGTCTGTGCTGCCATTTTATCCCTCTGGCTTTTTATCCCACGAGGACAGAAATGACAGAGGAAACCTGATTCAAAGCCATGCATGACTCTCCACATAACAATTCAGTCTTAAGTAAGTAAATACAAGGACTTGGAGTATGGTCTAATAGAGGATGAAAAGATAACAACGTGTTTACTTGTAATGTTCATGGTTTGTTGGGTTTTTTTCATTTAACAAACACACAAAGCATTTCTTTTCAGTCATGTCTGTTCTTAATAGGATTTTGAATTGCTATATAGCTTCAGTTCATTTGGAAAGACACTTGAGAATGAATATAGGAGTTCTGGTCTCATTTCCACTTCTTTCAAGGGATATCTCTCATCAAGGTGTTTGTGCAAGAAGCCTGTTTGGCAAAACAAAAATCCTTCCTCGACAGAGCTCAACTTTCATCTCACATATTCACTGCAACCACCCGGGTGAATATGTAAACTAGACTACATTTGCACCGTTAATTCAAATTAAAACAGAATGGAACATCTCCAAAAGAGACACTGAGAGAAACTTCAGTTCTGATACTAAACTCAGAGGGTTGAAATATTCCTCTCACAGACACGGGTATTGCAGTCCTCTTAGCCAAAGGATGAAACTGAATTTCAATCTTTCCCTGAAGAGAAGTGTGAGAGCACAGCCTGTCCTTTCCTTTGTCTTTCTTCAGTCTGAAGACTTTGCATTGCACTGGATGGAACAGAAATCAGGAAGCAGCGCAGGGCAAAATGCAAAACTCCAGGATTTGCATAGGGAATGTTTGCTCTGTGTGTTCTTCCCACCCTGCTCTGGTCTCAGCCTCTCAGTGTGGCACAGCCATCAGTCCTGCCCAGCCTTGGCTGTGTGAAAGCTTTCCTGGTAAAGCCAGGTCACTCTAGAGAAGAGCCAGCTCTAGCATGATTTCATTTTTTCAAGGTGAAGCTGAAGGGCTCTTACACTTCAAGCTGCAAGTGCAGCTTATAATTGCAGCTGCATTTCTGCTCTCCAGTGCTGATATGGCTGAGAAGAGGCAGAAATGCTATATTTATGTGAAACTTCACCTTAAATCTTCACTTTCCAAAGTTCTGAAAGTATTGTGCTGCAATGAGACTACTTAAAATTGTACACTACATTTTGCCATTCAATTTGGCACAACGAGCTGCTCAGTGCTATTCTGGTAACTCTCAAAAGTATTGCTTCGTTGAAATTAAATTTTCACTGTTGTTTTTGTGTTTTTTTTTATTCCTGCCTTAATAATTATGTGACATATTTTTGAATAAAAGGTGTAAACAAAGCTAAGTAGGCGTCTGCATTGACATCTCCTGAAGCATCTGTAATTATCTCTATTATTCCAATGAGAAAATTAGAGAGAAGAGAAAGTTCTAAGGGTTTGAAGGTGGTGGTGGTTACTGGAGTTTTGTGGCTTTTTTTTTTTTTTTTTTTTTTAAGGTGATATGAAAATGGCTGAATTAACTTGATAAGGTATCATCTGTTAGTGAACCAAAGATGATCATTTCATGAGGTCAGTGACAGGCAGAGCTCCCAGGCCTCAGCCAAAAGACAACTTTCAGGGAAAAGTGCAAGGGAAAAGCCAAGTCACAATGTAATGATACATAGGAGAGCATTTTAGGTAGAATTGATAGGAGTTATTAAAAAAAAAAAAAGGTAGGTAGTTGAGCCCATGGCTAAATTGAACATAGAGCTGTGAATGAAGCTCAGGCTCAGGAGACAAATTAAGGTGTGATGAAAAGGTCTGTGCCATCAGATAAGGAAACACAGTTTTATTTTTACTCCTGGTCTTAATAGTGAAAAGCCACAAAATGGCTAAAAATAAGAAATAATTCCCATTCAAACATAAGCAAAACTGTAGTGTTTGAATCAATTTTGTGCACTGACAAATATATATGACTGTAAAGTCTCTACTAAATAAAAGATCCAAATGATCTGTCAGTGGTTTCTTTGTTAAAATTTCAACATAGCCCTAAAATTGTGTGGTTGAGAAGAAAGTTTCAGTGGTTTTTGTTTTGAGGTGTTCTTTTGTTTGCTTGTCTTGGTGCTGTTATATTTAACCCAGTCATACATTGCAAGACTGTCTGTATATTGGTATGATGTTGTAGAGCACATTACTGAGATTTTGCCAAAACCATGGAATAGTCTATACTAGATTCCACTAGGGAATATCTCAATTATCTCTTATCCTGACCTGGGAGCAGAAATAGGATGGAATGAGGCAGCTCAGTAGCAGCACAATCACACACAATGTTACCTTAGCTCTACTCGTGTGACACTGAGCCAATGGAGTTAGAACATAACAAAAACAAAACCGAAAGGGGTATAAAGGCTAAGTTTAAAAAAAAAAAAAAAATCACAGACCCTGCATCTGTTGGTAGGTCCAAACAGAAATCCAGATGTGAAGAGGGCATTTTATGACTAAGGTACAGCCAGCTGAGAAGCACAGAACATCCCCTGGAAAATGAATGACCAAAGCAGGCATAGTAAATTGTTTGTTTTGCCATAGAAAGCAAATGGATGGAGGTACTGCCAAGTCTGAAACTAATACTTGGCCTTTGAAATATCAGGCTATATTATCCCAGCTGAGACCCTTTTCTCTTGCTTTGTAATTCAGAATTTCTGCTTGTTGATCTTATGCACCTTGATGCTATTAATGCATTAACAGAAAAGCTGATTTTTAAGGTAAATGCAGGGTTCCTGGGACCCCAAATGAATTTGACAACTATGATCTTGAGGTTTCTGGTAAATAACTTGAGTTTATGTTTATGCACTTGATACTGTTTACATCTAACTCATTATATCCCTGCCTACTGTATAATCAAGGAGCAGGAACAACAAAATTATTCTGTGGTAGAGAGTTTTTGATCCACATTATCCTCAATGTTCTGAGCCTTTTTCGACCTCAAAATATCTGCAACGGTTTTCTTTTTTTTTTTCTTCACAATCGTGGAGTTTCTGTGGAGGGGCAGTGAGCCCCTGCCCAGTCTCCTGTCCTGGTGGCCACAAACTCGATTATCCTACAGGGGAAAGCAGCAACCTCCTGATCCTGCTGCCTGGATGCTCCTCAGTGCAATCACCTGTATTCAAACAGCTTTCTAAGGGCATGTTCCCAAGCCTTTATCTTCAAAACCATGGAACAGGCTGCAAATCTGCAGTACACGTACTCTGGTCCTGGCATGAAAATGTTAGAAAGGGGTGAGTTAGGAAGTACACTGAAGTTCACAGGATTTACTACTCAAAGCCCATGGAGGCTGAAATTTATCTAAAATTTAATACACTTTTGCAAAATATATATGCAATTAAACACATATTATTTCCCATACCAGGCTGATTTGATGACTAATATACATCATTTCTGATCACTACTTATTCAGACACATGGATCTTCTTAAAAACATTTGAAAAGCAGTGCTGTAAACAGCAAAGAGCATATCCATTATTCTAACAGCTCCCCCAGAAAGTCCATTCTTCATTTACTTAATTTCTCTGAACTCATATTTCTCTTCTACCATTAGGACTAGTGAAAAAAAAAAAAACCCTCAAATCATAAATCCTGCTTTGGTTTGAAGTATTCCAAGCAGAGCTTGGAATTTGGCCACTGCCATGGATCTTCAGCACTATTAGCCTCCCTAAACGACCTCAAACAATAAATAATTTGTGAAAATTAGAATGGCTGTATTGATTGAGCCCCAGCATCCCCTGGCCCAGTGCTCTTTCTCCAGCAGGGACCACAAGCGGATATCCCGGAAAAAGCAAGAACAATCATGACACCTTCCTTAACATTCCTCTTCCCTGCAGTCTCTGACCCTTCTTTGACTCAGGAAGCCTTCTGGAGCTGTTGTGGTTTGCTCATTTAATAACCCACAACAAATCTCTTCCCATTCCTGTGTGGTCTCTTGAGCTCACATGAATGTTTTTCATCCACAACATTCAATAAACATTCCCATGCATCTGCAACGTGTGGTGTGAAGAACCACTTTGTTCTGTCTCTTTTCCATCTGGCTTTCATTAAGTTCCTTTGATAGCTCCTGCTTCTCATATTCAAACAGAAGGCAAATATAGGTCTTTATTCTCACTCTCCATTCCAGTCTGGCTCTGTAGCCCTTCATTTCTCTTGAATCATGGATTTTTTTTGTTCTCTTTTGAGGAGCCTGAACTTGCCCAGCAGAACAATGGGTGGAAGCCATTCCCTATCTTTGATCACACTCTCTTCCCTGAAATCTTTCCAGTTTTAACAAGTCCTTCTGAAGGAAGGAACCACAGCTGCAGTCACTCAAGACATGGATGGCCCACTCTTTTTTCCACTCAGTATTTGTTCTGTTTTTGTTCTTAGACTCAGAGCAAGCTTTAAGAACTCCCAAATATCTGCTGCACTTTTTTGACTGCTGCCAAACACAAGGCTGATGGTTTCACTGTGCTATTTAGCATAACCTCAATTTGTCATGAGACTTCTCTTTATTTCATCTGATTTAAGTCAGGTATTTGGGAACTCACCATGTGGAAAATTTCTGTATTTTTCATTCTTTTGTTCCCTTTTAGCTTTGCTTTCACTGGTTCCATTAATTCATCTTGTGCTTGAACTTATACCCAGATGCATTTTCCTCTTACAAATAAAGTAAGGGTGGACACAGATGAAGGCAAGAAAATCTTTTGGCACTCCTCATTTCCAAAGGCATTTCATCAGAGCCCTGATGTCGGTCCCATTGTCACAGATGGAAGTATGCATTTAAGCACCATTAAACAAAACATTTATTCCAAATGCATCGTAATTACAGAAACACCTGTGCAAAACAACTCTGAAAAGACACTTTTTTGGAGCTGAGCAGCTCTGGCATTTCCGTGGGGGAACAGGACAGACATGAATAAAGCATGGTGGGGATGCAACACAAGATTTTCCAAAGCTTTTTTTGGCTGCTTTTTAGCTATCTGTTTATGTTAATTTTCAATATTAGTCTTCACACAATCTACAGATTCTTTTTTCAGGAAGAATTTCTTCACAGAGAGGGTGGTCAGGCATTGCAAGGAGTTACCCAGGAAGGTGATGGACTCAACATTCCTGGAAGTGCCCAAGAAATGAGTGGATGTGACCCTTAATGCTCTAGTTTAGTAGACAAGTGGTCAAAGGTTGGATTTTATTATCTTGAATGGTTTTTCCAACCTAAATGATTCCATGAGTCCATGATTCTATGATCAGGGGAACCAAAATTAGCTTTTCACAGCTGCCACTGTTAAAGTGGTGAGACAGAAGACACTTTGAGAGGGACTTTGGAAAGGGTATATTTCAGTAACAAAAAGATGCCAGCTACAATTAAAAAAAAAAAAATGAAGGTCAATAAGAAAAGCAAAGAGTAATTAAAAGCAAAGTAATTAAATTAGAAAACAAGCAAGTAACAGAACTCCCTTCTTCAATGAACAGAAAGAACATAAAGATGTATTTGAGAAGCCTGTGAGCTTCCCCTGATGCTAAGGACAACTATAAGCAGTTTCAATTAGTACCATTTAGAGATTCACTGCTGTTGATTTCGGAAGAATGAGCCCACTTTCCATAAGTGACTAATGGAGCTGACATTTGTAAACCATTATGGACCCCAAATTCTAATCACCATTTCTTCCACAAAAAGCTTTTTCATCCAGCTAAACTAGGCTGACTCCAAAAGTACATTTTAGAGTGATAATTAATTCAATGCCAAATGTGCCTGCAGTAAAAATACCTTTAGGGAATGAACACATAACAGTGTGTGTAGCTTTTAAATAAGCTGTCCACAGGGCTATGCCAATTTAAACAAATTAAAATAATTGTCAGTATGCTAGGTAGGGAAATATTCTTTTTGTAAAACTGCTGTGAAATGCCCTGGAGGCTTGGGTGGCATAGCAAGACTGCCTGAGAGATCCAGGCACTTCCAGGCATCTTCTCTGTCCAGCTTGATAGAAATATCCTCAGGTGTTGTGGTGCATTCAGTGGTGTTGACATAATAGCATAATCCTGTTTTTTCCAGGCAGATGGACATTGATGCAAACCAACCCCTGAAAAGCAGGGAGTTCACAGCACAGCATTCAAACAGATTCCTTCCTCTGCTCACTCTGATTATCTTATCTCACTCATATATTTCTGTTCAGTCTTTTCCCCCAGAAAAGTAGACTGACAACCAAAAAGGGCAAAACATAACCCTAGAACTGCTGGTAAGTGGCAGCAGCACAGAAGCTGTGCTGCACCTGAACCTCCCCTGTGTAATTGGATCAATGTGTTTGAGGTGGCTCTGATACGCTTTGCTCTCCCTCTGCTGCCGCTGGGGCTGGCTGGGACAGCTCCAATTCCAGCAGCCTCACAGACACTCAGGGCTCTTCTGTGTCCTGAGAGTTCTTCTAATAAGCAGCAATTTTTAGGCCATTGCAGCCCTGTGACCTTGTGCTCTTTGTTGAGCACCAGCGTTCAGGCTGTCAGGACTAGCTGAGATCAATACCCACAACAGGACCCACACAGCCTTGCAGAGGAGACAACTCCACTCATTGCAGCCTTTTGTAGAGCAGACAGGAGCTCAGCAGCTGGCCCACCGTGCTCTGGATCAGCTTTTCAAAGACCAAAACACCAGAGCAGGGTTGTCCTCCCACGAGAACAGGTATTTTGGTCCTAAATACACTGAGGTTAATGTGTGATTCTGTGCAGATCTTGCACAGGTGCAGAACAGACAACTGGACAAATTTAAAAAACCCCAAAAACTCTGCATGTTTTCAGCACCATCACAGATCATCAATGTCATCCTTAATTTGTTTCTACAGGTTCACAGGGTATCAATACAACAATATGAGCATTTTCCACCTGCTGCTGTTTGAAACAATAGCATTTAAATGGTCTGGACTTTATAGCTCTAAGAAATAAATCCTTTGGGAACGGGAGCAAAATACTCTTTTATTCTAATCTAAACTGCTTACCAGATTATATAGTGACCTCTCACCCAGCCTAAGATTTCATACCCCAGTCAGAATAGCATTAGTTTTCATTTCCAAGTTTGCAACAAGAAAAGAAAGGGGGTTATTCTACTCTACATTAAGACTGAGTATATAGCGGCTTATTAGAAAACAAGAAACTAAAACTTAATCACAGCACTATCAAACAAGGGCAATTGGAAAGGCTTCCCAGACCCTGAGAAAGACAAATTTAAAAAAAACTCTTAATCAAATCTCATGGGGAAAGAATATTTACAAAGTCAGTATTTCTATCTCAGATATACTGAAGAAGTTACTATATTTAGCAGGTCAAGGTATGCTGAAGGAAAGAGATAATCTAAAAAGTAGGAAGAGATCTGGCCATCGGCTCCCAAACTCTCAAATATTTGAGTTTTAGTGTCTGCCCCTGCTCACATCTCCAGATACAAATCCAAATTCTGGTCTTCCATACCTCAGAATGTTTCAACTCACCTATTCCAGTTTAAATTCATTTCCACTTCCATTAGAATGCTTCTAGACTTTACCATAGAGTAAGTGTTGCACTAATATTAAGTGTTTCAATTTTGGGCAGTGTTCACTATACATTACACATCCATGAGTCCTCCCTTTTAGCTCCTGTAGATGTGCTGCTTGATTTTATGAAGCTATTCTCATGCCATCAGGCAGACATTTCTTTCAGTGACACAATGTTTTAAATCTTAATAAAAGGCTTAAGGGGGAAAAAAAATTAAACATTTGCTTAACATTTGGTAACTGGGAAAAAAAAATCAGCTGGTCTCAGAACACAAGAAACATGTAGATATGGATGTGTGAAAGCCCTTAGACACATTCTTGAAGAGCTCATGACAAAAATCTATTGGAAAATCAACTTTTTGTTTTTGGCCAAAAGATACTGAAACTTTAGGTACTAGAAACTTCTCTCCTTTCTTACAGAAAGATGTAGGAAAACTTGCAATAAAAACTCTAAAAGGTTTCCTGTCCTGTCCTCCAGAAGATTTTCCTATATCTTTTCCTCAGGAATTTCCCATCATGAGGCCATCTTCAGCAGGCATTAGAGAGAAGAGAGCTGAGCAGGTGTGGACACAACATCTGAGCATCCTTTGCTTTGCCCGGCCCGAAGCACAGGCTGCACACACCTTTACCTGCAGCACAGCTAAAGAACCAGAGCTCTGTCCTCTGGGTATCCCCTGAGTGCCTGTGCAGGACTGGCTGTATTCTGGGGTTATTTCTGCCGATATTGTTTAATTGCAGAAGCACAGGCTGTAGCAGGCATTTACCAAAAGGGAGCTTATTAGGAGGAGCTGTTTTTGTTTAATATGAGGACCACTCCTTTTGATGGGCATAGGGGATTCGGTATTTAGCAGTTCCTCTGAAGTAAAGCCTTTGAAAAAGGTATTAAATATAAGGCTTGGCAAGAAGAATAGGCAGCAAATAGCACAAAGGGGAATCGTTTTCCGAGATAACATTACAATTTGCCACGTGGTATCTTACAAGCATATGCTTAAATGCAACAGGAAAGTGGGAGGATCAGAAGAGATACAAAACCCGATAGCTTTATTTCAACTTGCTGCTCTTTGAAAGCTGGCAGGCACTTTGTGACAAAGTCCTGGCAGGTGCTTTGCAGCAGAGTGCACAGAGCAGTGCCCTGTCTGTCCCACTCGCAGTCAAATGGCACCCACAGAGGTTCTTGTCCAAGTGCACCACGCTGCTGTCCTGCCACGGAGGGCACGGATTTTGTCACCTCAGAACCCACTTCACCACCTGGGAAATGATTCCTACCAAAGGGACACTCTTGTTTTCTTTTGTTTTGTTTTTCTTCCGTATGTCAAAACATTTAGTGAGAAACCACACTTGAATGAGATGCTGAAATTCCTGTTTGGGGTGGGATGGAATCACCATCTCATTGTGACAATGGGAATTTTGCTTTTTAACTTCGGTAGGTGGAGGACTGCACACAACTCATTTCTTTAGCACATATTCTAATACCTTTAAAAGAACTATTTATATTGCATTTAATTTATTGCATTAGATTTTATGCTTCCAGAGAATTTACAGAGCCATATCCCAACAAAACAGTTTCTTTTAATGCAAGTGAGCATATGAATTTTACTCAGATCATTAACGCCTGTCATTTTCAAAACTGTTAATAAATTCTACTAAAAAATAAACCCCAAACCAACCTCTTGCTAGCAATGAAGTGCACTGCCTATAAATATTTTGTGAATTCCAGGGGACTGAGTTTCCACAGAAGAAAAAAACATTTCCTGCAGTATTTTCTTCATTAATAGTGTATAAAAATAAAATGCAAATGTTCAGACTCGTTGGTACTGTGGAATCATCCTGCCCAGTCTTCTCCAAGCGTTACCCTTCATGCTGAAAAAGGTCAAAGCTAATCCTCTCCCATGGATTGTTCTCTTTACTATGGAGGTGGCCATCTGTGCAAAAAGCTCTAACTTCTGCTCTAGCCTCGCTTTTTCCTAGAGTTCTTCCTCAAGGACTATCCTGCCTCTTCCATCTGTAGCTGTGAATGAAACTACAGAGCCTGCAGGTTCAAAGGAGATTTCTGCAGGCCTTTGCCTTAAAGTCCTCGAGCAGGGGTAGAGTTTCTTGGCCCTGGCACTGTGCCACATTAGAACAGGTGTGAGCACCTTTGCCCTCTGACCAGCCTCCAGATTCAGAGAAGCTGATCTGCAGAACGAGCCCAATCAGAGCTCAGCTACTGACAACCTGGCACTTCATCCCTGTGCTGTCCACTTAATTTGGACTGATTTGCAAGGGTAGCAGGATGTCCCTTTCTCATCTGTGGTAAATAGAAGTGATTTCCTCTGCCTGATTGCTGGGTGCAATTTTTTCTCAATATCGTATAATTTTAATGACGTGCTAAAAATAAGAACTTTCCTCGTGTAAATATGGTTCTACATTTGTCACCTCTGGTGATCCTCAAAATGCATTAAAAAAGGCTTAGAAAAATGGCTTCTTCTGGAGAATACACAAGTTTGAGTAAATGTCTATGTATACAAAGTATTTCTGGAAATGAAAGTGGATGAATAAAATACACTATAAGGAAAGAGAAATAGAAAGAGGATTAGCAGCAACCTTTTAGCTGTGAAGCTTTGGGATGCAGGAAAATTAAGGTTAGAGCAAAAATCCTGCTGAGTTAATATGTATGGAAAGATGAAAGAGAGAGGAGAAAGGGAGTGTGGCAAATGGGAGGGGGGAGAAAAGCTGCAAAAGGTCAAGTTGCATGCAGAAGAGGTGAGCACAGAATCAAAGGGTAGGAGCCATATGAGCTGAATCAAAGCAGAAAGGAGCCAAGGCTTGAAATAAGAACACTGATCATTTTGGAGATAGGTTATTGGATTAAACTGGAACAGTGTTATCACCTTGTCCAAGGAACAAGAAATGAATTAAAAGCACATCATGCAGGAGGCTGTTGAGCTGTATATTTCTTTTTTATATTTTTCATTAGTGAGTTGCCTGCTTCTTTTGACTCTAATTTCTTCAGCCTCATTTGATAGAACAATAAAGCTTTTCTTTTCATTAATGTTGATTTCCAGGACTCCTCAATTTATTCAGAGAATCCTCACCTATGTTGTTAATCACAAACTCAAAGTCCAATTATTGCAACTTTTTGAATCTGATGAATATTGTGACTAAATTTTTCAGAGGGACATGTGTGCTGAAGGAGGAAATTGATTAGTGCATGAACTAGTTCTCCAAGGAGAATTTGTGGCAGATGTCCTATTTTAAAAGTCTCCTCAGTGCAGATGAAGTAATGCTAAACTGACATGGGAATGGGTAAAGATTAACTAATCTTTTAGGTTTTTGCTCTGCAGCCACACTTGAGAATTATGTTGCTTATTCCCTCAAAATGCTTATTACTCTTAGAAAACCCTTCTGTCTGCCATCCAAAACATTTCTAATTGCTTCCTTTGAAAGTCTGCTTCCTCATCCCCATTTCTGCTTTCATTACATACCCACTTTAGTGATGGCAAAAAGGAAATAAAAATTGAAGAGTCCTCAGACACTTCGAAGATTTAAAAAAATCATAATTGATCTTGGGGAAATCAGTGTTGCAAAGAGGACTTACCTCTATGGTAAGTGATTTTGAAGTCCTACTGCTACCTAAATTCAGACAGCAAGAAAAGGACTTCAAAAGGAATTGGATCAGGCTACGGATACCTGATCTCCATTTTGTGCAAATTATACCAGCTGTATTTGTAAGAACAAAAAAATAGAACAGGTCTATGATACCTAGACTTTATTGTCTGAAAAACACTATTGGCCCTTTCATCTCTGTAGATTTATGTTCAGCAATACCTTTCTTTAAGCTATGCAAAAAAAGCAAATACATGATTAAATATTCAGTTCTGACATTAGCTTCAGTGAAAGGGACGAATATTTTATGTACTGTAATAGTTACAATCGCTCATTAGGGCTTTGGAAATGAGAGCAGATCGGCTCTTGATGCTCCTTTTGCAGTTTTGATCAGGCAGGCTGTGCCATGTTCTGCAGCCGTGGATGTTGGCTGTGCTCGTGCTCCAATGCCTGGGAAAGCGTGGCAGCGTAATTCCCACCAACACTGAGCTTTAATCACCACTTCATTCCCACTGATTACAGCACAGAACACGGAGCCCATTATCCAGCAGCCCTTCAAGCAACTGCTTTTGATTCCAAACTGAGGAAACTCTGCAAAAGCTGCCCTTAGAAGCAGGGCCATCTGACTCAGAGCACTCTCGTCATGTCAGAAAAATGTCCCACGAGTTCCTTCCTTCTGCAGGACTCTTGAAAGCTTGAGAGTCTGAGGAACATCAAAAAAAGTAGGTGTTCAAGCTGTGGTTTTAATGCTTGCCAACAATGCATACTAAATCAGACTGTTATCCTTATTCCACATAAACACAGAGTAATTGGGCAAAAACAAGGAAAAAAAAAATCTTTAATAGGCTGCCATAAAAACCCAGCAGACCTAAGCCTTTAGGAATCACTGCCATCTATAAGGACAGGCATATATTCACCTCCTAATTGTTTAAATCTCCTGCAACACTGTCAGTGCACACCAATAGAATCAGATTTGGGTTTACATTCACCTCCTGGAAACAGAATCACTATTTTGCTCAATAACACTGTCTCCATCTTTTCAAAAGATCAATAAATTAATGTTTTCTCCTTATTTGGTGGAGTGGTAAGTGATTTTTTGCTGAATTATCTTGGACCAGCTGAAGTGATTTGGATGCTGCAGGAAATGTTCTTGTAAAGCTGGTCCATGCTGGCATATGGACATCATGGGGTTCTGTACATCAGCAGTTTTCCTTCTGGAAGGTACTGGCTTATTTTGCTTACAAAACTGTGCACTCGTGATGTATATTCAAACAATTAAGTAGTAAAAATCCAATACTGAGGTTGTATATTGCATCTTAAAATAAATTACAGTGATAGCAATTCCTTTCTTGGCTAATAATTTGCCTATTAATAAAAACTCCACCCCCAAAAAAATGAGGCATCAATGAATTTTACATTTTGATCTTTAGATCAAGAAAATCTCAACTACCTGTAGGCCGGGGCAAGATTTGTACCTGGCATAAAAAATAGCTGGTTTGTAATGAAACCTAGAAAATGCATGCCCAAACTCCATTGCAATGTAGCAATCTAGGTTTGCTTTGGTTTTGTTTTGATTTGCTTTTTTCTAAATGATCACCTCGAATTATTGCTTCTGTTTTGTAAAAATCTTTGGTATTACAAAACCATCCAAAACCTGGCCTGATTTTGACCTTGTGTGACAAAACACTTCAAAGCACCTGCAGGAGCCCCTCTGCTCTGGAGCCAGGCTGGAAGGGCTGGGGGTGTTCACCTGGAGAAGGATCCAGGGAGAGCCCAGAGCCCTTCCAGGGACTAAAGGGGCTCCAGGAGAGCTGGAGAGGGACTGGGGACAAGGCAGGGAGGGACAGCACACAGGGAATGGCTGCCAGTGGCAGAGGGCAGGGCTGGATGGGATCTTGGGCAGGAATTGTTCCCTGGCAGGGTGGGCAGGGCTGGCACAGGGTGCCCAGAGCAGCTGTGGCTGCCCCTGGATCCCTGGCAGTGCCCAAGGCCAGGGTGGACATTGGGACAGTGGGAGGGGTCCCTGCCATGGCTGGGGTGGGGCTGGGTGGGTTTTGAGGTCCCTCCCAACCCAAAACCTTTCCAAACATGATTCTGTGGAATGTGGGTCATCTTTTCAATGCTTTTTTTTCCTTGCATTGCCAAAGAAAGTGACATCCTTCAATAGAATTTTTTCTTTTGTTATTGTCTTGGTGCTTGTATAATCAAATTCCTTGAACTTACTAGGTGGCATCTCAGTTTGTAGTCCACGGGGACAAATGGAATGCAGACATATTCTTAAATTCTTCATTACTTTGTGGTGCAAAGTAACATTTTCCCTCTATAGTGAAACTCTGGCACTGACAGGATGCGTTCTACATTGTTTACTATAAAAGGGAAATTTATGTTTAGAAAAGGTTTTGAAATGTCATCTTTCTGAGTGTAAGCACACAAGTAAAATCAATACAAATTCAACACCCTGCTTCTTTTTGCAATTCAATAATAATAATATTAAAACTGTGTTTAAATGTCAAGGATGTTGGAAAAATTAAAGACAAAATTACAGCGGTTCTTCCTCCCCTGTGAAATAGTAACTCTTTCACTAATCCTATAAACAAAAGCACTTATTTAATTGTGCTCATCTGTTCTAGAAGTACCTCATGACAAAGATGTCTCTGTAATAAGAATTAATTAAAATAAACCATCTGTTTGAAAAAATAAATAAAAATAAAAAGTATATGTAGCAAACCTACAGGGTAAAAAGCTTTTCTCAGCAAAGCCATTAGAATTTCATTCAGACAAGATCATGGGTTTGTGATTTCTCTAGTGTGGGGGGGGATTAATATTGTGTAGGGTCACTGAAAGTGCTGAAGGTGATGGTAGAAATCTATTTACTTGTTTATTTTAGACTTTAGGCCAAAAGCCACCTGTGAGGAAACAAAAGGCAGAAGCACCACTGAACTCTAGGAGTGGAGGTCAGGAGTTCCGTGACAAGGAGCTGGTGCAGGGTGGAACAGAAGGGCTCTGGTGCTCCTGGAAAACTCCAAATCACAGGGAGGGGTGTTGGATCCTGGGAGTTTTGAGCTTTCTGTGCTTTCTGGCACTGACCCCCATGAGAACACTGCTTTTCACCTGAGGCCTTGGAGAAGGTTCCACATTTGAGTGATGGAGTTAAAATCACGGGTGTGTAGTTAAATAGAAGTGTGTGATTTCACATGGTGAAGGGTTTTAAATTTGGGGTTTTTATAATATAGTAATAGGTATGGGACAAGATGGAGGATTTTGGGTGGTGTCTCTTTTTGTCTTCTTCCTTCTTCTTCATGATTTCAGGCAGTAGTTTCTGGTTGGATAGTTAGTGCTGCACTGCAGGTCACAGAGGTTTGGTTATTGAGTCAAAAGTATAAATAATATAGGTTTTAGTTCTTTATTGGACTGTTCAGATTTAAAAGACCTTGTAACTAGCTAAATTCATCTCCATTTTGCTCGCTTTAGCTAGTAGCTAGAAGTGTGGCAGAGCTCTCTGTACCTTAGGTAAGATTTAATAAACAAACAATCCTGAACACAAGAAATCCGTCTCCTTCGTGTTTGTAATCCTGACTCTGAGTGAAGACAGAAGAAAATGAAAACAAGCCACTAATTAAGTGGTGCAGTTACCACATTTACAGAGGGAGACCCAGACCCATTCGTGACTGAAAGGAATGATCAGACTGGATAAAGGAAGCTAAAAGACTGAAATGGAAGTCCACAGAGGTCACAATTATCAGCCTGACCTCAACAAACATCAGAAAATATCTGTTCCTTTGGTTTCCTAGGGTAGCATCAGGTACCCACTCCTAACCAAAAGTCCCACTGTTGATGTTCACCCCAATCTTTGCCTTACACATCTATTTGTGTATTGCATTTATATTCTTATATTGCCCTTGGGATGAAGGAAATGTGGTCCCTGTCTGAGTGAGATTGCAACAAAAACATGCTAAATATGTGAAAGTTTCATATGTTGCTATGCTAAACAGCAACAATGAAAGAGTCTTAGTGGGAGTTGAATTTAGGCTTTAATTTTATTTTTTGAAATTTATTTTTACTTTGCATCTTTGTTGCAAAATAGTGACTGATATTTCACACTACTTCCATATAAATTAGGGGAAGTCTGAAGTCTGTTTCCTCTGCTGTTTGTCCTTCTAGAAATCTTCATGCTAAAGGCAGATGAGCAACCTTTTCTCAGCTAGCCCTATATTTTTTTATTTCCCTTTGTTTCCACACATTTTTTTTAGTGTACTATTGGGGTAACTATAACAAAATAAAAGACACAAAATAACCAGATTCTTATCACCCCCAATACATGTTACACTACAAGCATGTAGGTTAGATATTAAGTACTTTTAACATTAAAACTAAATAATGCAGTGTTTCTACATTTTTTTGGCAGCAACACTACGTTTTTACAGCATTTTCAGCATCGTGTTGTGAGCGAATTTTGGGACAGAAACAATTTCTTTTAATTATAGGCTGTGGATCACATAAAGACATCAGAGGAACTGAAGTGGAGCTTTCTCTCGTATTGGAAAGGAGGGAATCCAGTGGGATGCAGTTGGATACACCACCCCCTTCCCACTGCTGCTCACACTCGTGTTTGCTTCCACCACCCATGGCTGACAGACTGCACACTTCTGGTTTTGAGCAGAATTTCGGCTCAGAACAATGAGTTCTATCCATGGAGTAGCTGATTTGGGCCATAAGTGCATTGCTCACAAGGGGAAATTAATCATTACCAGAGAACACTCCACCATAATGTTCACTCAGCTATAGAGCTGCTCCACTGGAGATGGGTTGGCATTTTCCACGTCCTCATTAATACCAGTCAGAATAGAAACGCTTTTCAACTTCTCCTATTTCATATATATTTATTCTGAAATTATGAAAAGTACCTTTGAAGCAGCAATTGTGTGAAGTGAGTGACCAGAACAACTTAAATGGTAAAGTATCATCATTTTGATATATTACATTTCAAAACACCGTACCTTGGGCAATACCTCACATGAGGATGTTACTGCACATTAATTTTGAGAATGTTAGGATCTGCCCACCACTATTTCAGCAGTAAATGCCATGGCAATAAAGAATAATCGCTGCAGTAGTCACACTATTATAGTTAGAGCTCTGTTGGAGTTTCCATTATAAGTTGTAAATGCTCTTTTTGAAGGATTTGCAACTTGGTGCTTTTGAATTCACATTGGGCTGCAACTTCACATGGGGAAGGATTAGTGTATATAATTGCTTCGGTTTTGTTTGATGTTTGGGTATACTGGCTGACAGAAAAATAGACCAGCTCATTGAAACACCAGCCTTGCCTGCACACTGCTTTTTGCCCTAACTTTTTGATTACAGTGCAATTTTACCCAAGGATAATTACACTGGAACAGCCTCTCATGTAGCTCAAGTGTAAAGGTGCTCCACCAGTACAGCTGATTCCTTTAAATTTAGTAGAATGAACTTGTTTTTATATCATGCCATTACATTCTTAAATCCTAATTATAGATCTTTTCCTACTGTATTTTACCTTTGTTGTCTTCTACATCAGCAGGATTAGAGTGAAGCAGAACCCACGGAGGAAAGCCCTAAGATGTTGCATTTGTTTACAGGAAGTGAGCAAACTGATACCTTTTCTCAAGTTGTTTCATCATGAAAAAAAAAAAAAAGTGTTTTTATAGCTTCATGTTTTGGTTGGTTTATTTTAGAGGGTTATTTGGGAAAAGTAGCTTTTCATATTTTTACTTTTCTTCATTTTCCATTTGCAGTGCTATAGTCCTAAAGCTTAAGCCTGTTCTGCTGAGAATTACTTATGCCTTTACAGAGCTTCAGCACTTTGAGTGATACATTAAATTGCTGGTACTTAAAATCACACGGGGGCCTGGAATGTGAAAGAACTCCGTATCATATTTGGCAATGAGGAGCAGCAGGCATTGGAAACAATGAAAAATACCAGTAATTGGCCCAGGAGTTCACGTTTGACTTAATGGCCAAACTGTTAATATTTCCAAGTAAAGTGAAAAACATGAATAGAAGAGTTTGTAGCAGAATCGCTGTGAAACAAAAAGGATTCAGAAGTACCCTATAATTATGAAAGCTCAGACATACCAACAAATAATGAGAAAAAATGGGTGTAAAGACTCTAATCTTTGGTAAATGGCACCAAAATAGGGGAAGAGCAGGATCATTACTGTATGAACAAAACTCCAGCTTCAGTGCAAGGCTTGTCACATCTAATACAATCACCTCTAAACCTGATTCAGGGAATC
Organism: Acridotheres tristis; assembly: GCA_037013685.1. NCBI lineage: Eukaryota > Metazoa > Chordata > Aves > Passeriformes > Sturnidae > Acridotheres > Acridotheres tristis. The sequence continues at coordinate 3,880,006 of CM072898.1, forward strand.
ATGACCCTACATCTCTACTGCCACACTAGACTTCTCTCACCCAAAAGAACATAATTAATTAATTTCAGCTGGAGGATGTTCTCCAGTTCCATAATTAATAACAGGTACATCCACCACATTAACCTGCTGCAGCTGAAACAGTATGTAAAGTGATTAGTAAAGGTAAATTAAGGCTCATTTCCATCCAAAAATAGGCTGGTACCAGTTGTAGTCAACTTTCAAAAGATCAAAACCATGTCAAAACTTATTTATGGACATTGAAACACAAAGAGCAGTGCACAGATTGCCAATAGATATGTAGTATTTGAAACTAGATAAAACTATATAGAAGGGAAATAAACATGGTATTAATCTGTTACAATGTGTGCTGTATCTGATATGGCTGAAGCAGATCAGTGTGACTTTCTATAGAATTTAATGGACTGAGCTTTTAGAAGAACAACTGAACAAAAAATCTCAAAAAACAAACCCCCAAGAAAACCAACTGGAACCAAAACCAAAAAGCAAAACTCCCAGATCAAACACTGCCAGTGAATTTTGCTGTGTTTTCAGGTGGGCTGCAGTTTATTGGTTCATTACCTTTGCCATGTACATCAGGAGAGGGACTGGGAAGCCAGACATTTCTCAGCAAGGCTGTAATTGCTTTTGCCAGACTCGTTGGAGACAGTGCCAGTTTTCCTGTGGAACTCCCTGGGAACAGGGATGGGGATCATCAGCCTTGAGGAGATGAGCATCTCCTCTGCAACTACTTTTATTGAGAGACCTGATTCACAAATTCCATAATTCAATATCCCTCCCACCTACCTCCTCACACTCACAACAGGTTATATAAGCACATACTAAGCTTTAAGTGGCAAGCCTTCAGCAAATTGCTAGTGTAATTGGAAAAAAACCCAAACAAACAAACAGAAAAAGAAAAGAGGCTTTAGTCCCTAAAGTGTTAACAAAAGGTGAAATCATTAGAGAGCTGAGAAGCTGCGAGATCCTATTCTGTTAAAAAAAGTTACCAGATGAGTCTGTCTATTGCAGGATTGCAGAAGAAAAATCGGTGTATTAGTGGTAGGGTCTAGAAAGGAGACACAAATAAGAAACAATCATTTTTACCCAGAGGTAAGAAAGTCTAGGGTGTATGAAATCATTTTATTGAGTTCCATTATTCCATCTAAAATACTAATTTGGGGACCCACAGTGCTAAGAGAAACATTGTGTTGGAAAATGCCTGTCTATGACTTTTCAAAGTTCATCCTCAAGGAGAAAACGGATTTTCTGTGCATCATTCTTGGAGAAATGAGGCTGCTTAAAGCATTTTATGTTCCCACCATTAACACCCCATATGCTTATACTGGCACATGTTCAAACTGTCATTCTCTGTTGTACATGTTGCTCACAGAAGAAAAACTATCAAAAAGGCATTTAACATATTTTAGCTTTGACCACATTTTAGCAGGTGTAATAAAAATTAGGAGAAATTTGCAGGTACCATAATGCTCCCAAAATGTAGCAAATATTCTGCTTAAAAGCTGCTGCTCAACAGTAATTCCAGGATAGCCTTGTTTTGAAAATCAGCCTCTAATACGTGTAGTGTGTCACACTGTGAATGCTGCCTACCCGACTCTGTGTGTGCCTGCTTTTTCTGGTGCTCTTCTAGACATATCAAAACATATCCCAGGTGAAAAATATGAAAAGAGGAGTCTTTCCACTTAGAGGTAAAAAAAAAAAAAAAAAAAATCTGTATTTTTAATTTTTTTTTAAATTTAGATCTCAAAATGGATAAGTTTGGTTTGGGTTAAACTCATTAAAGTTATTCTATCAATTTTACAAACTTTTAAAGATTATTTTTAAAGCAGAATTTTTTTCAATTTAAAATATTCTTAAAACATTGAACGTTTTTCTTCATATACTTCCAAATTCGTCCCCTTATTACCATCAACATTGTTATCTGAAGGCAATGTACTGCCTGTGTTCTTTCCTCCTCAAAATCCCATGAATATTTATGCATAGCTAGTCCTAGATTCATACTAAAAAATCTTTGTTTTCTCATGTTGTCATGGTTTACCATAGAGCCATACATTGCATATGTACCATTTCTGTGTCTATACAGATAATAAATCTATGATACTTTAAATAAGGTTAGAACATTTCTGCTGTAACCAAAATTTAAAGCTGTGGTATTTAACTGTTGTTATATTATTTAAATGTTATAATACAGCATTGAAGCCTTTCTCACCTGAAAAAAAAAAAAAAAGAAAAAAAAAGTAAAAAAAGAAAGAAGGGCTTGTGCTTGCAGAGCTACACAGGACAATCCCACAGAAAGGGAAATTAGAATGAAAGGTTCTGCCTCGAACCTCACTGAAAACACTGGGATATTCCAAAACATCTCTTCTTATCTGCAAAGCAGGTGGTGTTTTAACAGCTCCAGTATTCCCCACTGGTGTGTTTTCCACATATAGCTCCCAATAATAAATTGCATTTCATTGGCCGAGTTATTTCACAAAGCCAAGCACTAAAGGAAGATTTCTGAACAAGATGAGTCCGTACAAACAGTCTGCCTTCATGGCACTCATGTGGAGCCTCTCTCTGCTCATCACTTTGTTTATCCACATTCTGTACATGGCAATCCATCAGTGAATGCTGCACAGAAAGACTTCAAAACAGAAATAGCAGTACCCTGCTTACTGCAGAGTCAAACTTTTGCAAATAAGCCCCACCAGGCTTCTCTTGGAAAAGCGATCAGAATTACTTCTATTTTCTTGCTTGAGATGAAAAGCCCCCTATTGGCTGCCAATATTTGTATATTTTTACATTTGGATTATCTGTGCAGGATTCAGTAGGCAGAATCAGTCCAGGAGAAATAACAGATTTGTGTGCCTAGAAACACACATTTGGAGCACTGATAGCCTTTTTCTACACTACTGTGAGAACTTTCCTGAGAAAGGAGGCCCTAAAAATGCTGTAAGGATCTCATAAGTGCAATGCTCCCTGTGGAAGGGTAACAGCTGTAAAATTGGGAAGGTCTGCATATCTGTGTTCCGTGGTTTCAAAGGATCCAGTCCCAGCCTGCTGTGTCTGAGGCTGTGCTCATTGTGTGCCTTTCAAGCTGGCATTGCCAGGGCTTCCCAGAAAACATTCCCTACATCACACCAGCGCTGCTGCCTGCCCTTCAATCAGCCCAGGCAGCAAAAGATGCTGCTGGAGATGCAAGTGCTTTACAAGAGCTTTAACTCTCAGCATTGCTGTGCCAAGCCATCCTCTGACAGACTGAGTGGGGAACTGGGGCTGAGTAGGACACTCGATGTTCTTCTGATCTGTTCTTGTCCCTGCTTCAGCTGAGTTTGCTCATATTTGATGTTTTACTGACAAGGAGGATCGTGCTGCACTCAGAGACAGACAAGCTACCTGGCTCATGCTGCTGGAAAGGCCCAGGAGGAAAGCAGGAAAAAAATTACAAAAAAAAATCCAGCAAAAAAGGCTGAATTTTTATTCTGATTTGACGTTAATTAACTCTAGTTTTACAAGATAGGGCTAACTAGACAGGTGCAGCAGAAATTTACCCTGTGCTCAGTTGAAGGATCAGGATATCAAAGTCCTTGCTGTGAGGGACAGTTTTCCTTTATGTAAATTATTATCACACTGGTTTTGAAAGGCCAGCTGATGTCAGTAAGAATTGATAGGCCTGGCCCTAAATTGATATTCTCTGAATGCTTTTGACATGATTAAGATTTTCACGTTATCGTTTGATCAATTGATTGATGCATACACACATATTTTCTTCCCAAGAGAAAATGAGATAATAAAGAATTACTGATGAATGAGTGATTACACATCTTTTTTGCACCAGGAATTTTTATCAAGCACTTAGAGATGAATATAAGCCAATAGTAGTAATAAACAGTCTTCATAAAAAGTGTGTTGCTGGAAATGCACTTAACTTATCAACACTATCATATCTGATTTTTAGCAATGCTATTTAGATTATTATGCATACTCTGGACAACATATTACATTAGATCAGATGCTCAGAGAGACTTTTATAATAAATGGATAGCAGCAGAATTTCCATCTTAACATAAGGACTTACTGCTTGGCATTCAGATGGATTCTGTAATCCCAAGCTAATTGTTATACATTGAATTACTACATTTAATCATTAATGCTGCAGAGAGGCAGACATAAACAGATCATTGAGACTGGGATATGACTGTGGATTATTAACACTACTATCCATTTTATTTTTCTGCATGTGTCTTTCAGTGTTGTTGCAGTGTATGCCATACAGAAGTAGTATTTTATCTCCATGCTGCTGCAGCACAAGATATTCCAGAATCCAGGCTGGGTGAGGCTGGAGGGGCCCCAGGGGCTGCTCTGGTGCCACCTCCCTGCTCCAGCAGGGCCATCCCAGAGCACAGGGCACAGCAGTGTGTCCATGTGGCTCTGGAATATCCCCAGGGAGGAGACTGCACAGCCTCTCTGCACACTCTGCTCAGGGCTGGGCACTGCCCAGGGCAGAAGTTGTGCCTCCTGTGCAGGGGCAGCTCCTGGGCTCAGCCCCTGCCCGTGGCTCTGGTGCCATTGCTGGGCCTGGAGCAGAGCCTGGCACTGCTCTGAGCCTCCTGCACACAGGGACACACAGGGACAGACAGACACACAGGGACACACAGGGACACACAGGGACACACAGGGACAGACAGGGACACACAGGGACACAGGGACACACAGACACACAGGGACAGACAGACACACAGGGACACACAGGGACACACAGGGACACACAGGGACACACAGGGACACACAGGGACACACAGGGACAGACAGACACACAGGGACACACAGGGACACACAGGGACACACAGGGACACACAGGGACAGACAGACACACAGGGACACACAGGGACACACAGGGACACACAGGGACAGACATTCAGGGACACACAGACAGGGACACACAGGGACACACAGGGATAGACAGGGATAGACAGACAAGGACACACAGGGACAGACAGACACACACATTCAGGGACACCCAGACAGACAGGGACAGCCAGGGCTGAGTCCCCTCTCAGCTGGGGCTCCTCTCCAGGCTGGGCAGCCCCAGCTCCCTCAGCCTTTTCTGACACTGAGCTGCTCCAGCCCTTGCTCAGCTCCAGGAGCTCCTGTCCCTGCTGTGCTGAGGATGCAGAGCTGGGCACAGCACCCAGAGGGGCCCCCAGGGCTGGGCACAGGGCCAGCAGCGCCCCTGACCTGCTGCCAGGGCTCTTCTGTCCCCTCTCTGTGCTGCTCACAGCAGGAACAAGTTCTTGGTGGTCTGAGCTTGTGTCTCTCCTTCTCTGCCCTAATGTGATTTTTGTCACCTCTTCCCCTTTCTGTGCCAGGTGGGACACAGACATGCCCATGAACTGCTGAAATCCTTTTTAAATCTCCCTCCTTGTAATGAATTTGCAATTTTAGTTCTAAGTCACTAGGAAGATGTGGCTGTAGGACTGTCCATTTTATTTGTTAGAGTTTTCAGATTATTTCCAGTTCTAGTTTTCTGCAGACTTTTCCACTCATATGTACACTAATTTTTTGTCACTACAGGATACATTTGCCTCACACTCAGATGCCTGTTCAATATATTTATCTCATATAACTTCAGAAGATTTAAGACTTCTCACTCTGTTTTGAGGAAGCACTTGGCTTTTCTTATAAACCTGTAATTTTCAGTTTGAAGAAACACTTATACCTTCAGGGAGCATTGTATTCTTTTTTCCCAATGCCTTTTAAATTTGTTTACTTTCTCAAGTACCAACGAAAACATGCTGTAGTATTGTAGCCATCTCTTGTCATACCTAAAGAATATATTTTTACCTGGCAAGAGCTTTAGTTTACTATGGAAATGCAATATGGTATAATTTATCTAATCTATGTTCAAAATTCAGAAACATTATAGTAAAAATTTCCCTTAGAAAAAAAAAGAAAATTAAAGTAGAATTGCAATAAACTGTTCTTCATACATTTGTACTCCAAGAAGCCTCTTTTAAATCACCTAATAAATCCAGGACCAACCATAGCTTCATTTGCTCATTAGGTACTCAGTTTAAAAGAAGGAAAAAAATCAATACTTGTTCCTGTCTCATTTCTGAAGAATGGCACTGAGCCATTTGAGGTCTGGAATGCCTTCAAGTGAGTGACATGCTCAGATAAAGTTCAAAACCTCAATATCACCTCAGCTCATTTTGAACATCAGTCACAGGATTCTGATTTTTGATGGAATCAGAATTAAAGCACCGGGAGACAGGGAGGCACACAGTATGCCACAGAAGAATGGATACACTTTGGAGAAGGAAAAATTTCTTGCCATTCTGTGGCAAAATTCCATCACCAAACAAACCCTTGATTGTTCTTAGAGCTCATTTTTACTGCTATAGCTATTTGTATGGTAAGATTATAGATATAAGGTAGATATAAAGATTGCATTTAGGTGAAATAGATGAGATCTATTAAAGATGTAAATCACCTTAAAATACAAGCTGGTTTTAGATATGGCACCTTGTATAATATTCTAAGGATTTATTTTAGCTGCTTTCAATTGCATATATTTTACTGTGAGAGGGTAGAGAAAAGAGGTAATAGTGCTTTACTGCTTTTCCAGAATCAGTGCTCTCTCAAGCAGTGTCAAAAAAACCCTGTTCTGGTGTCTGGTTTAAGAAAAACATATTGACAAACAGAAAGGGCATTCAGGACTGAGGCCTTGGGAAGGCTGATCAATGAGAAAAGGCTTAAATAAATAAATATATATGGCTTATCTAAAAGGTGACTTTTACAAAACTTTATTTCACATCACTGTTAAACCTGATTCTTAGGATGATTCTGGGAGAAAATATAGCCAAACCAGAAAAAACTGCTGAAAGAATTTAAAATCCAATTACCTAAGTATATAACTATATACATTACAGAAGAATCTTTCTTGTTCCAAATGATCATACAAAGACAAAATTGTTGTAAACAAGTCATGTAATAATAGTATGTAAATATCTACCACTGTAAAATATAGGTACTGAAGGATTTAATAGGATTTCTGGCATCTGACTTGAGAGAAGTACCAAACAAATAGACTTAATCATTAACAGGATATGGTGAGGGCCAAATTAAGGCATAATCAGACCCAGTGCTTCTGCATTGTAGTTTGACTCTTTTCCAGATGGGAAAGTTCCTATGGATGGTGTCAAAAGGGAACTTCCAAAGTTATACTGCCAACATTATTGTGAAAAGGAGGGTTTTAAAATTCTTCTCTTCAATACCTTGGTATTTTTTTGAGGAAAGGTATGAATTGGAAAAATATATAGGAGCTCTGGCATTGGGTCTTCCAACATGTAAGAGAGGCATTAAAACCAGGTTAGAGGCTGTAGGTAGCAGGATCCTTCAGGAGCCTGTTGTCATTTCCCCAGGCACTTACAGCCAGGATCCTGTCCAAGGCAGAGTTCCCATTCCCTCCCAGCACCAGTGGGGCTGGAAGTGGCAGATTCATTCCCAGCTCTGCTGTTCCCTGGCTGGGAGGGTCACGGTGCTGCTCCGTGGATGCAGTGCCACCCTCTGCTGTCACCATCCATCACCTGGATCCCTTCTCCATGGACCTGCCAGGTGACAAGCCGGGGCTCTCTGGGGCAAAACTGCCTCCAACTAAGCCCAGGCTTCCAAAAAACTGCAGCTCAGATTTGAGCTGCCTGTGCTAACTGTACTTCCTTCCTATAAATCTCTGTTGTCTGCAGCATTTGCTGCCTGCTGCAAATGAACCCTGGGGAAAGAAGGAGCATCTTTCTCTATGTACAGCTCTGACTAATGCCACCTTGGGTCCCAAATTCTAACTTGTCACCACCCTGCCTGCTGGTGCAGGTGCTCAGCAGGCAGACACATGATGCCTCTTACAGAGGATTAAAATGCCTATCTCTGAGAGACAAAAAGGGAATACTTTAATGTTTAATATTAAATCATTCTCCTAACTGGAGCAAAGCTATAAAAACAACAATAATAACAGACTCCTAGAGGAGCTGAGATTCAGTCTTTATCTGACAGAGGAGAATATGCAATTACAAAGCTATCAAAGCCTTAAAAATATAAATATAATTAAGAATAAAGATATGCAGAGAAAAATAGTGATGTAAACACTTCACATATTTAAGATAACCGTGTATAATATTCTAATATCATAGAATCATAGAATAATATGAAGGAAAACACTCTGCCATAGTAAAAATGTGATCCCACAACTCCCAGTTTGCATACAAGACCATGCAGAATCTCAGATGTTTCACCTCTCTTGTGTTGCTCTCCCCAGTCAACATCCACCTAGGAAGAGACTTCACTAAGATTCACACAGAATTTTAACACCCACATTTGCAACAGGGGCTCAGACTCGAGGGCTGAGAAAAGGAGCATTTGCAAGGCTGATATGAGGAGGTAAAGCCAGAAATCCTCTCTCAGCAGGCTGATGTGCTATTAATAATCACGAGGTAAAGAATATTAGTAGGTGAAAACTGCTGCTGTGAAAATTGTAAAGGCAGTTCCATGTGGGTAAATGCAGCCATGTACAGGAGTTGCATCAGTCCTAGGACCAGCAGGATGGGAGAGGGCCAGCAGAAATTAGATCATGTTGCTTTATTTATTGGGGAGTGTCTCCTTCCCTCTCCTCAATTCTCTATCCCTTGCAGAATTCTCTGGTAATTCCCGTCGGGCACAGCTTTTCTTCAGTTTCAATTCATGTTCTCTTAAGTTCTGTGACACTGAATCAAGTCACTTTTCTCCAGCCATCCCTTTATTCTTCCCACAATTGTGTATCCTGCACTGCAATGCAGTAAAGTCTCCATCTCCTGCTTTGCAAGCATTCCAGATCTCTAATGACTCAGCCTTTGTTTTCAGTGTCATTTCCAAGGCCCTGTGCCTTCAGGATTAAATCTAGGAGTTTCTTTCCTTATTAATTATTGTATTGTTCTCCTCTAATTTAACAGAGCTATTGATATTTGATATTTTGCATTAAATACTAACCTTTTCACATTTTTTCTTCTCTTTTTTTTGGTTACATTTAGCATTTTCAGCATCTCCTTCCCGTCCAGTAGGTTCTGGCAGTATCCTGTGCCTTAACAAATGTTCTTGATAACAAAAAAATAACAAAAAATTATGTCCTGCTCCCTTTATCCATCACTTTTATACTCTCTTTGTTCATCACATGTCTTCTCTCTTTACGTTAATTATTTTTTTTTCCTTTTTCCAACATAGTAGTGTTGATTACCTTCTAAATTTCTTTTGGCCCTCCTGTGAGTTTTTATTTTCTACTAAAGTTTGTGCCACACACACTTTTTAAAACTTCTTAAAAGAATTCTCTGAAGTTTTTCTCCATGCTCTGTGCAGTGGAGTTGCAAGATATACATGTAAAAATAATAATTTCTTTTTTGGCTGCTAAAATCGCACTTAATTGCACCTAACATTCAGACTTTCCAGATTTTCTTCTCAGAACTTCAGGCCTTATACCTTTGGTTTTTACCATGCAGAACAGATGAATTTTCTTCTCTTTCCAATGGATTTGAGTATATTTAAAATCATCAGCTATGGATTGGTGTCTATCTCATGGGTTTGGGGATACAAAACTTTGAGTGGGTAGAATTTTAGTAAGTCCTAAAGAAAACCTATAACCAAGAAGTAATAAAAACCTCCTCCTTCATTATCCATATCAGCTAATGTGATGGGCTCAATTCTATGATTTTTCAGTTTTTTTCCCTTCCAGACTCATAAGGCATCACACAGTCCCTGTTCTTTGTGTATGAAGTAGGTTTATAGCCTCCATCAGCTTTTTGAAAAGCAAAATTTAATATCATGACTGTAATCTTGTATTTCTCTAATTATTTGAAGCTATCTGGAAGCACTCCTTGGTTTGTTTTAATAGCTACCTTGGTATACAATACTGAACATATCAACAGTAACACACTTCCTGGGGTTTGCAAATACAGTTAAATAACATTTTTATCGACCAAAACCAGAGGGAAATTACTTAATGTTGCCAGCTTTCCATATGAGAGAAGTTGGTAGCAGCTGAATGGGTGGTATGAGAGTTTGGCATATTCAAAAATTTCAGTGATTCTAGGAAAGAAGCAGATAAAAATTTGATGGAAAAAATACAATGGAGGGAGACAAAGAATCATGATAACTTCATGGCAGAGGTTTATATTTTTAAATATATGTAGAACAGTACACCTGCTCCACCTCCCCTTTCTCCTTCACTCTTCAAAAAATTATTTTTAAGGAAAATGCTGTTTCAAAATGGTACCAAATGCACTTTTTCAGCAAAATTCCATGTGACAAGGTTTCAGAAGGGCAACAGCAAGCTGTCAGTAAAAGGATAGGACAATTAGGTGGAAATGCTACTTCATGTCATCTTCTGGTACAACTAATGACATTTTGCACTTAAAAAAGATGCAGCTGAATTCTGAGTGACACTGGCTGTGGATAGAGGCTGGCATCATTCCACAGACTTCGGAGAGCTGCAGCACCTACACCCAGCAGGCAACTGGTCATAAATTGTCCGTGGGATTTTTTCATGGCTTGTAAAAAACTGTTCTGCTGCTTGGGCTAACATTTAGTCACACTCTGCATGAGGGCAGAAGCAGAAATTCAGTTCAGCTCCCACTGACCCTCAGACTCAGGGGTTTGACCAGGCTTATGGTTAAAGTGCTTACGAGTCAGTTGTGATTTTCCTAAAAGGAGTGTTAAGTATAAAAGGATAAACAATAGTTAGCTCTAAAATTGCTGTCTAGAATCTGTCACTTAAACCCCAGAAACCTGAACTTCAGGGGGATCTTGCTGTTTGACCTTAAAGCTTTTTAGTCACCCGTGGGTAAGGCTCCAGATTACATCACTCTTGACAAGCCTGGCACCTAAACTCTGCTGAGACCCAGTCCAAGTGCTGCTCCATAATTTTCTTACCTCAGGAGTTGTTTGATTTTTTTTTTAACTTGCTTATGATTCCCAGGCTGGAAACTGCTTCTAACCAGTGTCTTTTTCCTTGAAAACCTGGCTGCTGTTGTCTAAGCCAGGAGCTTCATTTTTTAGCAGAGCTTATTATAATTATGAGCCTATTTAGCCTAAGTGTGATCCCTGGCTGGAGGGCTGGTGAGTTCTTTCTCCTCGCAGTTAAAATACTCATTTATAAGTAGGTCTGTAGTTACCTTCCTCCTCTATAGAAAATAGAACTGAATTTTATATTCTACAGAAATTGCATTCAAAAACAGAAAGGAGAAACATTCCTTGGAGCAGGGACCAGATGTAATGAGCACCTTGAACACTGAACTGCCGAGTTATCCATCCTTTCTGACCTTGTGAGGTTTGAGCTTTTTTCCTGCACAAAGGTACTGCTCTGAGAACAGCAACATTCCCCACCTCCTGAGTAGCCTTGTTTCTTGCAAGCCTTGTGTTTTGGGCACTCATCTGGAAGATAAAAGGTTAGGTTTGAAGTTCAGACAAGAGGGAATTGAATCTGTGCTTGCCTTTTACAGGGCAAGCATTCTTACCACTTGGCTATTGTGTAGGAAAGAAAGAGTCGGTGTCTCCTTCTTGAGCAGCGTTCTGAAAGGAAAACAGGAGCACTGCTCAAAGGGACTGTGCTCCTGCTTTCAGCAAGGGCTGCTTGCTGAGCAGCTGAGCTTCTGAGAGACCACTCAGACCCACACGAGATTAATATTTAGTTGTTAACTTGCTCTTGGGTAGCTGGAGCTTGACTAAAGGAGGAATCCTGTTCAGCCTGCTGGCTGCTCCAGTCCCCACGTGCTGAGTTATCCATCCCCCAGGCTGCACAGGGGCTCCTGGCCACGCAGGAGCCTTCTTCCCTAAGCCAAGCATTCCACTCCATGGACCAGGGGCTTGGAAAAGAGCCACTGCAGCACCAAACCCTCACACCCCACCCTGCCACTCTTCATGAGATCACAGCTCAGAATTGGCACTTCCAGCATTTTCTTGGTTCATTTGTTCATCTGGGTTTTATGGTCCTTGCAATATGATTGTAAATTTATTTTTCCTTCTAAAACAATACGATTTAGATTTACAAAAGGGAAAATGTTTTCATGTGCTGTAGTTCAGTATATGTGAGACCCACAAAGTTTTTGGACAGAACCCCTCACTACATCCAAAGATGTAGGAAATGGTAGAAGCACCTTTGAGACAGAACCAAGAGTTATTTTTATAAAATATGACATGGTATGTTTATTGGAAAGCACCCCCACCTCATGAATATTCCAGGAAGCTTTGACCCTTTCAAAAATTCCTCTAGTGATGAAAAAATGCCATTTTTATGGGCTATTTTGTTTTGATACATGCAGTGCTTAAATGACAGGTAGAAAAGCATAGCAACACATACAGCACTAACTGCTGATGGCACTGATGACAGAAGTAGGCAAATACCTGACTTATTCATTTATTTTTCAACTTTTCTATTCTAAAGTACCCAAACATATTCAGATATTCTCAGCACTTCTGAAATAGAGCATAGGGATAATGTGAAGTAATGACTGCTGCCTAAAGAGCTGGAAAATATTTCTGGTACTTCTTTTAACTGCAGGAAAAGTTCAGATTAGGCTGTTAGATTGAAAAAGATCTTATTTGGACAACCAGGCAGAGTTGTCAGTTAAAATAAATGTTTGGATTAAGTGAAGAAATTTCATAGGCTATTATGGCCTGAAGGAGACACACTGCATTTATGAATGGCTGAGATCCATGGTCCCAGACAAAGCAGGAAAAATGCTTACTCAGTTTCCCTAAAATCTGACGATAGAAATACAAATCTACTGGCAAGATGGAACTTATCTTTTGCTTTGAGTCTTCCCCTCCAAAAAAAAAAAAAAAAAAAAGAGTCTTCCTTGCAATGAGGATAACAACATGCAAAGATACCTGAACACTCAGCTCAGACACAGACCCTTGGTACCTTCTACAAAATCCTGGCCAGACTTTGTAATACATAAGCATCAGTTCCAAAAGAACATCAGAAAAGCAAAAGCTTTATGTGCTGTTCTGGAATCCAGCAAAAAAAATGCATAGCCTTAGGCATTGTATTTAAATGAGCCTTCCAAGATCCTCATGAATGTTAGCTCAGACAGAGTTTATCTACCAGGGGGAAACCAGAGATTCAGCTTCACTGCCAACTTTCTTAATAAACATGAGCCACTGGCATTGTCCAAAATAGAGCAGATAAGCAGAAGTTGCACATCCCACTCATTACTATGCTATATTAAAGCTTAGCACAGTGGAGGGAACATTTCAGAAGTTATTTACAGTGATGTGAACAATTTAGTTTATAAACAAATGAGCAATAAATGTCCTTATCGAGGAGATTAAAGAAAATGTTTTTACAAAAAAATCAAACCAGATTTTTTTAAGCACTGATTACCAAAGAAATGTTAGTGCTTTGGGTGTGTTTAGTAGGTTATTTATTTGTTTCCATTTCAATTAGCTATTGCTCTGTGTGCATGTTAGAGAAAGGCTGCTGCTTTTAGACAACACAGTGTCTGACCAGCATTCCATCTGATGTGGAAAGAAAGCACTTGGATGCAGTAGAAGTATTAAAATTTGCTTGGGTTTTACCCTTTTCACAGCACCAATTCACACCATTTTCAGCTTGTGGCAGCAAAACGGTACCAGGATTAATTGCAATCATTTCCTAATGCATCATTTTTTGCTTTAGACACTCTGAGCTCAGAGTTCTGGTCTTTGAGAGAGACGCAGAACCTGAAGGTGCTGTTGGGCTCCCTACCAAGGTGTTGGGACAGGCTGGGCACTGAAACCCCATCAGTCTTAGTGGAGATGTGCAGCCAGGCTCCCCACGTGCTCCCCACTCACCCCAGCTGGAGAAGGGCCCCACTGCCAGGTCCCCTGGAAGGAGAAATCATTTTTCTTGGTGACTGCCCCAAATCCAAGGCTTTGGCATCATGTGCGGGTTTCCCTTTAGGTCCCAGGTGTGTGTGAAACACCTGTGCAATTTGTGAGCCTTGTCTTCAGGGGTGTCACACCCCCAAAATCACCTTCCACAGAATCAGTGAGGCTGGAAAAGACCTCCAAGGTCCTGGAATCCAAGCTCTGCCCAAACACCAGCATTTCCCAGTGCAGCCCAAACCAGAGGAGTGCCAGTGCCTGCAGAGGGTGACGAGGCCTTTCCCTTCTGAGCCACGGCTGTGCTGCCAGAATTCGGAGGTGTTTTGGGAGAGCCAGGCATTTCAAACCTCCCCCCAACAGCTTTCATTAGCATGATTGTCTGCACAGGTATCTTCATGGTAGTTTTCTTCACTCAGATCCAGAAATTAGGTTGCAATAAATATCAGCATTTAAAAAAAACCTGTTCTGTTGGCTCAATATTTGCTCCTCACCCAAGCAATGACACATCCTACCAACCCTGCAGTTTCCTTTACAGTCTAGTGAAGTGTTCAGGTGTGCATTTTCAAATAGATTTTTTTTTTTTTGTCCGTGAAAACTTCCAGGAAAGCAGCGCTTCTTTGATTTATACATTTTTTACACATCAATAAAAACCAGCAGTGTTTCTTTTTGTGCCCAGCAAGCTGAAAGGGTGGAGTTTCAGGAGGCAGTTATTTAGAAGACCTGAAATATCTTGAAGAAATAGTAAGCAAATTATATATTTTGGCAATAAAACTGCATTGGTGACTTGGTCCTGAAAATAGTAACAGCAACAATACTTTTATAATCTTTACTCCTGCAGAGTCTCTTAATTTTTCAAGGAAAATATATTTGAATTCTTTAAAGTCATAAAGCTATTTATTTTTCTTAGAGGGGACTCTAACATGGATCCTCTGATCACTGCTAATTCTACTTTTTTTTTTTTTTTTTTTTTGCCTAAATGAGAAAACAAATGACAAATAGAAATGAGACAAATCTGAAATTTTGTGAAAATTCAATAGGCTTTACTTTTTCCCTGTTTCTTACCTTTGCTGGATATCTTTTTCATCTACCCACTAATCTAACTTTCTTTACATTTTGTTTTTACTTAAATAAACATTAAGCATACTTGCCTACAGTAAGCTCTCTTGTTTTATTCTCTTTGCTCTCTTTTCCTGTACAATAAGTCCATTAATTTTTAATACTTTATTTTCGGAGTTTTCTCTTTTGTTATTTGATTCTTAATGAATTCTCTCTTAAGCTTACAATATCAATGCTTATTTATTATGGATGTATTGTACAGAAACATTTTTACTGTGATTTGATTTTTCATCAGAAGACCTTGAAGTTCACTTTATATAGAAGTAATGACAAAAAAAATCCTTGGGAAATAATTCACTCAAAATAAATGTAGATAATTCAGGAGAGTGGAAAGAAACCCAAACCAAAAAAAAACCAACAAAAATGACAGTAAACTGGGAGAATATTTTTGGAAATAAAATAAATCCATTTTAAAAGGCAACCTACATTAAAACTGGCATCCTTATGTGGGTTTGTTTGTTTGGTTGGTTTTGGTTGGTTATTTTTCATTTTGGGTGGGTTTTTTTGGTTTTTGTTTGTTTTGGTTTGGGTTCGGTTGGGGTTTTTTGTTGTTTTTTGTTTTGTTTTGGTTTTGTGGGGTTTTTTTGTTGTTTTGTTTTGTTTTGTTTTGGGGGGTTTTTTTGTTTGTTTTTGTTGTTGTTGGATTCTAAGATAAGTTGCTTAAACTTTTTTAAGCAAAAAAATTTGAATCCCTCAAAGGAAAGTAATTTTCTACATTTTTATTGTTACACCAGGAAAAGAGAAAAGATTTCTTGGTCAGTGGGGCTACAGAGCATCACTCTTGTATCCATTCAGCTTCACCCAGCTAAAATGTAATTTATGAGAGCTATAAGGAGGAGCAGACTCCAGGCAGTTCAGGAAACACTGAGCAGAGAGCTGGTACTGAAAAAGTCTGGAGTGCTGCTCTGGTGCCTGGGCTCCCAAATCCCCTTTTCCCATGGTTTCTGGCTCTGTGTGCTGAAGTGGGGATGAAAGAAGATGCAGCCAGGTATTTTGATCCTGAAAGATTCGATTTTCAGAAATCTTAATGTTGAATTTCTATAATTATCACAAAATCCTAAATATGAAATACAGCAGTGGTTCCAGACGGTGCCTGGTAGAAAATGTTTCTTAAATAAATGTTTACTTCTGGTTTTTAAACGATAGTGCTTTGATAAGAATTTTACCCCAGACAGTGTAGGTCTGATTTTAGATGATCCTGGACAAATTATTCAGCTATTCTTAGTTTCTGTGCTTTCCCAGCTAAGTGGGGGATTGTCAGGATGAATTCATTGATTGGGATCATTAAAAGGGGGCCCTGTAGCTGGATTTTAGGCAGATTCCTGGGCTAGAGTAGTTTTCAGAAAAGTAACAATAATGGTAAAAATGCCAGGAGTGTTTAACGGCATAACTGGACACGGAAATAAACAAAAAATGAATAAAGAAAGAGGTAAACAACTGAAGAAGCTTAAAGTTTTAAACAAGAAACTTACCTGCTGATTTATACCACTTCTTCCAGAACTCTGGAGTATAACTTGAAAACTTCCTGCCTGTTTTCTGAATAATGGGGCAGAACAAACCCATGCTGTAAGCAATTAATAGAATTTTTAAATTTTTTTTGTCAGGACCAGCATTTTTTTTTTTGAATACTGGTATGAAATAGGCACGTACCTGATTTTGTAAAGCAATATTAGGTGTTTCAGAGACACTCTGATGGAAACAAAACTTCTGCTTCTTTCTTAGCAGAAATCAGGGAAACATTGATGTTTTCATTTGGTGAAGCTGTAACATTAACAGAATGGATTCATGTCCTCCTGAGTATCAGTCTGAGTTCTGGATGCAAATGGATGCAGAGAGCTCAGCTGGAAGAGCTCCATCCCTTTTGAAGCTCTAGCCAGAAACTCAGCCTGGGTCACAGCTTGCTCAGAGCACACAGCCAGCTCTGTCACACCAGGATCTGTGCCCTTGCCTGCCCTCCACCAGCCTGCCTCTGCCTTTTCTGCTTGCAGTACAATTCCACCTGAGGAGAATTCCATTTGGCTTTGAGTGTGACAGCCCAGCTAGGCACTAGGCAGTGGCTGGGGGTAATTTTGCCATTGAAGCAGGAGGTAGCTGTGCATCCTCTGCATCTTATTTATAACACACCACTTGTGTTCTTTGTACTCACTCTGAAAAGTCAGGAGAAAAACTGGGGTGTTTGCATAAACCTGCCCCAAAGGGAGAATATTGAAGACACTAGTCCATTCCTTTTCTCCATAATTTCTGGGAGTTAATTGTAACCAATGTAGTCTAGATATGAGAGAGATGGGAATCTGGATGGAGTAAATAAACCTCTTCCTCTAAACTTGGGTTCCTCTTGCATATTAAGTTTTGTTGTCTCCTAAAAAAGCCTGTTAAAGTTGAGATAAATTGCATATAAAGATCAGAACAGATGCTTCTGTGTAAATACAGTAATACTTCTGTGTAAATCTGACTGTTCTGTGTGCACAAGTGTGATTTTTTCCTCTCAATGTGAGTCTTGTTTGTTTTCTCATGAAGGAGAAAGCTCGTCCTAGAAATTAAAGAATTGGTTTGAAACTTGAGTGAGGCGAGCACTAACCTCAGCCTGGCTAGAGCTTTCCATGTAGCTGGAAGTCACATCAGGCCATGTAAATTCCAGCCACAGCTTCAGGGTGGCCAGCCTGTTCTTGTTCTTACTCCCCTGTGCCTTCACAGGAGTGGTTTTGGCTGAAAATGTCCAGCTGCCTTTGCAAACCCTTTGTGCCAGCTCATGCTTTCAGCAGGAGCCTTCCTGAGCCATAATTCCCATTCCTACCTGCACACACCTACTTCCATTGCAGGTTTTTACCATCAGAGGGTCAATGCAGTGAGAAATTATCAGAACTTTTCTTCATGCCTTGTAAGCACTAATGAAGACGTGCTCCTTTCAGCATCTGCTTTTTGTTAATGCCAGAGAGAGTGAAATTTAATGCCTGTGGAGTTGAGGTTTTATACAATTTACATTCTATTGCTGGAAATGTTTCTTACCTCTTGGGTAAACATTCTCAGGAATATAACATGTTTTTCCTCCAGACAAGGTCATGGATGAGAAATGAACAGAAATGCTGTCAGGCCCCGAATTCATGTAACAGTTTTGACTAGTTGTTTTCTAACATGCTGCTTTGCCACACAACAAGACAACTCCTTTGCCAAATAGGAGAGAGTGTAACAGTTGTTACCTTTCAACAACTCTTCATTTCTGATCAAAAGATAAGGAGGTAATTTTTTGAAATCTGTTAATCCGAAGAAGCTTAGCTGCTAATAGTTCCCAGAATCCTTTCGCTGTGTGTGCCATGTTCAGTCTTTGCAATGATCAAAAGTGAGGGAGCTCTGCTGATCAAAACTAAAGGAACATGTTATTTTGACACGTCAAGATAAACTTTGCTTTCTCTGCTGATGAGGATTCAGAAATTGTACATCACCCTACAACAATTCAGTAAATCTGCTAAAGAATACAAATCTTCCACCCTGTAAAGCATCCACAGGGAGAGAGGACTTGGTGCTCTCCTTCAGGAGGAGAACGGGAATTCAAGTGCTGTAAATTATGTATAGCCAGACATTATGTAAGGATAATGTTTAATGTTTACATGTAATGTGAAAAAATAGAAATGTGAACCTTGCCTCTGGTAAATAGCAACTCTTGACAAATTAAATCTCCTTATCACAGGCAGAGTTCATGTTTGACTTTTAATTTTTTGCTAGGGAGCGAGGTAGATTGAAATAGTCACTGAAGAATGACTACAGGTTTGCAGAAAAGAGGATTTCTCTTCAGCCACTTCAAGAAGAGCAGTAGGTCTGTGCCTGCTGTAGCTGGAGTTTGTTCAGTGTCACATAAGCCAAGGACATCCTCAGTAAGACCTCTGCTCATGCATCACTTTGCACTAAGATTTTTCTCCATTTGCCTACAGAGCCCTACCACAAGTGCTGCTTTACACTTACATGCTTCTATTCATACACAACATAGGGGATATTAAATTCATTTTTTTTAATTCCCACAAACCCACTGGAAAAATTTGACAGAAAATGCCTGCATGAAAAAAGCCTGTGACATTCCAGGCATATGAGGAAACCAGCCCTGACCTTTCCCTTTGCATTGGTCGATGAAGGTGAAGAGCAGCTCCATTTATATCAGATCTTCTGCAGATACCAACTGAACATTATCCTATGGAGCTTCTGTGCTGAAAGACCAGGTAATTTGGGCAAATTTCTGAAGCTGTTCTGGCGCCAGCAGATAATGGTTTCAGTTCACCTTTGGATTTATTTGTCTATCTTGTATGAGAGAATAAAGTCCCTCACAACATGGAGATTACTATCATAGCTTGGTGAACCTTTAGCTTCTTAACACTGTGGAGGGGTTTCTTCTCCTTCCTTCTGGTGGATAGATGGATCTGACAGGGAACAGAAAGGGGTTTTCCTTTTTAGTGGTTTTTTTTGTTTTTTTGGTTTTTTTTTTTTTTTCCTGGACCAGCAAGTACAACTGGCAACCTCTTTATGTTTTTTTTTTTTATTTATTCCTAGGAAACTGTATGTGTGGGCTGACCATGAAATCACAGCCATTTCTGCAAAATATATTAAAAAAAAATAAAACCACTATGCCCTCATCTATATGTTTGAACCATCTATCACTTACTTCATCATGGCAACTCCTCTAAATTAAACTGTCCTCATTTCTGCTCTTTGGACTTGCTGCTGTGGCTACTTTGCCAACATCCAGCAGAGCTACACTTAGGAGTGACTGTAGAGCTGTGTGTAATTTTGCTTCTAGTAACCCAGCACTATGTTCTCTCCTGCCTCTTGTCCCTCTGCTCTCTCCAGTCCCATAATCACATCCTCTTGACTGTCAGCAGTGTGTGCCTGGAACGATCCTTCTGATCTCCTATGCAGGCACCCTCTCTCTTCCTTTGAATTCCTTGCTGAAACATTTCTTCAGACAATTATTTCTACCCTTTATTTATAATCAGTGATCTCTCCTGAACTGTTGCCTCTTGTCTTGTTTTTATCTCATATCAAGTTATAAGATCTTCGAGTAAGGGAATATGTCTCGCTATGTCTTTGTAAAACGCTTTATAAACTTGCAGTGACAGCCACGATAATTCCTGGTACATTTCCACTCAGATCAAGGAATTACTGCTTACTGATTCTGGGCAGCACACGTTCCCATGGGCTAGTGAATTCAGGTTGATCAGGGCACTAGATTTTCCTGATAATTAAAACTTGCTATTGTGATGATCAGAAGTGGTGTGACTTAACCCAGCACTGCTCCCCCTGACCTGGATGTGTCTGTCACTCTGATCGAGCAGTGGGGCTGGGGAGCAGCACAGGGGAAAGAGAGGAGGCTACTGCCTCTCTGTGATTGTTAGAATTGTCTTTTCTGTTATTTTATTTTATTTTATTTTATTTTATTTTGTTTTATTTTATTTATTTTATTTTATTTTATTTTTCTCTGCCTTTTCGTTGTACTTGAGAAATAATTTCTGTCAGATATTAAGAAAGGCAAGGCTTCCATCTCCAGCTCTGTGGTGAGGGAGCTGCATGCAAGCAACCAGACCTTCCTTCTGAGACATCATTTTCTTAACAAAAAGACAGAGAGGCCAGTTGTTCTCTGGGAATTAAAAGTTGTACAGCTATCCTGCCATACAGTCTTAATGGCTGTACATGTTGCTTGTTTTATATTATTTATCAGAAATTCCAAGCTCATTTCTGTGCTTTGCCAGAGTGCATTCAAGTCAGAGTTCCACTACAGTTCCAAGGAGGGAGGCTAATAAATTACAATAAAACATTATATTGTACCTCCAAGTTGTCAGTGACTGAATGCTTAAATTGCAGTAACTAGCAAGTGATATTTTTCTTGGTGGAAAACAAAGGAATTTTTCTCCCCAGTATTGCAGTACGAGGTTTAGAGCAAATCATGAGATTCATTCAGTACTATAAATATAATCTGCTTGTAATATATATTACAGTCCTCATTAAACTTTTAAGAATAGCTGCAATATTTGCTGTGGAAACAGCCCTCTCCCTTCTAACTTTCGTCTTATATCTATCAGCAGAGAGCTGAGCTGAATCTCTTTATAAAATGAATGCATCCCTCCCCTGTCCCTCCCTTGTCACCATTCTTAGTTTGCTACTCAGAAATAGAGCTGGGTCACTAATTCAGGAAACTCTGCAGGTACTTACTACTGGTTTCCAAAAGGCTTTGTAAATTTTAACAGAGACAAGGGTACCTTCTCCATCACATTTGGCCCCATGGAAGCTCATATCAAGTATTTGCTTGCAAACCCATTAGCAGTGATTTGCAATAGTCCAATTTAGAGGTCACTTAAGCATGAAAACAGTGTACAAGAAAGTGTATAATGAAACAATATCAGTAATAGCATTTTTAAATGAACAATGTCAGTAATAGCATATTTTAAATGTTTCATTAAGTCTGAATTGTTATATTGTAGTACTGCTGTGAAATAGCTGCTATTTTCACTAAGATTTCTTTTATATCTGTAGTACTGAGGCACAGAAATCAAAAGATGATAAAAGTCAAAATATTTTTATTAATCATGTGTTTTAGAACATTTGTATACTGGATGACTTGGTTTATATGTCTTTATATAGTCAATAATCCTAGATTAGATCCAATTAATATAAATTCAGCGTGTTTTTTATGGAGGCAGTGTGAGGAGGAACATTTTGTAGTCTGGCATATTAAATTAAAACAATTAAAATACTTCCTTATTGCTTTCAGAAAACTATTATCCCAGCAACATAGATTGTCAGTGTCCTGATTTAAGGGCATGAAACAAACAAAAATTTCCATCATAACCTATCAGTTAATTTTGCTCTTGCTAAGCAAAGCTGTCCAGCTCCCTGGGCCGTGATTTCTGTATTTCCAAGTGGCACCAGGTCAGTCACTACCTGGAGAAAACTCATCAGAGGGACATGGCTCAGACACATTGCTGTCCTTAGGGCACACCTTTGTGTGGGAGAGAAGGGAGTATTCCCCTGGGACAGTTCTTCCCAAAACCATCACATGGAGGCCTTCAGTTCTTTCTGACTTTTCCTTAGCTGAAGTGAGTTAGTGAGACAGATCTAGGCCCAAATTAAACCCAAAATATTCTTGGTCTAGGTGGCACTGCCTTGTTTACAACAATACCCAAGGTAGCAGTACCTTAGCTGGATTTAATTGCTGAACAGCATAAACTGATCTCATCCCACCAACACAGGGCCATGGAAGCTCCGAGCTGGGGATCTGCTCTGCATCATTCTGCAATGAAACTGCAGAGTATTCAAGAACATTGTAGTACTGAGACCTGGTTAAAAATTGTGTAGGTGGTTGTTTGGGCCTTTTCCCCCTTTTCTCCAGTACAGGCCAGTGCAACAAACACCCTGAAAACTGATTTGGCTTTTGGAAGCAGCAGTTTTGAATCTGTGAACTTCTGAAAACTGGAATGGTTTTGGCTGAAAACTATTTCCAAGAGAAAAAACAACAACTCCAAAGCTCTGAACTCTATTATTATTTTATAAGCAATATATCCCAGGTAGATGGGAAGACAGGAACTCCCAGAACCAGCAGAGAGGCAGAACCTTGTCCTGGTTAGCTGGGCTGGCTGTGGACCCACAGGAATGTTTATTGGGCTCCTTACCATTTGAGTTCCTGCCTGAGGCCAGTGGTGGCTCAGGCAGCTCTGTCCTCAAACCCTCATGCAATGACAGAGCTTTAGAAAGAGAGCAGAAAACCTACATGAAGTAATGGAGGTTTTGCTATATCATCTAGTAAAAACACTGTTGCTTTGGTGTCAGTTTACACTTAGTTGGCTCCAGATTCCACCTCATCAGATCAATTTTGCTTTCAGCCACCACAACAGAGTAATCCCATAAGCACTGTCTGGACTGCAAGAGCTCTCTTGTCTTCTGATCATCTATTGCAGGCAATCAATCAGCTCAATCTGCCTGAATTGCTCTGATTTTACTTCGGTCTGGAGCTCTGCATTTCCTTCCCGAGGAAAGCATGGCATGCAATGCCAGCAGGTTTGTGTGTGCAGCCAGAGCATTTCTGCTCAGCCTTTAGTCTCCAGTTAGAGCTGGAGCTGGGCTGTTTCTTACACAGTCAACTAAGCTTTAAAATATTAGCATGGCTCCAGCAAGAAAAAGAAATAATTAAATCAGCTGATACCTATCAATATACATTTCAACAGTCATTTCAGACTGCAAGATTCATCTTGTCCTTAAATCAATATTTGTGTGATAGATGAGCTTTCTAGAGGCTCTAAATCAAATAGGAATATCACCCACCCAGTGTCTCCAATTTTTAAAGAATTAACTTCTATGATTATGTGGCCTAAATGTAAAGTTAAAAAATATTCTTAGGGATGTTTCTTGTGGGTTTTAGTCCACAAAATTGACTGGCATAGGAGAAAACAAGAAGTATTTAACAATAGAGCGTTTTGGAGCTGTTTGCTTCATTGGACATGCCTTTTATCTTGTGCTTCTGACAAGCAAGGTTAAAAAAAGCAATACTGAAACTGTAAAACACCTTTCCTCTTATTCACACCTAATTATACTGTCTGCTCATTGTACTCAGTATCTCAGAGGACCATGGATATTATTGGTGATTTATCTTCACCCCATTGACAGTGCTGTGCCATTACTGCAGAAAAGAAGCCAAATTCAACCTTCAGGTGATACCTCCTGAAATTGTGTGCTGGTTAGAATCCATCTAACGGACCTGTTTATTGGACACAATAATTCCTTTTCCATTTAGGCTGCATCTGCTCAACTTATCAAATAATTTTTGAGGACTTAGTGCTTTATGTGGTTTAGTCCCCAGGAGCACAGAACAGCACTGTCAGCTGAAGGTTACCATAGGGAGATACTAAAAAAATAGGATGTTTTTCTCTTCTGAGGGTGGAAGGAAATAATGTCAGTGACAGGCTGGAAGAGGATGGATATATTTGTAAACTGTGACAATAAAAGTTAACGCTATAGCAGGAATAAATCAAGCATTCAAGCAGCAGCTCTGGCAAATACACACTCCAGGAGTACTGCTCTGGAGGAGTGAGCTTTCAAATGAAAATCCATGCCAAATTTAGAGGCTAAGGACGCTTTTGTTCCACCTGCCTGTACAAGACTAAAATATAATATTTATTGCTTGTATTGAACTGCTTCTGCACATCTGCAGTAGGAAACTTCTCGATGCACTTTTGTAAATAATGGATTGTCCAAAGAGGCACAGCAGAGGTAGAGGGCGTGATATGAATATGTATCCTTCAGAAATGGATAAATCAAGTTAACGTTTTAAGGAAAGCTGGCACGAAATAAGTGCAAGCAGCCTGTAGCTAAAACCTCGCTTTTTCTAAATTATCTGTTTTTTGTTTGGCTAAAGTTGAAGAGTGTGTACAATTTTCTAAGATTTTCAGAGCACCTGGCTTAGCTGCTCCAAGTGTGGAAATCCCAGGTGTATTTCCGGGGACTCTTGCAGAACAGTGTGAAAGTTCAGAAGCAGGCTGCAGGTTTTTGTCACAGATGCTCTGCATGTCCCTGCTGGCGTGGCTGCATCCCGAGGCAGCGGCAGGAGAGCACACCTGGAGCATCCCACCCTTCCCAGGGACACTGCACTGTGTGCCAGCACGGGCACAGCACAAGGGTGTGCTGCTGTCAGGAGTGTCCCCACAGAAAGAGGGGTTCTAAGCGAGGGGAAAAGTTTTCCTAGGAGCTGGAGGCAGAGAAATTAAGTCCGAGTTGAGGTCCCACACACAAACCCATACTTGTAACACAATGCAGGCTCATTCCCAAGGTCAGAGTGGATTTAATTGTTTTGATCAGACCTTTCCCTTATCATTCTTATGGCTCCTGCCGTGCTGCTGGATAGTTTAAAAATCCTGTTTGTTTATTTCTTTCCGTTTTGTCATCTGCCGTGCTTTGATCCGGTTTCTCCTGAATGGAGCGTGGATGTCCTTTCTAATCAGACCTTGCAAAGCCTTGTGCAACTTGGCTGAGACTTCACACTCAAGGCCCTTCACCTCCAAATGTCTGATCAGAGCAAACAGCAAAGAGACAACACTTGCTAGATATGTATGTCCTGCCATTAACGATGGTGGGGAGCTATTATATGGAGGGTCCTCTCTCTGATGCCCTTGATACATATATGGCAGGAGTAATTTTCACTGCCAGCTTATCTTTCCACTGTCAGACTTCCAGCTTTAATAGGCTCATTAATCATCTGTGTCACTCACTTTCCATTCCTTCCCTGAAGCTGCTCAGCAAAAGTTCTGCTGCTGTGTTTTGCCAGTACCTCGGTGTTTTGACAAGGAGATGTAAATGCCTCTGTCGAGGGGCTGCTGAACCAGAGAAAGGTTTAATTGGGTTCAATAAGCATCACACTCTTTGGATGCTGATGAAGAGCAATAATGTGTTTGCCTCAGAGATGGGCCCAGGGGAAAGCAGGCTCTGTTTATCATCTGGATCAGGCCTTTTCGTGGCCTGGCTGTTTGGGTTATTTCTCCCTGAGCACCTTTCATTCCCTTGAGTTAGCTGCCTGCACTATTTCATCCCAGTTTGACTACACTCACACAGGGTAGAGTCTGACTCCCTCAAGATTGATGTTCATGGATTTCCACCTTTAATTTTCATCCCTGTCTTTGTATTTGACCTAATAAAAATATATTTACTGGTTCTCAGTCTTCTTTTTGCATTTGTAATCAATCATACTCGATGTATTACTTAATCCCAAGTCTGGTATTACTGACTCACTTTGTGGTGGAGCCATATGCTAATAGTCTTACATTAGAGCAGAAATGAAACTAGCAGTGTTAGCATTTCCAGCTTCAACATTTTGGGGAGATTTTAAGAATACTGATATTTTTACCCCCTTTTTTTTTAACTATGTTAATCTCATCGATCTTGTTTTACACACTAGCTATTTACATTTCCATTGTTTGGGGTTTTTTGGTTAATATTCTATTGCACCTTTATTTTTTAATATTTTGTAAACCTTCTGAGCTTCACGGTCACCTTCTCAATTCTCCTTTTTTCCTAACTCTGAAGCACAAAGCTTCAAAATATAGAGAATATTACATTGAAAAAGATCCCACTAGAAATCATTCATAGATTTTAAAGCACCAGGTCCCACCAATTATTGCTCATATATTCTGAAATCTGAATGAAGACTGAAGATCCTTATTTCAGGCCTTGCAGTGTCCAATTTTAGTTACTGATCCCAGGCTTGGAGCAGAGGTTTAAATGCCTCAGTTCACAGGCATAACCTCACACAGAACACAGGATGACAGAAAGCTTTGGGTCCTCTCCAAAACAGCCACAAAAAACGTCAGAGACCCAGAGAAACCTGGATGATCCTGAGTACAGGGAGTTTATTAAAGGCTTTAGGGAGTTGCCCTAATTTAGGACACAGAGCCCAAAAATTGCTTGTGAATAAAGATACCTGTATCTCTTTCCTTCCCTGTATCCCTCCTCCCTCTCCAGAGAGATAATAGCAGGAGGAGCCTTCCCACACACTCCCTGTGTTGTAAAAGCA
Source organism: Acridotheres tristis (assembly GCA_037013685.1). Taxonomy (NCBI): domain Eukaryota; kingdom Metazoa; phylum Chordata; class Aves; order Passeriformes; family Sturnidae; genus Acridotheres; species Acridotheres tristis. The sequence continues at coordinate 3,906,542 of CM072898.1, forward strand.
GGTAGAGAAACACCGATTTCCAGGGAGAGCTCTGCCAAGCTCCTGCTCTGAGGAGAGTGCCCAAACACCACTGAGGCTACTCAGGGTGGTGGCACCTGGGAAGAACAGATATCTGAACAGATAATGCTGCCAAATGCAGCAGCCTATGGCCAAAGAAATGAATATTACAGCTTTTAGAGCATTTCTTTAGAAGACAGAAGTCCTCATTACGTTTCTAGTTAAGGCTAAGCCTCAGCTGAATGAATGAAGAGAACCAGAGCAGCCACAATCTATCAGCCCTTACATCCTTGTGCCAAACAGAGGGCTAGGTCCTGCAAGTCCTGAGTTTAAGCTCTGATTACAGTAAGATCAGCAGGAAAAAACCTCAAAAGCCTGGCTTAGTTAACTGATCTGTTCTAACTAGAAAACCAGTTTGTCAGCCTTTGGAAAACAGCACCAACCTACTCCACTTGGCCTTGAGAGAAGTGCTGAATTCTGTCTTATCCCAGCTCATTCATCTTCCACAGGATTTTCAATTCATGGCTTCTAAAGGTGTCATTTGGTTCTGTCAAAAGCATCCTAAACTCTGCATTTTGAGTGGGTTGAAGTTTCTGCTGAAGCTGATGAGTTTTTGAAAATCTGAGCAATGCTCACTGTCTGTACATGCATTCAAACAAATATTAGCAGCGTAAAGCTGAAGTGCCAAACACTTCCAAGCAGTGAATGCTTCATTTCAGCCACAAATATATGTAGTCAAAGGTCATTAACTTTCCTATTGCAATAGATTAAGCAGTTTTCTCTATAGTCTGGGAGCTGACAGCATCTTTGTAATCTCTGAGGGGTACTGAAATCCTCACAGGAAGATTTAGGGAACTACTGGAGCAGTAGGGTGGTCCATAGGCACTTCTATCTTTAGGCCAGGGGTTTCACACTTTGTTTTTTAAAAAGTGCTTCACCACCATGAGATAGAAGAGCTGTGGGCTTCTGTGTCTCAGTGTTCTCCAACTTTCAAACTATTAATATTCCCTTCCCATTCATCTTTCTTTTCATGACTGGTTTAAGAACTCCCACTTTTCCTAAAAGCTGAAAGATAAGTGACTTTGTTCAGTGCCCAGAATCATCTCACTGTGGATATGGGTTTGCTGAGGAAATGTGTGACAACAGAAGCTCAGGGATAAACAAGACCCCTTAACAAACATGAGAAATTTCAACAGATTTGTTGGGGAAAATAGAGTTACATTCACAAGACACCCTGTTGATAATAGATATTTGTAATAAACATGAGTTATATCAGCCTTGGTTCCATATACAAGAAAGCAAATATAAAGGAACAGCTAATTAAAAAAAAAAAGATAATTAAAACCAAACCAGTCAGATCCAGCTTCTTCTCATCAGCTTTTAGTCTTTTCCCAAACCAGCACTAATTCAAGGATTCCTTGGGGGGAGCTGAGTGTTTAAAGTATTCAAGACAAATTCCCTCTTCTGATGCCTTCCACTGTGTTCAGAAAGAATTGGCACTCCAGAGATGTACAGTTCACAGAGTACATTTTTCACTAGTGGGGGAATTTAGAGGCATGAGAAAAAGACACATTGACTATTCAATGGACAGTCAGGAAAGAAAAAAAGAAGTCAGGAGAAAAAAAAAAAAATCTAGATTGGGTCAGGTTTTGCATCATTGTTAGCCAGCTGGCAAAAGAGCAGCAGGAAGAATAAGATGAATATTACCAGAATGTGTTCTAATAAATATTCCTTTGATTTATTTTTTAATTCAAGCTAAGTCTTTTACAGCTGCATGAACGATTTTGTTTGACTGAGCTTGACATGGTCTGTGTGGTTAATGATGTATATTTTCATCAAAGGTGCCTCTTAATATGTGCTGTGATGGAAAGAATTGAGAAAGCACCTCTTGTTTTCTCAAATTGTTAAACAAGAGGGTTGTGAGCATCCCCTAAACCACTCCAAATTTATTCCATATGTTTTACAAGACATTTACAGTAGCCAATAAATACCTGCCATGGTGGGAATGTAACACTTGCCAAATTTTGATGCTTTACAACAAAGGGCCCTTTACTTTATAAATTCCCTCAGTGAGGGGTTGTAAGACTGGCAACATCAAGGTGGAATAATTCACATTATTTAATCACACTGGCAGCAGAAATTTGAGTTGAAAAGAAGCTGGTGTCTAAACCTTGGTAGGACAACTGCCAAATGCTGGTGTCAGGGTAAATTTCTGGTAGATTTAAACCAATCCTTAAAGTAGCTGGAGCTTGGTTTAATACAACCCCTCTTTTTTTTTTAAATCATTTGAATTCCAAATGAAATGGCAGTGAGGCAAGTGCCATACCAGTTTCCTCCCATTCTGAAATGGCAAATATTTACATTTCTGTTAAAGGCACTGTGTAAAAAACCAAAACAGGATAGGATAGGATAGGATAGGATAGGATAGGATAGGATAGGATAGGATAGGATAGGATAGGATAGGATAGGATAGGATAGGATAGGATAGGATAGGATAGGGTAGGGTAGGGTAGGGTAGGGTAGGGTAGGGTAGGGTAGGGTAGGGTAGGGTGGGATGGGATGGAGTGGAGTGGAGTGGAGTGGAATGGAATGGAATGGAATGGAATAGAATAGAATAGAATAGAATAGAATAGAATAGAATAGAATAGAATAGAATAGAATAGAATAGAATAGAATAGAATAGAATAGAATAGCATAGAATAGAATAGAATAGAATAGAATAGAATAGAATAGAATAGAAATAGAATAGAATAGAAATAGAATAGAATAGCATAGAATAGAATAGAATAGAATAGAATAGAATAGAATAGAATAGAATAGAATAGAATAGAATAGAATAGAATAGAATAGAATAGAATAGAATAGAATAGAATAGAATAGAATAGAATAGAATAGAATAGAATAGAATAGAATAGAATAGAATAGAATAGAATAGAATTATATTCTTTCAAGTCCCCATTCCTGCTAGGCTCCTCCTCTGAAAAAGCAGAATTGTGGTGCTAATCAGATAATCTTGGGGAATAACTGGAGCAATGTGTCAGCCATGAGAGGAAATAAAATGAACAGCTGCAATTGGATTATGCATTTGTCTCATTATCCAGATTCAAATGCCTGATGAACAGTGTATGTGCAATGAAGGGGATGTCATTGCTGCATAGAAAGCAGAAATCAAAGTGTCTGCGGTTCAGACAGTGCTGGCCGGTGCCTGCAGGCACAGCCCCGGGCCAGGGATGCTCAGGGAGCTGCTGCTGCTGCTGCAGGAGCCCGGGGACACCTCCCGTGGCCCAGGCACGCTCTGCTGCTCCGGGGAAGGCAATAAATGATTGCAGCTGACACCCCTCTTCATGCCTGGCCAGCTCCTCTGATCATTAGTAAGCAGCGGTGTGGAGCCAATTCTATGCCCATTCTCTGCCAATTCCTTCACAGGGGGAAATGTCTGGAAAGCAGAGTCAGAATCTTGTGCTGGATCTGGGCTAGGCAGGCGTTAGGCAGTGGAGGAGAAACTCTGCTTGGCTGGGTAAAGAAATAATATCTGGAGTAGCAGAGAGGAGAGGGCATGCCACTGCCATGTGAATTGCTGTTCGTGTCTCCATAGAGTTACAGAGCTCTGTGAGGTGAGACAATGATGTGATAGTGCTGCTCTTAGGATGACTGGGAGAAAATCTTCATTTATCTCCCGAGATTCTCATCTGTGTATCCATGTGGGTAATCCAGATGGTAGAGGGGGATTTTATTCACTCTACCTTCCCTTAGGGTGCAGCTGCGAACTTGGATCTGTTGGTGTTTGACAGAGAGATATCATTACAACTTCTCATCACTGAGATCATCCTTGATGGGTATTTACTAGGACTGACTGAAAAGTGCTCCTGAGAAAAGCACAGACTCTCTTCCAGCCTCAGGAGCAAAAGCAAACAGTTGTCAGTGCAAGACTCAAATTTTCCCTATTAAAAAAAGATTGTAAAACAATCCTTAGCACCAATTATTGGCAAGGAACAAAATCTTTTTTGTTTGCTTTATTAGTTTATTGTAGAGAAAGACAACAATTAAAGCAGGTTTCTGCTATGGTAAAGAGCAACTTCTAACACTATTTCCAGCAATCTAAATGTATTGAATACAGAATAAATACACCTAAATACAGAAAATAAATAGCTCTTTTCCTTGTTTTGCTCAACAGAAAAGTGCTGAAACTTCAGGATTGTTTGTGCTGAAATTGGGAGTAACACATGTGAATAAACAGCAGCCAAGAGAATTATTTTCTTCCCGATTAGAAGACACGAGGTGAAAGATATAATGCAGATAACCTGTGCACAGAGGAAAAAAAATGCCCTTAAAGCTCAGACATAAAAATTAAATAACATTACTTCCTTACCACAAATCATCCGAGACTTCTGCAGGTGCACATGGTGCACAAGCTCACTCAGTCACATGAAAAATGTCACCAAGATATCAAAAAGCTGCCTTTGCTTCAGAAAAAGCCAGGAAAATGACCTCATATTATGAGCAAGTAATAAATAGGAATTTCCTAATAAATGCAGCAGCTTTCAGTTGTTAGATAATATGAGAATTTGGGGTTATTCCTAGGTCGTACTGGCACATATTTATAATATTGAAGGCTACATCCCCATTGGTTTAGTTGCTACTAATTGCTACTGGTCATCCTTCCAAGAAATAGTAAAGTTATGCTTTTCTTGAACTCTAATCCCTGCAGCAGAAGTTTTCTGGACTCGAAAGTAAAATGTGTGCTCCCACCTCCCATGAAAGCCAGCTGAAATGGAGCTCTTTTTATGAGGCACTGAACCTCTGCACTCCCTTGTTTATTATTTTCTGATCCTCAGTAGAAAAAGGCAGACAGCCTGGAAATATTCATTTGTTGCTTATCTGTAAAACAGTGCCATTGGATCCTTTATATTTTCCTCAATATGCAGATCAATATACAGGTGATGCTGTCAGGTTTGGGCTGTTTCCTAAAACCAAGAGAGTTGGCTCAAAACTGCTGCCAAGTGACTCAGTACTACACAGAAACAACATGCAGGAGCAAGAAGCCACAGAGAACTGGGAAGTTTGACCTGTGTAGGAAAACATCTCTTACAACACTTGTTTCTTGCTAAGATATCCATTTTTTCTTTGCTTAAATTCTTTTCCTCACCGAATGATGTCTCAGCCCCAAATCTTTCTGCTACAGACAAACATCACTGCAGTCAGCAGAGCTGAGCCTGTCTCAAGTCTTTGGACTGATTAAATATTTGGTAACTTAAGTTAATAATGAAAAACCTGTTCCAGATTAGAGTTTAGTATCAAACACATGGACATGGACAGGAAGAAGTTTCTCCACAGGATGAAAGAAGAAGCACCTTTCTGTACTGGTGCCAGTTATAATCCTGATGTACTTTAAAAAGCAACATAAGGGAATAAACTTTCAAAACTTCCAGAGATTTACACAAACAAATATCCACATGCAAGAAGTTTTCTCTTTATGAGCCTCAAGAGACTCGCTTTTATGGGTAAGCATTCGTTAAGCAAATTGCCAGCTCCTTTGTGCAGGTGGACAGAGCAGCCCCATAAAAGAAGAGAAGTGGTTTATGGAAGCAGAACAGAGCTGCTGAAGTCGTGCCAAACAAGGAAGGGGCAACCCCATCCGGCAGAGTAAGCAAATGATGCCATGGATCCATAAGCAAGTAACTAAGCCACCCACACACTGCAGAGTCTGCCAAGACAGATGGTGCTACTTGTGAAATATCTTCAGATGTTCCTCAGAGTTTACAGCTTATATTTTATGGTAGAAATAAATGAAAAAAAAAAAAGTAGTCTTTTATTCCTTAGATTTTATTGGCTACAAATGTTACGTTATGTCCTTTTAAATCAGCCTACAGAAAGATCTGCTCTTAATTAAACTCCTTAAATAATTGGTGGATTTTAACTTGCCTGTGGAGGTTTGATCTCCATCCTAGTAATTCAATCTCAAAGGCTTAATCCCCATTTAGTTTAGTTAATCGTTTGTGTAGGCAAATGCCCAATTAGGAACTCTCCATACCTTTTGGGCCTGCTCAAGCTCAAAATACCTGTGCTAAATAAAAACACATTTACAAAAAACTGTGGGGTTTTAAACTGTCTTAATGGTGTTTGACATCCTGGCTCTAAAAGATTATATTGTGACATTTATATTTTAGATGTCACTGGAGCCTGTCACCTGTGCCTGCCTTCCCAGTTTGGGGATATCAGTAAAGACAGCAGTGCAGTCTGCAGATCACTTTGAATTTGGAAGTTTTAGAATATTTTCTCAATAATGGGTTTCTTTACTTCCACTTGCTTACACCGTACACTTCTCTTTAAAAAAATTTAATTTAATTATCAGGTCACTAGCATTCATGTGACAAAGTTTTATAAGCACAAGAGGAAAATAAGTGACCTTTTGATATCATCTGGTTGTTGGGTTGGTTTTTTTTTTCCATAAAATGCAATATTTAGCACGTAGACAATTCTCAAGTGTACAACACAAAAGAGGATTTCACCCAGACAGGCTCTCAGCTTCAACAGAAATGCTCCCTTTTCTTGCAAGACAATCAGTACAAACTCGGAGGGATGGCCCAAAAGAGCAAAGCAGCACAAGGCAGGTGGGATGATGCTGATGCCCTGCTCCAAGCAGCTCATCCCCAGGCTGGTGTCCCCGGGGGGCTGAGCTGGGTGCAGGGTGCCGGGCAGGAGCCAGGGGAGTGCAGGGACCCCGGCAGCAGTGGCAGAGCTGCTGAGCCCCTCTCTGTGTGCCCTGGGACACCCGGGGGCTGTGCAGGGGCTCTCAGCACTCACCAGCCTTTGCAGGTGACCCCAAGGACTGGCCACAGCCGACAATAAACCCTTATGGACTCCAAGCTGTTTTCCTTGTTTTCATTCACATTTTTTCACATCACAATCTCTCCCCATCTCGCCTTTTGTCAGCACTGAATTCAAGCCATTAACAGCATTCAGTAGAGGAAAAAAGGGCACAGAGCTCATCACTTAACTTCATCCTGGCGTTATCATTCTGTACCAGTTATTTTGGTTTAGAAACCCGCACACATTCATCACAATCACACTCATTTTCCCACCAAAGATGATGTCTATAGGTAGCTACTATTTTTCAGCCTGTGTGCACTAAATCTGTGTCTACTCTGTGCTAAAGTTATGCCTTTTAATCTCATAATCACTGATGAACAGTCTGCAAGCTTTATGTCAGAAGACTTTGATGGCAAATATGTATATAAAGATACTCCTATTTCGTGGCTTTTTGTTACTGTTCTTTTTAAAATCAGCTCAAGATCACTTACATCCCCCGCATTGAATAGTTGTAGATATATTTTAGAGGTGAAAACTGACGTTTCAAAGTTCAGGTCAGTCAGCTTTTAAGCCATCCAAGGAAGATCTTTTTTTCTTATTCCCATTCTGGAGAGTCTGTTGGTTTTTCAAAGAGTACCTTTTTAGGTTTTTTTGGTTTGTTTTTTTTTTTTTTTTTTTAGGCACTGTAGTTTGAAAACCAACAGTCCCATGAATATTGTTCTCTTTGATGTTTGTGGGGAGATTGACATGAAAGGAGCAATCTGATTTGTGTTTCCATCCCACTGGAGCCCACTGGAATCTCCTCCCTGAGATCCCCCAGTGACCAGCTACCACAGCATTCACTGTCCAGCACAAGGATATCCTGGCCTTCCTTCCCACACACTTTAGTGCCACTTTTCCTGAGCACTCAGAATGAAAATTAACAATAAAAGAAACGAGTGAACAAATTAAAAATACAGTAATCCAGCAAGTATTTTTAAAGGGTTAGTCCCAAGGCTCAGTTTCTATTTTATGGTTATTTAGCCTGTCTCCCCAGAGCTCAGCCATCTGACGGGAGGCTTGGGGAACCATCCTGATGTTTCCAGTCCCCAGCTACCACAAGGATTTTTTTTTTGCCCTCCTTTTCAGCAGGCAGCTGAGCTAAACTCTCACCAGGCTTGATTCCTGTAAGGGTTAATTAGTCCTCCTCATTAACCTGCTCTGAGCCAATGCAGCATTGACAAGACCCTTTCTCCCCGGGCTTTTTCTGTCTGACCACCAAAAATCTGACAAATGTCTTGGCAGTGCTTGCACCTCCCCTGCCTCGCTCAGCCAGGCACAAGGTGCTGCTCAGAGGGTACAAACACAGCTCTTTGGGATTTTGGGTGCTGGCTATACCTGCTTCAAAGGAGAGAGAATTGCTGGAGACTCGGGATCCATACCCAGTCCCTGTTTAATAATTTATCCTCATGAAAGAGGGTTGTTAGGAAGCACTTACTCTGCTAGGAGATAAATCCACTCTCTTGAGCACTTGTGGGCATCCACAGTGATGTTTCACTTTCAGGAGAGAAAGTATTCAAACCACGAGGCAGATTTAGACACATTTCAACTTTCACTCTCTCCCCTCCCACTGCAATTCAGTCAGCTCTAGCCTGTATAACCTTGTATATTCTTTTATACATAGCATATGGAAGCTTATTCACCAGCCTGTGTATGAGCCTATTTTGTTTGCCATGTGCTTCAGTTTAAATAATCCCTTACACTTGAGGTGCAATGATTAGGGCTGTACATGAGCCCTGCCAGAGTGTAACACAGAGTCCCTCTCCCTGTGCAGGGTCACATATGTACAAGCACCCGTTGCCTCTGTGAATTCTTCAATATGTTAACCAAGGAAACATTTCAGCTAATTAATTCAGACAGAATCACATGGAAAAATCAAATATTCCTTATTGCAGGAGACTGAGTGGCTCTATGGAGGGCTAGATGTTGGCAAGCCAAAATTATGTTGTATCTTTAAATGGTGCTGGAAAGGGCAAATTGACAGTCTGGAGATGTCACTTCATCTACAGAAAGAGATATGAAAGATTCCCTGTGATGTGACTGGCACCAGAGCCAGGGTGAAAGGACACTGAGTCATTTTTCAAGGCAGGAATAAATCAGCTGCGTTCTGCTTACATTTATTACCTACCTGCACATATCCAAACCTTCCCAGAACTGGGCTTGCTTTTGCTCTGTCTTGCCATGGCCATCAATTCCCTTGTTCACTGATGAACCCCCTCACATTTGAGGTCCTTTTTACCACTTCCTTATAAAAATTATTGGCTAATTACTGTCTAAATGACTGTATTGATTTTAAAACCTGCCTAAGCAAAAACCCAACAAGCAGCCTCAGGAACACGAAATTTCCTCAAAGCTTTGATTGTTCAGACAGTATTTCCTCAGCCTTTTTTCCCCCTGACAGTCCTAATAAAAGCTGTTACCTCTGATTTATTTGGAGGTATGAGCAATATCACCTGTTTTTAATGCAGCTCCTATAAGGCAAGATGCAGGAAGTTACTCTCAGTACCAATCACTCTGATGGTACATCCCTTTATCCCAAATCAGAGCAATACATGCAGAAAAAGTCTATTAAATATAAACCCCACCGAGGGCTGCATTTTTCTACTGTGCCTTCGTTAGTCCATGGAAGTAATTGCCTTGAAGAACAGACAGTGAGGCATCTCCTAAAAGCTGTGAAAACCACTCAAAAATCTGCAAAAGAAATGAAGTTTGTTAAAGCTTTAAAGAAGTAAAAAATACTCCATATATCCTAAAAGGCCAAATGCTGTTTCCATGAAGAATCTCAGTTAATTTTCACTAAAAGCAGCTCCAAATCTTTAAAAGTAGAGAAAGAATATCTGTTTCAGCAGACACATACTTTCAGTAGATTACTCCTCTCGGTCTCAGAGATATAATTTTTATTTTGGCAGCATCTTGTAATGCGTGGTGATGAAAAATAATTTTACCTTTCAATTTTAGTCACAGAACTTTATAACTGTGTCTCGAGATATCTTCAAAACATAATGTCTTTTTTCAGGCCTTTGGTAACACAAGTTACAAAGATTCGCATTTGGAATTTATTTTATTATATTTTGTAATTATGCAAATGATGTGGCACATCAGCATTAATCATACTAAATGAAGCTATCTGTTTCAGTTTGAAATACTGAATAATTATTCATTAAGAATGATGGGCAAAGAAGCTTAAATCAAATAAACTTGCACTTTAGAGAAGCAGCTTGCAAAAATATTCTTTGAGAGGGTTGATTTTATTTATTTGGGAGAAGTGTGTAGGCACAAATATTTAAAACCAGATATTACTGGTGAGAAATGCTGTAAGAATGTCCTTCAACTCATTTCATATTTATAAATCCAGTATCTACAGTTATGAAGAGTGCTATAAATACATATTATGGTATTGGCTTTTTGCAAGTATTAGAGTGGATACTATATATGTAGTGATCAAACAGTTTTTAAAATATAATTTTCTTTAAGAATAACATAGACTGACAAAGTGTTTTTGTAATAAATTAACTACCTACTTGGTTAAATAACACCCAATAAAAACACCTACTACTAATATACCAATTACCAACACCAACCATCTACAGAAATTAAAGACCACAGCCCAAATTAAAACTAATAAGAAAAATAAATTACAACCACAGCCAAAACACACACATATACTCTAAAAAAGCGGACTCAAAAAATAGCCATGTAAAACAATCCTTATAATATAAAAAATTATTTGTAAAGAAGTTTAAAAATGTATAATGGATCTATGAATATGCAACAAGCTAATAAATCTAAAAGGTGTCTCCAAAACAACAAGTGTATTCTTAACTAAACACCAAACACCCGGCCGTTATAACCTTCTATTTTATTGTTTGTCTCTTATTGCCTTTTATTGAACTTTTTAAATCTTACAAAAAAGTGAACTCATTTTTCACAGGAGGAAGCCAAAGCGTAAGTACCGCTCACTTTTCCACATTTCAGAGAGCGGCCGGAGGAGCTCCCTCCCGAGCAGGGGAGCAGTGCATGTGTAGGAATGTCTCTGGAGGCTGTTCCAGGATGTCTGTGGAGCAGGAGCAGCCCCAGCCCCGGGGTCAGCCCCACCTGAGGCTCTCGCTGTGCCAGCCTTGGTTTGTGGCTCTCTCTCAACACCAGCCCTGGCGCTCAGTTCAAATGGTTCAGCAGCAAATTGATCTCGCCGAGTTCACACCAGCCCAAACTCCTGCAAGAATTTCCTCCTTTCCTTAGACCCCGTGCCTTCTTCATTAACTTTGATACAGGCTCCCTGCCTCACTGCTGCTTCTTATCTTTGTGCAGGGTAGTCGGCAGCTTCACCCTTTCAGCAGCTTATCCAAGCTTACACTGTAAAAGCTGCTCTCATCCCCGGCTAGGAAGAATCGTTCTGTACCAAAGGTGAGGCTCGGTGCAGTCAACTTCAACAGGCCAGGCAAGCTCAGGGAGCTGGGAACTGGTTCTGCTGGTCGTGACAGGGGCCTCGGCCAGGCTGGAAGTCTCTGCAAGCATCTACCAGCCAGCACACACTCTGTGTTGACAAATGAAAGGGGTTTTGGCTATATGACTCCTAAGTGCTATCTTGCTCCCTGAATAGGGAATATTTCCATTTCCCTGTTCTCTGAATAGGGGAATTTAAGGTTGGAGATCAGAGAAAGGTTCTTCTCCCCCAGAGGGTGCTGGCACTGCCCAGGCTCCCCAGGAATGGTCCACAGCTCCAGGAGCGTTTGGACACCAGGGATGCACAGGGGGATTGCTGGGGGGCTGCAGGGACAGGGGCTGGGCCAGTGATCCTGAGGGGTCCCTTCCAAATCAGCCTATTCTGTGATTCTATGAACAAAAATCCCACATCAGCAATGGGGTAGGGCTTCTTTCCACTTCAGAGGTAATTTGTTTTAAGGAGGAATTCCCTGTTTTTCTAGGTGATGGAAAGGTCACTTTGGCTGACACTTACACGTCTAACAGAAGCAGTCTTGCAGTCACCAAGCAAAGAGCAGACCCTTCCAGTTCACCTCATTTAAACACAGATGGGCAGCACTGAGGTGGGTGAATTCTTCCCTGGAATGCCACTCCCTTTCCCCAGAGGGCACACAGATCTAACTTTTGTTAGATGTGTAAATTCAGCTCAGGCAATGTGTACCCGGTTATTCTGCTGGCACTGTGAGGGGCACAGCCGTGCTCATAGCCCTGGAATAAACTTCAGCAAGCTGCTCCCCAGGGAGCTCCAACATGAGCCATGTTTAGACCCAGACCAAAGGCCCTCTGTGGTTTAAGGTGGCTTCTTTGACTTTGCACTGAAATGGAGCAGAGGAGATGGGCTTCACCTGCTCTCAGCAGGGACACAGCAAGAGGCAGAACAGCCTTTGTGCAGCAGCTCTTTCCTGGGACATTGCTCCTCTGGCATTTTCCAGGCTCGGTTGGAGCACCTGGAGTAAAATTCCACATCCCTGATTTCATACCTGCCTTATAGACTGCGGGTCAGAGCCAAATTCTGCCCCTGCTGTACAGGCAGGTCCAGAGCTGGCTGGGCCTGGGTGAGTCTGGCACCCTCGGGGGAAGGAAAGCGAGGGGATGAAGAACACAGGAGGGGTGAAAGCTGGAGGCCAGGGAGAGGAGCAGAGCTGGGAAATGATCAGAGCCCAAGGTACAAACAGCCTGTGAACTCTGTGCTTCTCTTCTAATCAGCTGCTTGTTTTTTTCTCTTCTTCCTCTGCCCACATTAACCTTTCCTTGTGGACAGGACTCTTTCAAGTTTATTTTTCTGGGTTTGTTTGGGTTTTCATTTTGTGGGTTTTTTTTCTTATTTGGATCCATTTTTTCTGTTTACAGACTTTGGTAACCCACCCCATTTATCTGTGCTAAATGATTCAGGACCCTACAGGATCCAGCTTCACTTACTTGACTCCTATTTTAACACCGGAAATAAATGATTAAATAATAAATCTGATTGTCTACTTAGAAGTGTTTATCTCTTCAAGTCTAATGCTAATTTCTTGCTTTCTTAAATATTTCTTTTTTAAAATATGACATGTATCATGGGAAATTGCTCATTAAACCTGAAACAGATTTAATAAAAATCTTTCCACACACTCAACACCAACTGCTTTAAATCTATGCAAGCAAAAATTAAGAGCTATCATTCAGACTTGTGTTTTCAAACACATAAGGGAGCTTTCTTAGGAAAGTTTCTGATTTTAAACATACACAGGTTGTAGTTCTCTGTTTCACTACCCAGGGTTCAGAAGTAAAAGAATTTTGATAAATCTAAGTTAGTGCAAGAATTACAAAAACATTTTCAGTTGTAAGACAAGGGGTTTACTTCTGGTATGCTGGGAAAAAAATGGAATCAATAAAAGTCTTTACAATGCATTACAGTGAAGAAAAATTAATTTGTGTAAGAAGTTACTGTGAGCTTTAGACTAATGGTCATAACCATAAATTATATTGAAAAACAGATAAAATTAAATAAAGACTTGCGAAGTATAAATTTGCTGCTGGCAATCTAAAAAGGATTTTCTTGTTACTTGCCCATGGGATTTGGGGTTCTATCAAGGAAGCTTTCCTACTTGTCATACATCATTTCAAAGAGACATATATAGCCTGGAAACTGCTTTAAGGCAGCTGCAAGCAAGTGTCACTTTGAGTTAAATGCATTATTAAACTGTTGGGAAATTTCACATCATGGGTCATTTATCTATGCTAAATGGGTCAAAAGCCTCTACACATGCCTAGATAAATGAGAGAGAAGAGCAAAATTCTCCCTTGGGAAGTAAAACGTTGACAACCTCTTAGAGTTCATGTTGTTATTTTTAGTAGATAAGGGAAAAAACCACTAGCTAAGTGCACTAATTCATAAACCCAGGTGCCAAGTACCCACATGAAAAGGTTACCACACAGCCCCCCATTCTGACGATGCTTTGTGCAAGATATCAGCAAAATTAATATTCTTTGGGTCTTTGTCTTTAGTGGCTGATTATATGGTCCCAAAAGATGCCCAGTGACTGAGGTGTGTACAGAACCACGCAATCACAGGGTATGCCGGCTTGGAGGAAACCTTAAAAATCACTCTGTCATGGGCAGGGACACCTCCCACTATCCGAGGTTGCTCCAAACTCCGCCCAGCCTCAGCAGTTTGGATGTTTTGGGAAGCAGTAGTGGGTGCGCTTTGGACGAGGCTGCAGGGAACTAAAACAGAGCCATGCAAAGTTTCTAAAACTTTGATGTGCTGTTAATATGTGATTTAATTTAGCCACAGAGAACACTTTGGTTTAGTAAATCCTGCCCCTGGCATGTTGCTGGGCGTTCCCAGACACCAGGACATGCATCATCAAACAAATTGGAAGCTAACCTGGTAGCCAGTTTCAGGCAATTAGCAGCAGTGTAAATCCACATGAGAGGAGAAGCGAGCTAGAAACAGTTCTTCACAGTGCATTGGCATTCTCTCATGTTGAAAGATTATGTTTTCCATTTCCTTGCACATTTGCCCATCAAGCAGACCAGTCAGAAAAATACTCGAGCGAACAATTGCAAAGGAAGGGCATCCTTTTGATTAGAAGCAATTTTGCTTTCTCCGTAGCTGATAGAGGGGAAAAATGATTTGGTGTTGGTATCAGTTCATAGCTCTGAGCCAGCTGGGTTCACATGGAGCTGCTCCTGGCTCAGAGGCACCCAAGGCTCAGAAAATCTCCTCCTCAGCCAGAAGGTTATGGGATATTTTAGCAAATACTTTCTGGGTTTTGGGGAAGGGTTCTTCGCTTTGACATATGAAGCTGATTTATGCAACTGCTGATGTTAATGAGGAGATATTTATGTATCCAATATATGAGGCTTTTAAAAAGGATTTTTAAAAAAGGTTACTTCTTTTTCAGTGAAGAAATGTTCTGTTATGTTGAATTTTAGTTGATTTATGGGTGAAAAAATTGAAAGGCTGAAAAACATCAAGGATCTGTGTGTAGTCAAAATCATTACTGCTTTTAGTTGGTGCAGCATGTACCAAGGGACCTTAGCCTCCCAAAAGACACTGAGAATTTCAGTTTTTACTAATCAATACCGACTCGGGACAAAGATGAACTGTTTTATTGCACTTCTCACCAAGAAAAACTTCAGCCCATAGCATTTATTGTAACTTTAAAAATCAAATGAAATTAAAAGTTACATCACTGTAACCTGTCTCTAACTATTATTCAAAATGTATAGCTTTAAAAAATATTTTCATACAAGACAGACTTATTAAAACTTTAGCACATTAAAAATTGATGGATCAAAGAAGGCAAAACACAGCAAGATGTTTGGCTGATGAACCAAGCAAAGCAAAGCTGTACTGCTAAAGCCAGCTGACACTGCTGGCATTATCCCAAAATGTACAAACACACAACCTGACCTATCAGTGCATTTTATTAAGATGTCACTGAGAACAAAATTAAAACATCTAATTAAAATTTTTCTCAGACACAAAATTAATGTATATATCAAAGCCGTGACATGGGTTCTCAATTAATTAATTAACCTACTTTCAAGTACAAAATCTCTGTGCTCAGGTGTTCTGTCTATGGAAAGTTTCTGACCAGGTCCCCAGCTAGCCTGATAGGCTTTTAAGCTAAATTGTCTTAATACAGTAAGAATAACTTATATCACCATTAATTTCTTACTTTACTCCTCTTTATAAATTTGCCACAATAAGATTAGAAACAGATATTATAGACCAGCTCTATAGATCAGAACATATTCCTGATGGTGCTCATCTTGCAATGTGAGCACGGGTTCAGTGTAGAGAATTTAGCTGGTTCTCTTTGTGTACAGTGTTTGTTGTCATAACCTACATCAGGCCATTTACATTATCAACAATGGCTCTAAATTAAATAAGCCAGATTTATTTAATTTGCTCCAAAATAACAATATTACATTATTTTAGCCAAACGTTGATGTCGAACTGAACAGAAATAAGAGGAAAGCAGTAATTAGTCTAGGTTAAAATATATCCTCAAAGGATATTAAATATGCAAGAGCTCATCCATGAAAATTAGACTGCAAGAGGTTACACCATGTATTGGCTTATTTTGCTACATATCAAATTATCTCTCATGAATAAATATATCTAATAATGTTTAACTCTATAATTTAATAGTGCCCTATTAAAAATACTTTCTAAATCAACCAGTCTGTGTATTTGATTTTCTATGATTATCAGATTTTAAGTACACAATAATTAAATGTGCAATTTGTACTGACTCCTGCAAACACATTTAGAGAGACTATGCCCTTCTATCCCTCTAGTATATAACTTTAATAAATACAAATGCCAGGATCTAATACTTCAATGGCATTATATAAGTTAAAAACCACAAAAAGATGTGAAGTTTCTTAATAGGAAAAAAGAAAAAAAAGTTAGTTTGATGCTTTTTGTGTACTGTGAAAAAGGAAGTTCACTTTCTTGGTAAATTTTAAAAGGTTTAATAAAAGACAATAAGAGACAAACAATAAAGCAAAAGCCCCACACACTAACTCGGAAAACACTTTCTTAAATGCATCAACATGTTGCATATTCATAGACCTTCATGCATTATTCAAAATCATTCCCCCCCAACCTGTAATTCAACTTTTTTCCTTGTGGCTCCATCTTGTTACACATTCCCTGATCAATAAATTCCTTCCCTGGGGTTCTGGTGTCCTCATCCCTATCTTTATCCAGATAGGATAATCCAAGGATGTGAAGAATATCTTGATTATCTTTTTACAATTCTCTGAGTTAGTCACATGAACAGAAGCTTTTTACATCACCATGTTATAGTCCAAGAAAAATATATTTATCACGCTATTTCTAAGTTTTTGTTAATAGCAGAACTAAAAGAAACTATATTCTCACAGCAAAATTTTCCAATATTATACCTATAGCATTCATTTTAATATTTGCAAAAAGCCAATAATATAATATGCACTTATAACAGGTATTTAAAGCAAAAGAAACAATCCCTGAACTACACTGGGTAAGTTTGATGTGCTTGGCAACACAAAGAGTGCCGTGCTCCCTTTTCCTCAGGTACCAGAGCACAGATTCCTTAAAGGGTTTGAAACCCACGCCATCCAGTGTAAAATCCTGCCCTTGCCTGTCTCCAGGCAGCCCCAGGATTTCCCAGTCAGACAGCTCTGAACCCCAGGGACCCCCAGGGCCACCCCCAGGCCCCCAGGGCCACCTGGGCAGGCTGGTGGCATCTCGGCGCCGTGGAGCGTGCCCGCCGTAATCCGTGCTGTGTGGACACACACATTCAGAGAGCCAGGGAATTGCAGCTTGGAAATTCTTTTTCCAGGCCTGGATTTCTCCTGACTCTCAGCTCCATTCCCAGGCTGCCAAGCTGACTGCAGCTTCAGTTAGGGAGGAGTCTCCCAGGGTGACAACATGGTGACAAACAGAGTGGAATTCATCACCAACATTAACCCCTGGTGTCTTTGCCGTGGGACACATCCTGAGGTGCTGTCCCAGGGATGTTTTTCCCAATTGTCCAATGAACTACTGTCCTCTCCTAGCTGCAATAACACACTTTAAATGCAAATTGTCCATACAATAAAGTTGGCCTTTTTTCTCCAAAGAGCTCCGTGTGTGTTGCTGTCCTTTCCCTTTGCAGAGCAGTAACCACAGTGCTGGACAGGTGCAGGGGAGCTGCAATCCCTGCTTGCTGCATTAACCCAGAGCTGGCTGCTCCCCCAGAGCAGCTCCAGTTGCCATGGTGAACTCTACTCCAAGACTGGAGCTCTTGCTCCCCTTTTCCCTGGGAGGATGAAGATTTCATCCTGCAGCCGAGTTTTTGTTCCCTTTTGCCGTGGTTCCTGCCCTGCACCAAGCCCAAGGCACGATGCTGAGCTGAAAAAAGGTTTGGTGCTATTTGCTAAATCTAAAAATTCATGAAGATAAATTAATCTCCTTCCTACCAAGTTTCCTCCACCTTAAGAAATGAAGATGAAGAGTGGAGCAATCAGCTAATTAACCCTCTTCTCCAGGCACAAAGAGCTGCATTACAATGTGACATTGCTCTGCCCTTTTCTTTTTGAGACATTTTCCTGGCCTATCAGAGTCTGCTCTGTGAAAAGACCCTCTGCATCTGCTCTTGCAACCTGCTAATTACAACACTGTAATTAAACGCACACAGAAGCAATTACCTTCATATATCACCGTGTCTGACAAGCACACAGCAACTTCCAGTTGTGTGCAGCTCCCCTCTCAAAAAGGTGGAGAGTTGGGCTTGGCTCAACCTGGCTTGTCTGCTGCCTGAGGACACTGGAAATCCACAATGCTGTGTGAGCTGCAGTTCTGTGAAAAATGAGCACACACCCATGCACAGAAGTGGGCCCGAGGCTCCAGGAGCAGGAGTTGCAGGTACCAGAGGTACCAGAGCTCGATGGATCCAAGAGGCCAAAGAGACTCCAGCACTGTGGTTGTTCCATTGCCCCCTTGAAACAACTCGATTGTTTTTCAGCTTCTTTTGTTGGTTCCTGAGTCTCTGCAAAGACTTAAAGCCACTACAAAATCCTGGATTTTCCTTGGTTTTTCAATTCTTCATCCCTTTTCTGGTTTCAGCATTCCCAACATCTATTTCTCTATGACAACAATAGACCTTAGTTCTTTTTCCTAGTAGCACTTCAGCCTCCTGGAGAGCAGAACTTAAGGTTTTATTTTGCTTGGTAAGGAACAAAGAAATAGATTTTTTGGAATGATTCAGCCTTTGCAGTTTGCTCTACAGAGCACTTTAAGCCTGCGGCTGAGCCACGCTTAGCGTCCACACCCAGAGTGCTCAGAGCTGTGCTCAGCTGTGGGATACAGAGCAACTTCTGTAAATCACAGGCTGGCAAAGTGAGAAACCACACAAAAGAGTCCAGCCAGGGAGGGGAACAGGTATCTGGAGGAAAGCAGGAGAAAGTAGAGGAATTGACAGACACCACCCCATCCTGCTTCTGTGTGCTCCTTGGTGTCACATCATTATCTGACGGGACAAGAAGAAAAAAAGCTGCTGCAAAATGTCAGTGCCTTTGAATTATAGACAAAACGCAGACACATCAAAATATACTTTCCTTTTCAATACCTTTTCTTAAATGAAATATAATAGCCAGCTCCAGGCTAGGTGCTGCCACGTGTTGCCAATGGGAAGTGAGAAACAACAGCAACAAATCCATCTTTCTTCCTGAAGTACTGCTTGCAGCATGAGGCAGCACTAATCAAAGACAAATCATAAAGGTTCGGATTTCTTCTGTTCAGGACTAATACCTAGGGGCGAGGAGGGGAAGAGAGCTGTTTGATACTGAGCAGCCATACTCCCTTCACTCTTTACTCTTCAGTTCGTGAAAGCTCAGAAGATTTATTTTGTAAGAAATTAGAAATAGTATTAAATCATAGCAAATCCTATTATTTAATGGCACTTCTGTAGCAGAGCTGGGAGAGTTTATACCCGTATCCACTAATATGCATAAAATGTGATTTTTTCCCAGTGCTGAAACAAAGAGTTACACCTGTGAGCAAGTGTCTAAAGGACCTAAGCACCAAATAAGAGGAAACAAACAGCAGGGATACTCCAAGAGTGGAGCAGGCTGCACACAGCATTTCTTTGAAGTATAATTACAGCCCCACTGAAGCATGACTGTAGCCTCCCATCTTTGCAACAACTGTAATCAGTGTAATCATGCTGCCATTTCATTTCCCTTCACACATTCTGTTAAGGCATTAGGACTGCTGGGTAGACTGCTGGAATGATACAGTTAATACTGTCCATTTATTTCCTTCATGCTGATAAATCGTGTTGTTATTCTGCTGTATTCATACTTCTTTACTCTGACTTTAAGGCTAAAGCAGCCCATTTGATAGTGCTACAAGAATGCTGTTTGTAAAAGAAGAATACAAGGTTTTACCAGATTTTGTTATATTTTCAAAACCTTTACAGGACCTTTCATATCAGCTGTTAATTAGCAGTATTGGGACCAAGTAAAAATAACAGATAACTCCCTCTTGTAAAATTATTCCTTCCAGTTTTTATTATTTAGTCACAGTGAAGGGAGTGGAAAAAAACCCAAAAGCGAAACAGAAAAAGACACCAAGAAGCCTAATCTTGCTGCCAGTTCAGTCTTTCCTGAGTGAGTGCCCTGCCTCCACTTTTCTTTCTTTAAGCAGGTGCTTTAGCAAAATAATATAATGGGAATTGCCTTGAAGGTATAGAAGATAATTAAAATAACACACATAGCTAAGTGAAGCAAGGGTAGGGTGCAACATCTGCTCTAGCACACAAAGCCCTTGGAAAGAAGACACAAACTGATTTAGAATACATTATGTTACTGATTTTTCTTCATGATTATAACCCTCCTTTCTTTCAAATGGTCCTTCAATGCAGTTTGCATAAAGCATGGACTGAAGTAAAATCACTCAGTGAAAGAGCAGTGATTTTCCTGCTGACAGGGGCTGGTGTTGATGTTGCTTTTCATTTATTTGGCTTAACTATTTCTGAGCGTTGCATTTGCCTAATTTTTAAGGAAACATTTTCTATGGTTCTTCCTCTATCAGGCCATTAAAAAAGGTCGTGGAAAATGGTGGAGTGAGTGTTTAATGAAAATTCTTCACCTTGACATCTATCTAGGAATTTAAACAACTATTTAATAAGCAGACTTACAAGAAGGAAATCTATATAACAATTAAAATAATAATGTTCTTCTAATCACTTAAAAGCCTAGAGTAGGTATCGAGTTAATCACATTCATTTTAAATTTATATTCTATGCATATCCTCGTAAGCATTTTGAAAGAAAGTGGTGCAGAAGACACAGGTGCCTAAATTAATAAACATTAGAAAATCAGCAAGAGATTTATCTACACTGGTTATTGTTTTCAATTATTAAATAATTAGTTTGAACATCTTTGTACACCTGGCCCCAAATCCTGGGATTCAATTACCTTGAATGACTGTGGGCTGCTATTTGATCAATTAATACCAAATCTGCAAAGTGCTGGGCATTGGAAGAATATCTGGGGGAGAATATGGGGATTTCCCAGAAGTTTTGTGAAAAAGTTCACTAATCAGAGCATTTTCGTTTGCGGAGTCAAGGCTATAATTCGTAAAGGAAAAACTTTATTAAGATTTTTGGTTTTTAAGAAAACAGATGGCAGGCAGCAGACTGAATCCCAGCATCTCTCTATTCCAACAAAGAAGTGTTTACCTTTCCAGGACAGCTACATTTGAGAGAATAATTTCAGAAATGTCACGTGCTCCTCCAACTTTCCTCTCTTTTTTGCTTTCCATACTGACCAGCTCGAGTTCCCTGTCTGGTTCAGTTTGAAGAGCACTGAATTTATCTTTTACTGCAGCTCCAGTAGATGCCTTCTGAGAATTTCTATGCAATAGAAAAATTCAGACAAGCTTTATTTGAATTAAAGTCCTCCAAGAGGCTCTTAAGCAATACACTCAGCCTGCTGGTGATATAACTCGAATTCTGTTACTCATTTAAGCAGCACGCTGAAACAGTTTGGTATAAAATTTCAGATTAAAAAAAGGATTTAATTAAAAGTTTTGGGAAAAGTTTCACATTGAATGTCAATGGGTTTGGCATGATGTTTAGAGAACGTAATCATTTTCCTGTAGAAACTGAGGAATGGAAAAAATATTCTTATGACATCCTCTTTTAATAGATCCAATAGGATAAAGAGGATAACTAAATCAATCTGGACTTAAGAGTCCAGTATCTCATTTATTTTTTCAGAAAGACATGAAACAGCCAAGTGCCATTTCTGCACACATCTCTAAATAATGTATATAATTCCATCAAAAGTTTCAATAGGTCAAAGCATCTTTTTCTTTCCAGCTTTTGAATATTCATTGATCCAAACCCTGTAATTTCACTAGCAAAATACAGACCAAGATTTTCTTTCTCTGTCTGAAAGCTCACTCCAAGCAAAGTGCTTTCCCCCTTCCTAATCAGGAAGGAAAACAACAGGGGTGGAGAGTGATTCCCAAACCTTGAAAAGGCCTCATTGATGTGGAACTGATTTTCCAGGTCAAAACACAATAATGTAGCTGAGGCTGGCAAAGGAGAAGTCGCTGAATCTCTCCAAGTTTCTGTTTCTTGTGGCTCTCAGTGACACCAGGCAGGGACAATATTGGTGACAATCAATGACATTCTCAGATAATCCAATTAAGGGAAACTTCTACAACATCATCACGTGTTCCAGGGTATTGTGGCATCATTTTAAGAGGGCCTGAGACGGCCAAGGATATTCCAGACCTTAATTTTCTACAGCACATGTTTCTGAACATAACTGCTGCCAGGCATGCTGATCATATTCATGAGATGTTAATTCTTGTGAATTATATAATCTGTTACTTGGTTAAGTATTACATGTATGTGATTTCCAAATTGATTATTTGCATTAACTTAAAGAAAATTTACAAGAGGATTTTTTTTTCATCCACCTGACTGGTTATGAACAAATCCCTGTGACCAACTGGAGTCATGACTGAGCTGGGGCTGCTCACACCACCCAGATGGCTGCATTTGGACCCTCTGGCTTAATGCAAAGCCAATGAAAGCTTTCATGTGCTGGCTTCAAATGTGCTTTGCAGGTCCATTTGTACAACTGGAGGTGCCATGCAGATTGCACACGACCTATGGGTTTGGGAATTCATTCTCTGATGTGCCACACAGTACCTGCCAAGAGTGATGAAGATAATAAAAGCAAATTAGAGCTAAAAGGCACTTAGAAAATTGACTTACTTGTAAATAGATAGGCTTGCAGGAATATATCTGAACTTAGGATCACACAACCAGGGCAGATCAATGGCAGAGATTTGTGGCTCTATTCAGGCACAGGTAAGAAAAACCTTTGTGAGATATTTACCATTTCAATGGATGCAAATCGGGCACGTATTAAACACTATTTTCCTAAAGAAGGTTCCTTTCCTGCTCTTAAGTGACAGGCAAAATCTATAGGGCTATTTAAGGAATACCTAGGTTCTGGGAGGGGGTCATGAGTCAGAATATTTGACACAGTCAGTGTAATAAATATAGAGGTTATTGAATTTGTACATGTGAAAGCAACCTAAATACTAAAAAAATAATCACCAATAAGTTTTTGGTGTCCCATTCTATCTTTATAGTACTCAAAATCAGCTCCATAAAGTGGTCAGACAGTCCCGTGCCACAAGAGGATTATATTTATATTGTCCATAGAGATAATAAAAAATATGGGAGGAATATGTTTCACTTTGCTTTGGAGTGCATTTTGAAATGGAGCACTGGATTTCCCTGTGATACACATGTTCCATCCAGCCAGCCGGGACACCTGGCAGGGGATGCACCTTCCTGGCCCTGGATCAGCTCCTCTTCAGCTCTTTTCCTTCCCATGGTGTGACTCCTCCCTGCCTCTGCCAAAGCCCCCACTTCTCCTTTCCTCAGGTGGAATGTCCCTGCCACACACAGGAGACACAAGACCTCCTTCCTCCTGAAGGAAAAATGATACTTCCCTGATATTAAAGTTTTAAACCAATACACACCTCACAGGACTGTCTCTTTCCCCTGCAGCACTAAATGATCTCAGCTAGGAAAGTTTACAAGCGTGGCTGAGCCTCTTTGCAGCAATAAATATTGCTGAAGAAATGCTCCGAGGTTGTCACTGGTCCTTACTGTGAGCCTGCAGCTTCCCTCAGGTGCCCAGCCCTTGTGCCTCAGGTGTGCTGTGTCACAGCCACCCAAGCACTGCCACCCTCGCCATGCCCTGACTGCTCTATAACAACACCTGAGGGATTCCTGGCGTCATTTTATACCAAACAATATTGGTCCTGCTTCCCAAAAGCACCGCTCATTTAGTGCACAGGATTGCACAGGTAAGCTCCTTTACAGCCACGCAGGAGGGATCATTGTGCTGATAAAAGGGAGATTTTGAGTGTCTGTGTCTGGCCATTAATTAGGATGATGGAGGTGATGTATTTTCTGCAATCAGTAGACATTGGTTTTGCTAGACCCCAGACTTTTAGAAGTAGAATTAAGGTGTTGGGGTATTTCAAATTCATTCTTTGGAAAGCATTTTGGGGCAGGTTTTTTAACTGGGGAGGTCACACTGTGCAGAGAGGAGGTGTTTGCTGCCAAACTGGGAAGCACAGGGTAGCAAGACTGCCATTAGAATTGGACCAGGCTTCGGTCCAAGTTGTATTTTCTCCCTCTGAAGTTTATTCCTAAATCTCAAAAGAAACTTGTTTTGGTGAAAGTGGAAGACAAGAGGGTAAGGACTGGTTGACCCTGAAGTCTTCCATGGGGTTAATCTGATGCTGGAGCAGCCCCATTCCCTTGAGACTGAAACCAGAAACCCTAACCTGCCCTAATTTTATATAGAACTCTACATCAATCTAATTAAAATGTGTATGAGGAGAAGTCAGAGAGATCCCAAGCCTTAATATTTTAATGTGAGAAATGTGATATAAAGATTAATGTTTTAAAGATTAAATACAACTACAATTTAATGAATAACCTTTCTTGTTCATGACATTTTCATTTTGCAGGTTATTCCTTTTATTTCTGTTCTTTTTGTGCCTTTGAATTTAGGATACAACATCATCTTCTGCAGTCTTCCCCTTAAAGGGTTTCTCCTGTATTTATAATCACCCCAAATATACTTTGATAAATTACTTAATTTTTTAAAATGCTTTGAGATACCATAACTGCCTCAGAACAGGCAAACACAACTAAATGATCAGTGCCTGCCATACAGTTTGTGTCCAACATGGATCATCTGAGAGGATTTAAGAGAACAGACTGGGATCCTGTCCATTTTCACATGAAGTGCTGCAAGGGAATCTGAACACCATGGGAGTTTACAGTATGTGCAAATCCAGATGGTGGGAGTAAAAAATCAAGATAAGGGTGTAAGAAGTAAATTGATTCACCTACAGGTTTGGTTACAGGTTTGGTTAATGGAGTCCTGTCTCTTCTGGGGTGAATAAATGAGGTCACTTCTCTCTTTTCCATCTTCTATCCCAAATTGACTTGCTGTTTTGCTTTGCTACCTCAGCAGAATCAAGTACAAACCAATTTTCTCGGTGCAAGGGTGGTTGTACCAGTCAGAGAGTGGGGCTGATACATCAACATTCTCCCCTATCACTTCTCTCCAGCATTTTCCATTTCCACAGCACCCTCTTCGTGCCAGGTGAGCAGTGAGAGTAAGGAAAAAGATCAGCTTTAGGATTTTTCTGTGTCGATTTTGCTCCACCTGCCTCAAGCTGTACCTTAAGTATAAGAAAGGCAGCTGTGACACGAGAGCTGTTATGGTAAATGCTGGGGACTGCTGGAGGAAGGGATGACACCGGTGTGTCACAGCATAGCCTGGAGGAAACAGGCTGTGGAAATTGCATCTAAAGCCAGTCGTGATCCCTTCAGTAGCAGGCTGCTGTCAGCATCCACTGGCAGAGGCTGAGAGAAGATGCAGAAAGGAAACAGCAGTCCCTCTTCTTTATATACAGTCCTGCTGGATGTTTGAGCTTTCTGATAGACTCGGGGAAGAGTAAAAGTGTGGGAATCTGTGGTGCTTTCTAGGACTAAAATAAACTCTTTGTGTGTCTCTGCTCCTGTAAAATGAGGGCTCGTAGTGGCTCTGCCACTTTGAACTTGTCAAAGCAGCAGGGCCAGAAAAGCTGGGAATATGCAAGTAACTGGAATAAAACAAAGGGCTCAGGGACTGCTTGTCACCCCATCGTGGGGAAAGTCACCTCACCAGGACAAAAACTCTTTTTGGTTGGAGCAGTAACAGTGGGCATTAACATCACTGGGAGCTCTTGTGTAGCTTGTGACAAAGAGCTCCTTAGAAGGATTTCCTCCCTTTGAAGTGCCTGCCTTGCCTGCACAGCAGACAGCTGCTTTCTGCTGCTGTCTTGCCTGTCTGCTCCCCTCCGTGCTGCTCTGTTGAAACACCCTGTGTTATTACAGTCACTCTCAGCACCTGGCTGCAGGAGTGAATCAAAGTGTTGTGAAGGCAGCATATCAATTTGGGTTTGTGCCATGTAACAGTTACTTGGTGGCTAAGTGGGATCATTTCAAAGACACTTTTTCTTCCTTTTTCCCTATTTCTCTGTGCCCAGATCACTGCTTGAGCTGCCTTCCCCCTAAACACTACATGCTCACCTTTTGTGACTGTCTAAAATAGAAAAACCTCTGCTCTTGTCAAAAGGATAAGCTGAAACAGTCACTTATGTCTGCCTGAGGAATTGCACACTGGAGTGCTCCACCAGCACTTCCCAGTTGCCACAGCTCCTCTCCCAGCTGGGCCAGCTGCAGCCAGCTGTGGACCCTGTAGAGGTGTCTGACTCCCACAGCTGCCACATCCCAGAATAACCAGGTGAACACAAATAATCAAAAAATCCATTTGGAATTGTTGGTCCTTAGAGAATCCTCCCGGGCAGAGAAAAGGTTGGGTTCTGTGGTGGCTGCTTTCATGCTGTGCAGGGAGAGCTGTGTTCATGGATAGAATGGATAGGTTTGGAAGGGACCTTAAAGACCATTTAGGTCCCTTCTTCTTTTCTTTTTGTCCTGCTCTGAGCTGGGTAGTTACAGATCTGCACACACTTCACAAGTGAAACCTGCACTTCTCACAGCCCATGATACCTTCATGGACACTACAGGGATCTCACAAGTGCAGCAGTGCAGGTTTGCCTACCAGTTAACAAGATTTTAGTAAATTCACAAGACTGGAATGTCCCCGAACACAAGCCAAATTAATTCATATTTTAAAAGATTTCTGTCTACAATAACAGGAGTAAATGCCACATAAACCCCAGTCCTGCTCTCATCAGACACAATGGGAATTAAGCCACTAACTTCAAAGAGCAGTGCTCTCTCTGTAGAGTGTATTTCATGCTTCTGCAGTCTTGGCTAGATTAGTGCAAATTAAACATTGGGTTAAGTTGCCAGAACCCATAAGCGCTCCATTAGGCTCTGGAGGATTTGGCTAATTTTAGTCAAATACTTACCTATTTTACAGAAGCCATGCAAAATTCCTCCATGGGCTAAGCCCACTGAGCCCTGATAGAACACCACTAATGAATTTGGCCTCACAGCTCCTGTCTCTGCATTCGTGCAGGGCTCAGAATGCAGCTTTATGCATTCTTTACACCAGAGCACACCCAATACTTCCACAGGGCTGTAAGCAAGGGGCTTTCACAAGTGCTAAGGGATCCAACCATCAAGTGTGAGTGCACAGGAGGCTTGCCTTGCCTGCAGGGCCATCGTGGGTAGCAGAGCAGCCTCCTCCCCGAGCTGCTCACTGCCCTACATCCTCTGAGTGGCAAACTGCCCCAGGGACATACAAGCTACATTTTCCAATCATCTCTGCTTTATGTTAAATACACTTACAAGCAGCCAAGTGCCATCCCCAGAGGGTCTTACTACGACAGAGGATGTTAACAATATACTTCTGCCTTTTCTTTCTGCTTTTTTTTTTCTTTCAAATATGCTTCAACTATAGCCATCCCTGAATAATCTCCTAATTAGTGAGGAGGCCTTGAGTTTAGCACAACTGCAGAGATGTAGACCTGAGGTGTCATTTCCAAGCTCCACGGTGGAGGATTTTAGGGCCAGCCTGGACAAAGCTTTGCCTGATTTTCAAGCCTCATTTCTTGCCTGGCTGAGCACAAGGAATCCCATCACTGCTGTGTCTCTGTTCCCATCCATGCAGGATGGAGCTGTGAAGGGTTCTGACACCTGAGGGGAAGCACCAGAGCTCATTTCCAGGTTTGTACAATGGCTGGAGCCACTGCCTTCACAGTCCCTGCCAGGACTTCGGGGTGTTCATACAGATACAAACATCAGACTAATTAGTCATTTCTAAACTTATGACTCAGGCATTTCCTAAAAGCATGTGTTCAGATAAAGGTAATACAGTGCAAAAAATAATACAGCAACATCCTTTGGGAAGGCAGAAAAGGTCAAGTACAGTGCTGCTCTTTGCTGAAGAAGTAATACACAGAATTTATATGTGGAAACTTGACCACTCAAGCAGCTAATTGCCAGTGGGATGTCTTGCTGTACACATCTTCTGAGGTACTTTAATTATGCAAACACACCTTGTTGTCACACAGATATAAGTAATGTTTAAGGCTCGTGTTCCTTTGATGCACTGTGGGGATTATGTGGGGGTTTATTTCATTATGATTCCCCTTTGGGGAGAATACCATGTTATAAACAACACAGCACATCAGCAGAAGGGTTTTTTGCAGGTGGGTTTCCCCCTCCCCCCGCCCTTAAATTGTTTTAAAAAAGCTTCTGGCTCTATTTCTGACTCCTGTTGAAAAATTGGGTACTTCAGCAAATTGCTCGGTTGACAAAAGGGAAAAAAATTGTTGCTTCAAAACAAACAATTATGATGACTTTGAAGCATAACATGGAATGTCTCATTGATTTTGTCCCAGAGGACTGGTGTAAAGAATGAATAACCAAATGTGCAACAGAGCACGTAATATTAGTGCATGCATCATTTCTTGTGCAGTATTGTTTTAAATCCATTTGCTCACCTTTGCCCTCTGTGATCACCTGCTATCAGCAGGGGAAACACACAAGAGCAATCTAAATACTTGATTGCTTGTAAGAGAAAAGATTTCTTCCTATTCAAAGATAAAGTGGCTGAGTAGTGGCAGGAAAATGTGCCATTCCTTTCCCACAGGCTCTAAGAGGAGCATTAGAGACAGAGATTATAATTTCAACCTGTGGTGCTTGAATTCCTGGCCACAAGATTTCAGCATTTGTTGTTCTCCTGGCAAATAAACTTTACATTTAAACTCTGATTAGACCATAGAACTGGCATCAAGAAGCATTTTCCCCTTTTCTCCTCCTTATATTCATAATGTTAAGTGCACTCAGAAGGGGCATTGTGCAAAAGGCACTGGCAAAGCCCATTTCTGGAGACAGCCACTCACTCGGGTGCATTCTGTTCACACAACCCAGCATTCAAGAATTAGGACTTTTGAGTGTTAAAGCCAGAAAAGGGAGCAGTAAATGATCAATTGTAGCAAATGTTCTGCAGTCATTTCTTCAAACACAAGTGATGCAGTATTTTGTCCCTGAGCTGAAATATCAATTCCCTATTAGGCTAGAAAAAAACTCAGTACAGCTGTTGTGCTACTTTTGGATATGGCTCTTTTCTAACAGATCAACTTATCTTCAGCCAAGGTATTTGCTTCTGTGATGGAGAATCTGTGTCCTCTAGGTTTCCTTTCAGCAAAGAAAATTTGAATTGCTTAAAAAATTACATTATTTAGATGGCAAAAAATCGTTGAAAACAATCAAACAGGTGCTGTCAGTCTGGAAGTTTGATTCCTAATAGATTTGGAACTGAAATTCTCTCATTTGTATTTCTCTCTCTAGGTATGTCTGAAATCAGTTTCCACCACTGAAGTGGAACAGATAATTTATTGTCATGGGTCTCTCAGCATCTTTTCAGAGCTCAAATATTTCTACATGTATTTCCACTTAGCCTCCCTGCTTTGGGATTCTGATCCCTCTGTGAGTCAAACCTCCTCTCTTGGATGCACTGATCGCATCCATTTTTTGACTGGAAGGATTCTGTTGAGTGACTGCAGCTTCTCCTTTACTCCAAAGATTCAACCGTGGTGTGCCACAGACACAGTGGGAAATGGATTTCTGTATTACAAAATACACAAACATAAGAGGGCCAAGAGCATCCTGTCAGGCATCCACCAGTCACGGGGTGCTGTTGCCTAACTACTTTGGAAGATTTCAGCCTTTGTGTTTTCATGTTTCTGGGTTCCTGGTTGCTCTCTACAACTGCATTAGCTGTGCAGGGAAAATAACCATTTGCTGGAGAGTGACTTGCCAGAGCTGTTTTCAGAGGTGCAGACTGACAGCAGATATATCTATTCAGCTCTGCTGGGCAGCAGGGCTCAGCAGAGAGCTAAATTAGCCCACAACATGTTATTCTAGCCAGGCTTTCCAACAACCTGCTGCAAGGCTACCACACACTCACACAGAGTATTCAAAGGAGAAAGATGAAATATCAGCACCTTTTTCTTCCTGTGTTGATTATTCCTCCAATATTCCAGATTCTGCTCTCTGGCAATTAAACCACAGCACCTCATTCCGTGCTCAAATCTACCTGTCCTTTCCTCCACAGGTTTACTTGAGCTTCTGTAACGAATGAGAATGAAAAAAGAAATCATAAATAAGACTGTGTAGCTCAGGAATATGCAAGACTGGTAGTACAAAATAACTGTAATAAGTATTTGTAAAAATGTAGTAATTCAAGTGTATAAATGAAGGGAATTAAATGTCACAGTAAATTTACATAAAACAATGTTTAAAGCAGAAATTGGAATAAATATAATATAGATAAGTAGTAATCCTCTTCCTTCTTAACTAGGCCATTAATAAAAACTTTCAAGGGCACACTACAAAATATCTTTAAAAATGAAAGGTCATATTAGAGAATAGAAAAGACTGATCCACAGAAAACAAAGATCTGAGCCCAACTTTGCCTCCAGCTCTGCATCCTGTTCAGTGGTTCCTACTGGAAGCTTACCTTTCCTAGGAGTCACTAATGGTGATATCCATTTGCTCTGGTCTTTTTTCTTCCAGGATTTTCAAGTTGTTTTCTCAGATTTTTTTTTTCCCAACTAATATACACTGTGGAACAGCATAAAATATTTGGCCATTGGTTTTTCTCTTTAAGAGTGCAGCAGAAAAGACTTTAGAAATAGAAAGAAAATAAGCTATTCAGTTTGGTCCTTTGAAATTAAGCCACTTGCAATTCATAAAGAAGCTATTGGAGATGACATAGCTGACATTTTTGCCTTGTATAAAGCTGCAAAGATAGCTGCTTTACAAAGACAATCACTCCTAAGAGCGGGAGCATTATTAGGTTTTCTCTGCTGATCTTCAAGGTGTAAATGACAGGTAACTTAAATACCCTGCCAAGTGCAAAATTTCTTTGCAAAACATCTCAAAAATACGATTCCCTGTTTTACATAAGGCTTCACAATCCATATTATTTCTAATCCTCTAACGTGTATTCTTCTGTTTTCTCTATACCTGCAGGATTTCTCCTGAGCAGTGCATATGGCTTCAAGTATTAAAAAAGGAAATGGTGTCTTGAATAGCAGAATTAAATTCAGAAGCATCCTGCACTGATAGGAAATCACCTCTAGAATATATTCCTGCAGGCAGTTGTTCTGCTAATTCCTGGGTACAGACAAATATTGATCTAATCCCAGAAGTAACAACTGTCAGGAGAGTGAAGTTTCTGTGACCCACATCGTGTCTGTAACTCTGACAAGACTGAAGAAGAGCTCTCCAGCAGGGAACAGAATCATAATACTGTTTTCCCCTTTGATTTTTTCCTGCCAGCCCTGTTGATCAGCAGGTGAGTATTAATATAAACCACCCATCTGAAGCAGGTTCACAATCTCAACACTGTGAAGACAGATGGGGGCAGAGAGGGTGGGTCAGATAACATAAATGTGCCTTTTTCTTCTCATGCTGAATCTCTTCAGGCACAAAGGATGAGTTTGTGCCCCCTTCTTGTATAGCAGTGGCCACAATGACAGATTTCAGGTAACACCAAACTCACATTTATCAAACCAGCCCTTTGCCAGTGCAATTATCTGCTCTGGGATTAGTGTGCTCACCTACAGGTAGGGCAAAAAGTCAGAACTGGTACTTCCACCTTGGCCAAGCAGTGTTTGGATCTGTTTCCCAGAGTAAATAACCCAGTCAGCAAGGTCCCAAGGTGTGTCACCTGGATATAGCTGGAATATAGGACTGTTTGATTAGGTAACTGAGGTATCCCTCCTGAAGGATTTGTTTTTTGGAGCATCTAAAGCATATCTGGCTCTGCCTGAAAGGAAAAACCTTCCAAGATGAGAGTAGGATGAGGAGGAAGGACATTCCACACACCCTGTGACTTCAGGGATCTGTGAAGGCAGGACCTCAGGCTTCTTTTGCAGCCAGCAAAAACTCCAGAAGCAGCTAGCTGTGCTGGAAACTCAGCTACACTTGTCAACAAATCTCAGAAGCCAACCAGGGCACCTGCAAACCCAAACTGGGCTGTGTAAATCTGCCTCTTGTCTCCCTGTGCCCACAGAACAAGGGCACAGAGGACCTGCTTTGGGATCACATCCAGGAGAGGCTGCTGTGCTCTCTGAGCTCCCCAGCAGACAGGAGTTCAAGCGGAGTCAAGCACTGAGTGATATCATCTCGTTTTGGAGGCAACACGAGGTGAAATTGAATCTTTCACACGGTAACACTCTCAATCACACCAGGAGCCTTGGCTGTGGCTGTGGCACTGATGGGACAATGGCAACAGCCCTGGGAACGTTTCAGAGGAACTGCCAGATCCAGGATTCCTCATTATTTTCCTGTGCTTCACTCAACGAGGTGTACTGATTTACAAGGAGGTTTAGGACTTGAGGGAGAGGGATCAATAGCTTTTTAGTGAACACTAAGTGCTATTTGTGACAACTTAGAATATAAAAAAGCCCCCTGCTGTCCAGCTCTTACAGAGAGGGAGAGGAGCAAGACTCATTGCCCTGCAGGATGAAAAACTGATGGCAGAATCCCATTTGTATTTGACTCAGTGGCTGGACTGGGTCATTGTTCACCACTGGGCAAAGGGCAGAGCCCAGGGAGATGGGAAGCTGCTCTGGAGAAATCCCAGCCTTGCTCAGGTTTGGTGTGGCTGTTCCAGGATTCGCCAGGCAGGCTCGGTGGGTGTCCCTGAGCTCCAGGACACAGCCAGACAAACTCCAGGCAATGTCAATGTGCTCGCTGGGTTTTCAGAGCACAGCCAGGCTGTGTGCAGGTGGCATTGGTGAGGTGCAGCAGATGTAGTGTGTGCCCATGAACAGCCTGGTGCAGCCTGGCTGCACAGTCGCAGCTCCCAGATAAAAATGAGCCTTTCTGCAGCCACACTGCACATTTCAATTCTGCACTGGGTCGCTCTGCTGCTCTGCAGAAGTATCTGACCTGCTTTACAAGTACTTCGTGCTTCACAGCAAATTCTTGGTAGCCCAACACGCTTTGGACCGAGTGAATCAGAGCACAGATTTGATTTATGAATGAGATGTAGAAATGCTGCACCAAGTGCCTGCCAGGAATACAGTGTTGTGGGGAGATCTGCTTAAAAACTGGTTTGTTTTGCTCAAAGGACATAGTCTTTCTTACATATACAGAAATCACGTTCCCCACAGGAATAAAGGAAGGAAACAAACTTGGGTTTTCTCTTCCTGGGTGCAGAGATATTAATTAAAATAGATTAATTTAATTAACAAGAGCCACAACTTCCTTAGGAGAATTTGAGCAGCATTCCCAAGTAGCTTGTGATTCAGTAAAAACATGTTTGGCAAATAAAAAAATTGAATTGCAGTGATAGATACTAAAAAGGGAAAAATATCTTGTTATAAAAAAGAGAATTATTTGCACTTAAGCCCATCTGTTTCTTGTGCTTACGGAGTTTCGATTAAAGTAATGTAGTTCTGTCTACTAATTAGGACTATTTATTACTGACTTCATACAATTTTGAAATATAATTCTCACAATGCTTATTTTAATATGGTATCAGCACAAATAAAGGGTGACCCTTGAGAATCTATGGAAAACAGGGAGTAGCATCAAATCCTAATGAAAGTGGTGGCAGTTACCAGGCTTTAGAGACACTCTCAGCAAGTTGTAGAACCAGAGAGTGTCAGCTGAATTCTCATTCCTCAGAAATTGCCAAGCACAGTGCACTGGGGAGAGCTAATCCAGCAATCATAACTGGGAGATCAGACAAACAGGAAACCTGAAAATTCCTGCAAAGTTTGTTCCACAAGCATTAACAGCGAGCGTAGAAATATTTATCCCTGAAATCTAATTAGAAATTAGCAATTCAGCTGAAGACTATGTAGAAATGAAAAAGATGATCAAATATTCACCAAATTGCTGTGATGAGTTTTGGAATGGAGCAATTACAGACAAGTGTTTCTTTATGGTTTCTTTATGGTTTCAAACCCACAACATTTTATGTGTGGAAAGCAGAGAGGAAGACAAACATTCAGCTGGGAGAAATCTTTTAGCAGCATTAGAGGTGTTTGAGCCACACCTGCACTGTGGGGCTCCTCAGAGTTCGACAAGCTAATTGATGGATAATAAAAATAATTTCTCACACTTCTATGAGGAGACTTGATGCAGTAAATTAGGTGGAAGTGACATCACCAGAGGGAAGTACACAAACAGAAAAATTATAAAATAATCTCGGGCCTTTGAAGTAATTTTTCCCAACTTTTTCTGGCTCCTGGTGCCCAACAAAACGTTATCTCATTGAGGGAGGCACACCAATGGAAGGCAAAAAAACAGCTCTCAAATGGAGCATGAACTCTGGCCTGAGAAAAACAGAGAGGTACAGTTAAAAGAACACAACATTACAAGAGCTGAGATAGAAAAAAAAATCCATTAGAACAAAATACTTGTGAACCAAAGGTTCACAATTTTTATTCCATCCTGTTACCAGCATTAACTAGTCTTCAAATGAGGATCAAATTTCCTAAAATCTGTTGGGTTTTAGGTGAAGAAAAATCTTTAAGCTTTTAAAAATAAGTCAAGGAGCAGTAAATAATGGGGATTAGAACATTTTTTGTCAGCAGCTGTGTTTTATAAAAATTCGAGTTCTGTGTGGGATTTAAATGAGCCATTTCCTATTGGCAGTATGCCATTAGCCCCATCCTAATCATTCCCACCTAATCTCATCTAATTCTCTAAGGACTTTTTCCTCGGGAGTAATTGCAAGTCTCATTCCACCAAGTGGAAATACTGGATCAGGATAGACTGTTATCCTACAGCCCTCCAAATAACTCTTGCATCATTTCTTTTTTAATCAGGCTTAGCTTGAACAAATATCCCTGTTTATAGAAATGCATGTACACAACCTCTACAAATTACTAAGCAAGATGCTCATTAGAGGCACAATTACCATTATTAAAATAAACAGCTATTTTCTGTGATGTCCTTCAAAGAGAGAGAGCTGGTGTCATTTGTCACCAAACCTGTTATAGCCCAGAAAGTATTTATTAACCATTGTTGTTTATCTCTAATAGAACTGGTAATCTGCAGGTATTAATCTCAACATTGAAGAGCATCACCCTGCAAGGTAAGATGGCAGAAAAATATATTTTGGTCAGGTGGTGAGCGTGTGAAAGCCCTGAGGTGGCTCTTACCCAGCATTAGATACAGCTTGGGGAATAAGGATTCCTAACTGGCCATGCAGGGAGGCCATCAGCACTTAGAAATATGTGACAGTCTGTCAGGAATTCAGGGAGTAAGGAGCAGAGTGGGTTAGATTAGAACCTGGAGGAAACCTCAGAGCAAGCCCATGGAACATTTAGGTCAGAAAGCTGTCTTGGTGAGGGACCCTTCAGAAAGTGTAACATCAGGCAGGGCAGGCAGATTAAAGAAGACACCACACCCAGCCATACACATATATATTCATATTCATCTATCTTATTTACCACACCATACACATCCATCTTATTTACCTTGTGCTGAGCAGGCTTTAAGACCCCTGAAAAAAACAAGGGGTTTCAGATTTGTGGCTGCAGCAATCCCCAGAACAGGTGTCATGACACGCTTCCCAGAAATGACCACCCCAAAAATGACCTTCCCAGTGCAAACCCTCTGCATATGTTATTTCTCACAGTAACTCCACAGTGCCTTCACTGATCAGCCCTGTCTGGCTCTGCAGTGCTCCATAAGAACTGGGATCTTCCACTGGAAACCATGAGCCAGGTGCTCCCTGTTAGCAAGGGAAAACAAAAAATATGAGATTTTATGGCAAAAATATCCTATTCCTGACCACATGCAAGCTATATCCAAGGACAGAGTCTTGTGAAGAGCATTCTCAGGCAGTTTCCATGTGGTGCTGTGTGGGTTAACTGAAAACTGTGTGAGAATGACTTCAGTGCAGCTGAAGTCAACCAGAGCTGCCAGTGTGAGCTCCCACGCACTCACCCAAGCACACTTTCAACCAGTCTGCACACAGCAGAGCTTTTCTGATTCAAGCAGTGAGCACGTAGCTTTGTAGATGAGGCACAATAACGAGTTAAAAAAACTCAATTGATCAGCTTCACTAAGCTCCACGTGCCTTTAAAGAGCTTCTCCTTGTAGGGACTGGTTTCCCCCTCCTAAAGGATGCTGGAGCTCTGATCATGAGGCAGCCTCTGCCCATGGTGACACAGGGACTTGCTTTGAACCTACTGTCTGTAAATCATGGAGATGGGGGTGTGAGCCTTCTGACAGCACCTTGACATGGTCTCCACACTGAGTTTCTACCAAACACTTTCTAAATATGAAATTAGCAGTCCCTGCTCTCCTGACATCCTGTTGAACATCTGTTTCTCAGTCTGGACAGAGGCTGTCAAATCCCAGTTCATTTGCTTTGGGACTGGTTTTGTCTGATCTCTCCACACAGGATGAAAAACCTTCACTCAACTACTTCAGCTATGAAACACAAGCCAGAGACTCCTTTGATTTCACAGTGTATCTGAAAATTTCCACTTTATGGATAAGAGGCCTTGAATTTACAACATCATCTTCTTGCCTTAGGAAGAGTTTGCTCTGCTATGGTTATGACCATGAGACAAGTTTCATCATTGCTTTCACTGTGTTCTGGTGTCAGTGTGTTTTTTCTAGGCTGAAATTATTAATCTATTTCACCTCTCCTTGGACACAAGGCATGGAGTTCTTTGTCATCCATGTCTGTACCTGTAGTTCTATTTTAGCCTTCCTGGGATGGGTAAACAAAGTGTACTGAGGATGGATCAGGCCTTTCTTCTTGATCAGCCAGAGGAGGCTTTTCCCTGAACTGAACACTTGCAAAGGTAGAATACAAGTCAATCTGGTCATTTCATTTCAATGCCTTCAAAGGGATGGATTTCACCAACATTTTGAAAATGGATTCCCTAAGCTTTGAGAAATCTGCTAAGAACCCTTGAACTGCATTACCTCGAGAAAAGCCAGCATCTCACAGGATCAGGCTGTAAAACGTTATCTCCATCCAGTTACAATGACCCTTTTATTACACTGCCTTTAGACTTAGAAGAAAACAAAACAGAACACTGGAGAGTTAATATTTTCAAAACCAGCCCCAGTTGAAGACAATCAGTGCAGCTTTTGATAAAACTGATCAAAGGACAATTCTTGACAGCTTGGAAACATGAAATGCTATTACTTGCCCTCTTTTAGTTTTGCTCTTTCTTCTCAGAAGACCAGTATTTGTTTTGCATAGCAGCAAACATTGTTCCTGTGGTATTTAACTTTTGCACAGGAGCCCTCCTTTCATTACACCTGAGTAAAAGCAGTGTAAGATTAGCAAGAGGTTCTTTGTCTTCTGCTGTAGTAAAACCTTTTTGTAATTTATCTTTCTTTTCTTTCTCTCTTTTTTACCTCTTGGCCACAATTTACACATCAGTGTCTTCTGCTATTGTCTTTATATTGGATGAGAATCCCCTTAAATATTCCCACAGAGTTGTTATTTCTCCTCTTTTCATTTCTTCAAATTGAAAGTGGTAAAGATAATGTATTTGGCATCAGACTTACAGAGGGGAAAAAAAAAAAGAAATAGGGAATAAAAAGGCACTGTGAATTGCTATGATCATCTCAAGGACAGTTTGTGTTGGGGCACCAAGGCCAGGGGAAGAGGGCAAATTCCTGATCCCTTTTAAATTGTGGTACTAATCAAGGGATAGAGAGGTCCCTGCAGACAAGTGACCAGGAGCAGCTTAAACCTGCTTCCCCTTAGGCTTAGTACAAAAGCTGCAGGGCGTGTGTCTCCACTCCCTGCCCTCTCACAGGAGGGGATGTGTCATTTGGCCACCTAACCCTCCAGAAAGGCCCACAGGACTCTAATCTCTCTTTCATAATCTCTAATTAGTCACCTCTCTCAGCACCTCTCCTGCCATTTGAAATCAGGATGCTTTGCAGATACTGGCATGGAGATTAAACCAAGCATTAAGCTGGCAGCAGTCCATAGCCAGTGTAAAAAGCTTTTTGGGCACAGTTTCTGCTCTCTTAGACCAGTGAATAACTGCAGGAAGTCTGAAGATATCAGTGTCAAATCTTCCTCTATATTCAAGAGTGCTGAGGCTGTAAAGCACAATACAGCGCCTCTAATTCCTGTAAACCAAAAGTTGACATAACTAATACAGAAATGCTTAACTGAGGGACCAGCTAATGGAGGTAATTTCTAGTCCATCAGATCTTTATATTAGTTACTGCCCTCAGTTTAGTTTAGAATTGCTTTTTAAGCTTCCCTATTTAACTTAGTAGCTTTAAAATGCGAGTTTCTGCATTCTCAATTCATTGCTTCTTATTGAGCATTTGGGGCATAAAGAAGCAGCATTATCTCCTCATTTTAGTTTAGAATAGGGAGCAAAAATACCTTGCAGATTGTTTTTGTTCACAGTGAAGACCTGAAGACCTTTGTGCTCTGTGGTTTCCTCATTCGTTTAATGGAGTTGAAAGCCTCCCTTTCCCACCCGGGATCCTGTGCTTAGACCAGCTGGTGGTTGGTGTCTGCTTTCAAGAGGAAAAATATTTTCCAAATACCAAACATAATCATTCATGAACATTAATTCCCTGGGCAACACATCTGTGAAAGCTCTTTAGGTAACACCCTGCCTCTGAACACATTGACAGAGGACTTGACTGGGAACATTTCCTACGCAAATGCGATTTATTTGTTTGGTTTTGGCAAGTAGCTGTCTCTGCTTACACCCCAAAGGGATGCAAGTCACAGTTCTGACTGACTAGGGGAAAGCCATCAGTGTCAGTGGCATCCCTGAGAAAAATATCTTCCCTTTCCAAGGAAAAGGGCAGGTCTACCTGGCAGCAGTGTGCTCTTCCCAGAGCCAAGGACATGGAGAACTGTGCAAGACTTCATTTTCATTTTTCTTAAAAACTGATCCAAAATAAAAAATAAATCATACAATGTTTTCACACGATTGATTTTTTATTTTTTTTTTTCTTTTGGAACTGGCATTTTTCATTAAAAATGTGTTTTGGCAGCACTGTATCTTTCACTTGGAAAGCTTTCCACATGAAAAATCTCAGAAAAGCACAAGGTAACAAATGCACTGGTACATTTCATGTGAGATGCAGAGTGATTTCATGACCAGCAATAGCAGGGGAGGGAACTTTTCTAACAGAATATTCAGTTATTTAGAACAACTGTGCTCTTGAGCACATCCCATTTGCAGTGTGTAAGGATGTGTGGATTCACTCCCTGCACATGCTTCCCAAAGAAATGCCATGCTTTGGAGGAAACAAGGAATGAGCTCTTTTGGTGACCTGTCAGGAAGGGCCAAAATGGGCCTTTACAAACCTGGAAGAAGCTTCTAGTTGAGTTTAGTCCTACCAAGTTCTCTTTTGTATATTTGAGACAACTGAAAAATAGTATCCAAGGAAGGTGCTCCAGGACCAAAAAGGACTTGAATTCATATAAATTACAGTAGGTCCAGTTTCTATCCTCATATGCTGGGAAAAAATGCAGCATTGCAGGGACCCAGGAATTTCTCTGATTCCAAGTGTTTGGGGTCTTTTTTTCCTAAAAATGATCTTTTAGACCATTCCCACAACTCCTTACCACCAAATCTGTAGAATCACTAAAGAGCTTCCCATTGACATTGGTGGGACCTGGATCAGATTCTGAAAGCTATGCCTTTTTAGAGGAGGTTGTCATTTCAAGGCAATTAATTTACAACGTGAATTGATTTAGATGTCATTTTCTCCCTCTTAAAACAGAATAATCCTATGGACCTATGTGTTTTTATTTCCTACCAGAATGACCGAAATGGATTAGACTCTATTTGCCTTCTACTGTACCTGGCATTTGAACAAATCCCATCTTAATTCCTTTCTTACTTTGATAGAGGCTTGGGCAATTAGATTCATAGCCCACCTCTACTCTGGCATTCAAAGTCTCTTAGTGTGAAAAAAAAAAATAAAATGAAACCCTTCCTTCCTATTTCTTCCTTACCATTCTCTAAACTTTACCATTCAATAAACTCCATGACATAATGCAGCGATGTAGATCCAAAAAGGAGTATTTCATTCTGCAGAAACTAAATGAAACACAGAGAGTGAGAAAGCAATTTAATTACATGCAAGTCGACATACTTTTGATGTCGTGCTTAAAAACTAGTGGTGTCTTCATTTGTCATGCACATATTTATCCATCCTGTGGGCTGTACATTAATTATTCTGTTTGCTCCAAACACTGCCTATACATCACATTGTGTTCTCTGGTGACTAAGCTCAGAAAGCGAGGACTTAAATTTACCTGCTACAGTTTTCAGGAAGGCTTAGGACACTTGCAATTTATCTCTATGACCAAGGAACAAACTTCCATTTTTTAACCCTTCTGCCAACATCCTCCTAAACATTATCTCTGCCTTGCCAGCTGTCAGCCGCATTCCAAACTCCTCATGTGCAGCAGCCTCTCTTGCTGTAAAACCCCAAGCTGCTCCCCAGCTTCCCAGGAGCTGCTGCCCTTTAGCATCAAACCTCTTAATGCTTGCTCCTCTTGCCCTTGCTGCAACCTCCATGGTTTAGAAGTCTGTTTCTCAGTGGAAGTGCCATTTTTGTGTAATCATTGGTTTAATCCCTTTAAGAGTCTGCGATCTCCTCCCTGGATAGGTATTGAACATCTTTGTGAAAAAGTCAGATTTTCAGACCCACTTTCCCTCTCTAATCTATAGCTGTTAAAGACATTCACTGCTTTGCCTTTCAGCCTCATGCTTTTCTCAGACCAGAAATTGATGGAGGTGGCCTCTTCTATTTTTTACTTCTCCTGAGCATTGACTTTTCCGATAAGGCTGGCTCTCCTCACTAACCCAGAAGGTTGCATAGTCCTGTTACCCAGGTAAAGCCTAATCCTTCTCCTTTTGTGCAGCTCTAACTATTAGATTTTTAGCTGATTTTAGCCTGCACAGTTCCATTGAAGGTGAGTCGATGCACTGCAAAAATGTCTGCTTCCCTGCTGTCAAGAGAAGTTTGGATGGATAAGGCTTGGGGGAAAAAGAATTTTGAGACCCATCTTTTAGACATTTTAGTAACCAGGCAAAGAATTCATTTGCTAAAATGCTTGTGACAGGAAAAGGTGTGTTGAGACTGCCTTTCAGAGGTCATTTTTGTTTAAACTACATTTATTGGTTTTTTGGACTCACTTTCAATGAATGCCCCAAGTGCATGAGCTTTACTTAATACCAGTACTAATAAAATGTGATATTAAGTTAAAATATTCATATTCTGCCAAAGCAAAGCCTGGGCTGCACACCTGATCACAGTCTATACAATACCAGGTGATTTGCTAAATCACCAGTCTAGAAGCAGAAATTGGACTCTGTGCTTAACGTAATCACTCTTATTGTCCAATTGTACAATTGTCCAATTGATGTTTGACCCTGCCCTAAAATACCAGGACCATGTATTTTAGTGGAGCATAAAATCCTGCTTGCCCCTGTAACACTTTTGGTCACTGTTATAAGCTCAAGGACTTTGTGTGACTTACTTCCAGTGTGGATCCTTGAGACTAAAATCAAGTTAGAAGAGCATAATTATCTGTGCTTCATACACCCAGCTTCAGACACTCACAACAAGCTATTTATAGATAGCAAAGCACAAAAGATGAGGAAAAAGACACTGGCATGTCTATGGGATGCTCACAGATATTTCAAGTGAAACAAGGGTAAAAGTGATTATGCCAATGACTATAAGGTAGCTAATTTTGGTTCAATTCCTCCCATAAATCATAAAAACTTTGCTGGATAATTTCTCTAAGGAGAATGAACTACTGGCATGACATAGTCCTTCCATGATATTTGCTAATACTCTTTTCTGTCAAACTGTGAAGTTAAATGTTTTCATTGTTGAGCTAAAGAAGCTTAACATTAAAAACTTATGGAAATGGCTTTAATACTGAGATTTACTTCTAGAATTCTTTTGAAATGCAATATCCCCAGGTACTTTATAAAAAAGCTAGACTCCATTTTCAATAGCTTTTGCTGAGTTTTTATCTGTATTCATCCTCCAGAATGTGCCATTATAAATAATTAATCAATCAGCATCTGCTCTGCTCACAAAACACTGATACCTCAAAATTGACTGCTGGCCTGATTCTGCACCTCTGAAGAGGCTGAGAACTTTGCTTGTGGCTTCTGTCAGGAGAGGATGAAGCACTCAGCATCATCCTCAGCACAGCAGGAACACACATCAGCTGCCTGACCAGTGGGATCACTGCAGGCTGGGGCTGGAATCCAAATGCCAGTTTAAAAGGTGGGTTTCCAACCTGTGTGGGCTGCTTGTAAATGTAGAAATACAAATATAAATGTCACAGGTTGAAGAGTATTTCAGATCAGTCTCAGCTTGAGACCTCCTGTGACATCCTCAAGCTCTCTGGGGCAAAATGATGTCAGCCCTGTGGCACTGTGCTTCCCAGGGATGGCATTCCTGCTCTCAGCTCCTCCTTGAGAATTCACCCACCATGCCTGGATGAACACTAATCACACATCTGACTCCTTTGCCATTGATGGAGTTGCAGAAAAGCTTAATTACCAAATTTCCAGGAGCCAATAAACACTAACAAAATGTCCTGCACCAAATCTTGCCTCTTTGCTGTCTCTTTAATGCCTTTTCAGCCACTCATTTAGACATTCTGTCTTCCAAATGAAGTTAAACATCCTCTAAAACACAGATGGTTTTTACAGCCTGTTGTGGGAGAAAAAAAAAGAAAAAAAAAAGAAAACCCAGCAGAAATGCTGACTGCACTTGACTGGCTGATGAAATAGAAAATGGCACAGCCTTTGGTCAGCCCAGCTCTCCTGGACAGGTAAAGGCCACAACAGAACCGTGTGACATTGTGTAACAGTGAAAGGTAGTGCCTAAAACCAGTCCTGAAAGAGTTTTGTACAGAGATAACAAAACATGAAGAATATGAGAGTGGTCAGCACTTACCTTGTTGCCATTTCCCCCATGGTTATGCAGTTTTCTTTACTTAGATTTTCCCCTTTCCATGTTCTGCCAAGGCCCATCTACCACACTGCCATCACACTCAGGGAAGTCTTTTTGTCTGTTTTGCAGTTTGTATTAATTTTCTTTCAAGAAAACATTAGCATTGCATTGACCTGATGAAAAGATTTACTGCATCCGGGTGAGTCAAAAATCATAGGATTCTTCAATTCTTAGGTTCTTAAATTCATGGGATTCTTCAATATAGAATATGGAAGTAGGTATCTAAGATTTTGAGTGGATTTTTTTTTTTAAGATGACAATGGCATGGTTTTACATAAGTAAGAAGGAAAAATATGTTTTAATTCCTTATATACTACAGCCAAGTTTGGGAAATTAAAGCCACAGGAAGAACTGAGTCTCTCTCACTTTGTCACCCACCAAAGCCTAGTTCTGGGTTGCATTAGGAACTATTACTTAGCTTGACTAGCATTCTCCTAAACACTCTTTAATCTTGCCCCTTCTCTACTCTTCGTTGCTGTCCAAAAATCCTACTTTGAAGGGAACACAAGGAATCTTAAGTTTTCTACAGTTCCACTTTCAAAAAAATCCTGCTACTTTCTTCACTTACTCAGCAACAACTGCTACCCAACTTTAGAATTTATACAGGCAGGAGCTTTGGAACCAAGACTATTGCAAAGACATTGCACATTTCTTATCGTTATGCCCCTCATTTTGCTAGTTAGTCACATATTTAATGGCAGCAGGGATCTCTTCAGAATTGCCTTTGCTTATTTTGCTTTGTGCAAGATACTGCATGATCATTATTCAGGGTTGTAAATAATTCCTAATTACATCTCAAGGGGTCCATTTTGCCTACCTAATTCTTGAAGAAACTACTCTCTTCTGTTTATACAAGCT
Organism: Acridotheres tristis; assembly: GCA_037013685.1. NCBI lineage: Eukaryota > Metazoa > Chordata > Aves > Passeriformes > Sturnidae > Acridotheres > Acridotheres tristis. Next base: position 3,950,299 of record CM072898.1, read on the forward strand.
TAGGCCATATATCTAAGCTGTGATGGTACAAGCATTTACCTGTGCAGGAACATCTCATATGGGGACTGCTCCTGTTTTCACGTGGCTCACCTGCACAACAACACAGGGAATGAAGATATGGGTATGAGGGGTTCTATCCTTTACGAAAAAAAAAAAAAAAAAAAAAAGAACTAAAACAGTTTAAAGATGATTTTGCCTTCAGCACATAATGCTCACAACGAAGAACATGTGGTTAATGAACAAAAGCCTTTTACTTTTTCCCTTTAACTCAGGCTGTCACTATTTTCATGTTTATTTGCCAGATGTGTCCCAGCTGCTAATTAAGCTTGAACAAATTAAGGTGAATTGAATCTTGCCTGAGCATCTGCTGTTCTCCTATTAGTATGGCAGGCAATGAAACAAAGATGTTGCTACATCTTTAAAAAGGCCATTTATACTTAAAATTACTTCTTACTATACACTAATAGAGAATGTTTTTTCATAACAAAGACTGTTTAAGTAATAAAATATGTTGTAGGATGTGCCAGTGAGTTGACCTGTATTGTAGTTCTAGCAGTTTCCTTGGTAGATGTTCATAATATGCAAAATTAAGAATAAAGTTTCAAATTATGTTCAGAGATGAGGAAAGAGCCAGGCATCAAACACTCTACAAGTGGAGTGGCTTGATCAGGAGGGATGAAGGTGTAGCTTCAATTCCTCTCTGGTTTTGGTGAATCTCCCAATTAGTAAAAGAAAAAAAAATACAACAAGGTAGAGCCAGGTGTTATTCTGTGAAGCTTCCTGGAGAAAGGAAATGGTTTCTGTGGCACTTGTGTCAAACAGCCCCTGTGCAGCCCTTGAAATGGGAGGTGGGATAAAATGTTGGATGGGGTCTGTCTGTGCCAAACACACAAGAAATGCTCCAGGAGCTCCAGAGTCCTGGTTCCTGTAAAACTGAAGTTAATATAGTTAAAAAAAAAAAAAGAACACTATTAAAAGTAGTTATGAAAGGGAAGCAAAAAGTAAGTCATTTTGATCCTGGAGACCCTTTAAGGTTATTTTAGATGCAAAGAAAATCTCTTCATAAAAGAAATGTAAAAATGATTAAAACTCTGTGCCTTGAGAAGGTGCAGAGTTTCCTTTTACACAATTTGTAGCAAGTCCTTAAAGTGATAAAATCTTGAATATTAGATGTGCATCCCTTAGGGCTTTCATTTCATTTTTATATTGAAAAAAGGCTAATACAAGTTCACAGTAATCAGAAATTGTGATAATTGCCACTACGAAAATTCTCTGTAAAAAGTTGGTGCTGTCTTACAGAAAAGTTAGTGAAAATTCATCAGAGTTAATAAATTTACTCATTGCACAAGAGACAGTTGGAAAGGGAAGTTTATAAATGTAAATGTGCAGAAGGCAGGAGCACAGTTCCTCAGCTGTAAGCACGATCCATGTAAGTTTGTAAATGGTGGATTGTGGCAATTAAAACTAAGGATGCACAACGCTAAAACTGCTGAAATAATGTCTCTTGCTCCAAGCCTTCCCACAGGAATACACTGGGGAAGGAAAACCTAATGGGCTTTATATCCAATAATTAATGTTCTTTTGCTTAGCACCAAATGAGAGCCATAGAAGTGTTTCCTGTCTAAAGATGATTAAGTATTAATGCCTATTGAGCTAAAGAACAAAACAAGAGGTATTGATCCAAAATTGGGCAAATGTGTTTGCTGTATTCAGCCCACCTGAATTTTGCCAGTTCATAATGGTAAACTCAGCACCATGAGAAGAGTAGTTAATGATAAGGCTCTGGAGATCTTAATGATGCTTGGTTTGCTGGGAGAATTACCTGAAACACATTTATGTACTTGGATAAATTAATCTTCATCACTAAATTCTGCCTAAGCAAAATAAACCAGGGAAATGGCTTTAGTATGCATGATGAGGGAATCTTAAATATAGGCTGCAGGACTTGAATATTTCACCTGTGCTTAATAAAATATGAATATTCCATCACCTTGGAATCCTCCATTTTTTCCACCAGGTAACACTCAGTAAAAAGCTGATTGTTTTTCTCTTCCAAGAGAAAATTCTGAATTGCAATAGGCAAAAAAAAAGAATATCTAGTCAAAACTTCCCATTTTCTGTTGAGTCAAGTATCATGAATTCTTTCTCATAATTTATTTTTAAAGTTTATTCCGAATGAATCCGACCATCATCAACTGAGCCATGCAGAATTCCCTAAGACCACTTCAGGATTCTTTCTTGGGATTATTTGTGTTGAACCACACAAATGACAAAGACAAGAGCAGCAAGGCATTGGTGTGACAAACAGGAGACAAAGAACAGTACAAAATCCAGAGGTCTGGCTGCAAATGAGCAACACAGAATTAATGCATTTTGAAAGTTAAATTTCAAATTTTAAGCTATTCATTAATTCATGAATAATTCATAATTCACACTTCATAACTATGATGAATAATAATTACACATAAAATGGAAAGTGCAGGAAAAGAGATAACAATTGATATTGAAGAGATAACAATTGATACTGGGGTGATGAGAGAGATGAGAAATATTCAACATCCTCCTTACTGAGCAGCTAATCTGTAAATTATTACTTCTTTATGGCTTTCTCAAAAACAAAACCCATTTTCCACTAACACTTCAATGTTTTAATAAAACAGAGATTCTTCCTACCTGCCTTCTTTATGGACCAGTCCTGGCTAAAAGGCAACGTTTGTGTGTGAAATCAAAGCTGGAAAAAGAAAGAATTTAAATTCACAACAGAATAAAAGCCATTGTTATTGTAGAAGCTTTATTGTCAGATGAAAGAGAGAAGATAGGACAGTGTAGGAGAGGCAAAGCCCTGTGCAGTTAAAGTTCTATGTATGGAATGATATCAGGGCAAGGATTCCTGGAAGATCTGTACAATGGAGTGCTACAGAGAAATCTGCATGAGACTTCAATGAGTGAAGGATGATTTGTCACAATCCTTTTTAGAGTAACACAATATAAGAGGGGATGTCTTACCCTCCTGCCAAGGTAAAGCTAGACTGAAGGCATCAAACTCACCCTAAAAATCTGCAGTAATTCAGATTTTACCACATCAACCAATGCTGCTTATCCACCCTTATCATAAGCTTAATTAAAGTTTCATTGTAGTGAAATTTATATGAGTGTTTTCTTATTTGTCTGCCATAAACACAGAGAATAGCTCAGAGTGAACTTTCGAGGGCAGTTATCAAAGAGTATTCAGAGGAAGTCCAGCTGAGATAGAATAACTACACTTGAGGGAAAAAAATTGCGAGATAATTGCTGTGTGTTAGAAAAATTATAGCAAAAGTTAAAACTGGTAACTCTGGGGAATTAATTTAGTAATGGGGAACTCATCCAGGCTCAGACATTTGAATGCTTTGCTGGACTGGGCTCTTCAGAGCTACCAGAATCTCGTGGATGTCTTCAGGTTGAGTTCTGAGCCTCACAGAGGAGACCTGGGCATGACAGAAGTCCATGTAAATGGCAAAAAGGAAATTATTTGCCAACAGTTTCTAGATATCACATACACAAGAAGGGACAAAATGAAAAACTAAAGAACTAAGAATTAAAGGTGTTAAATTAAGCAGGACAAACTTCAGAATACTGTCTGAAGTGTTGAGAGAAATTCAACAGGACACAGAGAGAGATGGAGATGAGGCAGGCAGAAAATGGAAATGCTCTCAGATAATATAATTTAATTTATCCCCAAAAGGTGTATATATCATCTCAGAAAAAAAAGTCTACACAAGATGAGGTATGACATCCCCAAAAGGCTGTGTGTGGAGTTTGAAAGGGCAGGCAGTGGGGATGACATGCAGAAAGTGACCCTGGAAAACAATCACACATCCCTTGACCCCTGTTATCCCTCATATCCCTTACAGCTGCCTCGTGGTCCCTCTGGCTTCTCCTGTAACAACCCATTTAAAAATAAAGATATTGCTCTTTATTCTTATTTCTCAATGGCCTTATTTGTATCTTGCTCTTACATTCTCTGTCAGTTTTGATAATCTGCTTTAGCAGCCTTGTATCCAGCTGGTTTACACTTTTATTCTGCCTGGGTTTTAATGTTCTGCAAAACAAGCAAGAAAATACAATAAGTAATGTGAACTACTAAAGACCAGCAGTACAAAAATTTATTTATTCTACCATTTTTTTCAACACAGTGAGAACATGCATTTCAGCAATCAGAGATGAATGAGAGGTTGTATTCAGAGTCTGAGTCTGTCACTGGGACTTATGTGTCACTGTGGCTATGACTGGGTGGCTGCTTTCCTGTAGAAAGGAAAACAATATTCCTTAGCCTATTTCGAGAGTTAATAAAAGTTTCTAAAGCATTTTGACACCCTTCAATAAAGGATGACATATTAAGGTAACAAATGACTGTTAATATCACCACCAAGTCCAAGACTCCAGCAGCTCCCTATCCACCTCCACCAGATTCAGCAATGGGATTTGGATGTGTCCATGTCTTTGTTAACTCCAGGGAAAATCTTGGCACTGTCACTGTGTTGAGGACCTTTGTCAGAGCCCTTTTTCCCCTTGTGGCAGCTGGACTGGCCAGGCTTTGACTCCTTTTTCCAGTCCTGCCTTTGCTGCTGGAGGAGCCACATGGACTGGACCTCCCAAACTTCCTCCCAGGGACATCCCAGAGAGCTCAGCTGGCAAGGGGTGTCATTTCTGGAGCTGCCAATCTTTGCTGGACAAAAGACTTGTAAGGTCACTAAAGAGGGAAGAGAATCCTCTCAATTTCTCCTTCCAGTTTAATGTCAGGTTGTAGCTGGGGGAGGGTAAGGGCAGTAAAAGTAGCCATGTCTTTCCTGCCACTGGGTTTCACAACTGCTATTTCAATTAGTTTATCTAGGAATTCTTTCATCCTTACCCTTCCTAAAGGCTGGGTCCTTAAGTAAGTGTTGTTTTTCTTTTCCTTGAAACTGGTTTTAAGTGTAGACAAAGTAGCAGTTCAGTCTGTATGCTAAACTAAAATACTCAAAACTTAAAAAAAAAAAAAAAAAACATCACCAGCATTGCCAAGGATGTCTTCATAGCAGTTTAATTATACCTAAAGGCATTCTTTCCAATATGCAACTTGCTGCACAGGTTCAAACCTGGCAATAACTCCAGCTCAGGATTTTCCCAAACTGACTCTGTCTAATTTTCATTGAATATCAAATCAATTTTAGAATGGCTGCTCAGATGGAAGTGTCAGTGAAGAGAAAGGGATCAGTTTGAAACACAATTTCCCATGGGCATCCCCCAGTGACAGATATTCTAATGTTACCCTCTTTCTTCTTTCAAATATGTGGATTTTGCAGTTGAGTAGGAAACAAAGGAAGCATAAGATCCATGGTGCACTTTTGCTGCATGGCTTTGCAGGTAAAATTGCTAATTGAGGGCTCTACAAATAAGTTAATCTAGAAATGAAAGTTTGTGACTGTTTCTTCATTTAACTAAGAGTTACAACGATAAGTAGTCATGTCCAAATAACACAAGCAGTTGTGTTCCTTTTACCATTGAGTATTGATTGAAATTCTATTGATTTCTATATCAGTAAATAACTGAAAGCCAATAACAATAAAAAATACTTATATGAAAATGAAAAAGCATTTTATTTAGACATGAGAAGTTTTTATTTATTTTTTTTTTCTGGTTAAATTTCTGTGTATCTGTGAATATGTCAAGATGACAGAATCTCATTTAAAAGCTGTGAAGACAGCTGACAGAAAGTGCATTAAAAATTAGATTTTGAATTCAAAGAATGAAAGCTTTAAATCACTACAGGCATGTCTGTAGGACAAGATTGATACCAGATGCTATTTAGTACATGTTATTAACAAACCATTCAAGCCTTGAAGGGACCTTGTCACTACATAACTTCTGTCTATGTAAATAAGATTGAAGCAAGAATTTATATTGCCAGCGATATCGAGCATCCAGTACATCAAAGAAACAGGACAGAAAGTATTGCTCACATTAAAGAAAGTACTAGGGAATACTAAAATCTATGACTTTCTCCTGACTTTGCTTACACACATAAATCACTCCACAGTGCCACACAAAATCTATCTCATGGAAGCCCTGGCTGGCAGAACAATTCAAACACCTGCAGTTGTCTCTGTGTTAAGGAAAAGATCTTGCATCAACCAAAAGTTGTTGTATTATTACAAAACAGCATATGTTAATGCAGACTGAGTTATAAACTGAGTTATAATATAGATATCAACAGACTCATCAAAAGTCCTTTATATTCCCTGTCTCTCTTTCAAAGATCTCCTGTTCTTATGCTGCTCACTAATAACTGTGGTATGCAACACTCAGGGGAGTTTTGTGCTAGCAGTCTGAACAGCTGAATTCTGCTCTTCCCTGATCCTCTGCTCCACAGCCCCCACTGATACATCCATTCAATGTTAATGTGATTTTCCTGCCTTTTCCTGTGGCCTCCCTAATTTATCAAAACCAGTTGTCCCTTGCTTTTCACCTTTGTCATTACAGCCACACTTATGTATGAGTCTCTTCAATGGGATTGCCAAAAGAAAAGGTTTATATCAGATATATCTGATACCAATTCTACAAACATTTTCTCAATTTCACAATTTTTATTACCCAAAAAAAGGAGAGATCAGTCTGACCTTCTTTCTCAACCCCCGTGGCTGAACAAATAAAGTTTTCAGAAACATCCAGTCTTAGTGAAAGAGAATGCATCATATCTTTACATAAATTTCTGGTAACATTGTTATCCACAATACTGCTGGGTTTTATTTTCTTTTCTTGGCTCGATTTATCTGACAAAATTTTAAGCATTAAATAAATAGTTATTTACTATAAGAACCTGAGGAATCCCGGTCATCAGGAGATTTGAAAGCAGAACTTTGATGGGCTGCAATTTTATCTTTAAAGCCCTATGTGATTTTTTTGTCTGTGATAGTGTTTTCTTTGTACTGACCTACATCCATGATAACTACAGTAAAATACCTGAGCTGCAATCCCACTTTTGCAAGATGAAACAGCAGCTGGCAGGTCATTCTCTGTATGAGGAAATTTTTGAAACTTTCTTGTCTAGGAAAAAAAACGGATATTTGTCTCCATTCATTGTCAGAATACTTTACTGGGGTTGTTTGTATTCCATAGGAAAATTATGTGCTTTGGAGCTCATGAAACTGATGGAAATCTCGAAACAAATATTCTGACTGCAGGCTATGCAGTCTTTCCCAGATCACTTTTCACCTTGGCAGTTCTGTCTCAGTAATCGAGAGACTCTGGGGTCATGCTGACAGAAAAGGTGGAGCCTGTTTCAGCAAGGGCAGCAACAGAAAGGTGTGGATTTCCTGCAGGGTTCTGCCATTTCATGGCTGGGCTCAGGGTCCTATCTTGGTTTCTCCAGCACTAGGGACAGTTTCCCACCCACCAGTGGCCTTCTCTGACGGACTGACTCCACTAGTGGACAAAGGAAGGGCTGCAGATTAATTTATCTGAACTTCTCTAAAGCCTTTGATGTGATTCCACACAGCATCCTCCCCTCTAACCTGGAGGGATTGGGTGGGTGCACCTCGGATGGGTAAGGAATTGGTTGGACAGCCACATCCAGAGGGTGGCAGTGGCTCAGTTCTGATGGACATCAGTGACAGGGGGTGTCCCTGAGGACTCTGTACTGCTATGTACTTATTTATTCTATTTATTTAGTTAATATCCTCATAAATGAAGGGATGGAGGGCACCCTCAGCATATTTGCAGGTGACACACAGCCGAGATACAGGGACACTGCTGAAGGATGGGACCATCCAGAGGGACCTGGACAAGCTCCAGAATCAGCCCCTGGGAATCTCCTGAGGTTTAACAAGACCAAGTGCTGATGTTTGTCATGACAAATAAGGTACTGTCCTTCCATGGAAATTTAGAACTGCTAGAAACTCTTCTTGCTATCTCTTTGATGAATCTGGACCAGAGATTTCACTTTAACACAGTGCCCACAGTCTGGATCTGGTGCAGTTCCATAATGTCTCCCTTTTTAATTTATTGTTCTTGTTTTCTTTTAGCCTCCTACTGATCTGTCAGTTTGGAATTACAATGTTCCTGGATTTGCAGATGTTATTGAAATACGGTGATTTATTGAGAGCTGTGTTAGAAGGGGGGTCAAAACACAGGAAACTAACTTTCCCCAGTAGATGTGGATATATACATGACATGTCTTTTTTCTTAAATCACCTTCCCTTTCTAAGTCTATTCATTGTAACATCATCCCCTTATGTGAATATTACAGTCTCATCCCGGGCTTTTCTGAAATCTGTATAAATGCTCTTTGATTTGAACAACATGCAGCAGATTTAAATTCTGCAATAAATTTCAAATGGCAGAATTAGCACTTGAAGTTCTTGTGAGTAGCTGAGATTGCAAAGAGCAGCTGTGTTTGATCTAGTCAGCCCACAGGCCATATTCTGAGAGACTGTTTGGAAGTGCATTGAGGGGGAGAGGATACTCCTGTTTGTTTCCCAAGTACTGGAAATAATTTAGCTTTATTTTGCTATGGAAGAAGTGCTTTGGTTTGATTTTTAGGACTGTGGTAAAACAATGACCTGTCTAGAAGCACTGATGTCATAAGACCTTAACCCCTGAATGCTCGTGCAGAAATGCTTCCCCTGCCCTCCCCTGGTGATGAAATGGCTCAGGGGTGCCTGGCTGAGGTTAAAAAGCATTTCCCAGCTGCTGGCAAGGCCAGGGGCTGGTGCTGCAGCCAGGTGTGGGCAGATTGCAGATTCATCCCCACCTCATTGGCATTCCTCACATGGCACTGCTGCCTTGAGACAGCACCACAGGCTGATCTTCTCCTGCTCCTGGCAGGAGGTGAGCCTTGTCCTGGGTAATTCACACACTGCTTTGTGCTGCTGGAGCATGGGCTGCCTTCTGTATACCCCACTGGCTTCATGAAAACCTGGCAACTTGTGGCATTTGCTGCATCTCTGCTCAGATGCCCTGCCTAGCTGAATTACTGCTGCAACCAACAATGAATTTAAAGCACCAACTTAAAGCTTATGAGCTCAAACAGCCTCACATGGTTCGTGCAAAAATTAGAATCAGTGAAATGAAAGTATATAAAGCCAGACCTCCTCCCCTGAGTGACTGTTATTAAGCAGAGATTTATAGCCAAGGCCCCACCGTGTTGAGGCTGGATGCACTTTTCAACTAACAAATATTACAGCCATTAAATGATCTACTTTACAACATATGGAAAGATTGCTCTAATATGCTGGTAATATCTATTTCATTGGAAAAGAATAAATTCCTTTTTGACAGAAGTTTTAAATTCTAAACTGCTGAAATAAAACTTTGAGTGCTGGCATCTCCTGTTTATTGATGGCAGGTTTTTTGATAAGATGGTATGGTTATTAATATTTTCTATAAAATAATGAGAATCTCATTGCTTGGGAAACTTTCCAAACAAAGTTGAATCTAAATTATGTAACTCCAACTTGAAATTGGCACACAGTCTTTTCTATATGATAGGGGACAATTAAATCAGAGATAATGGAAGGAATAAAATAAGCCAAGCACAAATCACTAGAGAAATTACTGAAGAAATGTAGCATACCAAAACAGGTGAGAATGAGCAAATAAATATTATAACTTCAATTAAAAAATAGAGTATTTAATGGACTGGAAAGGGATGTGGGAATTAACATTGGCTGGTATATTTCAAACCACTGAATTAAATCCATAATATCTGTTTGTGTTGCTATATTTTAATATCTGTGGTTGCCTGAAAGTCATCTTCTAGGAAACAACAACCCCCCAAAAAAGATATATATATTTGTCAGTAAGACTACAAAAGTGCTGTTTACTGCCACCAGAATCTAATTGGAACCATTTTGTGCAGCCACACACATCAGGCAGGAAGAACACTTTGAGAACAACACTGTTGGTTAAAAGTCCTGCCTTGTGGGGGGAGCAGAGCTGCTGCACCACGGGCTTTGCACATGGGGAGGGATGAACACACCGGGAAAAATGCACAGATTTCTTCAGCAGACGCTGCAGCTCGGAATGGAGGTGTTGGAAGAGCTGCTGGAGAGGCTGGCTGAGGCTGGCAGGGGTCTGTGATAACAGAGGGTCTGTGATAACAGCAGGGCTCTGTGCTGGCCCTGCTGCTGGCAGGGATCTGTGCAGAGTGGGCTGTGCAGCACCCTCTCTGAGCGGGCAGCTTTGCCTTCAAATTACTTCAACTACGACAAAATATCTTCTCATCTAAACAAAAAAATTCTGCAGGGGCATTTGACTATCAGAGGGATTTAACTCCACAGCAAATTGATGGAAAATATTCACTGGTGAGCATCGAGCACTCACAGGTGGAGAAGGGTATTTGTTTTGTCTCATTTATTCCGATTGCTAAAATATTCCCCAGGTGCACATCCTATGCACTGGGTGGCTTTTCCAAGGCTGGAAGTGAAAACACACAGCAATGCAATAGCAATGACTGTACCTCTTCTCTTTGGGGTATTGCAGAACAATGTTCATTTTCCCCCTAAGAACATAATGCTGAGCCCAGCAGAGAGAAATAACAAACTCTGGGAGTTGCTGAATTCCATCATGTGGACTTAAATTCCATGTTTCAAATACAGTTTGTAACTAGTATGGTGATGTTTTTTAGTTATAAACACTGCTTTTCTTTACAAGAGCCAAAGTTACCTTCATACACTAATGGAATTGCCATTAAACTATTTTTTCTTTTTTTTTTTCAGTGTCTCCATATATTGCACACCACTGAAAATCTGAAATTTTCTTTTCTCTAATTTCTGAGTGTATCCCAGATCTTATTGACTGCTCTTTTATGTCCAGTCTGCAGAAGCAATTAGCCTTGCTTTAAGAGCATAATGTGGTAATGAGGAATTTTGGTATTATTTGGATGACACTCCTCAAAGGCACCTGTTCCATTTGAGGAGAACAAACTTACTCAAAAAGAAAACCAGATTTTCAAGAAGAGATCATTTGGAACCACATTTGCTCTGGTTGCATTTTTCAGAACAAGGAAAAAAAAAATCACCTCTCACCAGGGAAAGCCTTTGTAGCACACCAGCTTTCCTTAGATTAATGTTAGATTTATACTGATCAGCAAGCCTGGAAAATATATGTTACCTTGCACACTCAGCACACTTCACTTTTTACTGATACATACCTTTTTTTGCTCCTTTATTTTCCTTTTAAGACTTGCTAGCTGATCTCAAACAATGTAATATTGTGCTGCCTTTTCTTTTGCATTTTAACTTGTCTTGAAAAGCAACCAGAAGTTAAGCACAACTCAAATATTCACTTTCCAAAGCTTGACCAAATTACATTGCACATTCAATTTCTTCTACCTTCCAGAACAAGCAAATTAAATGTGATGTGTTGTAAGAGGAATAAGCTTGGCACTTCTATAAACTTCAGTACTTTTCTGTTACCAAACCACCAAGTTGTTAATTAGAGAATGATGGAATCATAGGGACTGGAGAAGTGTAGAGAAATTCAGCTATTTGTACATGACCTGGAATTAAAACTGCAGCAGGAAAAAGGAGCTGGAGGGGAAGGACATAGTTCACAATTACTTTTATTCTATTCTATTCTATTCTATTCTATTCTATTCTATTCTATTCTATTCTATTCTATTCTATTCTATTCATCATATATAAATAAATGAAAAATCCCCAACACTAAGCACTTTTATTTTGGAGGATAGAAAGTAATTTGTTTCAATTTTTAATTCATTGCTGATAGAATGAGTTTTGGGAGGCCTGACACCTTTGAGTGAAAGGCATGGGATGAGTTTCCAAACTGAATTTCAGTTCCTGTGACTGGAATACAGCTGTTCAACCACCTGAAATCTCCCCACCTGGCCAGAAATGCTGTATAGTTAAAAGATATAATAAAGGTGTTTCGTTCTGGATGTAGCTCCCTACCTTAGGCATTTCTCTGACCCCTATTTCTGAGTTATCAAAGCTCATCCCCATCTCTGGGCTTTATCTCAACACCCCCCTGCCAGGGTTTGCTGTTATCTCTGTGCTCACGCTGACACTTTATGTTTCAAGGAAGTACAAAATCAAACTGATTCAAATGTAATAGTTTCCCTTTGGCCTTGGAGGCCCAAGGCAGCTCTTTCTAAACATGGTTTCAATCATGTTTCGTAGATTAAATGAATTATTCAGGTCTTTAAATCTACATTTTGCAGAAGATTTTGCTCAGCTTGAAGATCATGTTATAAAAAGTCATAATTTCTCTAAACTGCCTCTTAATGGTGGTTTTGATTAAAAAGGCATGTAGGAAGTACACACCTTTTTAAATACATGGTGGTTTTACAATGAGTAAGCTTGGTTTTCGTATGTTCTTTAAAGGAAAAAACCATCACCAGTTCAAAGAAGGACAATGTGTAATTATAATTGAAAGGAGAGGCCAGACTTGTACATCTGATGGCAAAGTGGAAGTTGCAGGAAGGATTTCCTCTTCCAGGTTTTCATACCTCTCTTATGGATTGATTTCATCCACAGGCTGAATACACATTACAAACAGGAGTTGGTAAACTTGAAAAGAATCCAATATTTTAGGGAAGAAAACAGAGAAGAGCAGAGAAGAAAAGAGAACTGATTAAAGAGTTAAATTCCAGTCAACGATATTCACTTGCTGTTGTTTTGCTTTCCAAATAAACCATTGTTTACAGTTTACCTTTCCATTGTGCTAGATGAAAAGGGAAGAAAGTATGAAGAATTAATTGTGGTATCCAAGATGGGAATGTTTGGAGACAGCAATTCCTCCAAAAGGCACTGGCATGAGCACAGATTATTTTTTTTCCACCAGAGTAAATGTACTTTTGGTGGAGTAAACCAAAAACCAGGGTGTAAAATGAGAGAGAAGCTGTAAAACAAATCAGCTGAAAATGTAAACTCTTCAATATTAACAGTGGTTGCTATATTCCCCTTTTCAGACTGAAGATTGATGAGTTTTCCTCAGGGGAAGGGCTGACTTTGGCTGTCCCTTGTCTCACACGTGGGTTTCTGTCCATGTGCTGTGCCCTCAGCTGAGCCAGGACAACTCTGTTGGGACTACAGGGACAATTGGATCAGGGAGGTGACAAAGTCAGTAATAATAACAATTATTATTCCAGTTCCCCATTTCCCTTCACTACTCAGACTCCCTGTGTGCACTGAGAAGCAGCAAAGGGACAAAAGACACCCAGGTGCGTGGCTGGGTTTGCCTGGGGAGCCCTCCCAGAGCAGCTGCAGTGTGAGGAAGGAAGGACAGACACCTTTCCCCAGGGGACCCTGCCCAGAGCCCAGGTCCTGCCCCAGCAGGACCAGGTTCCACCAGCAGCCCCAGGAGACACTCAGGGCTGAAGCTGCCTGCTGTTCATCACCAGGAATTTCTAACACTGGGCACATCTTTCAGGGACAAACTGAATATTTTCTGTTCCACCACCACCTGGGAGGGCTCCTTGCATCTCAGAAATAGCACCACATCTAATTGTGTGCCATGGCCTTTGTTTTGCTCCCAAGGAGGGTTTCAACCCCCAGTTTTCCTGCAGCCATCAGCTGGCTGGGGCTTCAGCAGGCATTTGGGACAGCTTCACTTGGAAGAATCCTTTAGTGACAGCTGAGCAACAACCTGCCAGTTCACAAGTTCACTTGCTGCTTGGTGCTTAGCTGCTGGTAGGTAAAAAGAAAGAAGAAAATATAAATATTTAATCAACATGTTTAGTTGGAAAATATGGTTTTGGGGGAAATCCCTGATTCACTCTCTTACTAAAAAGAAACTGATGGGGTAATTCTTTATCTGCAAAGCTCGTGATGGGGCATGTCCCAAGCAGCGCCAGGCAAGCACTGCTTCTGATCTCCCACTGCACAGGAAGGGTTAGAACTGCTCGCTGCTCTAAGTGCCTGTTCACACCACTCAGTTTGTCACATCCTGGTTTTCTGTCTTTTACCTACAAAATGCCCCAAGATAAAATTTCGCGAGTGTAGCTTGAAAATCTTGGTAGGAAAAACATTGAGTAAACTATTTAATATTACTCCTGCTTCTAGCTCTGTTTCTGCTGTTACCAGTTATCCTAAGAGGCAATTAAAGCATGTTTCAAATTGTAGTCGCAAATGTGACTTCTTTTTAGGCAGAGACTTTATTAACCTGTCAATCCTGATTATTATTAAGCAAACTATTCATTTTGTGTGTTTGTTGCTGCTCATATTCTCCATCCCTGCTCCCCAAAGGAACTGTGATTCTGCTGATGCTCCTGAGTGGAAAATGCTCAAATATGGGACCATCCAATAATTGACACTAATAGTGAAATGGATATCAGACAAATGTTAGGATTCAGGAGCATTTTCATAGACATGCAGCTGCTGTCTGAGCACTCCTGAAGAACACAGGAGTGTTATTTGCAGCAGCCTAAACTCTGTGCTTTGCTCATCCAGGGAATTTATGTCAATCCTCTGGCTCTTTGTTGTCTGTTCCTTCAAATCTCAGAACAGTTCTTTGTGCCGAAACTTTGTGCTGTACTGGAGTCTGCTGGACAATACATTTGGGATCCTTTTCACTACTGCTCTGCAAAGTAATCACACAGAGTGTTTGAGGAATCTCCTTTTGCAGTTAATTCTTTCTTGGCTTAGTTTTTGCTCTGCTAATAGTGACAATTAAAATTAAGAAAATATAACAAAACACAGAAATCTTATCCACCTGAACAAAACTGGAAATTGGAAATATTTCCTTTAAAGATCCTGTTTTTTGAAGAAGTTTGCCATATTGTTCCCCACATGGCTGTAAGACAAGGTTATTAAAAAGTGCTCATTCAGACGAGATGTTTTGCACCCAACTGCTTACAATCAGTTAGTTAACTATGAAACTGCCCAATTTCTGTGTGTAATCAAAGTAACTGTGTACACATTTGGCATGTAATTACGTTTCTAAATTGATTAAAATCCAGCCCTGAAACGATTGCGAGCGAAGGCTTGGCTCCAATGATTAGTTCTTAAAACTTCTTTCACAAGCTTGAGCAAATAACACATTTGCCAAAAAATGCTGCCAAGTGTGAAAGTTAATTATGATAAATGTAACTCAGTTCTCTCATCACCAGTGTACAGAGAAAGGCTTTTGCCTCTCTTAACTCTATTGTCCATTGAGACAAAGATGGCGCTTCAGGATTTTTTCCCTTTAACAAGGACAGATATGCCATGAGTGACAGTTAAATTTGTTGGAGGTATTAAATTGCTAATGCTAATGCATTTTACAATCTTCTGAACTGATTTAATATATTAGACTGTCACTCAAAGTCTTAATAAACAATTCCACACTCTTAGTTTAAAATCATCCTGTCAGACCTGGAGGTTTTCTCAATTGGCCTCCATTGTTAATGTGATAGTAGTTTACAAACAAAGGACTTTTTTTTCTTCATAGGTTGGTTCATATGAAACTTTAATGGGTGCTTCTCTTGTTTCTCTTTTTTATTTATTACAAAACAGATGTGCCAGAGCTTAATGGGGTGGATTTGTGCTTTAAAGCACCTGTGCTTGTAGCTAAACTTCTCCCTCTCTTGCAGATAATCTCTCACTTATTCATATTTGAATAGATCTTTCTTCTCATTTTAGAGTATTTCAACCTCAGCCTTGTGAAACTTAATATACTTTTGAAGAATTGATTTCATTATGTTTATCCTAATGCTGTGTAATTCCACCATGGAGTGCCACTTTTGCTTCAGAGACCCATCGGAAGCTCAACAAGTATCAAAGTTTCATGTTTGCAGATGTGAAAAACACAGGTACTCATTACAGCTAATAGGCTGTCAGAGGAAAGTCATTACAAATAAAAGACTTTCTCTAATTTTGTAGGAAAAAAAAAAAGACAAATGATGATTTCATTTTGCTGATGTTAATTTATGGAGAAAATAACCTTGATATTTTCGATTTTGAGGCTCTCAAGTATGGGAGCAGCACTGGCATCAAAGGGTTTGGATTATTGTTTAGCTAAGCACCCAGATTTTGATACTTTTGCTGTCTGAATGTTAAATCATTATATCAAATTGCTGCCAAAGAAAAACTTGCAGAGAATTCTACCTCAAACTGGAATTAATAAAACCTCCTTCTCTTTTGTTTGTTTTTCCTTATCTGTGATGATGGTAAATTCTTTTGCAAATAGATGCATAAATTATTTGTAGTAGGACCTAAAATCATGGCGACAAATACAATTTTTTCTGACAGCTCATTCCATAATGTGCTGCTAGTCATTTAAGAAAGCTTCATCTCCAACCCTCACAATTTTCATTATAGACTTTCTTAACTTAGTTATCCCAAAAGTATTCCCTGAGGCATTCTCTCTTTTTCACAGCTAGCTTTCAGGATTTGGAATAAGGCTATGAGTGGATCACAGGAGAAACAGAACCAGTCAAGACCAGCAAATTTAATGAAATATCTGTAACTCAGGCACCTGAGGATGTGTGTTTTTATTTGATGGACATGATTAAACCTCTATTTTGCTAATACATGCAATTAACACAAATGTCCACATGTGAAATTACCTGGTAATTACCAGGTCACTTATTCAGAGGACTAAAATTATAATATTTAAGCTGAGTTTCCACCTGGCCTAGGATCCTTAAGTTTACCAGAGCTTGTCCTACCTCTATCCCAAAGCCTGTCATGCAAGGTTGCTGATGCTGCCAGAAAACAGCTTGTCTTTGTTCAGTGAATTGCTATTTTTTAATGTTATTCTTTACTTAGTAAAATCAAGAATAAAAGTATTAAAGAGCCAAAAAATGAAGGATATTGGGCTGATTCAGTCTTTTGTTGGGATGATTCTATGTCATGGTATGTTCAATGCAATATTCCTACTTCTTGTTTCTTTTTCTCTATATTCAGATCATCATGGCTCTAATATATATGAAATATTTGCATCCTTATGTCAATGGGCATTGAAAATTAGGGCTGGCTCTTCTAGTTTGTGTTACAGAGTCAGCATCACTGGAGCTGCATCACACTCTGCCAGCTGAGGATCTGTCTGTCTGTCTGTCTGTACACTGAGAGGGCTTCTTCAAAAAATGAACTGAAAACTTAGATCCAGTGTGGAACTAGAGTCTTAGCAAATATGAATATGACATAGCTGGCCTTTTTCAGAACTGTGCAAACATCAAATAAATAACTTTCTGAAGGTTCCCATTTGGTTTTTCTCTCTTACAATAACATTTCTGAACATGTCATACCAACTTCTGAGCTGCCACATCTGGCTCAATCAGGCACATCATTTTATATTAACCTCATGAAAAAAACACAGCATTGCTGATGTTACTAGACAAGACATTTTTGTAAATGCTGTGATTTGGGGTTTGCTGGGATTTTTACAAAGAGCGCAGTGCCCCTTCTAGTTATCATCAGTTCTGGGTTTTTTCTGAGATACGACATGAGCAGGAAAGATTCTGACACCTGGTAGAGGGAAATTGTGTGATCCTGGGTGCAGGAAGAGGTGGTGTGGACAAGCAGACCAGTCACTGATATTTGTTGATCACCCAATACAGACAGAAATATTTATATGTGTTTGAATAGCTGGCATCCAGCCTATTTGCTCCAGATGAGGATTTAAGGAGTTAGTTTCTCTTGACAAAGCATCCTTCACCTCCTACTCTTCAGCAAGCAGTAAGGTTTTCTTTGAAAGACTGGCCTGGTTTAACTAGGACTGATTTTTGCCTTTGTCACCACGGACTCAGCTTCAGACATCTGAGAAGCTGTAGGTGATTTTACCCTGTCTGTCATCCCTGTAATTAGATCTGGTGCACCTGGAGTGACCAGAGATCAGTTCTTACTCCTGACCTGCTCCACTGCAAGCTGACAGTTCTTAAGTCCTGGTAGAAAGTGCAGGAGACCTTACATGCTGTAGAGATCAAGATAATTTTATGTTAAAAGATGAAATGCCGTAAATGTACTTTAGAAAACTCATGAACTTCATGCCAAGAATGTGTTTTTGATGAAATAGGTATTTATCTAATGAATATTATTCCAGGAGTAGTTACAGAAAGATAGTGACAGGCACAAATGTAAGAAATGGGCAGAAGCTGGCTGAGACAGAATAGAAAAATTCAATCAAGATAATACCTCCCTATTTTAATGCTGGATTCCATTGTCCTGGTTCCCATTTTCTTCACTTCAGCATTACAAATCCAGAGAATTTTGATTTTAAAAAGAGGACGCCAAATATTTCTTCTGTTAGATTTGCAATTCTATGAACCCCAGAGAGGATCTGTAGCAATAAAAGATAATAATTATGAACCGGTGTAATTCTCATGACATGGCTGAGCTTGCACAAATTTCAAGCTGTGGCAGCACTGGCTCCCATTAGTGTGGGACAGGGGGGAAGCTGCTCAGACAAGCTCCCCACAGGATGGCTTTGTGGGGACAGGAGCTGGAGCAGCTTCCTTGCCTCATTCCTTGTGGGAGCCATCCTGCAGCCTCAGCCTGTGCAGAAATCCCAGGGAAGCCCTTGAGCAGGAGCACAGCTGGCCCTGGAGCCCAGCTGAGCACATTTGCTCTCGTCCCCACGGTCACAGTCTCTGTTTGGAGGCGCCACTGACAGCCCCCAACCCGCAGCCCAACAGCAATCATTTCTATTTCTTCTTGAAACAATCATTTAGCAATTATTTTTCCCCTGTGTGTGTTTTTAAGGGAGTACCTCGGCCACATTACAGAACAGAACTCAGAGTCAGCACTTTCCTACAGCGTTTAAAACTCCTGGTACCTGTAAACCTTTATGAAGTGGCAAAACTGGGCTCTCTTTTCAGACTTTGCAGGCAGCTGAAAATAATAAGCACACCTTTCCACAGAGAAGTCTTTTTATACACAAAATCATCACTAAATTTACTGGAAATTATGGTTGGCAGTTCAGTAGACTGTTTTTTTGGTTTTAAATGTGACAATTTTTATCTTGTTTTTTTCCTTTAAAGAAAGTAGATACTAAAAATTGCATATAGCAGTTCTTCATATGTATTTCATGTGAAATCTTAAAATATAGTCTTTGAAAACCTCACTAGTGAGTGTTAAGGGAAAGGAATTCATCCCATATCTTTTTTCACTGAAGACTAACCCATATATTATTATTATTATTTTTGATTAAATCAGTAGTTAATGAGAATATTTGCAGACAGCACACAGCAGCAAATCAATATCTTTGTTTCTCCTGCTAATCTTCACTCTACAGATAATCAGCCTTTGGAGGGCTGAGAATTTGAGGCTATTAGAAGGTAAGGATGAAGCGCTGACAGCTCACTCATTTCCTCAGGCAAAAATATGTTAGGTCATTTTTGCATGTGAAGTATGATAGGGATATATCATCAACATTTGATAAATAGAGAGGGTTTTAAAAATTGCATCTGAAATACTTGACATTCAGCACGTTCTTAGAAAATGATAAAATCATAATTGTAAAAAAGACCTGCAGTATTGCCAATCAGAGGCTGGCTGTTCTGAGCACCCTGGCACATATATCTTAGTGTCCCCCTGCAGAAGGAGGAATGAGCATAAAGAAAAGAGCAATTTTCCTGCCGTAAATTGGAAAGTCTGCCAAGCAGCTATGTGATCTACCATCAATCAGTGTTAAATTCTCCTTAGCTGCAGAAAACTCAAGAACTAACTATCACTGAGAGATTTCACACGGTGACTAATGGTATATGACAAACACATTTAAAATCTGCATAGACCAGCATCAGTTTAAAATATAACATGAATAATAAACAATCCTAAAGATATCACCGTGTGCAAAATAAGACATAATCTCCTCAGACACATATTGTACATAGGAAATTACCATTCTAGGAGTGCACTCAATATCAATACAGCACCGAGTCATGCACACTATATGACTTTATTTGGAATAGCATCTTTCATGCAATGCATGCTGCAGTGTCGTGAGGCTGTGGGATAAAGGGGAGATGACAGCTGAATAAAACACTGGACTGAATCCACAATTACTCTGCTCACATGAGGAGCCCCATTAAGTAATAGTGAAATCTTGAGGTGAGGAAGGTCTTCTCCTCCACCATGTCATTACTGAAGCCACAACTAATGCATCTGTTCCAGATGGCAAGTGTTCAGAGGAATGAGAGACAGCACTGTCCCTTGCATACTAAGCTGGTCATTTCTCAGTGCAAAGGATCCACTCATTCCTGTTTAGCTTCCCATTAAAAACATATTATTTACCTGAATAGTATGGAAAAATATTTATAAAGAAAGGAATATATTAGCTATGAAAACTGCCTGTGCTTCTAACTGAAGAATATGAATGAAGAATAGGTCATAAAACCGGAGATATTTGTCCTAGATTTGGATTTTCAAGCAATCACATTTTAATTTATTTCAATTCCAGATTTATATTTTCTATTTAGAACATAAAGTCCATCATTTTGACAATGGTCTTTATGGACACTACGGTGTTTCAGGGTTTTTTAATCTTTCTTTCTGGCAGGAACAGAACTCAGAGGAAGCATAATTTTTTATTTTATTGGGAACAGAGTCTGTATTCTGGGCTTGGTGAAGTTAGGCAGAAGCCACAGCCACTTCAGACAAAGGTGTCTTCCCTTTGAGTGGACACACACTCCTAAAGGAACAGAAATTGGTGAAGCCAGAGCACCCAGGGCAAAGTGTGTGATCCTGAGAGCACAGGAGGTTCTAATAATTACCAAAGTGATATGGCAAACCCTAAATAAATGGAATGACACCGAATAGCTTCAGGCTGGAGTGCAGCTTCCCCTGTCCCAGCAGGAATAAAAGAACCTAGAGAGAAGTATAACACAATAGTTTAAATGTGGTTAGGAGCAGTGTTTGTAAGCTGTGGTGTGATCTCTCAAATATTAGTCTGTCACTATGTCTCCTCATCCATCTTTTTGCCTTTCTGAATGTAAGTATTCACAGGCAGTTTGCTTAAAAACTTTAAATGCTGAGATTATCTGCCTCTGAATTGTGACTTTCTGAATCTTTGAAGCATCACTTTATCTATTTTTTTCTCCCCTGAGCTCAGATATCTCATATTTAAATGGTATAAAGTGCTATATATGTTAAAGACAGAACAGTAGAGGCACAAGTTGGGAAGTCTGTTTCAATGAAAATCCAAGGTAACACAATAAACACAAAAATGCCTTCTGCTGGGGCTGCTTCTATAGCAGCAAAAGGACTCTGTTCCTCGACCTTAATTCTACAAGAGCAAGCAGTCTGCACATAATACTCAGAAAGCAGAGACTAGGGCAGTCAGAACAAACAAGAATAATTAAATAATCATCCCATTAGCTGAATTACAATAATGTCTCAGTGATTTGACCCTACTTTAGAGCATCATTTCCATTTGCAGAATTGCTAACAAGGGATCAGGACCAGGGCAAAAACGATTTGGTGCCACTCTGGCGAGCTCTGTGCAAGTACAGAGTACCCATCTGGGATGAAGATGTAAGGAAAGGGGAGCTTGAAAATGATGTTGTCACGAAAGATTCCAGGGCACTGAAAGCCACTAAAGACCTGCCTGTGTTACTCCAGCACCTTGAGGAACTGTTCTGAAGGTTATGGAACTTCTGGTAGGGAAAGTAGGGGCAAGTACAGAAAAAACATGGCCAAAATCCATTTCTAATAGCACACTTACTCAGTGTTGAAAGAAGCCATAAGGTTTATCAGATAATTTGTATTTCCAATTATTGACTTTTCCCAAAAAAAAAAAAAAAAAAAAAAAATTTTTAAAAACTCACACTAAAGTGAAAGAGTGAGTATAGCAGGAGAGATGAGCAGGCAGAAGGACTTTTGCCATCTCTCCTTTGTGCTCTCCTCTACTGTTAGCAAAGGCTTCTGATGTAATATCACATTATCTTCCATTGTTTTTAATAAGATTTTTATGAGTAAGGAATTTATGGCTGTATGCAAATATTCTGTGAAGCTAGCAGCAAAAGAAAGTGCTTTTTACACTGAAATTCATGTACTGACTAAAAAGCATTAACAATAGCAATTAACAAAAATGGAGATTGTGCTGTTTCCATCTGTATTCTGCAATACACAGCAAATGATAGTCACTCAGCAATGCATTAATTTGCTAACGTTCTTCAGTTAAAATATAGAAGTTCTATTTATTTTAAAGCATTTTTTATCAAAGGAGTCCAAACCCCCAAATCCTGTCTGCTAAACAATTAGAAATCATTAAGTATATGAAAATTCATTCCCAGCCTTAAGGAAAGTGTTACTTCCCTGGGAGGAGATCCAGAAAGGACTCAAGGGAGGCAGTTTGGATTTCCTGCTCTCCCAGCTGGGATAGAAAGGAGCACTGGTTTGCATCAAGGCCACCAGCCCATTCAGGTGTTCCTCTCGTGCTGTTCTCATGTACAAACACTGCCCAGGTACCACTTTTTATTGTGGGACACAGGGGAGGAAAATGCTGAAGGTGGAGAGACTCAGAGATACGTGGAAAACCTTCATCTCCCACCCTCTTCCTCCATAAACACAAGCAGAGCTGTTTGGAGGGAGCTCTCTGCAGCTCAAATATATTCACCAGCTGGACACATTTTTCACAAAATTCTGAACTCAGAGAATTGAATTGTGCAATTGTAATATTTTGCTTGTTTTTAAATCATCAGTTCTGAGGAAAGTGTCTCCAAAATCTGTGAGGATCATGACAGCTCTCTCTCCAACACTTTATGTACCTGCCCCATCTCTACCTATGGAGCAGCATCCAGGTGGATGCAAGCGTTTTCATCTCCTTCCCAAGTGACCTTGCAGATGTCATTACCCTAAATGAGATCAGTCACTGCACGCTGGCTTTTGGCAGCTGCAGCCCCAGCAGCAGCACTTCCCAATAAAAGGAGCCTGTGGAAGGGAATGAGCCTGGGTTTGGGAGTTTTGAAGATGATCACAACGACATATGGTATCTGAATTTGTGAATATGCCAGAGCTAGGCTGGCATAAGGACACATATCAAAAACTGGAAAAAGCCTCTGTGAAGAACGCACAATTTCATGTTCATTTTTATTATACACTGCCAGTGTTTACACAGAAGCCTCTCATCCAGGAGAGTGAAGTTTATTACTATCAATCACAGAAACAGCAAACAAAAATGCAGAGATTTTATGTACAGTGCTTCAGTCTGAGGGTTTTACCACTTCTGTAGGCAGCAGTAGTTATTTTACTGGCAAATGGTGTCATTGGGAATATGTTGATCATCTGGCAATGTCGTAACATTCGTAAAACATCAGCATCCCAGCTGAGAAACAGCCACAACAACACAATGGGGCAGATTTTCCTTTGCACTTGTTTAAATATTTATGCTGGGGTACCTGCTGCCCCTGGGGACAGAGCCTTCTGTGCAGAGCAGGACACTAATCCATGAATGAAATGGCAAGATTACTGTTAGTGCAAAATCCATCTGCAAGAACAGATTTTATTCTCCCAGTAACTTTCCCTGGTCAAGAAGGTGCTGTGAATTCAACTGTGCTTTGTGTACTTTGAAAGAAATTGAGAAAATATTTTTAAAAAGCTTCAAGTGCTATCTTATTATAATAAACTGCAAAGGACAGCAGATACCCAAACATCTTGTATGGTGAGGGAAGAAAGAGACACCTTCAGAAAGCACTTCAGGAACCACTGGGGCCTGAACAGTGCTTTGAAGAGGTCAGGTTCCTTCCTTTGTGTCCAAGAAGAGTCCTTGCTGAAACATTCATGTTACTTAGAGAAGGCTGGGGTTAATCTAGAACTTTGTTCTTGAAGTAATATCATGAACAAAGTCTCACCAAAATCCCAGGAAGTGAATGGATTTGATGGCTGGCATCACATCAGTCTGGGTTTAAAGCACTACCTGCTGGATTAAAGGCCTTTGTTTTAAAGGAGCAGTAGGCACAAGGAGTTGCTGACAGCTTCTGTCAGAATGCACTAATCACAGGACTGCAGGGTAATCTGCATTCTTGTTCTCCTTCTCTGGGACTTACTGAGTATTTAATTATTCTGTGTAAAGTGAAATAGCTTCAACAGAATGGAGAGTAAGATGAAAATCAATCCTGTAAGTCCTTAATGGTAGGGTAGGTTCAAATGTTGTCAGGCAGAGGAAGAAACTGAAATGAGAGCTGCTAGGAATAGATCAGTTACCTGATCAGTGCAGTTAAGTGGAGAGCTATAGAGAGCTCTCCTCCTTTCCTGAAAGCACCTATGGGATCACTTCAAACAAGGGGACATCTCTTTTCTTTGGGAATTCAGCTAGGTTCTGGCTTTCCTTTCAGCTATGGGAAAATGTGTTGGAAATATCTTTTATGACCCATCCAAGTTTGCAAACACAAAATAAGAAGTGCCATACGGTGTCCAGCTAACTCAGATCTGTAACAGATTTCTTTATCTCTGAGGGCAGCTTTGGGGCTGCCAAATGTTTGATGAGCACCAGTGCATTTCCAGGCTGGGCTGCAGAGCCGTGCATGTCCCTGCTTGGCTCTGCAGGTGATGGCCTCTCTTCCAAGAGACAGTTTTGTGTTTGCCACAAGCAGGTTGGAGATGTCTCTACCAAAACCAATAGCAGCATATCCAGTGCTTTCTTAATCAGTGGATATCCCCACTGAGGTATAGTGAGGAGGGAGAAGAGCAGGCATCTTTCAGCTGCCAGCAGGGTGGCCAGCGAGGCTGGCTCATCCTGGTCCCTCCTCACAGCTCTGAGAGGGCCCTGCTGGCTCTGATCTGGAAGTATCTGCTTCCCAATTTATCTGACAGGTGGTTAGCTATTAACATGAATAAAAGTGGTGACCTGTCTGCCACTTCCAATAACTCAAGTGCTATATCCCCAATCTGTCATGTCCTTGGCAGCCCTTTTGTTTATTAGGAAATGAATTATTCATTAGAAAAATTTGTTAGAAAAATGTGCCTTAATTTTCATCATTTTCACTGTAATCCACTCTTATCCCTTTAGTGGCACTTTCCTGTGCTGCAGCCTGGCTGTTTCAAGGGTGGTGGCTTGGCTGATACAGCACTGCATGGCACAGGAGGGGGGAGGACACTTTGTCACTGGCTTGTGCAAGCTCAAGATGTGCAGGGATAAAACATATTGCACAACTAAATCCTTTCAGGATGGAGAAGTGGGTGAGTGGGAAAATGGAGGAGACAAATGCACATGCATTTGCCACACACTACAGCCAAATTAACCATGCCTGTTTAAATCTGAAGGCAAAATAACACCTTTTGGAGTTTAGAGAGGCACAGTGACTCACACACAGTTCTTTTTTCTGAGGCTGCTTACTCACTGCTCCATACTCAAAATGGCCTTCTCCTTTCTTCCTCTCTCCACTGCAAAAACTGATTTATTCCCAACAAGGAATAATGACTTCCTTGTTTCCCACAACCAAAAGAACCTCTATTTATACTCTATTTGCAATATAAAATTTAGTTGTAGAATTTTTAAAGGTTCACTAGCAGCACTGGTTCTTACAACAGCAGCAGCCCTTGAACCAGATGCTAACCCTCCATCCTTCCTGCAACCAGTAAAAGGCCCTAAAGAAATACACTGAGCACAGATCCTTTTTCCATGAGTTAGCATTGGGGTAGCCACACTGTCTTCATGTTAGATTGGAAATTTCTTATGTAAATTGGACTGCAGTGCTCACAACACCTGTTACTATGGCAGCATTTATCCAGGTTAATAAAACAGCAAAGTCACTAATAAGATATCATCTTATAATGTTGAAAAGGAAATTACCATTATAAAATTTCATCAAGTGGACATGATAGAAATTAGGAAGCAACTCTTACACACTGGAGGTGGGCAGGCAAACAAGGATAAGTATGCAAGGCTGATCCTGCTGTGTGTGGGATCAGATGAGGCACAAAGGACCGGCCATCAAAGTTACTCCAACCCAAGTTTCCTTCCCAAGCAGCCATCTATCTTCCATGCAGCTCAGATCACATTATTTTAACCTCGGACTTCACCCTTTGAATTGATAAGTCTGCCTACCTGAGGGGCTTGGAAGGGGAGTAATTTGTTGTAACCATCTTCCAGACAGTTTCTGAAATAGTCTTTTGTACAGGTGAACTCTGTGCTCTGTACGTTTTTCACTCCTGGGCTCTCCATTTGTTTGCTCCCGTTTTCCAAGTCTGTGTGGCTTTACAAAGAAAGTGTCAGAGACTAATGGCACAAGTCCTTGCTAATTACTGCTAAAACCCCCATGTCTAAAGTCACTTAAGGCACTGAAAACTTGTGGGACATGAGACAAATTAACAGGTAAATCTGCCAGATCTTAATTGAGGGGTATTTTTTTTTCTGCAGGCTTTGCTGGGCTTTAACTGAATTCTGAAGGACAGAATTTCCAGTGGCTGTGCAAACTGTCACACTGAGAAAGATCATCTGTTGCACTCCAGTCTTCAGCTCCACAAAATAGCAGCCCATTTTTCATGATTGCAGCTTTGTGTTAGCTGCACCATGGAGATGTTCTTCTGGCACATTATTCAGGAAGATGTTACTGGACAGGTAAGAATGTTGAGGTTAAATTCAGAGTTAAAGGAAGAGAGAGACAGGCAGAAACTTTTTCATACCAGTTGTATAAAGAACCCAAAAACTCATTTGACATTAGATGAATGGAAAAAGAAGAAAGTTAAAAGGGTGTAGGATAGAAATGCAGTTCCCAAGTATTGTTCCTGCTCAGCCTAAGCACTGTAAATGCATGTCAATTGTCAATTAACCTTGCCTGTTTAAATACAGAGATGGGCAGATGACTCTTCTTTAATTTCTGCTTTTTTTTTTCCTAGTTCAATTTCAGAAGCTGATTTCCAATGTATGAACATAATGGGAACTACATCAGTACAAAGCAAAGGTCTTCCTAACCCCGTGTCCCATCCCTGCAAGCAGCTCACAGCAGTGCTTTCCCTGATATTTTTCAGCCTCAAATGATTTTAGCTCAGCAGTGCCCCACGACAGGGGTCTACTGCATTTAGTAAACTGTATCATTTTTTATCCCACATTTTTTGCCTGTTGCCTTTAACATCCATTCAGATGTGTAGCTTTCCTCTGAATGCTGTCATTTCCCACCCAGTGCAGTGACTGGAACAATTGTCTGACAAGGATAAAGCAAGGGCACGGCCTCAACCTCATCTGTTTTGTGGGAGCAGAGAATCTGAGGGGAATTCCTACAGCTATTTCTGCATGGGGGAGCCAGCTGCACCTTGTCCCCAAATCAGCCTTGGCCACATTTGAAGAAAACAACCTTTAGCAGAGAGACAAAGGAAGACAATAGTGGAAGGGTGGCTGTATTTTCTATGAGGCTGCAGATCAGGTCACAGGTAAAGAATAAACAAAGAATTATTGAGCACCCAAAACATGCTTCAAAAGTTACCAGATGGCACCAGCTGTAACTTAACTTTTCAGCAGTCCTGCCAAGAGCTGAAGTGAATGCAACACAGTACAACATCATTTGTAGAAAAACAAAAACCAGAGAATTCCTGCCATAATTGTTCCATGATTCAGCAATTCACCCTGCTAACTGCTCCCAATCACACATAAACTCCCATAAATTTGAGGAGAGATTCACACACATGCCATATGTTAGGACGGATGCAAAACCCCAAGGATGTCATTGGGGAGCTCACAACGCCGATGCAGAACTCAAGAAGGCAAAGAGTGAATACAAATTTGCAATATGTGTTTTTAAGAGGAAGGGCATGGGGAGTAGGTTTTTTAAGCTCGCGATTAACTTGAAGCAAGCAAATGCACAGCTCTTCCTCCCCAGGACTGCCATAAAGTCAGCACAGCAGCTGCCTAATCCATGGGCAGAGACAAACCAGGAAACCTTATAAACGAGACAGGTTAATGCTCCAGATTTGTGTAAGCAGCTACCTGAGGGGTCACTCAGGGGACACTTCCCTTCCTCAGCACAGCACTGCAGTCGCTCTTGCTGCAGCTCGCAGAGCCCAAGGCCACATCCAAACCTAAGGTACACTTTGTGAAATGAGGATTCACCACTTTTGGCTCCTTTGAGTTACTCTGTACCTGCAGTGGCATCACAGATCAGAATCTGGCCCCTCACTGTTTAGTACCTGCTTGGATTTAGACAGTAAATGAGCTTTAGCTGAAGACAAGAGTTATTAATTCCCACCTTTGTTCACACAGAAAGGCTGATAAATGCCTTTGTGTATTTATGTACAAGATAATGCAGCTAAAACGTATTCAGCATGTGCATAAAACTGCAGAAAGGGATAGCAGATGATTTTCAATTCCTTCTTAATAATTATAATTAAGCACACAACTATATTCCGATATACAGTGTGTTCCTTCCCTGTTTTTCTCTTTCCTCAGTTTTTTACAAAAGCTTAAGGGGATAATTGTTCTTTGGGTGCATGTATTAAATGTTACTAGCAGTTTGGTTTTGAGACTATTCATTCCCTGCAGAGTCTTCAACACCAGATTTTTAAAAAGCAATATAAAATAATTATAAATTCCCCACGTAATAAAGTTCATTATAGCACTATTCTCAGCTGATTTAGTCCTCTGTTAGCCATCTTGCTTTTCATGTTTCAGGTTCAGAATTCTGTTTAAATTCTATTCTTGGGGAAGGGGACTCTTTTGCTCTTTTTCAAGTATTGCAAAAAATGAAGAAAGAACATTCATTGTTAACTACTGGTTTCAGAGGAAACGTATCTTAGCTGCAAACCTCTGGTGGTAATTCACACCTTCATATGGTAAATGCAATTCTGCTAAAAAAAGTGTTTAATTTTTTTTTTTAATTCCCCTTTTTTCATCCCTTTACAAGTGGTTGTGAGACTCCCAGAGGATGCTGACCAACAACTTGTAAACTGCTGCTGGTCCAAACTCCTTTTGAACTGCTCACTGCCTTCTCTTTTCTTCCAGGATCCAAGCTCTGGTTGCACCCCTAATTTCACTGACAACAGGAAAAAGGAGTATTCATTTCTGTATTTGGAGTATTAGCATTTTTAAAGCTCTGTTGGAAATGCTACAAGCACCTTTTATTAATGACTAAATTCAGCCACCAAATAAATACAAGGAAGAACATTCTGACTTCAAAATTGCTAACCCTGCAGCTCTCCCAGCAGGAATTCCAGCAAAGACACACACAGTGGAGCCCAGGAAAGTGAGAGGTGCTCTATAATGAGGACACTCAGATTGCAAGGTAAGACATGGCACTCTCAGCTATTTAGAAGCAATTAACCTTTTTTTGTGGATACTGCAGCTGGTCTGACCTGTTCTTCCTGTTTGCACCCAGCTCCAGGGGCAGAGGGGATGGGCAGTGACCGCTCTGGAGCAGCAGGTGGGCTCCAGTAAAACCTCCCCAAGTATTCTGCATTACCCTTTGCCTGTATTTTCCCTTGTGAGGAATAGAAATGTGTAAAGACACAAGACAGGGTCTGCAAACATCACAAGAGCACCAGAAAGGAGAGTCAGGCAGCCAGGGCCAGATCTCTGCTTCATTCAAATAAAGCAGCTGATCCCTCGAGCTATTCTGGCCTGATGTTATTCAGAATCTGCCAAGCCAAAAAAAAAAAAAAAAAAAACAACAGGGAAACATCCCAAATTGGAAATAAAATACTAGAAACAATCAGGCTCCATTGCTTGGATTTTTACCAAAAACTACCTTAACTCATGCTCCAGTCCTAATGTGGCTGCCACTTGCCAATCCCCTGCTTTTGGGGGTCGAATTCCTTGTGTACAGAAAGTCATATGAGCTGGGAAACACCTGCAACATGGAGAAATGAAACAAGGTCTGGGCTTTCATTCAGAGAGCTGCAGTTGGGCAAACTGCTGGCCAAAGACATGATTTAATTCTGACATTGTCATCCTGCCAGAGAGAAAGGGAAGCTAAAGGGCATAATATGGAGCCAGAGATTACCACTAAACTGACATTTTCTTGAATTAAGATGGACTAAATTTTTAAGTGGAAGAACTATTATTGCAGTAGGACTGATAGAAAATATAACTCTCAAATGAGAATGAGATTTAAGAATTATGGGATTGCTTGAACCAAATTTCAAGTGCAGGATTGAAACCATATTTGTGGGAATTTAGGCCATTTATAAAAACATTGGTTGATATTCTTATTTAAGTAATATATCACTTGTTCTATCTAGCAACCAGTACCTTGTCACCCCCTCCACTTTCAATCACAGGTAGAGTACTTGTCAGGAATCAAAATATTATCTGCACCTCTGAAAATGATAGAAAATAAGGGAATATTTATACTTCCAAAGACCCTAAAAGACAAGCTAAAAAATGGCATTTATGGGCATCATTAAGCACAAACATTTTGCCATCAATACTGAACAGGCCATCACTGACATGACAAAATCAGTCTGTCATTCTACCTGTTAAAAACACGGTCATAATGCTCAGGGCACAAGGGAATTCTCTTTATCTGCACATTCAGAAGGGTCTGGGTGCAAGTTCCATGATCAATGCAGTTTCTGCTCTTCCAGGCAGGGTTCTGGTAAGAATGAATGAGTATTGGAATGGTCAGTGTATGCAGTATCTTGCATCCTTCAAAATGAGAGCTGCTCTGGACACCATGGGTCAATCCCACTGGCTTCCTTTCAAGAGAAAATTCACTGCAGGCTGGATTCTCAGGGTCAGATTTGAAACTGGATGTGAGCAGAACTGATGCACCTAAATGGGAAATTCTAACGCAGGACTTTTTCATTCAGCTGTTACCTAACCCTGGAAATGCCTCATTTCTCCAGGTGAATTTCCTTCTAAACTTTCATCGCTTTCATTGAATGCCCAGAACTGCTATGATTTCATTTCTGCCCCTAAATTGCACATGAAACTCCATCAAAACACAAACCTAGTCTTTTTGATTTGGCAAAGTCCCACAAAGGATTGAAAATTCAGAGGCACCTTTAGAATCACCCAAGAAAACCAACAGTGACTATTTCCTTCTAAAATGTGCTGATACACATTGCATGCCCACATTTACATGGATGAGGCCATCACCAGCCTGGAGGTTCCTTGGAGCAAAAAAAATGCTGAAGAAAATCATTCAGGAAACTGAGATGACTTTTTAAAACAATGGAACTGAAATGGCTTGTTATAAGCAGAAAGAAAACCCAAACCCTTTTAGATTTTTACGGTTAATTGTTGCCACACTTCCGTTCAGCCTAACTGAAACTGAAATCTTTGCCTTAAGGGATTGTAGTATTCCAATGGTCTAGAATAAAATTCTCAAAAATGCTTCTCTTGAAAACAATGATTTATGTTCAGAAGCCATCCAAAATAAAGCCAGGTTTTCAATACTGAGTAAAACTAGAGGGGGTTTTGCACCATTCTCATTCTCTGACCCTTAAAGAGCTGCAGAAATGTTACAGCTGGGAGAAGTGCCTTTAATTTCAGTGGGTGGGAAGAGTTTACTACAGCAAATATGATTTGAGTGTCTCCAACACTTTAAATGCTCAGCTGTTTAGCTCAGAAGATTGACTGTGGCTGCTGTGGATTGCTCCTGCTCCACATTAATACCTCCTTCCTCTGCTCCTTCCCTGAAGTCTCCACACACCTATCCATCTTTCACTTGCAGGGGAGCCTTATACTAATTACACTTCTCAGAGCATTAAGAAGATGGAGATGGATTTATTGAGTGAGCAGGCTCAAGGAAAAAACGGTTGGGAATGGCTCGCAGGTGTCAATTTTTTTCCCAATTATTAAGAGCATGTGATGAATTTGTTTCTCAGAATGTGCAGGTTGGATTCTCCAGAATATTTTATAGGACATTTTAATGTTATTGGCATCCTTTTAAAAAGTTAAACAAAAAGAAAAAAAAAAAGTCTTTAATAATGTAAATAAAAAACAATGTCACAACATTAATAAAGAGATGTAACAAAAAAACCACCTTGATGTAACGTATCTGACTGCCTTCAGCAAAGCACAAATGCAGGTAAAAGGGAATTTTTCCATCTTAATTATACAGATATAGAATTTTATTTCTTTCTTATGCCCACTGAATCAAGAAGCATCACTGATTTATCTACCACTAAGCCACTGTTTGTAATACTTGGACCCTGATATCACGAGCTCCCTAAAAAATCCTAATAAGGATGCAATTTTCCAGAAATTAAGTTATTATTCTCTTGGAAAACAAACAACTTTTGTGATATTGATCTTGAAGACTTATTATAGCACAGGTATGGGAATTAGACAACTAATTTACCTCTTGCAGGAGAATTGTCTCAGAAGTAAAACAATTCATTGTGATTATTTCACCTTTCCTTTTTTCACTCCAAAGCAGCCAAGATTGACACTGTTTGTGCTGTAAGGTGAATACCCAAGCCGTGGAGCTGAGGTGGCCAGAAAAGTGGAATCTGCCAAATGTAGAAGTAAAATGGGATGTGAAATAAAATACTTCCAAATCAAGCTGGAATCATGTAGGTAATTAAATACCTACATGTACACAAATAATATCTGGGTATCTAAATATCATCCATCCACTTGGGTATTAATCAGTTCACCTGAGCCTTTATATGCAAAGAGAAATGGAAAACAAAACGTTTTTACATCTACCAATGGTATTTGCAAACCTCATCCCAACACATCAGTAATATAAAGTTAATTCAGAGGTATTTAAAATTTGCATCCACTTTAATCACATTATATCAGTTCATATTATTTGTTGTTTTATTGCCTAAAGTTGAACGTGTCACTTGTGTACTATTTACAGTCACCAGAAACTTGTCATTTTTAGAAATATTAAAGTGTCCCGGAGCACATCTCTAATTGAATCTTCTTTCTGATACTCATGAATGATTAATGGCAGGCCCCCAGCCACTTAGTGCTGAGTTGTAGATTCCTGAAAGAAAAAGAGGTTAAGTTTTTCTGATTTACCAGTTCAAGTTCCGTGTGGCAATCAAAATTTGGTCTAAGAAATTATTATTCTCTGGAGACAGGCCTGCTTTATACCTGATCTGTGCCCTGACTGGGCAGCACAATCATTCAAGAAAACCCCCCAAACCAAAAAATCCATGATGCTCCCACCGCACAAAAGCAAAAGCTAAGCTGAATGCTGTTAACAGGTTTGTTTTACACTGCCAATATAATACAGCTTTGATATATCAAAGGGAGGAAAAATGCTGAAAAATTTGAGGGAAGCTTCGAAAAAAGGGCATCAGCTGGACACCAAGGAAAGATACCCAGATTGAAATATTGTGTATCCTGTGCAGATTTTGATACCTCATTTCATCTGCTCCTTGTCATCCCTTTGGGAGGGACAGCTGGTATGGCCTTAAGGTTTCCTCATCACTTGCACTGTGCTCATTTCCTGGGTTCTGCTGACAAAATATGGGCTTCTTCAGCAAGATTTCCAGTGTGATACAGAAATGACTCTGTTAAATGTCATAGATAAAATTCTCTCTTGGCACAACACAAACATGGAAACACCGTGCCTGGCACAGATCTTCCCACATGTTAATATCTATCTCTTCTTCTTTGCACTTTTATATCCTCATTTGTCAGCTGCTGGGCAGGATGGTGAAGAAGGCAGTAGAGTATTCTGGACTCTAATACACAACTTAATATGTTCTTCAAAGGAAAAGCCCTTTGTATTGCTGCTCCTGTACTCAGGAAATACATTTGTACCCTTTCTGTCATCCCTTTCTGCAAAATGTAACAAAGCAAGGCTGTCCTATTGAAGGAATGAATAAAAAAGGGCTCATAGGGCGGGAATACTGAGATATGCACACAGAATAATTCAGTTTCACAGAATCACTAAATGGCCTAAGTTGGGAGGGACCCCAAAGCTCATCCCATCCCACCCCAGCCATGGCAGGGACACCTCCCACTGTCCCAATGTCCAGCCTGGCCTTGGGCACTGCCAGGGATCCAGGGGCAGCCACAGCTGCTCTGGGCACCCTGTGCCAGCCCTGCCCACCCTGCCAGGGAACAATTCCTGCCCAAGATCCCATCCAGCCCTGCCCTCTGGCACTGGCAGCCATTCCCTGTGTGCTGTCCCTCCAGCCCTTGCCAATTGTCTCTCCAACTTCATTTTAGAAGGGAAAGTCATAACTTCACTTTAGAAAAACCAAAAGTTTTGGTGTATTTTATGTTTAGAGAGATACTCCAGAAATCTTACTAAATTATAGCATTGTTGGAACCTTTCAAACTACGGAGTGTCCAAAGAATAAGAACACTTCAACAATGGCAGCTTTACAAATAGCAAAGCTGAGCCTAATCCCTTTCATGCCTTTGTTATCTTCAAGTACCCTAAAATGTACCTGGTTACTTTTCTTGAGTCTGCAATAAATGGGAGAGAAAGGACACTTAGATACTGACTTCCTAAGAACACTTTCCCCTCTCTAAGTGAATCATGTAAATGTATAAATTTATGCTCTTTCTATTCAGAAGTTTGCTCAACTGATGAAAGGGAGTTACTTTTTATGAACATCATTAAATGTGTGAAAAAATAAATTGAGACTTCTCCATTTGCTGAAGCCAAAGGTACCACCACTGTTAAGAGCCTTAAGGAGTTTGTGCCTGGAGGGCAAACATCCTCCTCACACAAGAAGATTTTAGGGAGCAAGCAATATGCATTTGACTGCAATCTATTTACAAAACAAATATTTCTGAACTCAAACTTTTCATTCTGCCGTGATCTGGAAAACCCACAAATGTGGTGGATTTTTTTTTCTGTTGTGGGTTTGGGTTGGTTTTCTTGTTTTGTTTTGGCTTAGTTGGGTTTTTTGGTTTTCTTTTATTTTTGGGGGGTTTTGTTTTGTTTTGTTGTTGGTTTTTGTTTTTGTTGTTGCTGTTGTTGTTGTTTTTATTGGGGTTTTTTTGTTTGTTTTTTTAATTCTGGTACTTTCTGTGCTCCACAAGTCCAAGCATAAACTAACTGGTTATAACTGCATGGTAAGCAATGTGTTTTACTGGCAGAGCATCTCACTTACTAAGCGAAATGAGTTTCCTTTGTCATTTATGGTGTTTTGAAATTATCTAGTCAATTACTGATTTAAAAATTAGAGTAAACAAAGCTGAGGAATCACCTAGGGCTGACAGGAAATTCTCAAAAACACAATGGAAGAAGCTCACTCCTTGTAAGGACCACAAAAATACTACATTCCCACATATTTTTATTCCAATCCCCTTAAAAAGGTACAGCAGGTAAATCTAGAATTATAATTCTACAGGCAATCCTGTTGTTTTTAAGTCTGGAAAGTATTTAATCGAATCTAATTTAAACAATATTAGATGTGTGTGGAAGCAAATTCCAAAAGTTAATCTCCTCTCAAGATCCATTCTGCTGAGGCAGTGGCTTAAAGGTGTCAGATTAAAAAAATGCTTTGCTAAAGCATTTGAAAATCTTCTTTTAATTTAGATGTGTATTTATTCCTCTGCCTTGTTTTTGATCTAGTCTAGAATTGCCACACAAATACCATAAAATCTGCACTTCATCTTGTTATGATCAGGGAATATGTGTGTGTAAGAGAGACACAGGGAGAATGGTCTTGATCCCCTTAGGCTAAAGTACATTCCCTAACATTTATTAGGCCTTTATAATGTACTTTGCTGGATTTATTATCTCCACCTCCATCTACTTTTGCTTGAAGAGAACAGTCCTAAAATTGCCCTTAAAAGAAGACAATCATGATTCTTAAAATAGAGCATCCTTTCACAGCAAATCAAAAGTGGAGAACAGTAGTGAGGGGGTTGTCTTCCCAACCTTGCTGTGTGAAGTTTTCCTGCTGGAAGCCTTAAATGAAATAAAAATCAGCCTTTACAATGAGCCTTTACAGATAATAGCATTGGGCAAAGACTTTGTTGGGTTGTCTCTTTTTAACTTGTCTCTTACCAGGCTAAATGAAGAAATAGCCTGGTGGAGGGAGAACTAACTTTATCCAGGTTACAAGCAGAGAACCACAGCTGGCAATCAGCAGAAGAAGGCAGTGGCACAGAGCCTGAATTCTGTCCTCAGCTCTCCATGTGGTCTCCTCTGAAGTGAGCACGTCCCTTTCTTGCACCCCTGGGTAACCCAGATGACTCACAGGGGAAAGAAGGAGCCTGGGTCACTTGAAAACTCACTTATTGTCATCACTGCTTTCTGCCCTCCAAGGCTCCTCAGGGTTTAGCTGAAGATTCTCCAATTCAGCAATGAAGCCATGAACAGAAGTTCTGAGACTTGCTGAAGGAAGAAAAAATAACTGATCACATGCAGGTGTAGTATTTACATGTCTAGGAATATCAGTCTAACAATAGGTCTCCCCTGGAAGTAAAGTAAAAAATATTAATCAAATTAATTTATTTCTTTTTTAGATCAGTAAGAATGTAATTCATAGGAAATAATGGATTTTTTAGAGGTTCATTCTATGTTCACTCTCACTCTCTCTAGTGTTGAAAGAAATAAATAAGTTTCTGCTCTTGGAAATGCCAGACTTCAACTGGTTTGCCCTGAAGCTTTTCAAAACTTACAACTATAAAATGTCTCAGGTTAATTCTCCTCTTGCTGATATAGTACCAGTCAGAAAGACTTATGCTGAAATCAGTGGGCCAGTATCCTATTGCTGTCATCCCATTTCCACATTATTCTCTTAATTTGATTAATCTTGAATGTGAGTGATAGAAAACTTAACTACAAGATTCATTTAGTTCCTTTCCTGCACTTTCCTCATGTGCAGCCTCCCAAAAAGTGTTGGCCAGCTCCCTGCAGGAAAGTTGTACACTGTCCAAAATCTAAGGGCAGGTAAAGATTCTTGGAGTCTGGTTTTAGCCAGGAAATCTGCAATTCCACATCCCAGTGCATCGGGTAGGTCATGCTGTCCTGCACGACCTCAAGTTTCTGCTTGCACTGCCCAGACAATTCCCACAGTTTGTTGGACCTGGGAATAGTCTCCAGAAACAGCATATTTGGAGTGCAGAAACACTAAAGAACTTTCTATAACACCTAATTTTCAGTTTATTGCTCTCAGGTTATCAGGCCATATATCTCATCATTATCAAGTTCATCTTCAAATTAGTTTGAAAACCCCCACTTGTAGGTTATCTCTGCCCCTGCCTCTTCTAACAGAGGAGCTTTCTTTTCAGGAACTTCTTTCAATTCTTTGGAATTCCACCTTAGATTTATCCATGCCCAGTGTAAACACACAGCCATGCCTATGCCCGAGGCAGCTCCTTTAATGCTGCTCATTCCTCTAGCAGCCAGATGATGAACTTGCACACAATGTTATAGAAAATAATCTTTGCATTTACAAAAATAAACAAAGGTCTCTAAGTATCAGGGAAATGGAGAGGTCGTGATTGTCCCAGCATCTTCACTTGCCAGAGCTCATCAGATAAATCAGACACTCAGCTGTTATTAAGGCTGGCTTGAAATTGGCAACAGCTTAAATTTGGCAAAAAGATTCGGATTTTGTGAACTGACCTTTGGAAGGGAAGCTTGCTCCTCTTTCCCTGAGTGAGCAGCAAAGAATCAACAAAAACCGAGAGGGAAGGCACAGTGAGGCCAGGAGACGAGCAGAGGAGTCCCAGGCACAACAGTGGCCACACAAAATACTTTAGGTGCCTTTACCTAAGGCATGGTCCAGCTCCTGCAGAAAAACAGTGGAGAGGCTGCAGCATCCTGGAGTTCCACGACTTTATTCAGGAATACTGGTGCATTTTTAGGCAGAAGTACATTTGGAAGGAGTCTCTGCCATGGAGCCTTGACTAGCATATTGAAAACATATGTGAGTTCTCTAGAGAGCTTTGAGAGCTCTGCTCAGCGAGGCTAAATGACGTCTGGAGCCCCCACAAGCTGGTTCCTCGTGATTCCAATGCTGGCAAACTGTTCCCCCTAGAATTAGCTGCAGAAGCTCCAGAATTTACAGTCATTTTCCTTCCAGGCTGCAGATAAATTGCAACTCTGAGAACTCTTTTCTTCTCTGAAGATTTCTCCTCAGAAATTCAAAGGGCTTAGGAGAGGGTGAGGCTATCAGCAGGATGGGAGCTGTACTTGTGTGTGACATTCCTGGGGACGAATTCAGAGGCAGGTAAGGAAAACAAAGGAGAGTGGGATTCAGACATCTAGGGGATTGGTATGAAGACAGAAATCCTGGCTGTGCACAGAAACCAATATAAATTGAATCACCGATTCCAAAGGCCATGGCTTATATCCAAAGTCTGCCCCAACTGATTCCCAAATAAACCCACAGAGGGAATCAAATGCTTCATAAATCTCCTAACCTGTCTCAGAACAGGAAAACCCTCTGGAAGAAGCATGTTCTGGTGCACAGTGGCAGATGTGGCAGCGCACTCTCTTGTTAGCACAGGAAATTTCTACAGCTTTACTACTTCCCTTCTCTCCAGCTCCTATCTTTGGGTTCAATATAATGACCAAATTTGCATCCAAACAAGTTTGCATATTCTTGAATTTTCCATTCTGTCTTCAGTGTTGCCGTATTCCACGGAGGTCTCATCTTGCACTATGACACATTTATTACCAGATGATAATTGAAAAATAGAAGAAATGGCTTGGAGAGTAAATGGAAGAGAGGTAGATAATTTTAGGATTCAATTTTCTCTGCATTTTTTACTGGTAGGCATAGCATAATGCTGCAATAGAATCCAATCAGAAGTTCTCTTCTGCACTTGTCACATTTCAGTGAGCTAACAGTGGCATGTCAAAACAGCTACAAATCTGGAAGATTTGTTTTTGCTGGAATTAACAATAGGACAACCAAAACTGTGAAGAACAAATATGAAGAGAAGGCAAAAAAATAATTGTTAAGCAAGTAAAGGATTTCAATTATGCTTATTGCCACCTTAATTTGCTTTTCTTCCTGTGCAGCAAAACCCTCAATATCATATTATACACAATTAATTCGACTGCTGTAATGAAATTAAATAGATTTCTATAATTTGTATGTTGGAAGAAAGCAGTAGCATTAATATTGCCTGTCATTTGGCAAACAGATAATAAAGCTCAAATCTAGCTCAGAAAGCTCAATAAAGTCTTTATATGGTAACAATGAACTATGCAAGTGAGATGCTGTGTGCATGGATGGAGTGAACTCAGTGAGCAGGGTACAAACAAGCAGAAAGCCCAAATGTGTATGGGGTTTTTTTTGTAATTCCCCAAGGAGAGCAGGTAAGAAAATCCACTTGCATGTTTCTTTCACAGTGAATTTCCCAGCAGACTTCAATTCACTAGCTCCTTATTAAGATTTTGAGGGATGTTGGCCTTGGCTTTGCATGCCAGACCAGAGGGGTCTGTGCAGCCCGGACGCTGAGTCAGGATTTCCTGTGCAAGCCTGGCTGCTCTGGGAGCTGAAGGGCACCTGGAATCCTGGAATAAGTCACACAGGGTGCAAAGATGCACCGTGGAACATAACTGTGGGCTGGGAGCCCAAATGTTCCTGTCCCTTCTCTGCTCTGCTCACAGCACATCCTTCCCTTGTTCCAGCACCCCATGTGTGCCACCTCCAGCAGCAAGGGGCTGGGCTTTCAGGGCTTCACAAATTTGCAGTTCTTCCAAATTGCAGGAGAGACACTGAAAGAAATCCATCCACTGCTGCAGAGGAGGCTCCAGGATGAGCAGAGCATGGAGCAGCTCTGCTGGGAGGAAAGGCTGGCACAGCTGGCATTGTTCACCTGCAGAGGAGAAGCTTTGGGCTGAGCTCAGGGTGGCCTTGCAGGGCCTGAAGGAGCTGCAGGAAAGATGGAGAGAGACAATTGGCAAGGGCTGGAGGGACAGCACACAGGGAATGGCTGCCAGTGGCAGAGGGCAGGGCTGGATGGGATCTTGGGCAGGAATTGTTCCCTGGCAGGGTGGGCAGGGCTGGCACAGGGTGCCCAGAGCAGCTGTGGCTGCCCCTGGATCCCTGGCAGTGCCCAAGGCCAGGCTGGACATTGGGACAGTGGGAGGGGTCCCTGCCATGGCTGGGGTGGAATCAGGTGATCCTTGAGGTCCCCTCCTACCCAGGCCATTCAGTGACCCTGTGATTACTGATTTTATGTATTGCACTATGTACACCCACTTCATACACAGACTCAAGGTACAGGCACTTTGATCATGGGATGGTGTGGCTTAGAAATGCAAAAATATGATTACAAGGAAGAGAAGGTCATCATTTAGAAATCCAGCTTGGGCTGCTTGCCAACCATGTCTTATCCCAGGGTTCCCTAGGCTCATCTATTCTTCATTTGCCTTTCCTATAATTCTACCTATGATCTCTCTTGTAAACATTTATGAGCAGACATTTCAGAAGCTTCATATTTTCTTTAACAAATGGTTTATATCATCTTTGTGAAGAGTGCTACATAACGATGCAACATCATACATTAATATTTAAAACTGAATGAAATAACACCTCAACAAGGATAATTTTTTCTCAGTTTGCTAGCTGTCTTAAATTTATTTGTGAAATGAATTAGAACAAGGAAACCACAGAGATAAAGTTTCCTTGCATTTTTATGAATAGACAGCAAATTAATTTTTAGAAGAAATATTTGCATAAATGTCTTTTTTTTTTCCTTCTGAAAGGGCACCTGTTTCCACAAATTATAATCTGAAGCTCATTAGATGATTAGATGTTCTGGAAATATGATTTATAGGCCAGATCTCCCAATCAAGAGAGAAAAACAACACTGAAATGAAATATATTCTTGAACAAAATTCAGCAGAATTGTAAAACGCAGAAATTGAATATTCCATAATTGCTGTTACAAGCAGACACCACTTTCAAAGGCAGCACTGCAGAAGCAGTGAGCAGAAATAAAATTCAACAAATGGCATGAAATGCAAATTGAGAACCAGAAGAGGTTCGGGGGTCACATCCTGCATCAGGCAATGGCAAGTTGCACATCAGGAGCCCCTGCGGGCACATTTGTGGGGCTGCCTTGTTTGGGGTCACCCCTGGAGGCCTGTGCGTGTGTTCAGGAGGGTAAGGCTGGCTCCCAGCTCCTGTAGGGTCACTGCCATGGCCAGCGGGGCCAGCCCTTCCTCCCAGCCCTGCCCGCAGCTGCACTGTCCCTCTGCCGGGCTGGCAGCACCCGACACCTTCTCTGCGCGGCCACACCTGTGCCTGCCTGCTCTCACCTTCTGACTCTGTCACAGCTCGTTTGCTGTTCTCCTGTCACAGGTCCCCCTCCTCCAGGACCTTTCCAGGAAGGGTCTGATGTTTGCAGAGGTGCTGAGAATGCCCACAGTGATGGGCATTTCTTTTATTTATTTATTTATATGCAGACCTTCCAGAAATTTCTTATCACCCTTAACCCACTCCTCTCAACTCTGCATTTTTCCCCTCTTGAATATTTTTCACACCAATTTTTCGTTTCATTTCCCTTTGGTTCCAGTAGGATCACTAAACCACAATTTATAGTTTCTGAAAACTAAAGGTACTTTCCTCCACTCTCACTTAGCTGCTTTGGGATTTGTAACTTATTGCCTCCTTTTTTATTTTCTTACAAAAAGCAATGTGTCTCTTACATGATGGCCTACATAAAACAGTTTTTTATAGACCTGGGGTCAGCACACAGCTTTTTAGAAGGCATTCAAATTTGGCTTGGAAACTTGTATACTTCATTTCTAAAAAAGGGAAAAAGCATCAGTTCTCGTTTTTAAGAGAAAGTTGGCTCAAATCAACAAGCCCAGACTTGGAAGTTCAGACAGCTTTGTGCCAGTAAAAATAATAATAATAAAAAAATCTCATCCTGCTTCTCTACTTTTGAAGAACTGAGCAAAG
Organism: Acridotheres tristis; assembly: GCA_037013685.1. Taxonomy (NCBI): domain Eukaryota; kingdom Metazoa; phylum Chordata; class Aves; order Passeriformes; family Sturnidae; genus Acridotheres; species Acridotheres tristis. Next base: position 3,991,923 of record CM072898.1, read on the forward strand.
ATCCCTCATGGAAGTTGACAGGGTCTGCATGAATTGGAGATTATCAGAGTCTGTAGGACACTTTTACACCATTGCTTGTCCTTATAAATACAATGGCACATTCCAGGAGTCTCAGCTATCATCCTTGCCATGGCACAAACCCTCTGAAGGTACAATCTAGCTGGAAAAAACAAATCACAGAAAGGGACACAAAGCATTAGGACAGTGAAACTGCTTGTACACTATCATGCAAAATCAAGTGAAAAACTGAGCTTGCCTAGATCCCACCTGGTTTAGCACTCTCTTTAGTGGACAACCCTATCCTCAGACTTTTCCCATCCCCTCTGGATTCACCAGTGCTCCACACCCAGCTGTAATACACAAGGAGACTGCAACTTGTGTGTTCACTCCTTCATGATACAACTGAAAACAGTGTAGGTTCCTTAGCTTAACATCATGTTTAATAAGAGTTACACTGTAATAGGGCTGATATTAAGTGCCAAGTGACAGCAATAAGATGTGACAAATATATTTTGAGCCTGAGAGAGAAGACTGTTCTGTATGTCACCTGCATTACTGTTATGCATAAGGATACAAATAGTTGGTGACATTGGGTAACACATGGGTGATACTTAGTAAAGTTATGTCAACGTAAATTTGATTAAGTGAGAGTGACACAGCCTGATTTATGGATTCCATTGGCATGCTATTTCTTCCCTGGCAGTGGGAATAATATTATTTATTTCTGCTGAAGATAACTTTCCCCATTTACCACATTCTGACTCTTGTATTAAATGGGCTCCATTATAATATTATTTATATGACATCAGTACCTGGAAGGCCCGGTTAGGTCTTCTCTGGGGCATGCATAGTAAAGTACTACTGCCAAGAATCGTTCATTGTTGAAATACTCAAGTGAGGCAAAGGGAGGGTAAAACAAATGGATTTTCATGTTCTACAGTCAAAGACACACTGACATCTTCATGCATGATTTCTTCATCTGCTCAAGTAGCTCTGGAAGACCTTTTCATCACAACTGACATGCTAGGTTCAATCTGGAACTGGTCTTGCTCCCTTTATTTTCCCACTGTTTGTATCAGCAGTGATTTCTCTCTCCTGCAGCCTCCTGATGTTTCCTTCACACAGCGTGTCACAGCCTGGGACTAATGATGCCCCAGCCTGGGAAAAACACAACGGGGCACGTTTCCTTATCACCAAATAAACCTGCTCTCAGATTCTGTTCCACTAAACAATTTTTAATGAGACCAAGCTGTGTAATAATGTATTTTATGTTTATATGTGGGAAAGAAATAATTAGCACTGAAGAGGATCTTGAAGGCAGCTCTAGAAGAATTTCACGAGGTGGGGATTTTGGAGGTCTCTAATCCAGCCTCCTTCTCAAAGCAGGGTCATATTGTTGGCCCCAGCCCTCGAGGTGCCTCGGCAGGGCCAGCACAGGGGACAGTCACTGCCCTGGCCCTGCTGCCACCCCAGGTGCCATTGGCCTCTGGCACCCCTGGGCTGTGTCCAGCCCCTGTCCCCAGCCCCCCCTGGGCCTTTCCCACCTGCAGCTTTCCAGCCCCTCTGCCCCAGCCCAGCTCCATGGGCTTGGGGTGACCCCAGGGCAGGACCTGGCTCTTGTCCCTGCTGTCCTCAGCCCATGGATCCAGCCTGTCCCCATCCCTCTGCAGAGCCTGCAGAGATGGTGCAGTCTGTCGGGGTTAGCTCATTTCAGGATGTTAAAATAACACTTGACATCTTGGGCTGGTGCACACACTCAAGTGAGGAAGAGTTCCCTCACTGGCATGGAAGTTTACAGTGGAAAATCAGCCAGAACTTCCAGGTGCTCTCTCCACCAGACCCTGTCCTACAGAGTGACAGGCTGGAGAGCAGTAAGCACGGTTTAGCACTCTGAGAGCTGTGCTTGCTCTCACAGTGTGCAGAACAGGGGCAGCAGTCATTAACAAGAACCTCCAGAACAAAGTGGCAGCCTGGTGCTGCTGTGACAGCCTGCCAGGGGCACACGGAGCAGAGAGGAACTGCAGACCTGTCCCACCACAGCCACTGCACACCTCTGACCCTTCAGAAAGAATGGATTTGGCAGCAAAGGCTGGCCACTGCTGCTGCACCAGCTATCAATATATTCTTAATGGAAACAGCTCCACCAGCAGCTGAGCCCACCCTGCCACCACCAAGAACTGTGTGGCACTCACCAACAAAAACCTGCTGTAAAAAATGTGCTGATACATATTGTAAATAAGAGGTTTAGTGGCAGCTGTCAGATTACCTCTGTTGTAAAGTTGCTCCTTTAAATTTACATCACTGCAATCACAAAACCTGTAATTAAAAGCCAAGTAAATTACTGTTTGCATTTCTAATGCAACAGCAATTTCAAAACAATGTATCAATACAGAGCAACAAAGAAATTGTCTATTTTGAAAACAAGGAAGAAGAGATTTTATTCTGTGATACATGTGTGTTTCCCAGCATGATTTTTCTTTTAATGACGCCTCATAGCAAAATAGTCCACTCTACTTACTGATCATGTTAAGCTGTTGCCATGGAAATATGAAGACCCTACTATACTCAGATGTTAACTCTTCAAGCACAGCTTTACACTTCTTTAATATCAATTTTTGTTTAAAAAGAGGGCTCTTGGCAATGCAGAATTCAGTAATTTTCCAGCTGTCTAGCACAATGGCTATGTAAGGCAGATAATGGCAAGGGTTTGTTTCAGGGGTGTTGTAGGAGAGTACAGCCACACAAAAATATCCCCCCACATCATTTCCCTATGAATAGGGAACTATGAGAAATGTGAAAGCAGCTCCACAGACAATGTCAGGAGTACTTAATTAGCCAAGTTCATTAAGGAGGAGAAAAAACTGAGGTATGACTAAATACTGCTACAGCTTTGTCTAGCACCTTATTCCTAGGGGTAAAAGAATGATTACATTTTCTCCTTTCCCCCCAGATCAGAATTTAAGAAAAAAAAATCAAAGTCATAAGGAAACAACCACTTTAAAACCATGCTCGTATTGTCTCTGTCTGGGTTTTTAGCGGGGATTTTTTATTTTGTTTTGGGGTGAGGGGATTAGCATATTTTTGGGGCTGGGTTGGGTTGGGTTGAGTTGAGGGTTTTTTTAAGAAGATTTTGGTCATCAAGACACTGAAAGAAGAGCAGCTGTAAATGACTGCCTTGAAGTTGGGGAAATGAAAGACAGCCAGGCTGTGATTTCAGCCACATCCCCTCCTGCCATCCTGCTGCCTCCAGAGGTTGAGCAGCTCTGCTCCAGCTGGCTGCTGCAGCCAAGGCAGATATTTGGTCTCGAGTCAGCATGGCAAGGGATTTTGTACAGCAGCTAAATAAATGCCACTATTCAGACAACTTTTCTATTTAAATGACCAAAAATGGCATAGTCATTTTACCTTTTTCCACTGCTCCTGCTTATTTCCAGACGAGTATTTCTGAAGAAATAATTCTCATGCATGCAAATGCAACTGAGTTGTGAGGAAAGTAATTGCAGACATCCAGTTCCAGTCAGCTGGAGAACCACCTGACTCTTCAATACCACCTTATAAAGGTACAGCAAATGCACCCTGCTCTTGGTAAAATATCCTGATCTATAGAGGTAATATCATTATTATGAACAATGCTTCAGGAGGCATTTTTCTAAGCATTGACAACATAAGAATAATAGCTTTGTATTCCTGGTACCTTTAATCATTTTTAACACTTCTGTTTGCCTGTGGTTCTTCCTTGCCTTACAAAAAGCAAGCACGTGCTTATATTACTTCATTTAAACTTGCACTAACCAAATACCCAGATAATTCTGAAAATATGCACCAGCTTGGTGATTTATAAGTGAATTACACACCTACTGTATGTAGCAGGTATAAATCAATGCAATAGTCTTCCTGATGCTCAGATAACTTGTTTTACAATCTTTATCTTCCTAAAGCTAAAGAAGTTGATTTAGATGGCTCTAAAAGCTTAAATGAAATACAGCCTAGGCAGGTAGCTTCTAATAACATACATCAAATCTTTATACACGGTAAGATGACTAAATCTCAAGTCTACACCTTTTTCCTGTGATAAATGCATTGCATTTTTCTTCAGCAGTGACAGAATGCAGGCCAGGCCTCTCCTGCAAAGAAGCTCAAGTGCTTGTGATTTGGTGTTGGATATCTTTAAAAAACTGCAATACCTGGTGGGCTTGGCAACTGCACTGTGCCTTCACTATGATTGATGTCATCAATAGCCCAGACACAGCACTGGGGGCCAGGAACCCTCCTGTGCCCTGTAAACCTGGATTTGTCACTAATTCTCTCTGAAGACAGAGGCAAAGTGATGTGTGTGTCTTTGCAGCCCCCTGAGTGAGATAAGGGTCGATTACCTTGCACAAGTAGGTAAGGGTTTGGCTGACTAAATAATTGTCTCAATAAATGTCAAGTGTCCTTAGAACACATCCCTACTTGGTGTGTATCAGCTGAAGATGACAAGCTTTAAATGCACTCTCTGAAGAGACATCTGAATATGTCAATGGCTGTTGGCCACTGCAAGCCCAGCTGAAAATCTGGTGAATGCTTTTCTGTTATTTTAGTCATCTGTTTATTATTATTCTTATATTGCCAGGTTTAATCCTTTGATATACCCTCCTTCCTCTCCTCAAGACAGAAGAATGCTCTTGCTTCCATCAAAGGTGAGTGACAGAAGATCAAAAAGGCCAAATTACCTGTGCAGCCATTATGAAGTCTGGCAAATCAGGGGCAGGAACTCAGATATTTCAAAAAATTAGTTCAATTTATCAATCAATTATTAGATGTCATCCCTTTCCTGGGCTGTCACGCCCTGAAGCCATTACAGAAATATTTGATAAATATCGGAGGGCTACCACAGGAAGGATGAGACTGCAGTTTTAATAGGCATCTTTACATCCAACTGATACCCACTGGAGCTAAGGGCCAGAGCAATAAAAGCTGGAAGATGCATTTGAGTTTCTCAGCTGCTTTGCAACATCGTCAGAACTCATAAATTTGGCTTCTTAAACGTGTCTCTTAAAAAAACTGATTTCTGCACTGCGAGCTTTTATGATCACTTAAAAATAAATCCAGATCACCTGACAGGTCACTAAATAGGCTCTTAAATTTAAATCCCATGCCACGTGCTCAGATTTTCTTTAAGCATTCATCCCAGCGATGCCCAGCCCAGCTCCGTGTGGATGACCAGGGTGTGGCTCCATGGCTGCAGCTCCTGCTGGCCCCAGCAGGGCTCTGTCCCTGCCCTGTCCCCAGGAAAAGTGCTGAAATTGGGGATGGAGCTGGGCACAGCCACTCACTCCTCCAGCTGCAGCCTTTGGGGACTCTGGAGCCACGGGACTGAAGCCGTGATAGGAAGGGGTGATGATATTAAGGCTACTTCCCCATGAAATCTCTGTCATTTTTACTCAAAAGAGTCCAGTAAAAGCAGAAGTGTTTAACCAGGAGGAAAATTTAAGACCTAACTAAAAAAATTGGAGCCCTACTCGTTAAAAGATGTGTTCATTAAGCTGTGGTGTCTTTAAAATGTCACTAAAACAATAGGATCCCAAATGATAACTGTAATATTTGGGTTTTGTCTGGGAGAAGTAATACAGAAATAAGGATTTGCCAGGCTTCTGCATTATCTCACAAAAAAAATATTATTTATTGCAGAGGATCACCTAGCATTTTGGTAGAAGTCATTGAAAATTTCAGTCTATTTGAACAAGAAGAGAACATAAATCCTTTTAAATATATTTAATTAACAAAAAAATACCCTACCCCAAAATCTCATTTTGAAAATAAACCCTGCAGCAACTCCAGCATACAAATCAATTACCACATATATTCCTTAAGAGTTAGTCCAGATGCCAAGTGAAAATCAATGTGATTATTTGACTTTACTATAGGAGAGCACCAGCTTTATGAAAGTTCAGCTGAAATTTTGGTATTATTTGTAGTCTCGGAGTCAAAAGAGACAAACCCAATATATTTGAATAGGATCCCATTATCAAGGAGTTAAATACAATTCAATGTAAATAAGTGAAATTAAAGATATGTGGTGTCACCTAATCCCAGAATAATGCAAGTAGGAAGGGACAGGACCTCAGTTTAGTGCAAAAGAAATATTTCTGCTTTATTTTCTCCCTGCATGACAGAAAAATGAACAAAATACATGTGAGAAAGTGGGAGAATTTCTCAGAATGAATAGATAACATGCTTCCAAATTGTACCTTCTCATACACAGCTCTGACTCAGCCTGTGTTTGTTTTGAGGTGTGCAAAGGTCCTTTGGGTCAATATTTCCAGAAGCAGAAATACAGGTACAATGATATAAGGACAAGACTCTGCATAATCTTGGAGTCTAGAGGTCTCTTCAGTGAGTAGTAAAAATATTTTCATTTGCATTTTCAGGTCTCTCAAGTTGGAGGCCTGGAGAGATACTTAGGATATTTTATTTTAGAAAGAAGGTGTAGAATATACTCCCAAGGCATATTAAAATGGGGGATTTTATGGAAAGGATATAATTAAGCACACTAGCAGTAAGATAATGTGGATTGAGAAGCAGATGGGTGCGTATATCTGCAGGATTTTCCAACAAAGAAAAATACATTCTGAGTGAAATGCAAGTGACTGATGCAGACATGCCTTTATCCTCACCTGCACTTATCAGCTGCCAACATTTCAAATTGCACTGCTCTTACTGGAGTGCAACTTCGCCTCTTCTTACACTGACTGGAGCTTATCTACAGCACCAAGACACAATGGGTCTGCTTGAAAGATGCAGATCCTCCTTTAACATTTCTTAATTCTGTTGGATTTAAGTCAAACCCTCAGGGTGAGTACCTGTTTTTAACAGCTCATCAAGGATGGAGCAACACCCCTGCAGCATCAGCAGGCTGATATATGAACTGTGCAAGAGGCTGACATTGTGGCAGGGTGTTTAAGCAAAAAAGGACGAATTTCCAAGTAGCTTTTCAGGAGAATTGACCAAGGGAGGCACTTCCTGAATGGAGGGGGAATGTGCTCTGCAGTGCAAGGAAAATTAGCTGGGGAAGTGTCTGAGCAGCCTCTCCTTCAGCAGATCCACTCCAGAGCCTGTCCCATTAAACACCCTTGGGTCAGGAGAGCGAGGAGCCAGTGAGGAACCAGCCCCCCGCTGCCTGAACTGTGCTTTGCTGGGAGTCTGCTTTTAGATTTTCCTGCTGTGATTATTGAGAGGAAGTCTGCGAAGGCAGACCTCTCTTAAAATCCTCCCCATTTTTTTGTGATGTCCGGGCTGCAGCCTGCAGGCAGGTCCACAGGGGATGGAAAGCCAAAAGCACTCATCCTACCCCAAAGAGATGAGTTCCCCAGGAGAGGAATCAGGCACTGCCTGTCTTTTGTACGGGGAGCAGAGGAAGCAGCTGCAATCTGTAGCTTGGGCTCAGGGATTCTTAGGCAGCGTACACAGAGCTTCCCAAACACAGCAGGGCTGAGTTCCCTCAGCATTGCCTCATCTCCCTGGCATCTGGAAAATGCAAATCCAGCAATCTGCCTCTTTGGCACTGACCTCCAGGCTGTCAGCTTAAGTGTACCTGAGGTAAGTTTCCAAGAGCTGATATCATATTGCAGCGAGCAATACCCATGCTGTGGGGGTGCTTCGGTGTTTTCAAATCACTTTGACATACTGGATAAGAGAATTTCCATAATTATAAATTAAAACACAATGGATTTCACTGAGTACTGCTTTAATTCAGGACTACAGTCTTTTCTCTGCTTGCTCTCTGTCCAGCACACTGTCTACAGTGTTATACAGCTGCATAACACTGGAACTGAGCACAGCAGTTCAGCACAGGAGAGCAGCAGAACTGTCTCAACACAAGTAATTGTCTATTTTGTATGGCAGACCAATAATGGCACTTACTCCTTTTAACTTGGGCAAGAACGGTGTCTGCAGAGTGAACTGACATTTGCCTTGCATTTACCTTTTTGCCCTGTTAATCTGATTGATGTAATGCATCCTTCTCTTTCGTTCTGTTGTTGAAAAATATTGCAAGAATATGTCAAGGCTGATGCACTCAGTCAATCAGAGCAGATTTCTGCATATAACTTCCCTGACAATGCCTTGTTTGCCCTCTCTGCAAAATTGCAGTGTTGGAAATGTAGGCACAGGCAAATTAAAGTTTAATTATTCACTTGATCTATAAGGATGGAATTCAGGTTAGTGCACAGGGCTGCCTGTGCCATTTCAGCACATCACAAGGGAGGCTGCAGAGGTAGAAGTGGGTTTGGCCAGATAAAACTACCCTGTCCAGAGATTTCTGCACAACAGAAAACACAATTTCTCTGCCTGCATTTCTAATGGCTAAAGATATTCTACTGCAGGTGATCCAGTGCACAAAGGGGGGCATCACTGACCACGAGGTCTCTGCCAGAAGCCTCCATGTCACTCTAATGGTCAGAAGTTCTCACTGCTGGGAATTCGGGCTGCTGACAGAAAATATCTGTCCCTGCACGTTCCTCCTTCCTGCCCTCAAGCACATTCTGCTGGTTTCTATATTCTCTCAGGGCAACTTCCATAACCTCTTCCTCACCCCCAAACTTCAGTCAGACTTGATTTCCCAGCATTAATAAGGATATCCTGATTTCAACAACAGCAAAAAGCCTTTGGGATTTAAATAAAGACAGAAATGTTTCTTCTCCTGAGGAGTCCTCCAATCTTTTTGAGACCTCCTCTTTCCTCATGGCTGATTTTGAACCACTTGCAGAGGGGACTGATGTTCTGTTATCAGCCTGCTAAAAATAGCAACATTTCCAAGTCCTTCAACTCTCCAAAATGGAACAGTGGATTGAGCAGTGTTTGTATGACTTTAGGCATGAAAGCCATTTTATTTCAGGAGCCTTCCACTGTAGCATTTCTGTGGAAGTCAATGGATTTACTCCAGCATCAAACCAGTGCAATGGAGTGTTGGATTGGGCCCTTAGAGTTGAATCCAACATGGACAAAATGCAAAAACACAGCTGTGTAAGAGCAGGAGAGTGACCATGACAGCTCCTGCCACACCTGTAAGACCTTTGAACAACCATGCTCATTATTTCTCAGACTTTGTCATCTCCCCTCAGGTACATTTACCATGATATTCTCTAAAACCACGGGCCAAAGCTGAGTGTGTATCAATAAAGCACACAAGAGGTGTTTTAATTAGGACTGATCACCAGTGGCCCTCAGTCATCTCTAACTGCAGTGGTTGTGCTACAAGGGCAGGGGGAAAGGCACTAAAAACAATATTGCAGGTTTCAAATTACGAGTGCTGCAGGTAATATCTCAGGCCATTACAGCTGAAAAAACGTTTTGAAATTAAATATATTTCATGACTGATCTTTTATTCTTTGACATGGCTTTGCTGTGATTCTGTATTGTGTAAGTATTTTATATATCACTGGTCAATCCCAAATCACAACCACAGAATTTTTTGGTTTATTGTGGAGCTTTCCTGTGGGGTTCTACACCCCAGCAATTATTTTGTGGGAAATGATAGCATTAAAGTAAAGAACTAAGAACTGGTTTAGGCCTATCCCCAGCAATTCTGCCACAATTCTTGAAGATTCATACAGTATCAGGCAGATACTGACCCCAAAGCAACACACAATAGAAACAATTTCTGATCTTGATCCTGTTTGACCACACCAGAGTGGCTTTCAAGTTACCAGGCTAAAAAGGGAGGATGTAATATATCCAGGTTAGAAATACATGCACACATAAACAAGGAAATTCAGGGGGTTTGTGCTCAGTTGGCCTGGCCTTACCTTTGTGAACTCCTGAAAATCCTTAAGGACCCCATCTGAAAAATTCCCACTAAACTTTATTTTCTCTCTTGGAGGTTTGAAATATTCAACACATACTGACAGCTGGACTTAATGCCCCTGAAAATTAAGAGTTAAGGGTCTCAAGTTGAGCTTTCAGGAAAAAAAAAACAAACAAAAAAACCCCAATCCTTATCCTGAGACAGGTACTTGAAATTGTACCTGTTGGTCTCCTGGGTTCATCAGAGCTCTAAGTGAGGGATGTGAGAATTGCACCAAGGATTCATACACAAGTCTTCAGAACATGCCAGGACATCTCTGCTTGTAAGCAATAAACTCATACAATGTAATTTTAGTGGCACAGCAGGGTGCTAATATTGCTCCTTTCCTTTAAAAATAAACAGAAAACAAATATAAAAGTGTTGAATAAACATTAAAACAAAGATTAATTTCAGGATTCTCTGAGTTCCTGTCAAAACTGTATTCATATGTATTCAAACATCATCTGATAAATAACTTAACTGGAAATTATCAACAACAAAAAACAAAAGGAATGGGAAAAATAAAGATACCTGGAAAGATTTCAGCAAAGATCTGACTCTTGGAGTGTTTCCAAGAGGCAGCCTTGATTTTGATTAATATTATAATACAGCCTGCTAAAACAGCACCTCATAAATATCCATGAAGTGGTTTATTAGAGATGGTTGTAAATACTTAAAATCTTGTCTTGCAACCCATCAGATTTCAAGAAAAAAAGGCAGTTGAGAACATCAAAAGGTAAAAATAAAAAGAATTCTTAGAAGATGTTTTCTTCCTCTTAAATATTACAATATATTGGTCCAAAAAACATTATCCTGGACAGTGGAAATACTACTGGAGAATGTGTGGGTTGCTTTACAAGCACAAATAGCAGAGATTTAGAGAGACAGACTGCTGGGGGAAAAGAAAACCAGAAAAACATGAGATAGGGAATATATGAAAATTACTCTTACTACAGCCTTCTATTTTCTTATTTCAAAACCAAAACAAAATAAGGATTTGTAAGAAAATGAACTTGGCATGTATGTAAGGAAAGGTGAAAACCAGACAGCTGAGAAAGGAACCAGGAAATATTGGGGCATAAGCAATTTCCTTCTGCAATCTTTTCATCTTGTAAGTCTGATTTTGCACATAGCATCTTGCAGTCGTAGAATAAAACAATTTTAATTTAAGCTCTGTTATATCTGAGGTTCCAATCTTCTATCCTCCAACTCTTTGTCTTGCATCCAGTGTTGATGTGTTCACAGACAAGGCCATTCCAGGCAGCACTCGTGCTGCTTTCCAGCATTCTCCTTCCTCAGAATGGATTTTGGCTCGTGAAGCCTCTAAGGCAGAAAACTGAAGCTGTGCGTTTAGAGAGCAGCAGGAAGGAGAACAACATTATAAAATGTGGCACTAATGTGGCACCACGGCCACGTCGTCCTTGCAGGGGAGGAGACTCCACTTTGCTGCTGGATTCTGCATCCCCTGTGGGCAGGATCCCGTGGGGATGCTGGAGACAGAGCTGTCCTGCAGGACAGGAGCTCTGAGCACAGCCTGAGACATCTCCTGAGGGAACGGGGAGGAGGGATGGCAGCGGCACCAGCCATGGGGGAGCAGAGACAAGCTCCTGCACAAAGGGCAGGGAGGGATTGCCGTTCCAGCTGCTCCCTGTGGACAGGCTGCAGTCACAGTGCAGGCTCGGGAGAGAGTGGCAGCCCAGCAGCTGGCTCTCAATTCCCAGTGCCTTTGCTGAGATGAGAATTTCACGTGTAACCAGCCCAGTGCTACAAGTCGCCTGTCCTCCTGACTGTGGCAGACACAGGTCCCCAGACAGGGCATGGCTCTGCCTGCCCTCCTGTCACCCAGGAGGTGACAATGGGCTGAGTTCATCCAGACCGGGGCTGCCTGTGCCCCTGGGAAGGAGTGAAACAAGAGAATATTAAATAAAACGATAGTGGGCTTGCTCTGCCCTCCTCCTCACTTGCCAGCTTAGCAAGTCCCCATGAAACCATTTGTCGTGGCTTGCCAACTCCCAGTGCTGCCAGGGAGGAGCTGCTGTTCTGCAGGAAAGATTGCACAAAGAAGGAGACCTTGGCCTCACACAGAGGGTTTTGAGCTGGAAACAATGCCAGTTTGGATCATGGTGCCACAGTTCAGAAGCTGGATGCTGTTTCTTCACTCTTTGTGCTGTGTTGCACGCTTCCATCCCCCTTCCTCTGTGGGAATTCATAGCATTTTGGAAGGCATTTTTCTGCCTCACTGGCATTTAGAATATGTTTGTTTCCAACATTTAGCTTTAAAGGCAAAATGTACAAGTTTGTAAGGTAGTCTTCTGCAAAACAAAAATTTTGGTCAGAGATAGGAGGCAGGTGAGTCATGGAAAGCAAAAGGCTAAGTACAAGAAACAGACAGCAGGAAGATGAAACAAAAACGTGGGGAAGGAATAGCACACACTACCACAGAAAGAATTTATTAATTGTTCTTCATAAATAATATGAACTCCAGTAATGTTCTCATTACTGGTCAACACAGGGGTCAGTGATGCTTCTGGAAGTGACTTTATGCTCACTGAATTGCTGAAAGCCACGTCAGACACAGCCTTTTTGTCAAAGCACCAGTGAGGCACAGCGCAGTTGCCTGGAACCTGTTTTCATGCCTCAACTTCATGCAGACCTTAGATCCCACTTTAAACTTCATCTCTTCCTCCTCCAACCCTGGGGCTCCAGGCCCAAAGGGGCATCCCTGCCTTCCTGGAAAGCCTTTCCTGGCAGTGCAGCACCTTGGCAGTGCTTCCTCTCACTGTATAAATGCTTACAAAACAAAATAACATTATTTACACGCTCTCACATCTTATGGATACAAATAGATTATTGGACTATTTACAGTATAAGTCCCCATATGAAAATAATAAATACCTCTGTAATTAACTAATTAATTTTGTGTCATAATTACATTGTTTTCCATAAATGGCACAGTAACTATTTGGAGCTGTTGAAATGCATGTTTACTTCCTCCTCCACTGCTTTTTTTTTTAATACTATATTTTTTCATTCAGATAAAAATGTAAGTATTTTTTCAACTTGTCAAATTTCAGGCTACTCCATTTCCAGGTGAAGACTCCTTCAATACTAATAAAAATCCCTCTGAGAGATGAGCAGTAACTGAACACACCAGCTAAAGAGAAATGATGTGCTACAAAAATATACTTGCACAGTGTGGATGTGCAGGGAAATCTTATGCTGCTCTCCAGCTTCCACACAAACCTTATTTCCCATTAAATTGTATGATGCAGCTCTTCTCCCACCCTATTTCCTTCCCTGAGGAGTAATCATTCATTTTCAGCAGTACAGCTATTTTGATTGAGGTATTTTTTCCTGCTCCTCACTGAATGTGCTTTCTATAAGCTGGATCAGTAGCCCTCCGTTAAAAAGGGAAAACAGGGAAGAGCTAATTCCTTACCTGGACACCTGACATACTTCTAAGAGAGTATTTGGAATATGGAAACACAGCATCAGCTATCATTCATTACAGAAGGAAACCCAAAGAGAATAAACTCTTAGAATTCATCTTTATCTGAAATTAAAGGACAAAAATTATGGAAATGATACTCCAAATTCATCTTCATGGGCCCAATCCTACACGTGCTTCCAAGACCTAATAACTGCAATTTCACTGAACCCAAAATATTAAAATATTCAGAGATGCAACTAGAGCTGGTACAAACTTTATTTTGGCAAACTCAGAAGCTCTGTAATATTCTGAGCATTTAATTCAAAAATTACTTTGAAGATAATGGGGCTGTAAAGAATCAACACCTGTAGAACTCCGGACACAAATTCAACTTTTAAACAAGAAATTGTTAACTAAATTCTTAAAGCACTAAAGCTTGACAGTTCTTTCCTGGGAAACAGAAGCCTGTTACAGCCTATCCTTAAGGTAAAGAAATTCAGAGTCTAAGGCAGCAGGCTAGGGATTGGCTCCTAAATCCATGAGTCTGATGCCTGGAAAGGCTGACCTGGAACAGAGACTAGGCAGAGCAAAAGGGATAAAATAGGTATTTATTGAAAGGATCCACCTTGGGCAGTGCAAGAGCCTGTCCTGGGCTACACCCACATCAAATCCAAGCTGGATCCAGGTCACGAGTTTTTACACTTTTATAAGTTTGGGTTCACCCCCACACTGGGGTCAATTCTCCAAGCACAGCCCCAGGCTATGAAGTCTCAGCCTTGCCCCCTTCCCTTAGCCATTGTTTATGATTTGGGGTACCAGTTGTCCTTGATTCTCTAGGTAGGAAGGAATTGTTTTGTCACTACCCTGTGAAGAGAACTTACTAACACCTAACATGGAGTTTCAGAGTTACACACTGAGCAGCAGAGAGTGAAAAATATAAAAGCTAAAACCCAAGGCATCAAGGCCCCTTGGGGAAGTGTTGTGCTACCAGCTCCTTCCCATTTAACTCAGAGATTGCCAATTCAAGCCCTTGCATTCATAAAACTGTGGTACAATTACATAGAAAACGAGAGAATTTTTCTCCAGTGAACCCTGTGAGTCAGAAACAAAAAAACATCATCAAATAATTGATCTGCTATGAAATAGGGATGAACAGTTTTAAGGCACACACCACAAAAGTGCACTCGTGTCACAGAAGCTCCAGTATGATTTTGGGACATGGCTTGAGAGGCATTCATGGCTCTGTGCTGCAAACCCTTAACAATCTGGAGATGGTTTTTCTCACTTCTATCTGCTAAAACAGGGGCAGTACACTCCTGAAGGCCCTATTCCAGTGCTGCACAACCAAGTTTGCTTCCCAGTAGTAACAGCTTTGGTAGCAGGTTCTCAGACATTCTATGGTAAAATACGCAGGAGTGGATCAGATCAATACAGAAATATCCAGCCTAAAGGCCCCTTGGCCATTCCACCTCAAAAAGTTGTCACCATCCTGAAATGTGTCCCATTCACAGCATATACAAGACTGTGGAATATTTATTTAGATATGGCTTAGAATAACAACCCAGGCATGGTCTGCTGGGACAGAAATCAGCTCCTAAATCCATTGTGCTTTGTGTGTGGTTGCACAGGAATTCCAGCCAAGGGCAAGGTGTCCACTTAGCTTTATGTACCTAAACAAGGCTTTGTGAGAATGTCTAAGTATCCAGGATTTATACATTACTCTACCTTTTAGTGATTAAAAATTTTCTGTGTTTTTATCTTGCCTAAATGAGAAACTTGCACCTTTTAGAACCATGAAAGAGTAGATATTTTCTGGCTGAAACAAATTCTCGTATTTAAAATAAATCCACATACAGGAGATTTTGTCTGAAATTCATGCCAAGTATCTGAATATAAAGACTGTAACACTGTAAGGTTTATTACATAAATGAGAAATCTTAATCATTTTAATCTCTCTGTGCAGTTCTATAACCTGGCCTTCATAACTTCCTGTAAGTAAATCTAAAACCCAACATCCTTTCCCTTACTTAATCAAAGCAAATTAAAACTGATCACATCTAGGGAACTGTGTCTTGGAGAACAGAGAAGGAGCATGTCCTCCCTTGTATTTAGAACAGTTTACTAGAAACAGGATTAAAACCTTTTAGCCAGGTTTAGATTGGTCCCACGCTGGCTGGCTCCTTCCATGATGACAATATATTCAGTGGAAGATCAGGTGAGGAAATAGCTAAATTTTGGCACAATAGCTGTAGATCAGGCAAGAATGGATTCACGTGCATTGAATTAAAATCAGAACTGACATAATAGTTGAAAATATTTATTCTCCTTTTTTAATAAACAATATTCAAGGAAAGTTTTGTACATGTCAGATGGTTTCTCAGGATGTGAGGGAAGGTTTCAGAAAAGCACGTTTATTGGGGAATGGAAAAATCTTGTGGCATGGGAAGAGTTAACTCGGGCTTTCAGAGCATTGTAATCTACCAGCCTGTTAAACAGTGAGAGGGAATTAAGTGACCTGAAAATGGCATAACTAATTGCAGAGTCTTGAAAAAATAACGGCAACGTGGAGGTTCATGAAATGTGTATGAACTGTATCACATATTCATGCCCTATTACTGTGAATTCTGAAGTGTCTTACTGTTCAAGATAATAGACCTTGATTCAATTCAGTCTGATGTAGGATGAATTTCATGTGCTAATTAGTAAAGCATTTCTTAATGATCAGGAAAAAGTAGATAACATCTGATTGAAAACCTAACTGTCAGAGATAAAACAACGATACAACTCGGGGTGGAAGAAATGCCAGTCAGGCTGCATTCAGGTGTCTTAATTATGATAATTAATGATTGTATTCCCTATATAGATAAACTCAACCAACATGAAAAGCATATTGTAATTAAAGTGCTTTTGAAAAGCAACATTTAAAGAAATGCCATTGGTAATAATAATTACTTTTCTCATTTTCCATTTCATATTTGATTGCATTGGTTCAGTATGGAGATAAAAAGGAAAGACTTTGAGCTACTACAGTTCCTACTGAAATAAGAACTGAGCACTACACAGAAAGAGGGCTTAAAGGACCCTGACCTTTACCACTTCTCATAAGCAGTGATTTTTCTCACGAAATGAAAATATACTCTCTATTAACAAATTGCTGCATCATGTTTTCCACCTCCAGTATGCCATATTGATGGATTTCTTTCCAGGAAAAAAAGGCAAACAACAAGTGGATGTGATTTTGGAGAGACCAGAAGAAACAGCAACTGAAAGAAAAAGCCTTTTGGGGTTAGATCTGTCCAGGAAAGATAGCTGGTGTCCTAAAAGAGACAAGAATTTTGCTTTTTTTCTTTTAGCTCTTAAGTTAGCACTGAGATAAAACTAAAGATTGCTTGTGATTTGATTTTGGGGTTTGTTTGGTTCTTTTTTCTGAAGAACCAACACCTTCCCAGAAAAAGCTTGATTTCATTCACAGCAATGGTAGAGGTTTTTTTAAATAAAACCAAGATCCATTTATGTTTTGGGTGCCCTAGGCTTGTTTGTCATCAGCTCTGTGAAAATAGCTACTTGTCCCCAGGATTCCTGCTGCTCTAAAACACATACTGCATTCAGATATCCCTGTGTAATGCTTATCCTGATCCCATCTTGTAGAGACCCTGTGGAATCTGCACATGACAACAGATCAAAATTATATTTTAGGATAGGTAAGAGGTATATCAACATGATCGTGTCATCTACACCTGCTATACTTCCAGACGTGCTCAGTGACAGGACTTCTCAAAGTCGTGTAAAGTCAGCACATTAAGGGTAATTTAGCCTTACATGGTAAGTACAGATTAGCTCCCCTGGAAGCCAATCCTGTACTGATTGCAGTTCTACATAGGAGATAAAACATAAGTTAGAAAAAGTTTCACAGCTGCAGAGCAAAGTGACAAAATAGAAGAACAAAGAGATCAGTGATAATGGGTAAAATCCTGGCCTCAGTAAGGTCAAGAGCAAACTCCCATTGATTTTAATGATGCTTGATATTTCTAATTCATCACCTTTGAAGTGACAAATATACAAACATCAGTCAGTACAGAGAAGTGGCCTGCTAAATCACACCTCCACAAATGGGGGATTTTTGCTGTTTGTAGTCAGCCACCCGAGAAATTTGCCAGCAGGCTTTGAATGTATACTTTGAAGTGATTCAATTCCATTAAAGTGTAACTTGCTCATTTCACATTTTTGAGCTTCTTAAAAAAGCCATCTGTAGTTATTCTTCCAGTCAGAATAACCATTTGCAGTAATGGAAAAATGAATTATCTAGGGAAAGCCTGGAAATGTCACTGTTCTGGATAAATACTACGTATTCCTTCCCCCTTCCTCTTCTCTCTCCTGCCCTTTGCCATTCTCCTTATTAAACCCCGTTTTAGTGGCTGGATCTCTCCTTGTTTTCACTCTAAGCCTGAGCCATGAGAGCCCCATGAGCTGATACCACCACCAAGAGTAACCCAACAGGCAGACTCTTTGTGAGGCAACTGCTGGCTCTGCATTAACCTGTATGGTTTTAGAAAAGAAGGAATCCAGAAGAGCAGTTTATTCTCCAACATGAAGAGACAGCAGCTTGAAAAGTCCCACTTTTTTCCTGTCAAAATCTCTGTCTCTCAGCACTCAAATTGCCAGGCAGTTTCTCCTGTGCTGATCTGGACATTTTGCATCCCCACTGTTACCCACAGCACTGTTTCTAACTCACCCTCCCCTATTCTCCCAGCACAATGCATGAAAACTCACTTCCATCAATAGCTAGGCTAGCACTCCTGTCAGCTCCCACCAGGCTGAAGTTGTGCTTAATAAGCACAACCAGAATGTGAGTCTGTCCTGGAGCTAATTGTGCTGTGAGCCCAGTGCCAGGATTCAGACAGTTCCAGGTGTGAGGAGCCCCAAGGCCAAGCTGTGACAAACGAGTGGCACTCTCTGGTGTGGGACAGGATGGCACCACGGTGCTCACCTGGTGCTCTGAGACACCTGGGACAAGCACTGCACAGGACTGGGCTATTGTCATGGATCACATCTGCTTCTCACTGCCCCAAATCCTTCTGGAATTTGTCACTGGAGTGGTCAAAACCAACCCAACCCAAACCAAACTAAACCAAAACCAAAACAAACCAAACCAAAATAAACCAACCCAAAACAAACCAAACCAAAATAAACCAACCCAAAACAAACCAAACCAAAATAAACCAACCCAAAACAAACCAATCCAAAACAAACCCATCCAAACCAAACCAACCCAAAACAAACCAGACCAACCCAAACCAAACCAAACCCATCCAAACCAAACCAAACACACATACTGGTTAAAAGCAATTAATCTCAGAGAAATCTGCTTTCTATAAGATTTTTTTTATTTTCTTATTTAGTTCAGTCATTTCTTTGTTTATATTTTTCGGGTTTTTTAATGTGATTTTTTGGTGGTGTTTTCTTTTTTCTCGAGATTCATTTGTGAGTTATACAAAGATTTAAATGAAGACAATTAAGGGCAAACTAAAGTTACTCACAGCACCATGGGAGCAGGTTGTGAACTCTTAAATCAGGCACTTTAACCATGACCTGAGGGCACAGCTGCTTTCACTGCAGGGAACACCTTCCCTCACCTCTGTTTTTAAGGAGGCTAATGTGACCCCTTTTATATTTAGCACAAATACAACAAAAGTTATATATGAGAACAGTGCACGGCTCATAGAAGGGACACACAAGGAAACATTTCCAACTGAGAACGATTCCTTTTCACTTTTAGCTCCTTGCCAGTGAAATAATCTTTCCCCTTCCCTCTAAGCAGGCTGCTGTTGCCCACACATTGATGCTTGCTGACGTTTTAAAATTCCTTATTTGCAGCCTGAATCCCATTTGTATGGCACAAACTATGGCAAGTCTGTTTCCTAATGTAATGGTTACCAATTAAATATCACCCAAGACTCAACATTTAATCAACCTTTGCATTTTTTTCCATAAATCAGATAAAATAATTTAAGTTCATCAGTGATTTGCATTTTAGAAGTGCTTCAGTGCCTGCAAAAGCACAAGTGCCAGTCTTATTGTTCACACGTTCTTCCAAGGTTCAAAACAATTGAAGAGACAATTAATCATGCTGGATGCAGTAAAAAAAAAAAAAAAAAAAATTAGAGGATGCTTTGCAGGTTACAATCTTGATGTACAGATTTAGTGTGCTCTGTCTTTGAAAGTAGAGTGTTCTCTGCCCTTCTCCTCTACCCTTGTCCAAGGTGAATTGTTTTGAGAAGTGAGCAGATTCAATGATAGGAAGAATCTCTGATCTCTGGTACTCTGGTGTACAATTCAGACCATCTCTGCATATCCCTTCTTTCCTGTTATGATATGAAAATTGAGCCAAATCTCTTGAATGTTTAGATTTAGAGTCCAGAAGTGGTCGTGATGTGCATGAGTTACAGGCTGAGCAATGCCAGTGTGCACAGCCCTTCTGGGACTGAGGCATGGCAGTGCTTTGCTCTCACCACACTCACTGCACCTTTGAAACCATGCACTTGGTAAGATCTTAACTCCTGTTGGATCCCAGAAAACTGGAATTTTTGAGCTTTCTGTGCTTTCTGGCACTGACCCCCATGAGAGCACTGCTTTGGACCTGAGGCCTTGGAGAAGGCTCCAAATTTGAGTGATGGAGTTAAAATCACGGGTGTGTAGTTAAATAGAAGTGTGTGATTTCACATGGTGAAGGGTTTTATATTTGAGATTTTTATAATATAGTAATAATTATGGGACAAGATGGAGGATTTTGAGTGGTGTTTCTATCAGTACTCATCTTCACAGTTTCAGGCAGTAGTTTTTGGTTGGATAGTTAGTGCTGCACTGTGGGTCACAGGAGTTTGGTTATTGGGTTAAAAGTATAAATAATATAGGTATTAATTCTCTATTGGACTGTTTAACTTTAAAAGACTTTTTTAACTAGGTAGATTCATCTCCATTTTGCTCTCTTTAGCTGGTAGCTAGAAGTGTGGCAGAGCTCTCTGTACTTTAGATAAGATTTAATAAACAAGCAAGCCCAAAAAGAAAATCCATCTCCTTCATGTTTTTCAATACTGACTCTGAGTGAAGACAAAGGAAACTTCAGACAAGCCACTGATTAAGTGGTGCAAATACCACCCATTACAAACTCAGGTTTGCTGGTCAGGGCATGGTGCTGATGACACCAAAGTTGTGGCTTCCATCCTGTGTGGGCCATTCACCCAGGAGCTGGACTCCATGATCCTTGTGAGCCCCTTCCAGCTGGGAATATTCTGTAATTCTGTAAAGTTTGGCCCCTTTAAAGCCATCATAAGCAGCCCTTTCCCGTGCTGCCTGTCCTTGAGCATTACCCCTCTCTGAACACCATCTTATTGACAGATTTCCTCAGGAGCCCCAGTAACCTGCCCACACAAAGACAGACTTTTTTACACTGCAGTGTTAAAAGATGATTTGTGTATTTAGGAAATGCATGCATTCATTGAAAGTCATTCTAGGCAGAGTGGGGAACTGGCTGAAATGAATTAATAGACCTAGCAAACCTTTTTTAAAAAGTCCATACTTCTGAGAATAGGAAATAATTTTTTTTTGCATATTTCACTCTAATAATAAAAGAGTCACAGACCCTCTAAATAGAAATCCAAGATATATAGGCATGAACTTCAAAAATAACTAAGCCTGAAAGGATTATAGAATGCATGCTCCTAAGGAGATGTTCTCTACTTATAATATCTTATTTTCTGAGGCAAATATTAGATTAGTTACTGGCTGGTACACGAGGAAAATGCAGAATGGAGTAACAGTGATAAATTTTATGTTATTTCTGTTATGAGATCTTCATTGTAACAAAGAATTTGTTTTAAACTAATCATGGAAGAATGTTTAGTATGTGCTAGAAGATATATTTGAGCAGCCTTTGGGATCCTAACATGGAAAAACCTCAAAGATTAAAAATTCAAAACTAAAGAATGGTCATTTCTGTTTCTAAGTTACTGCCACGAATGTCTCAAAGATGCTGAATTGAATTGCCCAGCAAATCTTATCGAGATGATATTTAGAATGTCAAAAGATGCACTCAGAAAGATAACGAGGACTTAACAAGCACTATCAATCACCTCCTAACAGCTGAAAGCCCAGCTGATACCACAAGGTTATGCAGGAGGAGCTAATGAAGAAATGGATTTCATTTGGTTTGCAGAGCTATTTCTTCTTCTTTTATTAATTTCAGAGACGACTTTATGTTAAAAAAAATAAATTTGTATACAAACTTAAATATGATCTTGGTCTACATGA
Source organism: Acridotheres tristis (assembly GCA_037013685.1). Taxonomy (NCBI): domain Eukaryota; kingdom Metazoa; phylum Chordata; class Aves; order Passeriformes; family Sturnidae; genus Acridotheres; species Acridotheres tristis. The sequence goes on from CM072898.1 coordinate 4,013,483, forward strand.
TGGTACCTTTTTAAAAATCCTGTCATTTGAGATTGTGCAGGAATTGAATGACCAGGATTTCTCTGATTCCCATAGTCTGCCCTGCAGCTTTGGATGGTGATTTTCCTTTTTTTTTTTTTTTAACGTTATGATCTTACTTGCTATAGAACTGCTTTCAACTACTATGTTTTATAATTAAAAAACGTGTTTATGTACCCCAGTCCTCCCACTAAGGCTCTGCTAATGGAACAGAGGCATTGAAAATGGTCCATCCACTCCTTCAATTGCTGGGAATGGGAGAGCAGGGCTGAACAGCACAGCAAGAGAGATATTGCTTTGGTGCTCCTGTCTGCAGTCTGGGGCCCTGATCCTGCAGACATTTAGGCAGTTGAGCAATTTTACACAAGTGAATAATCTGATTTAGTTCAAAGGGAGAGCTCACATATGTTAAATGTCTCACCTGCTGTGGTGGTTTAACCCCAGCAGGCAGCTAAATACCACAGTCACACCATGCCCTGCCTGGGGTGGGAGCAGAGCAGGCAAACAAAGGTAAGGACTGTGGGCTGAGACAACAACAGTTTCATCATTGAAATAAAATAAAACATAATCATCTTTACTGTAAAATAGTAATAATTTTAATGAAAAGGGAGACATCAGAAAAAAAAGAATATGAAAAGAGAAATAAAATCCAAGAAAGACAAATTAGTGACAATAGAGTTGCTCACCACCCCCTGACTGATGGTCTGGAATATCCCTGGGGCCAGTTCAGATCAGCTGTCTTGGCTCTGGTCCCTGCTGGCTCCTTGTGCCCCTCCTGGCTAGCAGGCTTCGGGGAAACTGAGGAGTTTTGAACCACTCAGCAACACCCAGGCCATCAGTGTTATCAACATTATTCTCTTTCTAAACCAGCACCACAGCACTGTGGCAGATACTAGGGAGAAAATTAACTCTATCCCAACCAAAGCCAAGACACCTCCCTAGCTGTTCCTGAGCTGTTCCAGGCTGTGCCTTCCTGTTCAGGGATCTTCACTGCATGAAACCCCATTTTCAAATTTTCTCTTAACGGCTGCCAAAGGAACAGTATCACATTCCCTGATCTACTTTTATGGAATACAAAATAAGAGTTTGCATTACTAGAGTGCACATGAAGCTTAATTGGAAAGGGTATCTGGGCTCCAACTTCAGGAAAAGAAAAGAGGGCTCAAAGGAAAAATAAATTTGTTGGGATAAAGCAAAATATTTTCTGTTACATGCTGCATACATTCTACTCATATGGACTTTGGCCATACCTAAAGGTAATGTAAAAGTGAGATGTCATCAAAAAATGACTCTGAATATATAAGTTTCAACAGCAACTACACTTGCCATCTATTAATGTGTGTATATATGCCATCACAGAACTGTGATTCCATGTGAATCTCCATAGCAAAATTCCATAAGCAGACAACAGACAAAAAACTTTGCCATAATTAGCAAATATTAGGGGAAGACACAAGATTTGTGACTTCAATCAAAAGGCAGACAAACATTTACTTTGGAGAGTTTACCTCTGAATTCTTGATACTGATACTTTGATAAGTTACATACTTCAAGGAAAATGCTGCATAAACACAGTACAAGCCAGCTGTCTTCTAATAGGAATTAAAAACCCCACACAATGCTGAATTTGAAATTTTAATATGCTACTGTTACACTCCTTCAGCAAGGATCAGCTCCTCCTCTTCAGAGAGTCTCAAGGGCCTCTGATGTGACCCAAACTAAATCATCATTATTTGGGTATTCCCTTTTTCGAGCACAACAGTGAAATCCTTTGCCTTCTGTTGCAATTTACATTCTCTGCTCTGTGGGAACAACTTCACTTATTAACTGCAGAGTCTCAGACACAAGGAATTCTCTTTAATGCTCTCAGCATTTTGTCCAAAGAACATCAGAGTTTGTACTCTGGCCAGACATCACTGAGAAAAGCATTGGTCAAATGGAAGGGCACCAAGAAACCCCCATGTCTCCTCACAGCTCCATGGACATAAAACAGGAGTGAGCTTTGTACACTAAACAGAATTATCATTGCCTCAGGTATGATTAAGCAAAGGAAGACCATTCAGTGTAATAGGGAATAATTAAATATGGCTAAGTAACTATTGAAAAAATATTCTGAAATCAAGAGCAGTGTATTAAAATAACAATTATGCTGTTTATGCTGATTAAAATAACAAATATTTTGAATATACTTCAATATGCAAAAAGCAGAGTGCTATTGGATGGAAGGTGTTGCTCCCAGAAAGGCAGTGATGCCTTTTGTCCATTTGTTTTGGTGAAAGGGGTGGTACTTTGTCCTGACATTCAGCCTATAAAAGAGTCCGTGCTATGACACCTTCTGTAGCCATTTACTGCTTAACTGTCTACGTTGGGAAAGACCTTTGAGACCACGGAGTCCAAGCATTCCCCCAGCACTGAGCCCTGTCCCCAAGCACCACAGCTGCAGGGTTTTGAAGTCCCTCCAGGGATGGGCACTCCAAACCTCCCTGGGCAGCCCCTGCCAAGCCCTGCCCACCCTTTCCATGGGGAAATTCCTGCTGCTGTCCACCCTGAGCCTCCCCTGCCCAGCCTGAGGCCGTTCCCTCTCCTCCTGTCCCTGCTCCCTGCAGCAGATCCCAAATCCCCCCGGCTGTCCCCTCCTGTCAGGGAGTTGTGCAGAGCCACAAGGGCCCCCCTGAGCCTCCTTTTCTCCAGCCTGAGCCCCTGCCCAGCTCCCTCAGCCCCTCCTGGGGCTCCATTCCCTTCCCAGCTCTGTTCCCTTTGGGAGCAGGGCTCCCCAGGGCAGCACAGAAACGTCACAGACATTTCCCAAGGGCTGAAATTCAGTTTGCAGGGGCATGAGTGATGTACCAGGGCAGAGAGACTGGAGATTCAGGTCCCAGCTGAGGAGATTACATCAAAACAGGATGGAAGCATCTCCTGCTGCCCTTTATTAACAACAGGCACGACCACACATGGAACCCTTTCAGTAATTTACAGGAAGGAAACAAATCAGCTGAGTCAAAGTCTCATTTTATAGGGTCAAAAGGGCACTAAGAATCTGCCCTTCAATATTACACAAACAGCTTCTTTCCAAAATATATTTGTGGAAGTTATTTTTGTGCAGCTGGAGAGTTTTGTGTCGGTGGAATGTTGAGGCTGAAGGCTTTCTCCTCACTCCTGCTGTCAGCAGCATGTCAGCCCTAATCAGAGCTGCCTGGGAGCCCTCCCAGCCCTCTCCATGGGCTGGTTTTTGCCCAGGCTATGGCAAACAGCAGAGAAGGAGGCCAGGAGATCAGGGTTGCCCTTTCCAGCAGGAGCCCTGCAGCTACATCAGCTTCAGCAGGGCATGAAACCGGACCCTGAGGTTCACAGTTTGAATTCTGCCAAGGGAAACTACAATATGTTTTCTCCTAAGTAATTTTTTTATGATTATAAAAATATGTTTAAAATTTTTCCACGTGTCTGCCAAAATTTCCTGAATTTAACAGTTGAACCAGAGTTTTAAAGCCACCTCATTTCATTAAGTTTTCTTTAAAAACTCTGAATATTGACAGCTAAGTAAAAAACTGAAAATAAATACATTCAATTAATATTAGGGTCATAATTTTTATTGCCCTCAGAAATGCCATTCCCTATCACATATCTTTCATGGCTTTTTCCTTATAACATAGTTATTTCTAAAGGAGAATTACACTTATTTGGGGTTGTTTTTGTTAAGTCCATTATAGCACCTTTGAAATTAAGGGTGGCAAAATATAACACACATATATATGGCATAATATATATAAAAAAGTCATTGCCTCAGTAATTTTGGGCTGGAGTAAGTAATGCAAAAAGCTCTTCCTTCCTCCCTCCCTCCCTCCCTCCCTTCTTCAATTCAGATACTTCTCCCTATAGTTTGAAAAATTCAGATTTGAATCCAAACTCAAACCATAGGTTCCCAGCTCTGGCCATATAACTTTATTTTGTATTATCTGGGACATATCTTCAAGAGGAAGTCTGAATTGTATAAAAGAATATTCTTAGACCTTTTTTTCCATTCCTCCTCATAAAATGTATTTTTTTACCTATCGGTACATTTCTTATTGCTAGAATTACGCCTAGATAGATTCTACTGTGTATTTTATATACAACCAATAAAATACTTTTTCTAATTATACACCAAATTGATATATTATAATGATCTTCTCCTCAAAACAAATAATCTTTCTTTCAAATGAAAGTTTTCTCCTTCCACAGGCTTTTTTTTCCCACCACAAATTTCTCCCAAGTTCCTAAATCTACCTCCTCCATTTCCAGTTTCCAGTGTGAGATGTGAAGCCTGGAAAGAACAAGGCCCATTCACCTGCAGCTGTCCAGCTGTGCCTTTAGGTAACCTCTCCTTTCCCCATCATATGTAGGTCAGAATTCCAACGTGAATGCTTGACTTTCTAACTTATCTCACACTATTTTAGTATAAATATAAGAACAACTTCCATCAGAATTTCAATTATCAAACACTAAGCCAGTAAAAACAATTGTCTTTCCCATGATTACTAGGAGTAATCCTCAGCATCATTTCATCCTATGCCACTACTAAGAAATCAGGGAATATGGACAGCTACAAACTGAAGTTCTTTCTAAAGATCATGAAGCTTAATGGACTGATTTAATGGGCTTGATTACTGATTCAATTCTTAGCCCAAGCATAGGCAAAGGATTTTGGACATCAAACACAGTCCTGGATGCCAATCTGGAGCAGAAGAGGGGAAAAAAAATACAGGATATGCAACTGGTTTGCTAATTGCACATGTAAAGTATATGATTATTTGTGGTAGGAAGGACTAGACTTAATTTTGTAGTTTCTTTGTTCCTACCTGTTATATCTGTAACACACAAATACAAACTTCAAACATCCCTGGAAATTCAAGGGCTGAGTCACTCCTCAGTGTCTGGAACATCTTTGATTACAAACACATCGTGTCTGCTCCAAACCCCAGCCAGAGCAGAGCCCAGAATGTTCTTGTGCTTCATAGTGAAAGCACAGAAGCAAATTTCACCTGCAGGGAGACTGGTGAAGGAACAGCCACACAGATTTCCTACACATTCCAATAATTCAACACTTATATCTGCAGTTTAGAAAAGTAACATTAAAAAGAAGACACGTCTAGGAAAATATAACCACCATGCTTCAAGCTGTGGTAAGGAGCTGCTGTTTTCCCCTTGTACTCAGGGAGGATTAAAAGTATAGAGATAGCAATAAAAAGCCCTCACAAATGAAATTTTGTTGGCTGTTGGTTTGTGAATCTGGTTTCTCCTTAAGAGTGGATGCCATGTGTGTCAGAAGAATTTCAGTTTCTATCATAGCTCCTAAAATCAGGTCTGATCCAGCTGAGAATTTCTCACACATGACCTCTCCTGTCTGACAGAAAGACTCACTGCTCTCAGGCTAACAGAAAACTCCAACTCACTCTCCAAAAGCTCATATCCAGCTTTAGGCTTCTGACTAGTCTGGAGTTCATTAGTTCTTATTTTTTTTGCCTCCAGGACCATCACTTCATATTACACTGAAGAGAGAAACCCGGGATGCTCATACCCACGTCCTTCTGTCACAGACACAGGGAACTCCAGCCTGGCATTGCATCCTGTTCCTGTCCCTCCTCCCCTGCTCCCCTCATTTCTCTTCCAATGTCTCTCTATGTACTTTTTCTACTCGACATTCTTTTATCACACGTTCACTCCTACAAAGTTACAACCCACAACCACCCATCCTGACTCAGCCACAACCTTTAACAACACCTGGTTTTAGTTTTACCAACACAGCTGGGTGAGGAAAAAAAGTGTTTCAGAAATGCTGCTCTGTTTCTGCTGTGTTCTTTTTTTCTTTTTACAAACGAAGTCCACAGCTACAGAGCATTTGAAAAGACTTGAAGCCCATACTGTGGTGTTCCTGCATTGTAATAGTCAAGGGGACAGGTAAAGGTACAGCTGAACTGTCATGCTAGAGCTGGCTGGGAATACTCTCAGGTAAAACCAGGGGATGGGATCTACCTTGATTTTTCCTCTGCATCTCAACTTATTTGTGCCAAAAGATGCCATTACAGATTGAGATGTTAGGAAAAAATCGACTTCCTAACTGCCTGGGAATTAGGACAGTGAATAAGGGTATGGGCATGGGTGTAAATTACTGTACAAAATAGGGAATAGCAAAGTCTAGAAGCTGGGTCCTGTGTGTTTCCTAAGAGCAGTCCTAACTCCAGACTGAGTGCTTTTTATCATACCTCTAATTAATTCTTTAAACAGAGCTGTTGTTTATCTTCAAGGAGAATAAGAACATACTTGAAATTTCAAATAAAATTTGCAGGGTACAAAGTCTACTTCATTATGGCTGAAGTAAGTGTGCTCTAAAGGGATTAACCAAGGTCACCTTTAGACTCTGTATCACTGCCTTTTCTATCCTAGCAAGGAGAATGTGGCAATAATTGGATTCAAATACTGATATCTTCTTTTAGAAAGCAGGCTGGAGCCAGGTGGGGGTCAGGCTCTGCTCCCAGGTAATCAGTGAGAGGACAGGAGGAAATGGCCTCAGGTTGTGCCAGGAGAGCTTCACTTTGAATATTAGGGAAAATTGCTTCACTGGAAGGGTTGCCAAGCATTGGCACAGCTGCCCAGGGCACTGCTGGAGTCTCCATCCCTGGAGAGATTTAAAAGCCCTGTGGATGTGGCACTTGGGGACAGGGCTCAGTGCTGGGCTTGGCACTGCTGGGGAAACAGCTGGGCTCGACGACCTCAAAAGTCTTTCCAACCTAAAGGATTCTATGACATTTTCCTGTTTGAAAGTATCCCTTGCACCCAGGATTCTTGCATTAATACCGGCCCGGATACTGAGTGTCCAGTGCAACTTCCAGCTCTCCCTGCTCCCAGCACTGCTCTCTGCTTGGATCAAACATTTCAGAGCAGGTTCCACTGGAGTTCTCCTCTCCCTGGAATTGTAATCAGAACTTCTTAGTGCACACCACATTTCCAAATCAAAGGGAAATTATTCCATGTCAAAAATAAATCCAAGCAGAGGAAGGCTGGCAATAACTTAGGAAAGCAAAAATGCAAAGTAAATTCCAAGGCATGCAGACCCTTCTCAGTGCAGAATATCAGCGTGCTGGAAATACTGGGAATATGTGTAAGCACCTGATCAGAGTGACATCCAAGGAGACACATTCTGCTGGGATTCTGCTTTCCCTGGTGCCCACGTGCCCTGGAAGAGCACAGCTGGGCTGGGTGCAGCTGCAGGGGATGCAGCACTGGGGCTGAGCCTCAGCCTCCCATCACCTCCCACGCCTTTCTAAGCTCTGCTCCCTGGTGCAATTAAACCTGATACGTTTGCCCTGCTTATTTATAGCTTTGATCTTCTTATAAACATTCTCTGGACATTTGTTCATGCTGAGCAGTTCTTTGATCCAGGAATAAAATCACTCCAAAGTACTAGTGCAGCAAGGTAGGGCTCAACATTTATAAAAGTAAAATCTTGACATAAACTGTTTCCACAAACTTGCATTCCTTCGGGACAGTCATGCCTTGTTTGCTGTTTTCCTGGCAAGCTGTTTGGAGTCAGAACAGAGTTGGAATGGTAATTGCAATGAAACAAAGGGAGGGGAAGAACAACACAGTTCATTTTCTGAGTAAAAATATCACAGACAAGTGAGGAACTAATTTTGTGGAGAACCCTTCCCCTTTTATTCGTTTATCTTGCTATTTGCTTTAAAGACACTTGGCTTTGGGCCAGTTTAATTAAAAAAAAAAAAATTAATTGTGTCCTGCAAATAATTTCTAATAAGTTGTGCATTATTGAGAACAAGTTAAATAGAACCACTCAGCCTGGACTCCCCATATAGCATTAAATATGGTCTAAAGTAATATAATGAGATTCAAAACACTAGTGCCACAATCCTTTTCTTTTGAATTCCCTTGGCAATATTCACACAAGGAAAAGGAGATGTTTTTAAACTTCTGAATGTATTTTCTAAAGAGATTTCCTGTTTTTCAGAGTGAGAATTAAGGCTGTGTAGGACTCTAAGTGCACATCAGCTTCTAGAATAACTGTAATAGAGTCCAGAAGGAACTTGGGAATATTGTAGTGTCTTTTTAATCTCAAACTTTACCTCAAAGGAATAAATAATTGTGGTTAAAAGTGATATAAATGCAAATGTTATAGAGGAAATGCCAAAGGTTGGTGGGAAAACGCTGTTAAATGGGGGTTCTTTGTGGTTTTTTGTTTGTTTTTGTTTGGTTTTGGTTTTGGTTTTGGTTTTGGTTTTGGTTTTGGTTTTGGTTTTGGTTTTGGTTGGTTGGTTTTTTTGAGGCCACATTGTTCACAAGTTGTTTTGTTTATAGTGAGTTATCACCAGGAGTCATTAGCTCTGAATGTTTGTTTCACTTTATATAGGATACTGGCCACATATTTTCTTATATTTGCTCAAAATTTGCTCTTGTTAAACAAATTGTATAGCTTGAAGGTGATCAGAAGTTACTGTCATTTGCACAGAAAAGCCTTTGAATGCTGTCAAATTAGTAAGTTCCTGATTCTTCATTTTCCCCATCATTTGATTTTCTTATCACAAATTTCCTTTAAATGAAACTCATGTAATTGGAGATGTTGCTGAAGAGCTTTTTGCAACTACTTCCAGCAGACTTCCAGCAATAATTTGAGTATATGGATGTGTTTTGGAGTGGCTGCATTATGGAGTAAGGAATAGCACCACATTTCAGTACACACAATATATTGGGGTCATTTGCTCACATCTTGTATATTTGCAGGGACTATGTGCCTGTGTGCAGTACTGAAGTACCCACATTAAAATTAGCATTAAAAAATCGGGTTATAAACTTAGATTTTTATTATCATAGATCTCACATACACTCTCTATATTCTGATGATTATCTGCTTAAAGCTTCCAAGCATTTGGCTCATTTGAAAATGCATTCTAAGAGCTACATTTTCCCCAGCCAGCTAGGGAATGTGCATATGTAGAAGTCATGTAGGAAGCACTGATTTGAGATTGAACCAATGATCACTGTCATGCCTTAAAATCTATAAGCAGATGAAAAAGCTGCTCTGTATGAGTTAATCTTCTGTCTACTTTCGAATTTATATTTCATTCAGCCAGTGCTAAAGCTCTCTTTGGCCTCTCACATTCAAAGTTTTTCTCATCTTGTTCTACGAACAAATTTTTCTTTACTCAAAATTATCTGCAAACTTTGGGGTTTTTAATTTTAAAATTCGGTTTTATTTCTACCTACCCAGTACTTTCTGACAGCTAGCTCTTCAGAGCTCATGGAAAATGCCATGTTATTTCATCTTCAAACTCAAACAAGCAAATTGCATGTGGGTATTTCAAGTATTCCTGCAATGCAGGGAAATATTAGCACTCATTAAATGTAAAGAAGTAGCAAAGTGTTTGAGCCTTCTGAATTCCTTGCCATTTTCAAAATGTCTTGTTCAATGCTTAAGATGTATAGGAATTCAGATGATGTCAAATATATTTTAATCACGTCAATCAAATGAAAATGTGATGAAATCGCTGCATATCACAAAGGAATGTTTTATATTAATGCCATAAAAATGGTTTGCTGAATGAGGCTATGGAGGAGTTGCCACTTGAACCATAGCAGAACTGGAAGTTTGAGAATCAAGTAGCTAAGAATAACACTGCTCCATTTTCAACATACTAAAAGCTTTTTACTCAGTGGGAAACTAAGTTATTAGAAAGGGCAGTCTAAAAATGTACTGCTAGGAGATTTGGGAGTAGTAGTCCTTGAAGTGAAGATTTAGTATTGTAGATTTTACAATTTATCCATTTTTGGTGGTTGTGATGTATGAGTCACAGGGGTAATAAACTTCAAATAGGTTGAAGTAAAGTTAAGCACTTCCCAGTATCTTCTATTAATTATCTGTGGAATAGAAGAAAATAAATTAATGCAGAGACATAAGCCCATCTTGGAACAAAAGGAGAACGCGTTCTTATTGTGATAATTTTACCCAGAGTAAAGTAACTCTGAGTCTTTTCTCAGAGAAGGATGAGCGATCAAGAAATATTTAGTGTCTATAGATAACTTAAAATATTTAAATTTTTATAATTAAAAAAAAAAAAAGAAATAAGGAATGTGTTAAAAATGGAGAACGGCAGCTCAAGAATAGCATAAACAGAATTATTGAGGGTGCCGTGTTGTTGCCTGTGCTGGAGGTCAATCCCAGCTGCCAGGCTTACCCACCGGAGTGCTTTCAAGACTATTTCATGCTCTTTGTTCTTTTAACCACAGCGTTCTTTAGAGAAGACTGAGGAGCGAGAGCCAATTTGTCACGGAGCTGATGGCTCTGTGATTTAGCAGGGAGCTGATGTGCCATTGCTCAGGGGGATCTCCAGCCTTCCCTCAGCCACTCCAAAGCCTGCTGCCCAAAATGATCTGTGCTCTTGGCTTGATGGAGAAAGAAAAGCAAAAACAAACCGTGCATTGCCCACAGTGCCCAATATCCTTCCTAACTCCTAGAGGCTAATCCCTTCGTTTCCTGGTGGTTTGGCACTCTGCAGGCTGACAGTGTGTGGAGACAGAGAGGGAAATTCTTCCCACATGGAGAGAATTTTCTATGCACACAGGACAAGCAAGAGATTACAAACTTGAGGGATAACTGCTGATTTTGGGTGATTTTGATAGATGGAATCGAAACTGCATTCAAGTTTAGAGCCTTTTAATAGCTCCAAGTGCAATATCCACAGTCAGGTTAATTGAAAAAAAAAAAAGGAAACCAAAACCAGAAAATGCATTTAATTCCCATTAAAAAAAAAAAAAAAAAAGGTGTCTGTTTACACAAGTGTTGCCTGTGAATTTTTAAGGTCAGTTCAAAGTTTGCCATTGTAACTTTTTATTCTTCAACTCATCAGCATAGCTAAAACCTCCAGACCTCTGTGGCTTTGATCATGTCAGATTTGGACACTCTCCAACAGATTAACTTCCATCTAAAGCTTACAGCTTCTTGGCAGCAATAACATTATTTACTTCAACCTTGCAGAGACTGAAGAGAAACTGTTTGGGGTTTGTGTGGCAAGGTTTTGGGTACTGAGGGCAGGAGGCTGCAGGGGTACCAGTTATGTTTTAGTATTTTCTTTTCTTGGGAAGATTAAAATCCTTTGCTCTTTTCTCCCTTTATGAGGATCCTGTCTTAGGATCCCCATGTCAGTGTACTTTAGGAATATCAAGGATCAATGCACTTGTAAAGCAAGCGTACAAAGGGAAGATAACATCATCGATCTTTGCCCTCCTCTAAGAGAAAACACCAAGCATGGCATTGTTTGTGCAACTAGAAAATGTTTTTGGTGAATAGCAATTCCCAGACAAAAGTAATCCATTTTTTGCAGTTTCATATGTATACTCTGTATTTTAAACCACGTACTATCCACATTGCCATAGAATGAATACAAGAGTTCCTAAACTTTTTCAGGGAAAGTACAGGCATTTTTTCAGCTAGATCCTACAGTGAATGCTGGCTTGGCTGGTTAAAGCAGAAATGTCCAGTTCTAAGGTTTGTAAAAACCCTTCTCACAATTTTCTCCCCATGAACTGAAAGATCTGAAGGCTCAGACCAGCAACTTTCACACAGATCTGAGGCTCAGCTAAGTGCTCAGACTAGTTTTCCTTCATGTTGCATTTCCTAGATCAGTCTTCCACATCCTCAGCTAATTATCAACATCATCTCTGCAGATAATCTTGTCAGAGGATGACTGTGTCAGAAGATAATCTTTTTAGGGGATAATCTTACCACAGAATCATCTTGTCTCAAGATAATTGCATTACAAGACCCAAGAGCTTCAATTCCTCCCAAGAATATGGTAAATTTTCAGAAGCAATAATATATAGTCTTAAGTTTAAAAAACATATTAAACTATATGAGTCAGCATAGCAGTGGAAATCAATGTAGAGATCAATGCAGAACACTCCATTGTCTCTGCAAAACATGCTGCACAGAAATGTCTATGAAAGAGAACTCTAATGAACAGCAATTTTGATATTTCAGTATATTACAGATAAATAGTCTTTAGTTCTGTCATTGCAGGCTTTAATATTTTGCAATAAAAGCTTCTCCTAGGTGAGCCTCCACTGACATTACTTTGCAGTAATTTTCTCAGTTAATATTGCATAGAAGTAAAAGCACAAACCTCACAGCACCGTTCTTAGGTTAGACTGGAGAGTCCTTCATTTTTAGGAGTGGACTAGAACTCAACCAGTGCATTGCTTATCACTCACATTAAAAAACATCCCACAAACAGTGCAGCCATGGCAAATGTTAACAAAGTTCTGGTAATTTTCGATGCCTGTATCAGTCTGTCAAACTGTTGCAATTAATGAAATAATAATAATGATGGAATTAGGATTTAGGGACCCTGATCCTAAAGGCTGCCCACTCTCACACATCCCAAGGCACAGAGCTAACAGTCATACTGGAGCCTGCCTTTTCCCAGACAAAGGCTGCCCATTCTCTCCTGTCCCTGCCCTGTCCATGGCTGTTTCACTGCACATCCCCCAGGCTCGTGTCCATGCACTTATCAAGGATGGCTTCCAAAAGCATTGAGGACACTTCCTTTCTCCTGGCTTGGCAACGTGTCTGTCAACAGCAGGTAATGCCTGGAACAAGCCCAGCAGAGTCAGAAATGTCAATATTCATTTCTATTTAAAATTATCCTATTCAAAAGCTGCATCCTCAGGCTGCACAGTGTGAGTTTTGCAAGTACCAACCCAAAGGAATTGGGATGCTGACGGCACAATCGCACAGGTGTGGGGTGGCAGCTGCTTGGTGTGCACTCCCTCTCAGCTGGCAGGAATGTCACAGTGCTGGCAGCAATGTGCTGCACTGCCACTGCACCCTCACTCCGCCCTGAGCCCAGCTTTGAGTTGGTTTGCTACTTTCAGTTTTATTTAGCAACACTTCATATCAGCTGCACTTCCTTTACATTGATTTTTATGGGTGGGTAGAACAACATTCTTATATTTTTTTTTTTTGTTGTTTGTTTGTTTGTTTTAAGCAGTTTCTGTTGTTCCTTAACTTTTATTTCAGCCAGGCAGCAGCATGATGACTTGGTGTGCCTTCACTAATTGATGTTCTCCCCTTCCACCACAGCCTGCGCCTGTTCCATGCCAGCTGCTTACTTTCAATTTATTTGGAGATATTCTTTATTCTTTTTCCTTCTGACCTCCATGACCCTATTTGTGCTACTGCAAAAAGAAGGATGATTGTCTAGCATCCATGGATCACCTCAACTTGATATTTTCAGACTGTTTAAAACCTCAGCCTTCACTATTGACTACGTGTTTTGTACAGCTTTCTCCTGCCATGGAGAAAATACTATTTCACTACATTACCACTTTTCATTTATTGGCTTATGTTATGTAGTACGCTCCTTTATAATGTTATAAACTTTTATCAAAACTTTTATTTTTTATTCTGAATAGTAGTCCACCCCAAACTGCTTTTAAAATTAATCTGGAAAGAAAAATAGTGCCATGTGCATCTGATAAAATCGTAATACGAACCTCAGAGGTATTAATGAGAATCAGGATATTTCAATATCTTTTGCACTTATTACTGGAAAACCTTGGAAAACAACTGCCTTCAAAGTAGGGTTAATACGTCTTAAATATTGGAAAAATAAGATTGAATTCTTGTTTTAGAAATAAGGCTTGAAGAGGAAAACATGGAATTCCCATCTGGCAGGGACAGAAAATTGACTGGGATGCAGTTTCCCAGTGGGTTGGATGTTCTGATGCTGCAGCTGTCAGCAGAGGGAGTTTTCCTATTGCACTCCCAACCATGCATCCTGTCTGGAGTCACTTCCAGAACTTCATGGCTTGTTGTGACTTGTGATATTTTTGTGATCCTGTGTATCCTAGAGTCATGCAGTGCTTAGACCTGTTTCCCAGTGGAGGCAGGAAGGTGTGATTGCTTGTGGAAGGAAAGATCTCCTCTATAAAACCAGTTTAAGAATTAGATTAATCTATCCTTACTTCTCATTCTGTTTGTTTCAGATTGAGATCTGTGTTTGCAGGGAGCAGGTTTTGCTTTTCACGAGCCAGCAAGACCTTCCCCAAAAAAAAAAAAATCAGTCTCTAATTAAATGCAATGGAGTAACATAATTACATTACTATCCCACAGAGTTTTTAATATTAGTTCACTTAGTCTGCATTTCACTGCTGGTGATTCTGCATTACCAGCTGACTGTTTCTGTGCATGATTAGCTGTCATTAGTCAGACTTCCTTTCACCCATCCACAATTTATCAATAATCTTAACATTCCCATCTAAAGACATTTGGAATGTTTTTCTGTGCCAGTAGGAGGGAGTGAGGTGTCTGGGTCAAAAGTCCCTATTTAATGATACACATGAGTAAATATTTTTGTTTTTAATGAGGTGAAGCTTTTAATAACCTCAGAAAGGAGAGAACCTGCCCCAAAGCACTTGCTCTAAAGAATCCTGAAGGTGAGGAGGACACAGCCCTCTCAATTTGCACCTACTGCAACTGGACTTTCAGATATCCCAGATATACCCTGCAAATCAAAGCTAATGAAAATTTAGATTCTCCAGTTACAAAAGTAAACTCTCTATCAAGTCTTTTCTCCATCCTTCATCGAACAGTCCCAAAAAAATTATAGATCTGCAGAGAATTTCTGTCATACACATTGTCCCCAAAAATTCAAGTCTTTTGGGAAGTTTCCTTTTTTGTCATTTTTCCTTTCAGACAGAATAGACTTCCACAGGTATCTTCTCCCCATTTTTGTTCAACACTTTCCCATTTGTTCAAATTCCACTGTGTACTCTCTAAGTGGTACATTTGAGTACAGGTGATTCTTGGAGTTATTCCTGCCAGAAACAGAATTCAGTAGCAGAAGCATCTTTATAAGCCACAAGGCAATGAAAAAGTTGCATTTACAGGAAACAAAACGTGCTCAGAATGTCAGTTGAACCTTTTGTGTGCTGTTCATCAATGTAGACATCTGGAAATGCTTCTGGTGAGAACAATTTTTTTAAAAAGAACAGGTAAAAAAGAGGATTTTATTGTTGTTGTCTCATATGGCCTGAGTGTTTCATTAGTATGAAAACAGTCTGTGTTTATTTATTAGAAAATATAATAGTCATTGATTTCCTACAGCTTTACTGTCGTTCCCAAATATGATGCAAAGTTCCCTCTGCATACTTTATTACCTTTTGAGCATGTTAACCCGTTTAGATGAGAGGTGGGGAAATGTAGAATAGGAAATATTATAATTAAATATTTGTTATGACAACTCTGACACACTGAAAACTTGAAGAATTAAGGTGTTAAAAATCATAGCACTTAGAGCTATTTAGCAAAACTTTCAAGATTGACAACTCTGCTTTCCAGAACCTTTAAGTGTTTATTAACTTAAGTAGATTTCATAGAATTTCTTTGATCACATTTTTTACAATAAAGCTTTTGCAAAGCATGCATCCTAATTGTTTATTTACACAATATTAATATTCAAGCAGAAGGATCATGGAAGCACAGTTAATTAAATACAAATTAATGTGGTGGAATATTTAATTATCTATTCTACACCTCACAACTAATGATTATGTAAATGCCTTGCATTTAATCTTGTTCCCAGGAAATTAACTTAATGGCCTTCAACAAATGAACATTTTGTATGCATTGCAGGACACTTTATCTAAATTTTAACAGCATGGTATTAGTTTCAGATAAAACATGATTACATAATTTAAAATGTAAATGCATATAATACTTTTGTTTTCTTATTTTACTTCAGAATTCGGAGTGAAATACAGGACTATTTATACATTGGAGTTTCGAGGTCTTTGGGCTGGAGTTTGGCCAATATCTGTATTTTCACTTTCACTTTCAGCTCATTTTCAGGGCTCTCTTTGACCCCAACACCCAGCCTGCTCCTGGGGAGGAGAACTGGGATTCTGGCTCTCCCAGCTACAGAACATGAACCAGAGGGTACCAAAGTACAGGAAAATGTCACACAGAGCTCCTACTAAATTGCCCCAACCCAGGTAGAGGAATGAATATTGAAAGTTTTCCATAGCAGAGAATTTGCTCTGTTGATTGCAGAAAGAGTCTGGACTTTTCTGTAAATAACAACAATTTATATGTATGTTTCTGGTGGATGGTTAAGGCAATATTTACACAGCAAACCTCTCATCAAAGAAAGCACCTCAACAGTTAAACATAGAAGATGAACAGTGCAAGGCAGTTTCATCCTCCAGTTTTTCACTTTTAGAGTTATTAGGAACTCCTACATGCTTTAACCTTGGAGCCCAGAACACTTTGGAGTGATTTCAAAACGAGGTTATGTAATTACAACAAGTATCCTTAACTTTTGCTGAAGTACATGCAGATATAGTGCCTGGAAAAAAGGTTTCTTGCTACTAACCAGTATAATTAGTACACTCTCCAATCCAGGATTAATCTTAAGAGCTCTACTTCTCAGACAGAGAAGAGAGAGGGGGATTTGGGTTTTATGCACAGCCTCAAAAGGGACTGATTATTATTATTATTTATTTGCCTGTAGGCCAAACACTGCCGATTCCATATTACTTTTGATTTTGCACAACAGCCAAAAAAAGCTGAAATCTTACTCAGAGTCAGTGGAAGCCAATAGGAAATGATCAGAAATCAAACCAAAGGAATAAAAGTGAGGCCTCATGGTACATTTTACAGCTTCAAAGCATTTTTTATATTTTACAAAGGCAAAACAACGAATTATACAGCCAGGGAAATTTTACCAAGTGGTGGCAAAGGGTGTTTAGAGAAAAATTAAAAACTATTCAAAGAATAGTTTCAGCCAAAAGGATAAAATGAAAGTTTTCAAAATTTATTGTGTCATTTTGAAATTATTTAAATTAAGTATTTCATTTGTAAAATAAGGAAGAGCAAGAAGCTTTAGAAGATAGAATCTCTGTTTCATTTATGAAGAATGAGAGAAAGAGAAATCCCTGGCTCTGACCAGGTATACTCATATGGATTAAACATTTGCTTATCCACAGTACTGCATTTGCTAATCATTACTGCAATTGCACTCAGGAAAAAGGGAATGGAAATTTCACAGAGAAGAAAAAAATCTTTGAGTCATTTACCCATCCTGAAGTCAAGGAGAATAGATATTAATTTTAAGAGATTCAGCTTAAAAAAAAAAAAAACAGCATCAGGAGGTTCTGTTTTAAAGAGTAAAAAGATCTAAAAGTTTGTTTTGTTTTGGATTTCCAGTGTGGAAAAGGAAAGAACTGCAGTTACCAACTAGAACAAGATATAGAATATATGTGCAATTAGACAACTCAGCACAAGGCAAGTTCTTTGAGCTATAAAACACTCTGTATCTAAATTCTTGGGTGCTCAATGTGTCTTGCCCATAGTTAAAGCACAGTGGATGTTCAAATGCTTTGTGCTTTGGATTCAGAAGAGGTACACATTAATTATCATTCACTCATCATAACTGTCATCCTGAAATCAGATGAATAATCACAGAGAAGAGCACCCATAAAAGTGAGTTGATCAAATTAAAATTAATTAGTTGACATTGTGTTCTTTGTTTAGTGTGATCTTTTACAGTTGTCTTCTGCAGGGTTATATTTGTGTTTTTCTTTCTTTTTTTTTTTTTTTTTGCTTCTGCAAAGGAAATGAGGGATGCAAAATTCAGAATATGACATGGGGTTTATTTCAGTCTCCCATTTTTCTTCCTGTTTGCTGCCAATTAATTCAGCTTTCATTGGGTGAAAAGCCTTCAGTTCATGTTTCCTTTCTTGTTGCTTATTGTCCTGTTTGTCCATTATTAATATTTAGCCTATTATTTTTCAGAGTGAGAAATCAAGGTAAATCAGGGGTGGAAACTACAAGGAGATGGGAAATTCTTGGAGGGGCTTAGCAGTCAGTGGGAGCTGATTGCACTCAGTAATGACACAGAACACCCAATTCTTTCCAGTTTCAGTGGTCAGGTGGGAAGGAAAGTGGGTGACAGAGTGGAAACAGCTCTTTTTGCTCATTATTTCAAAAGGCCTAATTCAACTCTCGTTTAAGTCAGTGGGAGGCTTTCCACTGAGTTTAATGGAAAACTCTTAACAATTTCCCCCTTAAATAAACATTCACCCAGGCACACCTACCAAAATCAGCCAAATGAGGACTCAATAACCACCCTGCAGTGAAGCCATCTTTTGGCACCCATCTCCACCAGAGTATCAACAGCCGATCATACTGAGTTCAGAGTCAGACACAGATGAGGTGATCCAAAACTGGAAGTATAAACTGGAAATATCTGTAAAAAATGAGTTTTCCCATTACTATTTGATATCAAAGAAACCTTTTCCGTGTAAAGAAACAAAAAATACAATTAATTTATACCTCCAAACTCTATAAAATACCCATTAAACTGTGGCTGGATCACCATTCCTTGTTTTAAACAGACTTTAGAAACTTTCCATGCCTCTAAGTATCAGACTAATGTATTCTTCAGAACACCACACGTTTATGTTGAACATTTCAGCCCCTCTTCCTTTTTCCTTCATCCCTGCTGTCTTCCCCTTAAAACACCTTTTCATCTCCCTTCCCAGACTTTCATTTCTTGATGTCCTCTCTCCAATCTGATCTTCCCCATGCCCTTCTTTTTATAAAAAAAAAAAAAAAAAAAAAAAAAAAAAAAAAAAGAGAGAGAGAATTAATAAAGTAGCAGTTGCTATAAAATTTTTTGGGAAGGTATGTGGAGAAGGAGCTCTCAGGGCAGAGTGCTGGGGAGGGCCAGTGAGGGAATTAATTGAGGCTCTGCAACCCCTTTCCTGCTCCAGGCTCCCTCTGTTTGCATTGTTCAGGGGAAATTAATTTCCTCTAATGAAGAGGACATAGGATAGATGTGCAGCCCCCATCATGTGTGGTTATTTCTGAGACCTCAGACTAAAAGATCTGGCTGTTCCCAGCCCTGGGTGACTTGGCCATGGGATCAGAACCTTGCAGGGGCACAGCAGCAGCTCTGCCCTCGGGTCCCTGTGCTGTTCTGTGCTGCACAGCACTGCTGTGTGCTCTGCTCCTTCCTTGTAACAGTGGGTGGGTTTTTGCACCACTTAATTAGTGGCTTGTCTGGAGTCTCTTCTGCCTTCACTCAGAGCCAGGATTAAAAAATACTCGAAGGAAACGAATTTTCTCGTGTTCAGGCTTGGTTGTTTATTAAATCTTATAAAAAAATACAGAGAGTTCTGCAACGCTTCTAGCCACCAGCTAGAAGCGACCAAAATGGAGCAAGATCCAGCTGCTACAAAGTCTCTTAAAGCTAAACAGTCTAATAGAGAATTAACATCTGTATTATTTATACTTTTAACCCAATAACTACCTTCCTGTGACCCACAGTGCAGCACTAATTGTTCAACCAGAAACTACTGCCTGAAACCATGAAGAAGAAGAAGATGAACACTGAAAGAGACACCACCCAAAATCCTCCATCTTGTCCCATACCTATTACTATATTATAAAAACCCCAAATTTTAAACCCTTCACCATGTGAAATCACACACTTCTATTTAACTACACACCCGTGATTTAACTCAAATGTGGAACCTTCTCCAAGGCCTCAGGTCAAAAGCAGTGTTCTCATGGGGATCAGTGCCAGAAAGCACAGAAAGCTCAAAAACCTCAGGTTTGTGGGATCCAACACCTCCTCACCATCCTGACAGCCTGGGCTCTCTTGTCCTGGCAACAAGCATCCCTAGGAACCAGATTAAATGGGGTTTAGCCCAGAATCACCAACATCACTTCTTCAAATAGTTAGGCTTCAAAGTCATAAAATAGCAACTCCTCCTCGGATTATGGCAGCACATTCCTGAGCCCATGTAATCTTAAAACATACATTGCAGGGCTCTAATTTCCAGTGGCTGTTTATATTTATGTGTTGTGTTGACATTTCAGATGTCCTGCAAAGATTTTCACATTGATTTGGACAGGACAGCTCACAATTTAAAAAACTGAGGATGTGAAAAATCGTTGCAGCATGTCCCCACAGCAGTTTTCAGATGGGAGGCAACCGTAATTCTGGATTACCCTAGACTTTTACATTTTTGTGAATAAAATGAAACCCAGACCATTCAAAAGTGTTCAGCTTTTGTGTCAATCTAGTCGTGTTGGAAACATTGACAAATACCAAGTGTTTTTAAAAGCAGCACAATTAGGTCAGTGCTGAGCACCTTTGCAGATCTCTATTTAAATCAGTAGCTCAGACTCTGTCTAATCAAGGAACCAGGACGTCAAATTTCAAAGCTGATGCTCTTTCTGTGCTTTGTGGCTTTTTTTTTCCTGTTTAGGAAAGAGTTGCATAAAGAAATTACTGCTCAAGAGGAAAAGAAATAATTTAAATATTTGTATACTTTACTAGGTTTTCCCTTTTCATTTCTTTATTAGTTGAGAAACAATTGGAATACTTGAGCAGCCAGTGAGTTCACTTTATTAACAGTTCAAACATAATGTGAAACCAATATATTTAATATTAGTTATTAACCTTCTGCAAATTTAAGCTGTATTTTTCTCACTTAATTAGGTAAACTATATTGTTTTTCTCTTACTGGTTGCTGTCTTTAATATGAGAGCATTAAAAGCACCATAGGGTGCACTGTATTTTCGTTGAGTATATATTTTTCTATGAATTGTAAATTGTTTAGAAATTTTTCACCTTCATTATTTTTGCAATTCACAATCAAATATGTGATCCCTAATGCAACCTTTTTAAAAAGTGACTGCACCCAGCCTGTAACTAATTAATTATGAACATAATCTTTTCTAGTGACAGTTATTTTTTAACAACGCTCTATAATGCAAATCATGGCATTTACATTTCTATTCAAGGGATGTCTCCATTTAAAGTCTCACACAGGATATTGCCTTAGAATCAATTCACTATTTTCTCTTTTTCTTTTTCACCTTCTACTCTCTCCTTTGCAGCTCTCATTTGCTTTTGAAATGGAACAAAACATCGTTAATTTGGCTCGGGCCATTCTCCTCCTCGTGGCATTTTCCTCCTTTAGTCTCATTGCAGAGTGAGTAGATCAAGCTATTGAATGTAGAGGCAGAGAGCATTTCACTATACATGAAATGAAGGAAGATCATGCTGGGACAGTCACCTTCAACATCGTGCATTCAGTCTAAATTTACAGTAATAGACTCATACTCGGAGGACGCTTGCTGTGTTTGTTTGCAAACTAGTATGCAGTACTTACAAGTGTGTGGTTTTATTGACATATTCCTTTCCTTTCCTGTGGTTTTTAATTGAAACCCCCACTGCTCAGCCAAGCTCCTGGAAGTCAGAGAACAGAAGTTTTGCGTTTAGTTTAGCATTTAGACAAGATGAACACGTACAGGAGAGTTCTGCTGGTCGATTAGGAAATGCACATTTCAGGGCTGTTGGAGCTTTTGCTCTGATTAAGTGAGACTCATGATATGTGTATGGAATTAACACTATGAAATCAGATGAATAGTGAAGAAAATACCTTAATGTATAGATTAACATACAAATGAAACAGTCATTTTAATAGCACTGGCTTTGAAAAATTAGAATATTAAAAAAATGAGACATTAGAAAAGTATTAGAATAAAAATATTAGAATAAAAATATTAGAATTAGAAAAATATTTGCTGGAAGATGTTTGCTTCCTGCTGCTTCATGCACACTGCTGGCTGTGTGTCCCACCTGAGTGCTCAGGACACAGCCCTTGTGTCCATTCTGGTCACTCTGGATGAGTTAAGAGTGAGATCAGAGTAGCCCTGTGTGTATGGGGAAAACCACACTCCTTCAAAAATCACAGTGTCTTTCACTAATGCTGAAATAAGTCAAATACCAATAGATTACAAAATGCATAAGCAAAACAAAAGTCAGGTAAATCTGAAATTTAATTTCTAGGCCCGGTAATATCACCTGAATTGGAATTCTGATAACTTACACTTCTTCCTTGTGACAGGAGTTAAAATCTATTGGAAACATTTAGGACCCCAGGAATGGCATGAAGCTGTCTCAGGGAATATTTAGGTTAGATTTTAAGAAAAGGCCCTTCCCCCAGAGGGTGCTGGCACTGCCCAGGCTCCCCAGGAATGGTCCCAGCCCCGAGGCTGCCGCAGCTCCAGGGGCGTTGGGACACCAGGGATGCACAGGGGGATTGCTGGGGGGCTGCAGGGACAGGGGCTGGCTTTGATCCTTGTGCATCCCATCCAACTCAGGATGTGATTCTATAGTCACCACTACAGCTCTCATTGAACTAAAATAACAATGCCACACAAATAACAGACACCTACGTCAGAAAACACAACTCATGTCCACGCACATTTCATAGACTCTATGATCCTGGGATAAAACATGTCCTTTTCTTCCTGCAATGAAGGGATTTGCTTGCTTGTGCTCAAAAATGAATGGAACCAACTGGCCCTGGGTGCAGATGGGAAATTTACTCTTTCAAGAGTTCCTCCTGTTGCATTAACACCCTTCAGCAAAGTAGCCAGCCGAGTCTTTGCAGCACAGAAGTTCTGCATGAAAAAAAATACACCACCAGCATTTGTCAAATAAATGTCTGTTAATGAATAACATAAAACAGCCCATGTTCCTCAGTTGTAAATAAGAGAGAACAGAGAAGTGTGAAAAGAACTGTGCTGAAGAAACAATGAAATATTAATAAACGTGTGTAGGAAGCCTTGCTAGGTGACGAATTAGACAAATGCATCACTTGCTTTCTTTACCCTCCCACAGGACCATGCCTACATGAATTGGTGTTGATCTATGAGGTAAGGAACACACACACACACACACAAATCTACAATTTCAGAGCCCAGGTCACGGCACAGACCACTGCACAATTTGTAGGTTACGTGCATAGTAACATGACAATGAAAACCTCCTATTTGTTCTGTAGAAAGCCTGGAAATCATGTATGCCCCATCCTGATAAACACTAATGTTCCTTTCTTTCTTTTGTTCTCATAGTTTTCATCAGAACTGAAGAAATTACACAACCAGATATGAAAATAAATGATTATATTGGAGTTGTCAAAAGATCTTCTGAATATCTGGAATTTTTAACAAGTCTATTGGTGAATTGCTGGTTTTTTTTTCCGTAAGAACATATTACCAAATACATATTTATTGCATGTGTGCTCCAAATCCTTATCCTGGACCACGGATTACAATACCTGAGAAGCAATTCTTGATTATTTGTGTGAAAACATCATTTTCAGGAGAACTAGTCAGTGCAGCCTGAGGGATTGCACTGGCCACGTGTTGCTGGTAAATATTGACTGCTAAAAGGAGATGATAAAGATAACCAGGTTCTTTTGGTTTTCTACATACTGAAGCTGGAAGGTAAAAAAATTATTACCTTGTTTGAAGCTCTTTCTAGCTGAAGTGGTAAACCACTGATTTCACTAGTGTGATGCCAGAATACTTAGGAATTTGCAAATATCCCTGTCAATGTTGCTCATTATGCAAGAAATAAACTATAACAAAATGACATGGTAAGGCAGTGTGCCTCTCCTTTGAGGGAAAAGTGGGAAACTGCTGCCAGGAGTCCACTGAAATTCCAATGTGCAAAACACTGCCAGCTGGCTGTCCACAACAAAACAGGACAAAAAAACCCTCTATTCTCTGCCTATCACTACAAGAGCAGCCATTTGGCTCAAGTCCATCCAAAATCAAATATCCAGCTGGAAGGCAGCTCCCATTTGTGCCTTGAAGGGTTAAGGAAGGTGTTCAGAAGGTAAAACAACGATTAGGTTATTATTGCATGAAAGAATTTCTTTGGCTGGGGAGTAGCAGAAAGAAAAATCTCTTGTTGTACTGTGAATAGACACCAGGCAGGCAGGTGTGTGCTGGCCAATAGGATGTGAAAGAAGGCAAATGGAATAAAGAACCATTTTTCAGACTCTGGCGTTGGTGTTCTGGTGTATTTGCTGAATTGTTGCTTTATTATACAGACAAAAGCCTATTGTTAGCTAGATACTGTCCCAGTTAACCCACGTCTAAAGGCATCATTTTCCCACTTTTGTTTTCTACATGGCTTCCACAAACAAATTGTAAAGGAGAAGTTAGATTATCCTCCCTCAAATGAATTTTTAGTAGAGGAGATCCAGGGGAGAGCCCATAGCAGAGCAGAGCTCCTTCATGAGAGGCAGCTCTGAGCTCTGCTCTGGGCCAGGGACAGCTCCCAGGGAACAGCTGGAGCTGGGCAGGGTTAGGTTGGGTTTTAGGGCAAGGTTCTGCTCCCCCAGAGGATGCTGGCACTGCCCAGGCTCCCCAGGAATGGTCCACAGCTCCAGGAGCTTTTGGACACCAGGGATGCACAGGGGGATTGCTGGGGGGGCTGGGCAGCAAATTTTAATTATATCTTTGAAAAAACATGGCTGTCAGAGAAAGCCACCACTCTGGCTTTCAGCTTCATCCAGATCAGGAGCTGGAGCCACAGCTGTGGATTCCTAATGCTGGGGAAATCTCATCTGTCATTTTTTTTTTTTTCAGTTTAAATTCTGCTATTGATGCAGCATTCGAGGATGGGTCTTCACTGAGGCAATGGACACAACACAAACTGAGTCCAGAATCAAGAACTTACTGCCTTTACAGTTGGCAGAAAACTACAGTGAGAAAAAATTCCAGAAACACAGGAAGATTTCCTTCTGGGAAAAAATGTGTTGGAAAAGGCAGAAAATATAGCCCTGGGTTAAGATGTTTTCTATCTTCTTAGCAGAGTTTGAGCAAAGGGAAATAACCCAAGATGCCTCTACTTGCATGGCTCCCATATTTGGGCATTAGTTCCAATCAATTCTTTGAAAATAAATGACAGCTGAATAAATGACTGATGATAAACTCTAGGTTTATTTTCATTTTTCTCTAATGATGTTTTATCTTCTCCATTTATTTATGATAATTTAAATGTTCTACCTGCCTGCTCTATAATGCAGACTTATTATACCATCTCATTATTGTGAAAAAGATCCACACACAACCTCCTTTTCCAAGTATTTAAAATAAAATGCAACCTAGGATAAAAATATCTATGCTGATGACCTGTATTGCAGAATATATTATTTATCTTTCTCGTGTATGGCAACAGGATTGGAATACCTGATTTATTCTTTATTTAGAGTTCAAAAGGAGGCTTATTTGGAAAGACAAATACAACAGACAAAACTTTCTGAGCTGAATCCTTAAAGCTTTTCAGCAGTGCAACACGTGATGTTGTACGAGGTCCTATTTCTCTCTGACCTGTTCTAGTTGTCCTTCAAATAGACAAAGATCTTCCTTTCAATCCTGTAGATCAAACTGAAGGTAGAATACAGTTGCCTAGTAAAAATAAAATACACAGTGCTCTATCACGTTTCATGGCTGAAAAGGAACCAGCCTTCTTAACAAATTTGCATTTAAATCCCCTGCCCATGATAAATGCTATGTTTTCCATTTATCTTGAAATGGACACGTTGTTACCATGGTTCCAACTCCAAAATCTGAAGCAAATATTGAGTCATAAAACTGCAACAGAGGATGGATGGTGAGGTACCTGCCTTTACTCAAATATCTCAGCTTTTATGGATTGTAGGGAGCCTTTCTGCCTATGCTGAGACACACTGACAGATGTTTTCCACCTATGATATTTGCAGACATAAATTTAGACACAAATTTAAAAGGCAATTAGAAAGAACTCTAGTTCTTTGCATCTCTCTCTTCAAACCAATTACATACTTTAAGGATGGATGTCTGTATAGGCTAATTAAAGGTGATTATTTCAGACCTGGGCAGAAAGTCCTGTC
Organism: Acridotheres tristis; assembly: GCA_037013685.1. Taxonomy (NCBI): domain Eukaryota; kingdom Metazoa; phylum Chordata; class Aves; order Passeriformes; family Sturnidae; genus Acridotheres; species Acridotheres tristis. The sequence goes on from CM072898.1 coordinate 4,039,292, forward strand.
CACCTGAGCTGTGTAGCTCCCCAGGGCTGGATTGTGTCAGGTTTTAAGGCCAAGGTCCCTTGCCACCCCCTGGCATTTCTCTCACACCCATCCCTGATCTCCAAGATCCTTCCTTGGCTGAGATCTTGAGCTTTTTTCCAAGACCACCTCTCTTCACAAATCTTTCTGCACAAACTCTTTTTCCAGAACCTGATCTCCCCAACTTCCACAGTTCCTGTGCAGAATTACAATGTGTGCCCAGCCTCCTTTTTGACAGTTCTGTGTCATGTCTCTGGAAGATTTGGGACGTGTCATTTTTGTTTAGTCCAATTGTCATTAAAATTTACAGGCAGTCCATGTTGGGTGCAGTTAGCAAGGAGAAGACTTCTTGGAAGTTCAGAAGTTTAATTTAGAATATCTGTCCAGGTGTGCACATACTCCCAATTATCTGCCAAATGTTAGTGTTCCAAATTTGAGTTAATCTTTTGCCCACAACACGCAATTAATATATTCCCTTCCTTCTATTTTATTTTCAAATTACAGCTCTGATGGCAGTCCACTTTTAGATTACTCCACCACTGTATTAGAGAAGCCAGAACTCCCTAGTTCCCAATCCCGGATTTAATAATTATGAAATCACTAATATCCACCTAATATAATGCCATTTACTTGAAATGTTTAATACTTTAATTGTTAGGTCCAACGTGGGCTCACTGCAGGTGCCCTGAGGGGAGCAAATAGAATAATCTTGACTTTAACAACCCTGGGGTCAAGACTGTGTATTAAAGTCTAAAAAAATCCTGTGAGTGCCTGATCCACAGCTCCACCAGCAGCAGAGGCCACGCCAAGGACTCAGGCTCTGTATTGCCAGACCCTTTGGGGGGATTTGTTCTCCAGCACGGCCCCTGGACACATCCTTCCATGTACCCAGCACCAGCTGGGACAGATCCTGTCCTAAAAGTGAGGGAACCCCCTTTCAGCTTTATGGAAGCTGCTGCACAATGATATAAACATCACCAAGTCTCGATTTTAAAATGTTAATTTATCTTCCCAAATTACCACACTCACATATGGCTCATAATTGCAGTATCATGGAGTGTCAATTGAGCAAAACAGATGTATTTTTCAAAAAACTGTGACACTGTTTGCAAAAGCTCTCTATTCTCCATGGGTGCACATGCTGCTTCTACCTTCTGCTCCAGTACCTACATATTGATACTGCTCAACTAAATGCAGATTTCCTGCTTCAAGAATATACAACATTAACATTCAGGGCAGCAAATCACTTCATTCTGAGAGAATTTAGATGTGGATAATGCTGAATAAGCCAGTCAAAGTAAATGCTTGGGCATGAAGGGGCAGACCAGGATTTTCTATAGAGCCCACAAGAAACCTAAACCAGAATATTCTGATATATTAGATTACTCATAAATTAGGAAAAAGCTAATGAAGTATAAAATAGCTCCAGGTATTGTAGTTAGGAATGACAACTTTGGTAAATTAGAATCTTGTCCCATTAGGTTTTAAATTTGTGACTTCCCAGAGCACATCTCTGGTAGCTGCTGTGAAGTGCTGAATTGCTCTGAAAGTACTCCATTGACCTTAACGAGCTTTAATTTTGCTACCAAGGAGGTCCCTGTCTAAGGGACATTTTCTATCCTGTGTGAAAGGTGCTCTTAGTCAGCTCTTGATTAAATAATCCTGGAGCTCTGGTCCCATCTTTCTGCCTGGGAAAGACTTTGCCATGCATTAGCTGTTGGACATCATGTGGGAACTGCTATTCCAAGGAGGATTTCTTTGCTACATGAACATCATTTTACACTGAGGAAACTTCAAGGAGTTCAGAGTTTTTTAGTGCATTCCAACTCATAGGATATGAATTCCTTTTTTTGTGGAAGATGATTCATCAATTCTTACATTTTCAGAAAGCTTCCTGTCTAGGTTCACATTGGATTTACTTGTTTTCAGACAGCTTTCTCCTTGCTTCCTTACTTTTCTGAAGAAAGAAGCAGAGTTTATCTAGCTTTCAGAATTGTAGAAGCATTTCTTCTCTGTTTTGGTTGGGTTCTTTTTGTTTTTCTGGTTTTTGTTTTTGTTTTTGTTTTTTTTTTAAAATACGGATGCCATCCTCCTGAACTATTTTTAATAGCAGCTTTGAGAAAAGATATGCCTGTAAATTGCACTGCTAAAGAAAGTGACTGCATGATGGTTTTAACTGTGGTGTTAGAAAGATTCCCACTTTCAAAACCTGCAGGAAAAATACCCCAAATCTCCATTGTAAATACTATTACATTGAGCTAAATTCTCTCAGTTATCATTCTTAATTGCTTGCTGTGCAACAAGTCATAGTGCTCAATAAATCAAAAGCAGGCTCCTGCAGTTAGTTTTTGATCTGTATTACATTAAAGTTTAGCTCTCTCGTAGTTCAGTATGAGTTTTCCATTGCACTTCTGTCCATCTTCATGTCTTTTTTTGCAGCAGAATTTATAGCAGTGTCTTCTTCATATAAAGAAGCATCTCCAGGTGCTGGATGCAGAAGTGCCTGTGGAGCTGTGATTTACTGCTGGTGTCTTGAAGCTCTTTTGTATGTAGGGCTCCTTTGGGAGGCAGATGAAGGGGGAGTGGAGCCTGAACCCTGATGCACAGCAGGATGTTCTCACCAGATACAAGCTGAAACAATAATAATAAAGAACAAAAAAAAACCAAAACCAAACCAAACCAAAAAAAACCAACCAAACTAAAAACCCCACAGAAAACCAAGCATAGTAAAATTACTTTTATAAGAATATCATTCTCATAAATACCAATATTTAAAATTTATAGCAGTACCCTTCCTCTTTACTTAGCATATGGATACCTTATTTTTTTTAACTTTTGGCCTTTTAAAAAAATATTTTTAATTGGGGCTCTGCTTAATGGAGATTATACTTCATTCTGTGAGAAGAGGATGAAAGCATGGCTCAGTTCCCTTCAGAGCCAGCCTGTACTTTATGGAACTGAGTCATTATCCCTGCACCAGCTCAGACACCCTGTGCCTCGCTCTGGGAGTTGGCAGAGTGGGAGTTGCACTCCTGGGGGTGTTTGGGGAAATTTCTGCCCATCTCAGAGCTTCTTCTTCTCTAATGTGGGTATAGCAATGCTTTGTCTCTAAGCATTTGCAAAACACAACACAGCGTGGGTAGTGTTATTATCACAATATCATTTCACTTAAAGCTGCTGAAACATATTCTTAACTCCTTTACATTTACAAAATACCAAATCATACTTGGCATGAGCAGTTCCCAGTATATAAAGACACAGTGAATGCACCCTCACTGCCAGGAACGAGTTCCCCTACCCACAGCTGTACTTTAAAATACAACATTGTTGTGTCTGAGAGCCTGATTTTCCATGGTGGAACATCAGCAATGCAGATAAGATTCTATATTGCTGTCTTTTACAGTTTGTGCCACTGAGAGATCTAGGACACAATTTCCGATTTTTATCCTCTCTGTCCTATCAGATTTGAAATTGTGAACCTTCTCAGAATGTCACCACTGGAAACAAAAGGCAAAACTGATTTTTTTTACTGTGTAATGTGTTACCATCCACTGTGTGGCTCAATTCAATTCTTACAAGGCTTCTTATGAGGTGCAAGAAACTGATTTATGAGTCCACATTAAAGCCTCCTTCACTCTTGAGATTCTGGTTAAATATTATATGATATGACACAAGTATATTGAAAAATAGAGTTTCAGCTTATTATGGGCTTTCTCTTGCTACCCTCGCAGCATGCTCATTTCAGATTGTACAGAATGCCCTCCGTTTCTATTTTTTATGTATCTCTGGTAAATGTGAGAGTTCAATTTGATATACAGCAATATATTCCCTCTCAAACAAAAGTTACCAGATAAGATCCTAGGAAAAGTCTTCATCTTCTGGAAATGCCTAATGCATTACTATGGGCAAGTAGAAGTGACTATTTTATCACATGCTATTATGGATGAAACTTTTATTCTGGATGTCTTTCTATGAGATAGAAACGTGTGATACCACATTCCAGAGAGATTCAGTAATACCCAGCTACAGGGAGGTTTACACATTGTTACTTGGATCTATATCTCAAAATCTGTATCAGTCACAGAAAAGCTTGTTTCATTTTTGCCTGGTCGTGTTTATGCACAGCACAGATTGTTCCTAGCCCTTCCATGGCCACAGTATTGCCTTGCAGCATCTGTTCAGATTGGGTTTGTGACTCCAGGAAGGTTTTGAGTGAAAGCAGACAGCATTTCACCACTGCAATTGAGGAGCAAACCAACAGGGATGGAGCTTGAAGGAAAGTCACAGAGAGAATCATGGAATCCCAGAATGGTTTGGGTTGAAAGGGACCCTAAAGCTCACCCATCCCACCCCAGCCATGGCAGGGACCCCTCCCACTGTGCCAATGTCCAGCCTGGCCTTGGGCACTGCCAGGGATCCAGGGGCAGCCACAGCTGCTCTGGGCACCCTGTGCCAGCCCTGCCCACCCTGCCAGGGAACAATTCCTGCCCAAGATCCCATCCAGCCCTGCCCTCTGCCACTGGCAGCCATTCCCTGTGTCCTTCATAGCTATGGACCTGATCTCACCTTAATGAAAGACTAAACCAAGAGGAAGTTCACATTCCAGAGTGATTTCTCAGGGAATAAGTAAAGATCATTCCTCCATAAGAGATGTGTGTGCTCAAGGAAGCCTCTTGATGCCAGTTTAAGAATGGCATGTGGCAGATTTATTAAACAGCAGCTCTGCATGGAGGAGCCATGGAAAGCCAGGTAGGCTGGTGGAATAATTAATAAAGGAACTGGTACCTGGGAAGTGACCAGCATTCCACCACTGTACATGGGCTGTACTCACATCTTCCTCATTACAGGCAAAGTTCATATCTCAAAACATCATAAAATAGACCTAGGAAAGATTAATAGTGTTGAAACACTTGGAACAGCTACTCTGGTGAGGGAGGCTGAGCAAACCAGGGTTCTCAGCCGTGGAAAAGATCACAAATGGCAAAAAAAGAAGGCAAGCAAGGACCAGATCTTACAACAAAAAGCTGATAGGACAAGAGGCTTAAAGAAGGAAAGAATGCTTTTTTCTACAATGCAGAATTCAAGCTGTGCCAGGAGGTGCAAGAACTTAAATGGGTTCAAAGAATAGATGTACAAGTGGCAGGTAATGATGTAATAATTGATATGATGATCATGATGCAATTTTTGCCTCAGAATGTCTTTAAAGACTATTTGTCCAGAAGCTGGGAGCATATATCTGGGAAAACAGTCTTATAAATGTGTTTGCTCCTTCCCTGTCCCTCAGTGTTATAAGAAATGTCTCTTTTGCCTGAGTCAGGCTTGGGATTTTCTGTCCACCCCTATTGCATGAGTTTTTTGAAGGTATTTTTAGCTCTCTTAATCTTCTTGTCACAGTCAATTGCAAACACATTCACGGCATGTTAGAGTTAAATCACAGGTGTTCTTAATTTTAAAAATATTAGCATACTACATAATTAATTAGACTTTTACACTTCAGTGAGTTTTGGTTCCCCCAAGAAAATTGAACATAGAGAATATAATTTGATTTAACTTTTTGTCAAGGTTTAATCTACCTGAAACACTGTTGTATTTCAGGGGAAGTCTAAACTGCCCAGATCTTGTCAGAATTTCCTTAGTGGGAGCAACATTTATTTATTTGAATGTCAAAATGTAACTAAGTTATTTAAAAAGTATGCTTTGTGTCTTTCAAATTAAAAAAAAAAAATCTGAAAAATATATACCTATGTAAAAGCAAAAATACATTCAGGCAGTATCCAAGATATGTGAGTCGTCAGTATGTGGAAGTTGTGACAGAAGTGGTAATTCTACCGGAGATAATTAAACACTGAAAATGCAAAATTAAAAGGAAGAGTTGAGAGAAGTGAAGAAAACAAATGTTTTAAGAGTTGCTAAGTAGGCCTTTTTTCAACTGCACCAAGACTCAGAGCATTTGAGGAGTATGTGTCGACAAAAAAGATGGCTTTTTACATAAATAATTAGAGGGGAGGGCTAAAAATCATAATAAAAGAGTTCAAGTCTTTGATGCTACAAAGACTGAGTAGCAAAACATCAGCTTCAAATGTGTTAGATGGCATAAACTATTGATTTTGTGAATAGAAGGCAATTGGAGTCCTCATCTGGAGTGATTACATCTGAGAAAAATTCTATAATTCATCAGTTCAATGCAAGGTATTTTTTTAAATAACCTTCAGGTAAACAGCATTTTTTTCACAACTGCAGCAAATAAACCAAAATATCCCTGTATTATAATATAATTTATAAACATTTTGCCCCTGGAGGACCACTCATTCCAAATGAACGGTTTGTTGTTAATTTTCAATTTTACATCCTGCTATAAGGAGGCTTGGGAAGAGAGAAACATTCTATATTATTCAATATGTAGACAAAGCATTGCCTTCTCCCATGACCATAACTCCCTGTAGCCTAGTTTATCTTAATCTGACTGGAATGAAAAATTTCTCAGAGGAGAAACCAAATATATAATTTGAATAGAGATTATTAAACAGCAAAAGCATTCAAAAGTCAACTTTTCTGTCTTGAGAATAACAGTATTTTTCAAATGTTATTCAACAGTTTTTCAACACAAAGTACATAGAATTGGCTTATGTGACAGTGACCAGGAAAATGGGGGTTTTTAGTGGATAGAACCTAACATGTTGAGCTAAAAGGCATTCTCTGCCATTCCCCCCACCCCATCTCGTTTATTTCTTGATGTGCTTTTTCACAGAGTGGAGCATCTTCAATGAACAGCTGATGAGTTCCCTGTCCTGCTTCCACTTTCCCTGTATGGTGGTTTGAGAATCCCTGGGATACAAGAAGGTGTCTGTTGTATAAAACCACTGGTGTAGAAAAGGGGTGAATTTTGTGTGACCAACACATCTTTCCAAATACCACTGGTCTCTCCTAAAAACACCAAGAAAATCTGTCCCAGGAAGCTGCTCCAAGGCTGTAGGGACCAGCAGCAGAGCAGGAGAGCCTGTCCTGAGCTAGGTATCAAAACCCAGCTTTGGTATTCCATATTCTCAGTTGGCACCAACTTCCCAGCAAATGCACTTAAATAAAATCAGCTCAGCCCCTCTGCCTCACCACCACCCCATTCTTTGCCAAGCCAGCCAAAAAACTTATTCAAGAATAATCACACATTTAAACAGAAAGCCAGACAGGAATTAATTTGCCTATTTTCAGTTGCACGCTGCAGCAAAGACTGTAGTAGGATTACAATGCTATTCCAGGTCATGAGTGCTTCAGAGCCATTCATTGTTAATAAAAACACTATGAAAAGTTGCCACTCCGTGCTTAGCAGCTTTATAAAGTTCATGTCTTCCTTCTGTCAAAGCTCCTTATGCGGCAAATAATACTTGTCTGCATGACTGACTAAATCCTACAAAATTTACTCTTTTTAAATCAGATGAAGCTGGTGTAAAAATCAGTAAGACAGTGTTTCTCCTTTGTCTTTTTTGCAGTCAATATTTAGGTATTTAGCTCCATTTTAAAGTTAAATGAGTTTTCAGTCAGCGTGTCAAGGAGCACACTGAATGTCAGCAACAGCTCTTCTTGAGGAATTATTAAACATGCAGCATGTAGGTTTATCAGGGTGAACCTGACATGTTGGATGACATTTGCTCAACTCAGGATGCCATCACAGCCAGAATGCCAAACCCAAATGGAATGCATGGAAAAGAAATAAAGAAAAATGTTATACATGCACATTGACTTTGATTTTGGTGGTGGTGTTTGACTGGCTGCAATCTCCTTTAGAGGAGTGTCCTGGTTTCAGCAGAGCTGGAGCTCATTTCCTCTCAGGAGCTGGTACATGCTGTGCTTGGGATTCAGAATGGGAACAATTTTGAGCTCTCCTCAACTCATAGGGATTTGTAAAGTGGGCAGATGATTCTGCAAGACCACCTGCCATGGAAGAAGATCTGGTCAGACAACTCCACAGGAACGTGTTTAATCAAAGATGCTGATATTCGAAAACATTGCCCACAGGTAACTCTGACCTTGGACTGCAATTCTGGCTGCTGCTGTTTGCTTTGGGGAAAAGCTGAGTTTTAATTGCTGACAAAGAATGGTATTGTAATCTGTGTGGTGCTAATTTTTACTAGGTTCCAGTCTTCCATCTTTTGAACAGATGTCTTGGATATCACTAAAAATTAGAAAGTTTACTTCAAAGAGAAAGAGGAAAATTCTTTCAGGACTTGGATCTTCTTTTTGTCCTTATAAAATAATCTCCAGCCTATGAAAGACTGGCTCACTAATGGTCATGTTATATCTTATTTCCTCAGAAAGCACTTTAAGCATCCATAGCTTAATTACAAATCTATCAAGGAATCACAGAAATTAGAGGTGGAAGAGGTTTAGTTCACCACTTAGGTCTGCTAATGCAGGAATTTCTCTAGAGCATATTTATTCTTCATCTATTTCTCAGGTCCTTTTTCAAATGTGCATAGAAGGGTCCCACTAATGCAGAACTTCCTCTGGAGCACACTTATTCCTCATTTGGTTTTCAAGCCCATCTTCAAATGGATGCAGATGACTAAAGCATTAACTTTGATGCTGATGAAACATTAATACCAGGGGACTGGCTTTGGCCATTTTGGAATAGATTTCCTGGTTTAGGTTATTTTGCTAAATGTGTTGTATCTCTTCAGTGTAATTCCTCTTAATTTATACCATGACTCAGAATATAAAGCCAATATATATTACTGCAAGTAATGTCTCTCCTCTAGAGAGGAGTTAGGGTTATGGTTAGGTTTCCATTAGGGATAGGGTTAGGGTTGGGCTTAAGGGTTGGCATTAGGGTTAGGATTAGGGTTAGCATTAGTAACCCCAACATGTTTGAAGGTGTTTATATCATTTTCTCACTGAATTAATTCTTTATTATTTAATAAATACAGACTAAAATATTATTCAAAACCCCTGAGAATGCAAGTGAGAAGAGTTGCCCTAAAAAAGAATAACAGGAGCAGGTGCAGAATAAAGTATTATTAAAAACAAGGAAGATGGGCTGAATTCTGTCTTGAGAATTGTCTGGTTTATTTATTGTTTCAGACTATTGGTCTTTCAGAGAAACATCAGTATGTCCCGTGATTTGATAATGACAAATGAGATCAAAGATGGTCTAATCAAGAACTAAGTGTTAAGCCAGCATGGAATGTGAAAGCAGTGTGTGAACTAATTTTAATAGACACCAGTTGTCTGGTTTGGGTTATTTCTTTGCTTTCAGTTGCAAGGTTGTTCTACCAAAATGATTTTCCATGAGGCTGGTGACAGTCTCATTTTTCACTATCAAGCAAGTCTGCAATATCAATTACATTCTATCTTATTATAAAGCTGTCTGTTCCAACACTCCACTCTGATATTGTTAGGGGGAAATAGCATCACAGAATACTTTGAGCAGTGAAAGATTCACTTCTTTAATAACATTTCTATAAATATACTTTTAGAATGCAGTATTGTCAAAGGCAAATAATTTTAAATAACATAATCTGATACACCTGACAGTGTGTGGGACAGATAAAATAGAGATGTAATAGGCAACTCTTCAGCTCCTGTCCAGCCACTTGGGCTCCAGAGATGCACCCTGGGGAGTAAATGACTCCTGGGAAGCACAGGACCTCTAAATTTTGGCAATCCCCAAATAGCAAAATAGACCTTGAGGCTTCTCCAGTTTATACCATCTTTTGGCCATACTCAGACCTTGGTTTACTCCAAGGTTAGGATCTCATGTCAGAGTCTGAGAGACCAAATATGACATATCTTTAAAGCAAATATAATGCTTATGACCTTCACTGTTCTTAAATTAAATGTTTGTATAAATCACATCCACAAAGCTTCCTGAGCTGTATGGAATTACCTTCCCAGGCTATGCCTCTCACGTTTCTTACAAAACAAATTGAATTGCCTCTTTAAGAGAGAGAACTGTGATCCCTCTCGCATCCATCTGTGTCTGGAAGATGAGTCCCTTCCATAAATGCTGGTTTTTAGCTCCCTCTGAGGATTCCAGTTTCCAGCTGCACTCGTCTGGCAGAATTTTGAGTTCCCAAAGAGCCAGGAGCATCATCTGAGCCACAGCTGAGCCAGTGGGTCCAGAGCAGGAAGGCTTCACAAAGGAAACTGGTTGCTCTTACACAGCCATTCATAAATGAGTCTGGGGTTTATCCTATAGAGAATCGGGGCCCTCCATGTAAAGTTTTAGCACCAACTATCAATTCAAACAACCCCATTTAGTTCAAGAAAAGTTTCAAGAGCATTGCTAGCAATGCTACACCTGCTGCCTTCTCCAGCTGTGCTAGCACAGTCCAGCTCAGGGCAGACAGTCAGAAAATCAGGCCCCTACAGAATATTTCTTTACTGATACTCTATACTGCCATATCAAATCACTGCAGATTTTGTTCTCTGTCTGAAATACATGGTTTCCTTTTTCATAAGGCACTGACACTTTCCAAAGAAACAACCAATTTTTTGTGAATAATTTCACTTCTCTAGAAATGTAAACCAACCCCAAACTGACTAAAAGCACTTTCAAGAGAAAGCTTTGGACCAGCTGGGTTATAACACTGTAAGTGACATATTTGGAAGGTTTTCAATCTTTAAAAGATTTATTAGCATGTTGTTTTCAGAAAGACTTTATCTATAATTATAGCATTGTGCTAAGGGATTATGTTTAGTGCGTTGTGGCCAGGTTTCATAGAAATTAGAAATAGTTCTTAAAAACTACTGATAGCATTTAGAAAGGAATATGAATTTTGTAACTCAGTGAATGTTTTCACATGTGTGACTCCCATTAATGCTGGTGAAAAATCCTCAGGCTTGAAGCCCTGAGCCTTAAATTGGATTGTAACACATTTCAGTACTCTTGCTTATGCATCCTAAACAACATATGCTACGACATTAATGAGGCCCTTAATTACAAACAGCATAAATGGACAGAAGAAACATGATTTATACCAAACTCACATAAAGCCTATTGCTACATATACAGTGTAGTTCCTATAAAACTCCTTATGCATGTGAGTGTTAAACTGATGTCTCTGAAAAGATGGTAAGGGTCAAAATAACCTCCTGCTCATACATTTATCATTGCAAAATGCAGATATCTGGTAACCTGACAGATCCAATGGTGAGATAATAAAGTAGCCTCACAGCTTAAAATTCAACTAAGAAGAAAGCAGGGAAATGTTTTGTACTTATTTACTCAAACATTGTGTTTAAATTAGCTGAGTATTGTCTGTCAAAATGCATAAAAAACCACAGTTTGATAGGACTAATCCCTTACATGTGATGGATGCAGACTGAGCAAACTGCTTGTGTTATTTTAGCAACTATCCATTACTTGATGAAAACCAGAGTAAGATATGAGGGTGTTTTTTTTTTTTCTTTTTCACTGATCCAGGTGATTCCTTAAAAGTGTATGAAAGATACTTTGGAGTTTCTGTCCAGTGCTGAAGAGTAGTAACAGGGATCTTTTCAGTCTGTCACCTGGTTTTATGTTTTGAAATGGAATAGAAGGCAAAACCTTATGTCTTCCAGTATCTGGGCACAAACTGGAAAACACAAAATGACATAAATATTTCCATGCAACAGAGACAATGTGGATCTAACCAGGCTGTAGTTAGTGCCTGTTGAGGTAACCTGCACATCTGGTGAGACAATAAACGATGCAAAGTCTAATGTAATGAAAATAATGGAGACAGGTCCCCGAAATAAAGCATTGGATCTTTTGGTAAGTGTGCAAGATTAAGTGTTTCAAACATAAAATTGCAGATTTGTGACAAAGAATATAGGTCATGCTTGCAGGAGAGGACATTTTTCTGTCCTAGGAAACAAGGATCCTGTTAAGAACATGGAAAATCCTTATGACTGTGAAAATGTGAGTTTGTAGCAAAATAGTGAACACCAAGTAGATTTACACGATCCTTGGACACAACAGCCAGGACAGCATCAGACTGGAAGAAAAAGAGCATATTTTTTCAGTCCTGGCAAAATAAAAAATCCATTTGTGAATATTGTGCCCATTTCTTGTACCTGCAGAAGGACATCAAAGTGTTGGACACACTTCAAAGAAGGACAACACAAATAATTAAAACACTATCGAAGAGAAAAGCTCTAAATACTCAGCAGTTATTGGGCTCAAAGCAACAATTAATTCTAAGGAAATCTATGCCATGTACAATAGTGGAGTCAAGACTAAAGTGCCCCAGCAATCATCCCAACACTAAATTATTGCTTCCTTCTCAGTGCCTTCCACTGCAATGTTTGCCAGTTCTTCTGGAGCAGATTTGGAGAACTCTATTGTCCAAAAGAAGATACTTCTAATGTGAAGTATCTTCTAAACTTGAGGATATTAAATAAAAAAAAATCTTTCATATTGACGGATGTTTCCTACTCCAAATCCACTGAAGGTTTTCTTGCAGCATTATTCTGACAAGAATCCTCAGCCCAGCTGAGTTCTATAGAACAATGTACAATTGCCTACAAAAAGTTCCTGCTCTGAAAGCTGGAGGATTTCTTTTTCCTCAGAAGGCTTCAGTTACTTTTGTAGGAATGTTACTGCCTAAAAAATACTGAAAGAAAAAGTAAAATTCTTCTCAGTGTGAGCTTCAAAAGTGAAATGTAATTTATTTCCAGTGTTCTCAGGGATGCTGTTTGATACACAAACTTTAACAAAATTAGCATTCTTCCTTTTGCAGACAGAAAATCTGTCTCCAAAACTATAAACTTTGGGATTATCCATCCAGAACTATGTTTCCTCCAGTTCTGCATACTTTTACTCTCAGCAGTTCTTCTCCCCCAGTACTGGTTCTTGCTGGCATCAGCTTTGGAACTCAGGTCTATTCTTCACCCAGTTTTTATATAAAGAATATATTTAAAATATTAGCACATGTAAAAATTTAAGATTTTCTTATTCTTAAATCTAAATATTTTCTGCTGTTTAGTACAATGCAATTTGAGGTAGATAAATATATATAAACTGTACAAAAAGCAACACAACTGAAAAACGAGAAGATTAAAAAGCACATGAAATAAAATAATTTATTCCTGATAAAACTATTTCTCTCACTAGGGAATATGGATGCAGTTCTACATGTCATTATAATACACAGAATGTTTTCTCTGCAAGTTTTTACCACAGAAGAAAATGTGTAGATAGGATAAGAAATCATAGCAATGAAAACCTGATATCACTGAGGTTATTAGCAAAACTGTTTCTGACTCAAATTATGTTAGCTTCTACATTTATTGCACAGTGATAACCTTCCTTTCTTGTGGCCTCTGCTACCTTGAGATTTGAAAGCAAAATTCTGTTCTGGAACAGCTGTTCTGAATGGTTCTAATAGACATTTGTACACAATAACTGCCTCAGGGTCTAAAGGATTTCATATATGGTAGAGAAAATATTTTCTTTTAAAGACACTGGTACCAAGGATTTGGTTGTTGAACTCACCTGGGAATGAACTCGCTGCCTTTCCAGTGACAGGCTGATACTGGAAGTGAAAATCCAACCCTTTCCTGCTCAGACTGCCACCACCTTCAGCTCCAGGAACTGGTGGATATCCATTATTTGATTCAAACAGTAAAATTCTCAAGCTCATCTTTATTCAGGTCCCAGAAGTGATAGACTCCTTATATCTGTAAAGTGAATATGAGAAGTGAGTTACTGATGTAGAAAAAAGCAGAAGTCTTCAAAGAAAGAAAAAATATTAAATAAGATTCACACACAACTTCGATTTTCTTTATATTAAATAATACTTATATATCCATTTTCCCCGAGCTTTACTGTATTTTGATTAGTCGCTGAAGCTTTGAAAATATAGGAAGGATATTGGTCCCAGAACACAAAGTTATACCCAAAAAAAGATAATAATAATTATATATTAAAAAAAAAACAAACAACAAAAACAAACAAACAAAAAAACAAACAGACTGGGGACTGTTAAAATTATCAGAGATCATTTGAAATTATTAATTCCATCATGAATCATTAATAATGAATTAAGGAAGTCTTACAAAAGCTATCACAGCATGAGACCATCCAGATTTTACAAACCAGATGTGTTTTATTGATTTGCAGAACTGATAACTCAAATGTTCCAAGGGAGGTCTTCTGGGGAAACCATAGATACATAAATAAATAACTGCATATGGGATGAGCAACGTTGCTGAGGAAAGCTTGGTGCACCACAGTCATTTTAATTCCTCCTTTGGAACATGTAGACTTAGGGCAGAGTCATGTGGAAATAGGAGAGTTATTTTATTGGGCTTGTGGCTTTGGTAGACACTCGGTTCTATTTCCAGCACCCATCTCAGGAGGAATGCTTTGTACAGATATTCCAAGTAGCTCAATTCACCCTTCAGTAATTTTATTAACTATTAAGGCTACTGTGCTCACCTGAATCCATTCAGGGACCTATTCAAGTGACCTAATTTTCAGGCTGCTACTCTGTTATAGATGTTGTTGCAATCAAAGCACAGGATTTCTGTGCTCACAACACTGCAGGTAAATCATGGCCCAGATTTCCCTGGAGGTGCCCTGGAAGGTATCTGTTACACCACTGCAATGATCCAGCCACTGTGGAAATGCCAGCAGCCTCATCAGTGAGAGTTCCTTAGGTGGAAGACATTTCCCTGATATTTCACAGAAGTTATTTACATATTGAAAAATAAGATCTACAGCCAGAGGAAAACTTTGACAGCAAAAGTTTAAAAACCTGATCGTGGCAGGTTTTGTGGGCTCCCAATCTTCTCTTACCTTGTCCCCCTACACCCCAAACAGCAGCAGAATGTAATCCAGCAGCCCAAGCTGCCTGGAAGAGTATCCAAAGCATTGTAGGGCACATAGGGAGGGCTCCCATAAAATGACTGAAAAATGTATTGCCTAGCAGTGAACTAAGTTTTGTCTCATCAGTATTCAATAATGCTGTCTTGTCATAAAGAAGGTTAAAAATGGAACCAAAACACAAGAAGAGCAAGTGAGCAGAGACAAACATTCAGAAGACATTAAGATTTTTTTTTAGCCCAAACAGCTGTGGCTTTTCTCTGTGACTATTGAATCTCCTTCCTAGTCAAGAAGCTGTTGTATGAATCATTCTGCAAATTGAAGTGTGACTTTCTGTGTGGCGGGTGAGAAAAACTTGTGCTCAGAGCCAGGTAGCTCACAGCCACTCCTACCATATATGAATATATTTTAGCAAGAAAGTCAGCTGTGACACAAAAATTGAGAAGTGTGAATCCCCCTGGCACTAACCATAGAAATGCCCCTGCAGAACAAACCAATTCACTCTCAGCACTCCTTTGTTTCTTCCTCTCAACTGCCAGATTCTGCATTTGTATTTTTCTTCATTAATGGGAAAGATTGTTTGGAAATGAATATTGCTTAGAAGAGAAGCAACATCTGCTGTGATATTTTTTCCTCTTATTGTTCTTTACAGGAGTGCTACAGGAGCCATTCTATTTCCCTTCTGTAAGGAGTTCATTAAATCCTGCAGGAATAATTCAGGTACTCATCCTATTCCGGAGTGGGAGAGGCCAGGAAGGAGAGCAGTGACACGGAGACACAGGGGCTCTGGCACACAGGACTTCACAGGAGGTTCAGGTTCACACCTTGAGGTCACACTCCAGGTTCTTGAGAAGGGGGAGGCTGTAGATTCCCACAGGAAAATGAAAGCTCTGAAATCCTTTTCCATGAACTGCCTGGGATGCACGAGCCAACTTATTACTAGTTATGAGGTCTTTCAGTGGGATAAAAAGCTATGATAGGATTCCTGTGGCTCTTCCTCCCCTAAGAAAATATCAGAGAAAGTGAGTAAAGAAAATATTAGTTGTTTAAAATGCATCTTTTATTTTTTTTTTCTCTTTTTATTGGGTGATGAGTCACTTGATATTGCACTGGCAGAAGCCTGAAGGGCACTCTCTGCCTTTCACAAAATCTATTAGTTTGGGGTTTCTAAAACAGCTACACTGTCTCGAGAGGCAGAAATTCAGTGGTAAAGGGACACTGTCTCACCGCAGGAGTCTTTACCAGGATGTCTGGGGACATGGGGGCAGTGTGAAAAGCAGGGCAGTGCTGTGGCCATCCCTCCCCTCTCCCTGGCAGCCCTGTCCACTCTCCTGACATGTACCTGGCTTTGGAGATGTGGTGCTCAGGGGCATGGATGAGTGCTGGGCTTGGCTATGGCAGCTTTACAGCTGGACTCAATGATCTTGGGGGTCTTTTCCAAGCTAAGTGATTCTATCTATGACTCTGTGCTGAAGTAGATATAAACCCTCTTTGTTCCTGTTGGCAGGAACTCAATAATCCCGTGTGAAGGATATCCAAATATCTCCGATCCACATTCATAAATGTATTTGCAATAAGATGGTTTATATTGACTAGTTATTAGTTCAGTAGCCATGGCTAATGTGAAAGAAGTGACACGTTAGCACTCTTCCTTTTTCACAAGGAAATTCTCTGAGAGAATCCAAGGAGGGAAAAGTTAGTTATTTCCCTCTGTTTCACTGATATGCAAAGAAGGGAAGATAGCACTGGGAATGAATATCCCTCATTAAACACATAAATGAGGTGCAAGGACCAGTTATGGAAGGAATTCAAGTGCAGTAACCCAAAAGGGGAGGAAGGATGGAGATGCCTGCAAGCTGCAGAACATATGTGTCAGTATCAGTAATATTTACAGTTGAAGCTTCATGAACAGCAAGAAAGGGCACAGACATGCACATTCTTACAGATTGTGTTGAAGTGGCTTAAAGAGATGCTTTCAGTTTAGGCTAACATGTTCTAATTTGTATTGAAAGAGACTGAAGTGTCAACAGGGTCACTTGCCACATCCCAGCAAATGAGAAGGGAAGCTCCACTTTAGAGAAGGATGATTTTACTCACGGGCATCAACCCTTGAACCCTCCCTAGAGAGTTTGTGAGAGCCTTTGTCCAGGGTGCACAGTTCTGTCTTCTGCCACGGTTACAATTCTGGAATATTTAACAATGTCAAGGATGCCCTGCTTCTGCCTGCACCCACAGCACGGGTTAGGCAGGACAGGCTCCCAAGGATCTGCCTGCTTAGGGATACAGATGGGGCTTCCCAGAGCAGGAAAAGTGAAGCTGTGAGGAAGGGACCTGGACTTGTCTGTGTATCAATTATTCTGCAAGTTCAGAAGCAGCCTGCAAAGTTACAGAGAGTTTCTGCTAAGGGGAAGTGGCTTAGGTGGCCCCTGCCATTGTCCCTGTCAGTCCCTAATGCCACTGTATTGATACAGATTAATCATGCATGGCAGGACGAAAGATATTTTGGATCCAGAGTGCAAACCTTGCAAATCTCTTGCAAATCCCTGGAAGCCGAGGGGACAGCCTGCAGGGACCCAGCTGTGCTGGCCGGGATGCTCTTTGGGCTGGCTTTGGCAGGGTGGAGCAGAGGGCTGTGGCAATGCGTCCCCTTGGCTTCCCGAGGAATGTCAGGAATGGCACCACAGGGGCTCTCAGCACAACTGCAGACACCTTCAGTCCTGTTCCTGTACATCAGGTCCTGTCATGTGCTTGCTGTGTAGGAGCAGAAGGGACACCAAGGACTGAACCAGATTGAAAATTAGACAAATTCTGTAGCTTTTTGTGTCTGCCTTTATTGGCCAGCACTCTTCTGGGGAGAGCTATTTTCCTTCAAGCTAACCTGGCTTCTTAGGCACACTCAAATGCTGTTCTTTATTTTAAAGAATTACTTTTAAGGCACAGGAAAAATAGTTAATGCCCAGAATAGAAATATCCGGACCATAAAACCTAAACTGATAGTGAAGAACAATCTTCACACCTATTCCAAAGCTTGGTCATGTTTAAGAAATCTTATGGCTTTTACATTTGAAATTCATTTCTGTGTTATTGTTTGAGGCTGACAAAACACTGGAATTCATCTATACTGCTGTCATAAAACACACTGTGATACAAGGAAAAAGAACATGACTGATGGATAAATACATGAATCACTATCACATTTTTGCCATTATTACCTCAGTCAAAAAAGATTGGGGTGGATCAAGATGCAGAATGAGCTTTAAAAATCTCCTTCAGTTAGAGACTGGTCACCTGTATTTTACCACAAATATCATAACAATTATTCCAGGAGACATTATTCTTTCATTTAAGTACATGCTCTGTGTGAATGATGTTATCTGTAAAAGCAATAAATTCAGTCATGGCAATAAAATGTAATTAGAGTATTTTTCTGAGACAGAATTGATTTTGGGTAGGTACATTAAACTCGTGTGTGAAAAATAGGCTCTGGAGTTGCACAACTAAAATTTTTACAGGACCAAGTTTGCAAATAAAGATATCTCCTCACTTATAGGAGATTAACTTTTTGAAGATTGCACTGAAGCATTTAGGAGTCAATGAACAGGAGGCTAAAGTGATGGGAACATAGTGGTATTTTTCATGGGAGGAGAGAGGGGAGGGAGGCAGAGATTTGTGGGCTGACTGTCATCAGTCAGCATTAATTTCCCATCATGGCCATGAATCTGCTTCAGTCACGGGTGGCAGAGCAGCAGCAGAGGGGCCGAGTCAAGAACCACACTCCCGATTCCAGAGCCCTGCTTTGCAACTTCATTTGATGTCCAAAGCCATGCCTGGGTTGTCACTTATTGCCCATCCTGCCGTGGAGCTCATGGCCATGTGTCAGTGCCTCCTCTGGCACAGGGAGCACAACTCTGGAGCTGTGCTGGAGATCTTTGGGGGTAGCACTGCTTGTCACACAGCCTATCAACACCTTTCCAAACGAGTTCCACAAGAGGAGCTCTTGAATTGCACTGCATCTGTAATTGCAGCAGGCTGTCACAAAGGATTTGCTTCTACTCGGGTGTTTAAATAAGGATCTGACACTAAAAATCACTTCTGAAATTCCTATCTTTACTGAAAGAATTTTAGTATATTATAGCTGTGTTTATGCCTGCTAATGCATTTCAATGCTAAAAAATTTCACAGTATAGGAATGCATTAATTTTTAAAAAGTGGGGATTTTTGAAAAAAGTTTTCTTAAACTTCTTGAAAACCAGTAGCTTAATATGAAAAAAAGTTTGGAAAAAGTTCAAAAAGAACTGGTGAAAATAGAAAAACCTCAACAAAGTGTTTCTCAGGAGCTGCTGGGAAACAATCTAGTTACCCCATGCACTTTTTACAATGGGAGAAATCCCAGAATTTAACCAGAGAAAAAAATGGGAACAGCTTTCTATTAATCTCTCCTATAACACTGTCATTTGAAACCATTTTGCCTGCCCAGGATAATTGTGTCAGAGTAAGAAGAGGTGCCTGTAGTGTCATTTCCCCACATCCATCTCATCTATTCTGTTCCACACAGATTTGCAAACTGCCAATGCCTGTTGTGTGTAGCACATCATCCAGCAGCACTTTCAGCAGCGTGACTGATACCTCTTGATGCATCATTTATTGTTTCATGCTTTCTCTGGGGAGAGCTGTGTGTGCAGGGCTCTGTGTTTTAATTGTGGGTTTATCTGGTTTGTTGCTCCAGAAAAGACAGGAAAATTGGTCAGATCAGAGAGTCTTTTTAAACTGAAATGGCTGGAAATGCCACCCAGTGGAAGCTTTGATGCAGTTTAGGGAATATGGGATGGTATTTCAAATTATGCTCTGGACCAGACAAAAAATTTGCCCTGTAGGAGTGGAAAGTAAATAACCTATGTAAATAGTGTTAAAGAGTCATTCTACTATAGCTCAATATGTAACATGAATGATCCTGGTTCTGACACTAGAAAAATGGAGAGAGCTACATGGATCCTCCTGCCAGGTGCATTGTTTCTTTGCTATGCCTGTTCTGTTTGGCTGAGCAAAAAATCCCCTGAATTCGCTTTACAGAAGTTCTTTTCTTCTGCTTTTAAAAGCATAAGAAAAAAGGCACCTATTCCTCAGTTACATTTATTTACAAAACCTATGTTTGCTTTTTAGCAGGAAAAGCCCTCATTCACTAAGATAACATGCACTTTTATTTAACTGTTTTAACAGCTCCAGTCTGTAAGGAGCCTCATGTCAACAAAAATTCAGATGATACCTATCCACCAAACACAGTAAATTACACTCACTTAACTGGAAACTCCATCATGGTTTTCTGGGATCAGTGAAGGAAACTGTACATGTAACAAACAGCAAACTCAACAGCACAAAATACAAATGGATTGGCAGATATTTAAAACTTACTTCTCTTTTTATAACCAAGATACAACGGGGTGGAGGGGGAGGAAGAGGACAGGAAGATAATCCTGAGATAAAGTGAAACAGGACAAAGAGTTTAAGAGAGGAGAGTATTGTATAAACACTGTAAGGATACAAAAACCAGAGACTTCAAGGAAGGCATGTGTAAGAATGCACTAGATTAAGGAGTTGTGATTAGCTTTAGGAATCTGCTAATTTTTCCCTGTGAAATAAAAATAACATGCAGCTAATTAAAAAGAAGAGTCATCAATCTGTGTTACAGTTTCAGGTCAGGATTTTTTATCCTGTTCATAACATTCTACTTAATAATGACACCCCAACCTTGGTTCGTGTTTAGGTTTTAGACAGCTATTGGTCCTAACCCATATTCATCTGTCTGAGAAAACACTGGTTTGTTTCAGCACAGGAAAATTCTGTTTCAGCCCAGCTGTGGGAGCTGCCTAACATTCAGTGTGCTATTTCAGCACTGCTGCTGCCACGACTGCTCACAGCAATTGCATCCTAAAACTTTCCATGGGTGGTATTGAACAAAGACCCAGCACAGAAAATCACAAACCTCAGGCACATCTGGTGAAACACAGCAAAGTCTGAGCTTTGGGCTGTGCCCAGTCCCACCTCACAGCATCAAACATTCTTGGTTTTCAGTGCATAGGACCAGTCACACTGATAAACAGAAGGACAGAATCAAAACCCCTGTAAGTCTGAAAATCCTTTTTCCACTTTCACCTGCTGCCATGATTCTGGCAATAAAAGACACTCATTATGAATTCCAAATACACTTAACCTTCAAATCACAAGAAAGAAAGATTTCTAATGGAAGGGAAGCAACCTAGTATGATACCCCTGTGAAGGTGCTAGCTCCCTGAGTCAGAGATTTCCAAAGTTAGCTAAAGAACTTATATTTTAGAATGGGCAGGAACTACAGATCAGAATTCCTTCAGCTGTTGGCTCTTCCAGGGAAGGAAATGCATGCTGATGTAAAAGGGAAGCACGTGTTCGATTAAAGCAGAGCCCTTGGGGAAAAAATGAGTATCTAGAAAGGAATGTTTCTGATGCAGGAAATTGATTTGGAGAACCTGAAGTTGCCGTGGAAGATGTATGCTTCAGTTTAGGAAGTTTGTGAGGTTTAGGGCTCTAGGTCAGGGGAATATTACCAAAGGTGTTCAGCCACAGAAAAGCTAAAGAGAAGTTGAAGGCAAAGCAAGACAGTGTCTGAAGCAAGATATGATAAACTCTAGCATTAATATTTTTACTTTCATAAGCTGAAATGCTGTTCCACACACCATATGAGGTAGTTAACAATCACTTCTGTGCTTTTGCACCCTAGAGAATCAAAGAAAAGGCAAGTACTTTGGTTAATACAACAATTGCTAACGTGTGGAGGGCATTGAGGTTAACCCCAACAGCTGGGTGGAGAGGCAAAAGTGTGGAGAAACAAAGGAAGGAAGCTCCAAACAGAGGGATGGAGCATGGGCCTGCAAAATGCAGGCAAGCCAGGAAGAAAGATGTAAAGATGTGACCTTTCATAAAGTGCTGGGGCTGAATGCAGAGGGTGGGGGGGAAAGGGTGAGCAGCTGGTTGATGGAAGCCTTGTGCACTCAGCCAGGGTTACAGCAAGAGTTGCAGAGCTGGGGCCCCAGCCGGGAGAGCTGATGCCTGCCCTGGACCCAAACCCCTCCAGGTGCGTCTGAAAGAAACCTTGATGGAAAGGAATGGCCTAATGCAGAGTAGTCACATTGTTCACTACACCATGCAGAGACACTTGAGGGCAGTGATAAGAGAACTGAAACTCATTCTTGCATAAAATATACGTACAGGTGTGTCAATCTGCACATATCTTCTGTGCAGTGTATTTCCCTCCTCCAAATATTCCCTTTGCCATGCAAGGAAAGCTCTGTGAAAGAAGAGCCACAGGTGTGGGTCAGAGGAGTTTGGTATCCCTGAATGGCAAACCCAAGTTTGATTCAGGAAAAGCAAAAATGTTTTAGAGATCCTTATGAATGGAGACTGAGTATTTTTAACAAAGCTAGCTCCAAAGCTCAGGATAGAGGGGGTAATTTTGTTAGCAGATCTGAGTAAAAGCAATTGGTCAGATACTCAGTACTACT
This sequence comes from Acridotheres tristis, assembly GCA_037013685.1. Classification (NCBI taxonomy): domain Eukaryota; kingdom Metazoa; phylum Chordata; class Aves; order Passeriformes; family Sturnidae; genus Acridotheres; species Acridotheres tristis. Next base: position 4,061,642 of record CM072898.1, read on the forward strand.
CCAGGTTCCTGAAACCAATGAATTCAATTTCTTGAGGATTCCTATCTTCAAAAGCTTCTGCATTACCCTTTTGTCTCCTGAAACAGAGGACCTGAGCAGGGCTGGAGTCACCAGAACAGCCCTGACTGGAATTCTGTGCTAGTGAAGACTTTAATTAAGAGTCTTTAAAACTGTCTGCAAGCTGCTCAGCAAAACTGAGCAGATCCAGTTGATCTGGATGAGATAAGTGGGGTTACAACTAAAGCAGTTTTTAAAAAAAACCATGATTCTGCTCAAAATGACTCTGCTTCACAAAGTAATGCATTTTCTGTAAAGTATTAGGAAATGGATTTAAGCTGGCTCATTGGCTATGTCAAAAATGTTATTTTAAACCAAATATCAAACCACCAGCTTTCAGAATTTTAGGGATATAAGAGACTGAGCACTGGTTCAAAAAAAGATATTGTGACATATAATAAACTTCAGTATTTTCAGAATTTAATGTAAAATCGTTTTAAGTGTGTTTGTTTATTCTTGCTCTTGTTGAAGACACTTTCAGATATTCTAGAAGTGTAAAAACTGATTATAGAGATAGTTGTGTGTCATATACTGACATTTTAATGTTTACTCACCCAGCTGGCACACAGAAGGGAAGTAATTGTAGTCACAAATTACTCCTACAATCACATGCCTAAAGAGTTCTAAAATTTAGCTGTGACAGACTATCCAAATATGATATTTTTTTAAAAAAAAGTAAAAAAAAAAGTGATTCTACCTGTGTCAGTCTCCTGCTTTTATTTTCAAATGAGTGAAAGCAATGAAAATCTTCACTTGAACTTGCAGGCAGGCTCTGACCACTGAGCTCTAGCAGTGGGAAGAGGTTTTAAAACAAAGAGTAGGAGGAACAGCAGTGCAGCAGAGCTGCAGCTTTGGATGTGAGCTGCTCAGCAGTTTGCTGCTGTGACTCACAGCACTGATATTTTATTCACATGAAACACTAAGGGCCTGATTCTTCACTCACAGCCATTCAGGTTAGAAATTGCTGTGCCTTAAAATCAGTGCAATTTTGTGAAAAGCAAACCGAGTTCTTAGAGCACCATCCAGCACAGTGGAGTGATAAATTATATAACATTAACAAATCTTCTAACTCTTTGGTAAATGAGAATTTGATGACAAAGCCTCCAAAGGCTTGGCAACTCAGATAAGTGCTACAAAGCCAGCATGTTTATTCGCAGATTATTTGAATTATTCAAACCTCTTGGGTTTTCAAAATTGAGCTGGAAGTCTTGCACAGACAGACTTTGCCAATTGTGTGTACAGTAATGAGAAAAAAATATTCCCAGAGAAATTTCCCATGACTAAATAAGCCTGGTAACAACAGCAATTTTTTTTTTCTCCACATGAAGTGATGTTGTCATTCAAGTCGAACTGTGGTGAAAATGCTCCTGAAACAGCTCCTTAGAGCAGCAGCCAATGGCCTTTCCTCACAAGTGAGGAAAAAATTCTTACAATTAGGAAAAACTATTGAAGGGGACATCCATTCTCCCAATAACATTTACAAGAACCCACCCTGGTGTGGAGAGACCAGCAGTGGAACTGCAGATGTGGAAGAGCTGCAGTCCTTCTCAGTGTTAGTTGTGGCACCACGTGCCTGATCCCTGAATTATCTGGTTGATTCCTAAATTATCCACTGCATCCTGCTTGGAGCAGAATTGATTAGGACAGCTAGCACACATGGCTGACTCAAATCAACAGGTTTGACTCCAAGGTTTCAAGGATATGAGGATGACTGCAACCACTAAAGGGCATTCTTGATGCCTAAGAGAGAAACTGTCAATATTTCCCAAAGGCTATTCCTGCATTTTCTACCACTACAACTCTTGATTGCATTTAATAGGAAGAATAAGGTGCAAAATCTTGCTTGAAATCTTTTCACCCTCTTGTCAAGCTTCTATAACAGCAATTGCTTTTCTTTTCACCTGTGAAGTACTCCAGAGTCACTTAAAACTTGGTCAGAAAAAGTTAAAGAACACAAGATGTATTCAACTTCTTTTTTCTAAATATATTTACAGACTACAGCTGTGGGGTGGTTTGGGGGTTTTGTTTGTGAGTCTTATTAAGAGAATAAGGTTGGAAGTGATGAAATTGTGTTTGAATAAAAAGTTACTTGCACAGCTGAAGCCTGATAATAACAGATCTCTATAATATACTTCTCATTATAGACAAATCACCAACAATAATTCTCTAGTAAACGAAAAATGTATTTTTTTGTTAAGAACCAAAAAAGATGAACTTTCCTGCTTTAGGTCATAAATCAAAACATTTTGTTGATGCTCAGCTCTGAGTTAGGTTTTAGGTGACATGACCAAGGGGTATGACCTGCAATTGTCACTTCTCTGATTTCAGGAATTCCTGGATTTAGACAATTATGTTGTTCCATTTTAAAATGAAGCACAAAGGGAGCAATGGAGGCTGAATGCAGAGGACATAATGAAAGCAATAACAACTTTCTTTGTTCAAGAAGGTAAATATTAGTGGCAGTAAACAGGTCTACGAAGTTGCCCATTCTTTCCAGCAAACTAAATTTCATTTTCCAAACTGCTTACCATGGTAAATTTATTTAGTTTTGAAACACTTACCTGAGTGGAAAAGAAATCTGTGAATCTAATTTTTAATTTTGCAAGGAGGTTCCATCACTGACCTCCCTGGATACAGAATCCAGACTGAGGAACTGATGAATTGTGGGGGGGTTCAATTTTCAATAAAACCATAAAAGGAGGTCACTGAGGCACAAGGTCAAAAGAATTTTTAGACATATTACAGGCAAGAATGATTGTTTTCATAAAAGAAGGGTTTCTCAAGCAATAAGCCTTATGACAAAAAGATAATACTAATCAATGTGTTGTATCTAACGGGGTCCAATAACGAAATTCAGTTGCATTTCTTGTTTATTGTTCAACACAAACTACACTTATGAACCTACTGATTCCACAGAAATTATCAAGTGTTTTCAATAAACCAGGATCACTGGGATCCCAGGGCTATGTGAAACCTCATGGATGCAACAGCCATGCTTATTTTCCAACAGTAGGTTCCCATGATTGTCAACTTTCAAATGCCTTCTGCAGCATGAAGGCAATGAATGTGCTTCTCATGACTTAAAACTCTGCAGTGGGGAACTCAGCACAAATATTTCTCCACTCCTACAAGTTTTGTGAATGGTGCCTGTACCCAAACCCTTTACAATTCTAGGACACTGCTCACCTCATCTGCAAGTAGTTGCTAAATGTGCATATCTCTAGATTTAGCCTGATTTTCAATATCCCTATATCAGACATTAATCCAATATTGGATATACTGATTCAAATTTGATACAATTTTATTTGTAAATGAATAAAAAATCCACTTGCTAGTTCTTTCTTATACTGTGGAATACTTCTTAAGCAAGTTTCTTTTATCAAGAAGACAAAATCCTAAATCTGCTCAAGCACACAGCAAAATTTCTGTTGTCACTGGCACAGTGGAGTTGATCCTATCAGATGTCACCAGCACTGGGATTTAGGGCTCGTAAGGGAAGTAGTGGGTTGAATTTGTGAGAAATGGGTCACTTATTGATATGAGGTAAAATATGTGTCTTACTTGTGAAACTTCCTTGTGAATTTACATCACGTTGGAGCTGTGTAGTAAGGAGAAGCCTTAGCATGACAATATGCATTACTGAGCACCAATAGACCTTTCCAGAGCATCATAAAAGCTGAGTCACAAAACTAATGAGCTGTGCTAATAAACTTAGGCATTTGTGAAAATATTATTTAGCAAATGCCCTTTATTTTTACTTCATTCCTTCAGAGAAACAACCTCCCTCTCAATATTGGAATGCTGATATAAAGAACTTATATTGCAGTGAATCATCTCCTAGAATATTTGTGTGTCATCTCAAGTTTCAAAAAAAAATAATTGTAGGCTGTAAAACACATCCAATATAACTTCTTTACACTAATGAGGTCAAGAGAATATGTTATGTGCATCACAATGCTGTAATGGAAAAAGCATGTGGGTATTTGTAATATTTTCAATAATGCATGGGAAATATATTATAGAAAATTCATTATTCATACACTTTTCTCCCACACGTACCTGGAAGTGGAATGTTCCCTTTGCCTTGAGAGCTGTTGAAATGCTATGTTCTATTCCTAACTCTCTTGCCAAGTGTACAGTCAGTCAATCACACAGCACATTGGCTTGGTGGATAACTCATTTCCTTTAACCCTGGAGTTTTCCTCCTTTTTTTCTGGATGCTTGAATAGAAATTAGAGATTGCCAAAATTCCTCCCACGCACTCTGTTTCTCTGCAGATTAATTTTTCAGATTAAATCTACAGAACTGGCTGTTAGTGATGACTCTGCAGCAGTAGTTGCATGAGTGAAGAAGTTTGGTATTCAGGGAACCACGGAATTGTAGAATCTCCTGAGCTGGAAGGGACCCAGAGGGATCATCAAAGTCCAACCCCTGGCCCTGCACAGGGCAGCCAGGGATGAATTATCAGGATATTAACACAGCATCTCTCTGCTGGCTAACCAGCTGTGGGTTGTGAAGCAGCATTGCAGGAGGAAAAGGCCAGGTATAAAATGCCACTTTCAGTAACAGCATAGAACTGAAAGTGTGGCTCAGGATGAACTCGAATGCTGCAGTCTGCCAAGGGCTGCTTGTTTTGCTTCAATGAATGTCTAAAACAGGCAGTGGTGAATTATTGCTCCTTCTGCATCAAATGGTATTATCATATAAATAAAACTCTGGTGCATTTTTTATTCATTAATAGATGGGGCTGCATAAATTTTAAGTTTCTGGACTCTTTGTGGGAAACACCATCCTGACCAGCAACTACTTATAAGTAAAACACGAATTTTCCAAATAATTTCAACCCCACTCTTTTTTTTTTGTTTTGTTTTGTTTTGCTTTGGTTTCAAAATATTTAAATATTTCAAAATATTTAAAATCTTGAGCTTAGGTAAAATGGCTTTTTGCCTGTTTTTAATTTCAGACAAGGAATAATGTGCTTTTCCTGCAGCCTTATTAATGGTCCTTCAGGAAACTTAGTATCCCAGAGAAGCTTCCTACAGGATTTTGTGTTTCTGTAGCCTTTATCTGTGATAGAGTGAGCAGGATTTGATTCCACAAGAGCTAGCAGGGCTTTCACCTGGCTACTGGGAAAGAGTAAATTGTGAAGAGGCAATGAGGTCAACACTGTTGCCAGTACAGTGTTGTTGACAGGTCATTTGATGAATCCCATAATCCAAAAGGGATACATTTTTGAATCAACTGTTTTCGGGCGCTCTTTATTGTGCTATTACGAGGAAAAGCTGTCAGGTTTCTGTTCCATTAAATAAAGACTAATGTTAGAGAGGATTACCAGAAAAGGAGCTTACAGAAACATCCCTGGCCTCCCCACCTGAGCAAACTGCCTGCTTAACACCCACCCACACCCCCATGCCCAGACCAGTCAGAAATAAGCTGGGTGCAGCTTTCCAGGGGAAGGATTTGAGATACCACCAGTAAAATAGCAGAAAAGGGATCAACACAAAATAAATAAGTAAAGGAAGCACCAAAGGAGAGTTTCAATGTGAGAGAGTTTTCTTTCCTGAGCCATAGCACTGCAATCCTAACCATTGCAAGAATGTCTTCCTAAAAGGCAGGGTAGGAGTCACAGCTCCCAAACAGTTTGATTTAAAAGAGCAGCTTCAACAAGATGCTGTGCTTGAGCAGCTGTCAGGATAGAGGGGCTGGGAGGGGATCAGGGATGCTGGTGTCAGAGGTACCAGGCTGGTGTGGGGACAGAAGAGCCCTGGGGCTGCGTGCCCCCTGTCCTTGGGGGATCTCTGTGCTGTGTGTGAGCAGATGAGGCCAGAGCTGCAAAACAGCGATGCTGTGTAGGACACGAGGAGCTGTGCAGAGTACAGGGCACAGGGGAGGCTGTAGCACGCAGCAGTACACAACAGGAATCAGGCAGTGACTTGCAGGTTCTGTGCAGAGGATTTGCTTCAGAGCTGCCAAGCCAAAGATGATTTGTTGCTGCAGTGTGTGGGTTAGACCCCTTGCACCATTCCTCAGAAAAGAAAGATGTTTTCATTAAATCATAAGGCATCACCTAGGCTTTTCTCTTCTTTTAAGAACTGTTTGCCTCACCAAAGCATAAAACTCTTTTCACCACCTACATATCATTCAGTGTGAAGCAGCCTTTACAGCAACATCAATAATGAACATTAAGATGGGATAAAGGTATGTAGCTCATCACTGGTTCTTGAATGAGACCAGGAGGATTTTAAGTAGTCCCAGTGATTGATGCTTTGTCAGAGACTTTTGCCTGAGGATGCTGTAAGACAGCAAAGACAGGAGCTGTGCTATCCCAGCACCAGACTCTTGCAAATATGAAAGAGCTCGTTAACCACGTGCAGGTCTTGGCTCTTCTTGGCTCCTGACATTCCACAGTTCTTGTAACCATAGCTGCAAATCAGGTTATAGCAACACCAATTCTTTAAGGAAAACAAAACAAAAACCAAAACAATCGGCACAAACCACACAATCTTAAACATATATAAAATGATTAATTGCATAGCTAACGTGAGTTCTGGTAGCAATTTTAGAAGTTGTTGGAACAAGCACACAGTGTCCCAGGAATATCACCCATTCCACTCTTGGCTTCCTTTAAGGCCCACGTTTGACCAGGGCAGCCCTGCTTTCTGCTGCCACTTGTTGAGGATTTGCTTTTTGGAAAATGCTTGAACTTAAGAAGGCTTTATAAGAATAAATCCATGCTCTGTGCTGAAGCTGTTAGTAAGACTATCCTCTATCAAAAATTTTATGTCAAAACTAGTCTGCCTATACCAAACTGTTATCTCCTGCACTTTACAATAAAACAGAGAGATTAAACACCCTGCTGGGCACTCAACTTCCCTGCTGTTGGCATGTCCTCCTTCGACCCTCCCTGGGACTAGAATTGTAAACCACTGCTTTACCTGGTGAGGAAGGGAAGGGAAGGGAAGGGAAGGGAAGGGAAGGGAAGGGAAGGGAAGGGAAGGGAAGGGAAGGGAAGGGAAGGGAAGGGAAGGGAAGGGAAGGGAAGGGAAGGGAAGGGAAGGGAAGGGAAGGGAAGGGAAGGGAAGGGAAGGGAAGGGAAGGGAAGGGAAGGGAAGGGAAGGGAAGGGAAGGGAAGGGAAGGGAAGGGAACCTTTCTATACCTGTCAAATTATTGACTAAATTCCATCATACCAATGAAAATCACGAGTTTTAAACAAGCAACCTAAAAATGTGCTTAACAAAGTGAATCACTTTCTCACCAAGGTAACAGTCCCTGTGTGTGACCTTGTAGCCTCACTGAGCGAGACAGACAATCTGTTTTATCTGAGTGGCTCTCTCTTTCTGCTAACTTCCCTCTGTTTCCACCCACATAATTTATTTTTTAACAGAAGAAAATAATTTCCATTTTAAAGTTATCAGACTTGCTTTTCACTCGACCCATTTTTCATATATAAGAGTTTCTAAATCAGAACCACAGCTCTCTGCATCTCAGAAAATAACTGACTCCTTTCTCTCAGGTAAGACACTGATTCTCTTTTTCCTTTTCTCACAGATTATTTAACCGTTTTGCTGGCCCTGTGCTTGTTTCTTCAGTGATTCAACATCATTACTCTAGCTCCTTCCAGTGGTAAATCATAATGTTTAACAGGAATAGAATAGAGCTTTTAATATATCTTTGATCAGTTTGCTCTATAGCAGCCAAATGTGTCTTTTAAAGCAAGACTTTCTGCTTGTCCTGCTTGCATCAAAGATAAAGGGTAAATGAAGCTCAAAGGTACAGCTCAGCTTCATTCACAATTCCAGCACATTTTGGGGAAGAAGATAATGTTGCCATTTAATCTCAAAGCTTTTGACTTTTTTTTTTTGTGTGTGCTCTGATGCTGCAAGGGTAAGAGCACAAACAGCAAATCTATGTGTCAGGCTAAATAGAGTTTGCCTAATTCAAAATGGGGAGCATCAACTTGAAATAAATTCATGGTTCAGAGCTATGATAATTATATGCTTTTTGAAATATTGTTGCAGATAAAGGGATAGAAAAGCAATCAATATGTAAGGAACAGAAGACGATACTTTAATATAGTCTCATTTACATTCATATATATTTGAGAAACACTGTGTGAATTGAAAGGTGAAGTCTGAACTCATCTGTGACAATCCAGAATTTTTAAAAAGAGAAACAGATCCCAAAAAACATACAAAACCAAAACCAAACCACTAAATTTCCAAATACAATATATTAGTTATAAATGCTAGAAAAACCTGCTTATGAAGGGAATTCTGGGAACACATTGTGGGAGAAATTTGCAGTTCTGAAATTTGGAGTACTGACTGTGATTGCAGTCCTGAGAAATATTAAAGTAAGATAAATTTGTTAAAGAAGTCAAATCAGAAAGTGAAGAAACAATTCATTAAAGAGCTGTAGGCATATTAACAAAATCCAGCAGCTCTGCAATCACAGCCATAAGCTGTCAGCAGAGAATATATGTGATCATTTATTTGATTATAAAGTACCTAAGAGTGTTCAGCAGGTCAGATTTCTCAGCCAGCTGAATTTTCTAATAGCTCTTCTCAATCAAGGGATTGTGCTGCTCAGTGGAACACTGAGCCCAGGCACGATGATGATGGAGGTCACTGACCTATCTATTTAAATAAAAAAAGGACTGTGCTCAGCAGCTCTAGAAATGCTACTTCCTACAGGTTTCTGTTCAAAATCTTTGCTTTTGCTGTTAACATATAAATTTAGGCCCTTGCCATTAGGTGTCATGGCACAATAAACTGGAGTTGAGCAAATATGTAACGAATCATTAGTCTGAACAGTAATTTGACCTCTGAATTCAGAACCAAATTTGTCATAAGATTATGCACGAGTTTAAGTCTGTCTACATGTGGAATGCTATTGCAATTAATCACTGGGAGCAAGTTGCTCGAGGGAATCAGGGAAAGAACATTTACACCATGTCTTATAATTGGTTGAATTTGTTTCTTACTAATCAGACACTGCATAGCACTTTAGTATTAGTTATATGTAAATTAAAAAGAGCTGGCTGCCCATTTTGTTTCACCATTCCCATTTCTCTTCCACGAGAAAAATTCTTCTCAGTTAACTTTCTGGTCTCTCCAAGCAGAGGTTATGATCAAAAATAACAATCCACACAAGGAATTGCAAATCTTCTTTTGTACTAAATGACTTTGGGGGTAGAATCAAAGAAAGATGTAGACTTGTAAATGGGTCTCAAATACCCAAATTCCCCAAGAGTCCAAAATCATGATTCTGGAAACTTGCTCAGCTGGTGCTAGAGAGAAATAAACTCCAAAATTCCTCTCTCTTTATTTTCAGCTTGACCTGGCCTGAGCCCAGAGCTCAGCCTTCAGCTGCCCCCAACCACCTGCCCCAGGTGAGGGGAGGCAGAGCCCAGCCCACACAGGCTGGGGTGGACACTTCAAACAGGAGCCTGGCTGCTCATTTACACAAAACAGCTGCTGAGGAATTGCCAAAGCTGCCCAGGTACGAGCCCACAGCCCCTCTGCTCACCCCTCCCTGCTGCATTCCCACTGCTTGATGCTATGCTCTTCACTCACCCTCCTCTCCTCACCATCAGAGCCATTTTCAATAAAACAACAAATTGTCAAATTCTCTCTATGCCAAGCAGAAACAAGGCTGGAGGCTGTCTAGTATCAGGTTCTCAATTCAGTTCTCAGGACAAAGAGTTGCATGGCTCTAAGCCTAAGAAACGGAACCTGCCAAAATCTTCCTGTGCACGGTTTTGAAGAGATGCAATTGCCATCTTTGAAACCTTAAAGCACAGCTGAGGAGATAAAATCACTGGGTAGGGAAAAAGCAGAAACCACCAGGTTCAATCTGGTTCCTCACTCTCTGCTGACAAATCTGGCAGGAGCGTGTGAGGAGAGGTGCAAACAGCTTGAGAGGTCAGAGTGTGATTAATGGGATGATGTGTGGGTGCCACGTGGTAATCCCCCTACACACCACCCAATCCAATTTGGCCTATATCATGTTGTAGAAAAGATTTAAATAGTCTTTCAAGGCCAGAAGAATAACATTATTGCAGCCCTCTATTCCTTCTCAATACGATTATCTCAAAAGTAGATTTACTATGGAGAAAGGGCTTCAATTGCACGTAGAAGTCAGTTAAAATAGAACACTCCTCCACCCTCAGTGCAAACTCATTTGAAGAGCTGTTTATTTGTGAGTTAAACCATTATCTTCAGACAGGGTGTTCCAATGAGGCAAGTTGAAATTTAGGAACTCTGTAATGGCAAAATACAAGCTGTTAAAAATTGGTTTCTCTACTGAATGAAGAACTTGTAGAGGAAATTTCAAAGAGGGGAACTCTACATGTATGATATTGTCAAAAACCTTAGCAAATGAGCATTTTTTAGGGAAAAAAAATAAGTTGGTCATAAAAAGGGTATTTGAAGAGCTTAAAGAGAAACTAGTTAACACATCTAACTGGAGTGGGGGGGAGTATATATTTAGATACTTTTTCTAAACCACAGTCTGTTTTCCTTCCGGCCTTGTTCTGTTCATGGGCCATGTTAATTAGAGTGCCAGCAGTGGCCAGAGCCTTGTGCATGCATTTGGACACAAACAGCAAGAGTGGGTTTGGCCATTTAGTACCATTCAGTAACCAGAATTAATTTACCTGAAGAAACATCCTGTACATCTGTGGCCATGTATAGAAGCCCTTTTTTTTTTCTTTTTTACACAGTAGTTTATGATGAATTTTTGTCTCTGAAATTGTTTATAAGAAAATATGTTTTGACATCTTTAAGGATATGATATTCAAGATGCATGATACTGCTCCAAGAGATCTTGAATATTGCTGAATTCAATGCAATGAGTTAGAGCCATGTATTCCAGCAATATATGGAAGAAAAAAGAAGGCTAGGCAAAAAAGGAGAAAAAAACAACAAAAAAATCTGTTAATGTGCTTACTCGGGTTCTTTTGGGGTTGAGGTTTTATGATGGTTTGATTTTTTGTTTAAAAGTCCCAATGAAATTGTGAGCCTTGATTAGACTTGAACTTACAGAGATGGCTAAGTGATCTTTTGATCCAGATTTCAGATGTGATGTATTTCTTCATTATGAACACAACTAATTGCTGCTGTAGATTAAACTGCCACTTTGTTCCCTTCCACTGCAGAACATTTATTTCTCAGTCCCTCTGAAGTCCAATTTTCCTTATTTCTTTTAACTCTGTTTTGCATCTTCCCTCATTATTCAATCAGCTTTCAATCCATGACCTGCAGAGAATGTAAGAACTTTCCAGCACTTCAGTTTCTGGCTAATGAAGCTCCATGAGATGTGGAGATTCCTTTATCATTTCAGTGCTTGCTCCCTTTGGTCAGCTGAATTTGATTTTGTTCTTCAATATATATTTGCTGTACACTGACACATCTTGCAAAGCTTAATCTTTCCCCTTTAAAATGCACTTGAAGAAGAGTCAATCCAGATGTCAAGAGCATAAAACACTCACCTTTCTCATGCAGATTTGTAAGAGTTGGATCCAGCAGTGGCAAACAGCAGACTATGGGTTCCAAGAAGCACTGAAGTAGTCTGACCCCTTTAGACCTTTAAAAAACGCAAATATGCCTGGTTTTGGCTTCTAAAATGGGTGCAACTTCCAGAGAGTATTCTGGTAAATATGCCAGGGTTACAGTGTTTTAAAGGATGTAACTATAGGGTTTTATTTCATTTTGGTTTTTTGTACATAGCTAGTTATGAAGATCTTTGGAGTCATTTAATATATGTCTTATACACCTCATTCTTTGGCCAAAATGTAAATAAAATTCCTATTAATTGCTAATTAATTATATTAATTGCATTATCTATCAATATTGATCAGTTGTCTATTTGGATCTGTTAGTGATTCCTTTAAAACTGTGCATATGTACAAAGATTTTAAAATACAAATATGCATATCTGTATATCTAATCTATAACTATATATATATCCAGAGCCAAGTGTTGGAGTGGTGAATTTCTGCTCGTGGGTCACAACTCTGTGTTAGTTGCACTTGTCCAGTTTATATTTGTAGAAGGAATGAATGTACACTCAGTACTGACCCATTTTCTGCTCTCCCAGAGAAGCAGGTGGGAGCAAAGAAGGGAAAAAGTTCTTGGGAAATGACATGGGCAAACAAAAAGGTAGATGGAATTTTTATGAGATTATAGCCTTGCTGCTGCCTGTGTGCCTCAGAAACATCACCAGATAAATAGATGTGCAGCCACAAGAAGGACAAGATTCCCTAAATATTTATGAACCAGGATCAGTAATCTAATTTGTGAACATGAAATGCAAGGAGGGCTTATAGGTCTTTGTCTGAAGCATCAAGAGTGCTGATCATTGAGACTCTTCACCTGAATGCTGCAAAAATCCCATGTTCTGTGTCTCAATTAAACATCTTTTATTGCTGCCAGTGGTAAGCAACCCTCAAGTGCTGCTTTCCAGAGTGGGCAGCACGACTTGGGGTGTGCTCCTTTAGCACTCACAGAATGTGTCAGTGTGACACATATGCCATGTCCTCTAATATTCCTTTTGGTGCTGCTCTATTATTGCTAAATTTGTGCTCCTGGCTCAGTGTTTCCTACCAAACTGAATATAGATGGTAAATTTTCTTACTTCCAATGTATTATCATTTGAATGTTCTAATTGTAAAAATATTTCAAGCATAAGTAAGCATGCCTTTAACTAATATCAGTGAAAAAAAAACCCTGATTAGCTTAGGAATCCTGAAAAAACCTCACACTGAAAGTATAAGTAATAATCCAGCTAATTAGCCTTCTCAAGAGCAGTTTCTGAATCAACCTGCTAAAACTCATATGGTTACATGTAACTCAGTGATTGATTGATTGATTGATTGATTGATTGATTTTTTTTAGCCATGTTAATGGAAAGCAAGTATTTTTTGGCAGTTCTGTGTGGTGTAACGCTTGGGTTTTTTTCTTTTGGATTTTCAAAGTTATTATTTACATATGTAAATAATATTGCTAATTTCTTACAATAATATATAATAGAAACCCAGAGTGAAACTAAACTTAAAGGTATATCTGATCTTTATAATTTGGGCATCTAGATTACTAAATGAGGAATTCTACTTTTATTATCTATTCTACTTCTATTGTCTACTTCTATTAATTGATTTGATTTGGGAACTGGTATATTTGTATCTTTATAACAGAAGGATTATCATGACTTTTATTGTGAACATTGCAAAGTTAGTGATGATGAACTGGCTCTTCTGCACTCTTTGCTTTATGACATCAAGTTTTAGAATCTCACTAGTCTCATCCTGCAGATGGTAACTAATGGAGGGAGTAAAAACATTTACTCAGTAAACAGATGGTGAAAACCAATTTGTATGGCAGTATCCTTCCCTTGACTCCTTAGGGTATTGTCACAGGATTGGAAGTGATCAATTGCAATTGATATCAATCAAAGTGATATCAATTAGACACTTGGGCAAGGTATTGCTTACAGCTCAGCCATAGCTGATCCTGTGCACAGCCTTAATCCAACAGCAGGGCCCAGCTCTGTGTCATAGCTGACACTTTTCATGAGGCTTCTCTGCTTATAACTTTCTCATTGGCTATAAACTCACTCTAAATTTTACAAAAAAAACTACCCACACAGTGGTAATATTTGGAGGGTTTTTTTTTCTTTTCCTTATAGATGTCATTTAATGAGCTTTGCTAGATACAATTTTCTGATTAAAATAAAGCTGATTAAAAAGTAAATGAAAAGTAAACTCTCCATGATTGTTTCATATTATAATGTTTTTAATCACAGAAGTGGTATCAGTTGGACACATGTTTGCACTGCACTCTCCTGCCTGCCACCATCCTGGTGTTTCCCACTCCTGCACCACTGAGACCCTCAGCAGAGCTGCTGAACCTGCCCTGTGATATGGAGATTCACACGTGAGCATTATTAAACCCACAGCCCGATTCAAATTACAGTCTCTAATTTTTGTTCTGGGAAATCAGTATTCTTAATCAGCAGGGTTCCAGGTGCTTCCATTGTTCTTTGATTTCAGAGAATGGTATCAAAGCTGCTGTTTAATATTTTTTAAAACCTAAGGTTTGAGGAAGGTAAATTACCTTTAATCTCCATAGACTGTCACTTAAGACTTATAATTTGTTTGTCTTTTTTAACCATTAAAAAGCAACTGAAACAGCTGCACTCTTTTTCATGGCTCTGTATTCTCCAAATCACTACCAATGCTTTAAAAGAACCCACACACTGTGAGAAAACCTTGCATGTCAGAATTAATTGTTGCTGTGCCAGTCACTGTGAGTTACAGAGCTTCTTGTGCAGCAGGAGCCTCTCTCAGAAACACAGGGCTGTGCACATTGAGATTAAGCCTTGCTAAACCCAGCTAAACCTGTGCCAGGGTTTAGGAGCCACCCTCTGCACCAGGCAGTCCCTGCTTGTGTCCCTGGAGCCCAGGGACAGCTCCTGTGTGCGTCCAGAGCCCCAGCTGAGATTTAACTCAGCCCAGCTCTCCTCACTTCACTGCACACCATGAAGGTTTTTTTAGGAAAAAACCTGCCTGAAATCAGCTGATTGAAGTGTGCTTTTTAAAGGGACATTTCTCTAACTAAGCACTTGAGCTTGCCTTAAGGTTGTGAGAGCAAGCAAACAAAAAAAAAATATCAGACAATCTAGTTTTTTTAGAATCTAAATTAAAATCAAACTCCTGGTAGGTCTACTAGACAATAGGTCGATGCAACATCTCAGTGCTTGATCCAATCCTCTTGTCTGTATCTCAGTTAGATTTCCCCAGCACATCTGTTCCCTCCTTATCTCTACCTGCTGTGCAATGTCCCTGTCAGGGCTGGGACAGGCACTGAGGCCACCCACACCTGCAAAGAGCAGTGAGGCTCTTCTGGAAAGCTGCCTTGCAGCTCCCGTTTTACAATCCCTCTTCTAGAAGAAGCTTGGTCAGAATGGAAAATGTTTTCCTGCCCTTATGAGCTGTCTGCCCCAGCCAGGCTATGAGGAGGCTGCAGGGAAAGCTCTGCTCACCTGCCTGCTAAAACTGACACCACAAACCAAATCTTCCTCTTCAGTGTTCTCAGAATTTTCCTTTGCCATCAAAGCTAATATTAGGCATGCATCATATTCCGTATTTATGTCATAACATAGCAAGTGTAAAGACACTGAACCTCTCCTTCCCTGGCTTATAGTCAGCATAATCCTTAAATTGAAAAAAAAAAAATAAAAAATCATATATTCCTATATCAGCCCTGTAGACTTTTTCTGACATACAAGTACATTCTTTAAAACTCTTGTTTTTCCCAGAAGTCTTTAGCAAGTGCGTCTTGTGGTGGAGGTTAAGAAAAATGAGCTTTCAAAAGGCAACTCTTGCTATGCATTTACAGCTCCTGTGCTTTGTTCTTGTTAAGGAAGAGGAGGAAAAGAGGAGACCAAGGGGAGAACTGGATGGATGCTGATTTTTCCCTGTGAATTTCAGTGCCACAGCACAGAGGATGCCCAGCAGAGAGGGCTGTGGTGGAAATGTGGATATTGAGCTGGGGCAGTGACCCAGACAGGAGGGGCAGAGGAGCCCCAGGACCAGCTCGCTCTGTGCCCTTCTCCCTTTGCCTCTGTGTCTGACATTTCTGAGGCTGAGGTCTGTTACAGTCAAGAGGTTTACAGCAGCAGGGCTGCAAACAGGAAATCTTATGAAAATATAAAAAAGACATTCTGAAGGAAATGAGTGAGGTATTAAAACAGCCAGGTTTGGGAGCTTTTTGTTAGGTAGTTGCAATAAATTATTCTTTTGTGATACAGTCAAATGAAATATGTACACAGAATTCTTAGAACTTCCAAACATAAACAAATCATTATACTTTCCTTTAACTTAGAATGAAAAAGCTGTCAGGGTGGCTTTTGATGAGTACAATTGCACAATGCAACTACCAGACACTACTGAAGTTTCATATACATTTTTACCTTATTTTACTAATTTGAAGTTTTGACTCCTCTGTCACTTCCTCACAAATGGAAGCATTAAAAATAGGCTACATCTTGTATGTAGCTCTTAGCTTTATTTTTTTTTTTTTCTTTGCAAGGGGACTGTACCATCTTGATGAATAACCTTTTTAGTATAGGAAATATTCTCAGTGCTCAGAGGTAACAAAGAGAGTGTCATTCCAGTAATTATGTGCTGTTTGCTGCAATTATAGACTTCAACCTGTAATTCAATGTGTGTGGGCAGACCATAAGTCCATGTGAAACTCCATTGGCTTAATGGGTTTTACACTGTTATAAAGGCCAACTTGCATGTCTTAGATTATAAAGTCAGGCTAATGTGCATATCCCATAAGCATTAAAGGACACATTGCTAAGCTGACAAGCACAGGAATGGCACTAACATGAGTTAATAAGCCTGTGTTTATCAGCTGCACATTTGCTCAGCAGTATTGAAATTGTGGAGCTCATTGCCACAGGTTGTGTGGAGGCAGGGAGGATAAATTAGGGTTCATTTCAGAGAGGGACAGTCCTTCAGGGCTGTAAAGCCTTGGAATCAGACCTTAGAAGGAAATGTCTAGACAGAGTAATTTTGTGTTTGTCCTCTTTTGGAAATCCACTCTCCAGTCCTCACTGAATACCTGTGAAAAGGTAAAAAGTGAAAGGAAAATTCTCAGTCTTTAGGAAGAAAATTGGGATACAGAAACTGGAAGCAGCTTGTGTAGGGAAGGGTAGCAAGATATGAAAACAATGGAGATGGGGGAAATTAAAAGGATCTGAAATTGTAAATGGAAGAGCACAGTAGAAATGCAGTCTCAGACTTGGGGGTTGTCTTGTCTTTATGACTTCTTATTGAAAGTGTACTAGAAAAGAAGTGTGTGAAAGGCTTGCTTTATAAATGGTAGTCTACGTTTAATTTTCAAAATTACAACTTTTTTTTCCAGAGATCTCAAAAATTTCTCTGCTGAGAGCTTATCACCTGAAAAGAAAATAAGATTCTGCGACTTAGTAAGCACTTGGGTTGTATTGTTGAGCAGCTGTTTGAAATCAAAAGATGCTTGGTATTATTTGTAGTACTATTTGTACTTTGCCATTTGCTTGGAAGCTGTAATCATGAGGATGTGGTAAATAGCAAAGTTCATGTGTACTTACATTGTATATCCCAAAAAGCCAACATACACCTGCAAAATGGAAAAAAAAATGTTTATTGTTTAACGTGCCAGGAAGGAGCTGCTAAAATATTTAGTGTTTTATTTGTTCTTGTGTAATAATGTGTTCTAAAGTAAAATGTGAATGACATCAGCCAAAACAGTTATTACAGAGCCTACAGGCACAGTTCTGCACTGGGAGATTGTACAGACCCATCCACAGCTTGCTGGAGTGTGACTGCAGACTGTCGTGATCTGAGGCTGAAATTCGGGATCTGTCACTCTTTATCAGCCATCATTTATCCCACAAGAGAGGTGACTTGGCCAAACACCTGAGTCACTCTGTTTCTGCAGCACTTGTGCATCTCTAGGTCAGCAGCACAAGGCTCTGCTCCTCTTTGTTCCAAGATGCTCTGCTTTGGCAGAATTTGCATTTTTGGTAAAGTAGGAAGGCAAGTTAAGCCCAGAAATTGAACACTGGGCTTGAGAATGCAGAGCAAAGTAATAGCAGGGCTGGAAATGGAATCTCAGAATTCTGATTCAAAGTCAGGTACTGAAAAGACTTAAACATCCTTTCATAAAAAAAAGCCAAAGCCTAAAAAAAAGTTGGAAATTAAATGGCTTTCCATTGGTCTCATAACTTGCAGTTTAAATATCTTTAATTTTTTTTTTCTTAATCTTTTTCTCTCCTTCCTTTTTACTTTATCTACTTGGACCTTTCTGAAGAATGTAACAATTTTTAAAAGAAGCCTACAAGCTTTCTTAATCACATTCTGTTTTTAATAATAGTAAAGAATGGCCCAATTCTCTACTTTTCAGGATTAATAACTACCTTCTTGCTATTATATTTAAAGTATTAGCTCTGACACTTAATGGAGTGTTAGACTGAAGCAAAAGATGTGTCTGAAATTATGAAATTCTTCCTCTTCCTGCCACCCACTGTTGATGCAGACATTAATGTTTTTGGAAGCAAGAACACAGGAAATACTTATGCTAAGCAGGAAAAGGAAGAAAAACACAATTTACTTTGAACACCTAAGAATCTGTTCTTAAGCAGCAGATTTTTTTTCCAGTCCCATTCTAATTAATTTTGTTAAACATATCAGAAATGCTTCTTCCTCTGCATGATATCACAAAACTGCTTGATTTCCTTCTGCTGATTTTTTATGTCACTTTGGGAAAATAGGTTAGCTGTGGGATGCCTATACTGAAGTGTATAAGTGATCTGCTTTAGTCCCACAAATCTATTTGTACTAAAATTGAGAGCAAATAACTTAAACTGTGCCATGAAGAAAATATAATAAACTATTTTTATATGCTCACTTAAGCTTTCTTTTTCTTAATATAGTCTGATTTTCAGAATTTTATTTTATGATGCAGAGGGTCCTATTATGTGCAGCTCATTAAAACCTTTACACATCCCCTAAACCCTCTCATATTCAAAGTAATAATCTCAGAAGAATGTAAGCACTTTTCATGGCAATGTTTGGCCTCTGAAGGTTTTATGAAGTGCAAGGAATGTACTAATTTACCTTAATCTTATAGAGTGCATAAGCCCCTTTAAAATTAAATTGGTCAGTAAAATAGGTTGGTGCAAAGTACAAGATCAATAAGGGGACCCATTAAAATCTATCAATCTCAGCTATGGGATGAGACAAAAAAATAATGCAGTTCCAGCAGGATTTGAAAGCAACATCCCGATTGCAGTGGCATTCCTTTGCACTGGCAATCCATGGCTCCCAGCCCTCAGAAACACACAGCAAGGGCAGCTAACAGGAATATTTTACCTTCAGATTCTTGACTCAGGAAATCAGTGACCAGCTTGAAGGTGCAGTGGTAGGGAGATGATAGAGGTGCTCGTGTGAGCAGGGTGGGGCAGGAGATGGTAGAAGGAAGCCAGGAAGTTTCTAAGGGAAGGTGAAAGAAAAGTTGAAGTTTGAATATCTCCAGGAGTTATAATGAATCATTAGCATCCAAGCCCTGCTCTCCTCCTCAACTAAAATAATATTTGGGAACCAAAATGTAAGATTTCGTTTTTTATTTCTTTATATTAATATCCTGATGTAACAGTACTGATGTTAGACGTGTTTATTTTTACACAATTCTACATTAAAAAGATAAAGTTGCAGATAAACTCAGTCTCTTCCCTAAAGAGCTGATGGCCTAAAAGGGAGCTGGGCCCAAGAGCACGGGAGAAGGGTTGGAGTGGTTCCCTAAAGCAGGCAGCAGAGCAGTGCAGGTGGAGCCCAGCTTCCCTGGCACTCACCTGGGCTGACTGAGCCATGGGCAGTGCTGCTGCAGCAAGCCCAAGCGAGGCTGATGAAATGGCTTCCTAACAAGACAGGACATTTGATTAGAATTTATATAAAAGAGGGAAAAAAAAACTCAGCCAAAAATCAGAGAATTGTACACTTGTATCTCTCTATCAGCAGCTGATTTCAAGCTCCACTGAGACTAAAGAAGGAACAAAGCTATTTCAAACAGCTGCTTTTCAAACAACTAAATTCATTTCCTGATCAGAGCTGAATTCTAAAGCTCTTAAAGCATCAACTTCCATCTGAAAATGAGAGTAGGAGCAGCCAAGAAATTAAATGATTTCCTACCAGACCATTTTTATTAGCAGTGTGCCTCCCCACTGGCAATACAACTCACGAGCCTGGAGCAATTCACTCTCAGTCTGTAATGGGCTCCTTCCATGGCCTTTGCTCAGAACAGCCAAGAGCAGCAGAAGGAGCTTGTGCCTGACCTTTTCTCCTAATAGGAAAGAGATGAAGCTCCAGCAGTGGTTTCTTGCAGCAGTTTTACAACACACTGCAGCAGCTCATTACATATGGCAGGCTGACCTATAGATCGAATAGGTCAGCGTTTCAGGCAGCCTGTCTTCAGCCTTCCAAAAGTCCCATCAGCTCTCCTTGTCATCCCTTGTTCTGCTTTGTTTCTGCTGCTGTAGCTCTGTGTTTTGCTGCAGACATGCTGAGGTGTTCTCTTGTGACACCTTTCTCTGCCTCTTAGGTCCCCTGTGCAGTGCTGTCACCCCAAATTCCCTCCCTTTGCTGGTTTCACTTTCACCATCAGTTAGGGAAGACGTTCTTCCCTGTTCTCAGAGATGCTGGGGCACTCCCATGGGAATCCTGAGGCTGCAGTGGCTGCAGGTCCATCCTGGGGAGGGAGGACAGGACCTCTGGATCAAGCAAAGATCAAACATTCACTTGGCTGCTTTGTTTGGGGCAGTATGGGGGAGATGAGGAGGGAAAGAGGAGTCATTTTTCAGTGTCAGATTGAAACCTTTGGGATTTTCTTCAAAATCTTCATCAGCCTAGGTGATACTCTTGCTTTTCCAAGCAGAGATTTGGTGAAACTCTTGTGCTCCTTTTTGACTGGACTATGATGTCTGCTGGAATAGCCTGATGGAATGAAGGGGAGCTGGGAAATTCACATGGGCACCTCTAACCTGTGTCTGCTTATGGACAGAGCAAGGCAGCTTCCAGCTTTCCTCAGCTGTGCTGCCCAGTCTCTGGACTCTATGCTGTGGGGCCAAGAGGCCTGAGAGCTGAGGCTTTGTCTGTAAATTAAAATACCTCCTGTCTCAGGATCCCCAACAGGGGAGTCTCCCTGCTGGAATTGTGTCCGTACAGCAAGGGTTGCCTCAGTCTAGGAACGATAGCAATGTCAGAATTTCAGAATGTTTTATGAAATATATGGCATTTCTTCCCAAAGAGAAGACACATAGAAAGTGGAAATCATCGATTCGTTTAGCTGGAGCAGGTAAGTGTGAGTGAAGCAGCAAAGAAGAAAGAAAGTGTGTTCAGTTTTATGAAAAATGCTTTTCTTTGTCTCATCTAGGGCACCTCAGAACTCCATTATCTGGAATGCTTTGGGATTTATTTAGTAAATACAATGCAACTTGACATCCCAATTTTTCTGTCCTTACCTCATGTCTGTGGGCACAGAATACAGGATATTCCTGTATTTCTTTCCTGTGACTGAAACTTTTGGGCTGTCAGAGTTTCCAAACCTCCATGCAGGCCCATATTAGCAGAGAGTTATCACACTACACTGCTTTCTTTTTAAACAGGCCTGGTAGAAAATTGTCTCCAGCCAGCAAACACAAGTTAAGCACAGATGGGAACTTGGCCTGCAGCCACTTTATTGACCTGAAAGGAAGGTGCTTTTCAAAGCTTAACTGGAACTGTTTAAATAGCAACACTGAAAACAAGAAGAAACCTTCTTTTCCCCATGCTTCCCCTCCTTCCCCTCCCTTAAAAATCACGACAATCCAATGTCCAAAGCTGTTAAGAGGCAAAATAGGAAAGTCAGGAGCTTTAGGGAGCACATGGTTAAACTTGTGTCCACATTTATAGTGTTTCCCATCTCTGCTTTTCTGATCAAACATGTAACTATAAGCACAGAGCTGACAGAAGTCAGATCTTCAGCAGGTCTGTCACAGAAGCATTTCCCTCCCCATGTCAGGGCTGCAAGCAGATGTGCAGACTCTTGGCTTGTCTTTTCCATGACTCTGCCTGATGGACATGAGTCCAGAAGCACCAAGTGGTGATGAAAAGATCTAGAAGTAAAGGATGCCAGATGCCAAAATAAAGCAGGGCAGATGTCCCCCAGGCAGAATCCTCCTTTTCCCATTTCCTCGTTCAGCTGCCTGCATTTCATGTCACCAAGTCCCCAGACAGCTCTGGTTTGGGCTCCATCACTGAATAACTCCAAGACAGATCACTTATAGAAGTCTCAAATTCATCATTCATTCTTTGCACAGGTTTGCATTATAGAAAATGTACCCACCAGGCAGGACCTTGAGACTGAGGAGAAACCAAGGCCCAGAGGTGTTACAGTGGACTCCAAGTTGTCACACTGTCAATACCATATTTCTTGCTTCCTGTTGCTGGTCTATATGTCATATGTCATTTTTAAGCTTTCACAATTTTGAGAGAGGTGCCCAGGGATGGTTACTGGTTTCCCACCAGTGGGAATATCATGGTACCCTTCCAATACTTTTCCAGCATAACTTGAATTTCTTCTTAATTCACTCGGGCTGAGGGAGCCTGTGCAGATTTATCCAGTACTGGATGCACAGCATTGGACATAGCAAATAGGGGATATTTGTCCATTGATAAGGCCTTTGTGCCACCTAAATTATGACTCTTCTGTAGAGGTTGAGAATATGTTTTATCTATCCAGAAAAAATAATACAGAAGGACTAAAATATGAAATTAAAACATGAAATATTAGAAAGATTAGAAATGTAGTGACTCACTTGACTCTGAATGTGACCTGGAAAAGAAAATGTTTCTTAACTGTTCCTGCAGTAGGATAATTCATAACAAATACAATGACACTATGTCTGCTTACTTTCACCCCTAAGTATAACAGAGCATATGTGAAATGCAAGAGGGTTCAACAGAGTTTATTTTTCATCTGGTCTCTGGTAACTTAGCTAGGAACACTGTGCAGAAGCTGCACAGATCCAGAAAAAGAGCTTAGCACCTGGAGCTGTATATGGTCAGACTGCAGGGCCTTCCCTACAAATCCCCTTAAAGTGCTAACAGTGTCCAGCTCCCTATTCTTCATTTTTCTTTTTTTTCTCATATATTTATAAAACAGGTATTTCTTATATCTTAAGGGAAGATGATCAACCAAGTGGCTGCTGCATATAAAGAAAGGGAGGAGGTTTAGCTCTAAAGTCAGAAAGCTTCCAGCTGTTTGATTTTAGGAGGGTGGCAGACAGGAACCCACAGACCCCATCTCCTGAAGGCTCCTGATGAGCTGTGATAGTGGCAGATGAGAAAGGGCAGGGCTTGGGCTGGAGGAGACTTCTGGGGGAAGTAAAAAAGGCAGTTTTGACTGTTCTTTCCAGATTTGGGGGATTGATATACTGAAAATAGCAGTCTGAACCTCATCAGCCCCATAAGCTACATCTGAAAGCACAGGGTTGAAGTGTATCCACCGCTGGATCCCTCCAGTGAGTGCTCCCAGAAAACAAGGGCCATCCCAGAGATCCAGGCAGATCTCAGTTCAGAAGCACAGAGGCCTATTGCTGTTTAAAAGTCATGCTCAAGACATTATTTTGATTGTGAAAAAGCACTTTTACTGGGCATGACGTAATTCTGTGCGATCTTAAAGCTTTGACATCATCTGTCTTTAAATAAAAACACGCCTTATGGCAAAAAATAATGTTACAATGTAATTAGGCTCTATAGTCTGGAAATAAGCCCTCATTTTAAAGGCACTATTACTGGAAAGCTATTTGCACAGCAGATGTTTGAAGATATCTGCTGCGTTTCCATTTTGCCAGCTAACCTTACCCTGACAGTGCTGGTTGTAGACATCCAGACGTAAATCCTCCCTAAGCGACTCCTAATGCTACCAGCAAAACCATAAATTGCAGCTAATGCAGGATGAGTCTGAAATGTTCCAGCAGTTTCTGAAAACGCTGCCTTTCCCTCTGCATTTAAACAGATCCTTGCTGGTCTCTGCTCCTCCAGTCCCCCAGCCAAAAGTGTTTGCTGTGCTTGAGTCTGTTGGTTTATTCGGTTCAGGAGTTGTAATCAAGTGTTTCAGTTGTACTTAGTGAGAGGGGTAAATAGTCCCTGTAGTTGTTCATTAAAACCTCCATGATGTATGCATCAATTACCAAACAGCTTGAACAAAACAGAGGTAAATTAACTTTCTGAAGCTCGCTGTCATAGCCAAAAGGAGTGTAAAGCATTAAAAGTGATTTCATGGCTTAAAGTTCATCCAAAGTACTATTAGCTTTAAGTCTAATTTTCAACTGTCAAGGGGAATATTTACAATAGTAATTTCAGATCATTATCTTAACATTTCAATGCAAATAGCCACAATTTAATTCATTATTACCCACATTACATCTTTATTTTGCCACCAACTGGTGGCTGACATTTCCCAAGCTACTAGGAAGAAATGCTAATTAGACTAGTGTGCACTCTTACCCTTTCTTAATTTCATCATGTTTGTTCTTCAGTGACATGAAGCATTTCCTCCCTTCTGGTCAACCATTGCTTTTTATCCTCTGCATCTCCTTGGTGGTCCAGCTGGAAAATTGAAATAGAGATAAGGCAAGTGAAATAATTGCCTGCTTTCTGCCTTTTTGGTAAAGTATCTAAGAATATTTGTGCTAGTGTGACAAAAATGACCTCTTCCCTTCAGCCCACCCACCCAACTTAATTTAGGAAATCTGAAGTGATCTCTGGAGTGGAATACTATATGCATTAATATGCAAATGAACTGCCAAGAAAGTTCAGATTTGCATTTAGACTGGACAAAGGGGAAGGAAATGGCTTTCTCATGCTGTTCCCTTGCATCACCACAATTTCACAAATTACTAATCCCAGAAATGATGCCAGAAGGGACTTTCTCACTACATTTCATTCATGCTTAGATGAGTTTGATTCATCTCAATGTGCCTGGCATTTTACAGGAAACCTGCAAATTTAAAGTGCAAGCGGGACCTCAGTGGCTTTGCTAAGAACCAAATGTGTTTGAAATAAACACAATTAGTAAACTTCAAATAAAATATATCCTCCTGCTAGGGGCTAGAATAGTAATAGGTAGGAGGTAAGGGAATCTTCGGAAAGTTTCCCTAAGAATTAACAATTATGCCAGTGAGAACATCTTATCTCCATTAAAAAATTATTATTCAAGCATTTATATTAGGCACCAAAAAAAAAAATATTTAGCAGGTGAATGCCAAAATTATTGAGGAGAAAGAAAAAAGAAACCTGTAAGGCAAAGCAGTCATCTAGTTTGCAGATGGATAGAGTTTAATCCTTCTCCTCTTCTTTTCCTATCCAAGGTTTAGTCAGTTCACAAAATGAGGAATCGTTCCAGGGATTAAAATTCAGGTGCCTGCAAATTAAAGAGTATTTCTAAGCAGATGATTTCCTGAAGACTTTCTGTATGTCTAATATTTGTTTTAATCAGGGGAGTCTTGGTTAATTTATACTTTTTTGCCAAGTGAGTCAGTGTTTTTGTGCCTGTAAACAGACCAGATTTCAGGAGCACAGGTGCCCCAACAGGCAGGTACTTTTCAAAAATAGGTATAATATTGAAAAAGTACCTGCCCTGGGGCATCAACAAAGAGGAATTTCAAGATCAGTTTTATGTTTGCTTCTTAATCTTTCTGGGGGATTTTTTTCTCCCCCCAGCTACTGTAGCAAAGAAAGTACTGTAAGTCATCACATTTCTGTTTGCCAACATTTATTTGCTCTTTGGTTTAAATGTGTACAGTGGGAGGGTAATAGGGCAGTGCCTTTACTGCTGGGGATACATTTTGCTGTGTCTGTTTTTCAGATGGCTAGAAATGAAATATTAATATTTTTTCATTGGAGAAATGCAACAACATTTTTCTATGTCAAAGAGACTTTCCCTTCCTCCCCCCTCATCCTGCCATCCTGCTCTGAACCTTCCCCTGTGTCTCTCTTTTGAGTGAAAAAAGGGGCATTTTATTACAATAATCTGTCCATTCCAAGGTTTTCCCCTGCCTCCATATGAGGAGAGGGCAGGCAAGTACAACCTTCATGTTTTGGAGGTTGTTGACCATTCTGTGCAGCACAGCTGGTTAAACCCTGCTTGCCATGTCTGTGCTGGACTTTTTGTGCACACAAGTCCCTATTTCAGCCTCTTGCTTCTAACCAGCAGAAACTGAAATAAGCAGACTTATTTTTGGACTCTGATTAAGTCCCATTGTTGTCTGATGCCTAAACTGAAGAATTTGTGTAAGTATTTCCAAAATCCACTGGACAAAAGAATCTGTTTCAAAGCTTTGTTGAAATGGAGATAGAGCAGCATCCCCCTGGATGGGGGATGTTGGGATTTGGTGGCCAAACCCAGCCTGGACTTGTCCTGCTGCTGGTTTACAGTGGGAAAAGGCAGGTGTGTGAGACACTGGTCACCTGAGTCAGGCTCTGTCCTTGCCCACATCAACAGCACTGCCTTAGCATCCCACATTTAGCTCACCAAATATCCGGAGGGAGCAGACCAAGGAGAGCCCCCTGCTCCTCATTTGCCACCTGCTGGAACCTTGTGTGATTGAGCTGAAGCCAAGCTCACACAGTGCCCAAAAACCTGCAGTGCTCCCTGCTCTGGTGTTGTACCTCTGTTTTCCTGCACAGTGAGCAGGAGAATGAAACCAGCTGTCTCCTTGGCTTGGGAATTTTTTTATTTTTTTTTATTTTTTTGTGTATTTTACAGTGCCATGTGATTTGGTTTTCCTATGCTAATATTTCATTTCTTGATATCCTTCTAATTTATTTTGTATTTGATTTGAGGTTCTCTGTAGATTTCCCCCTCTGTCTCACTGTTTGCTATTCCTAATGTTCTCAACCATCCTTTCCTCTCATTTTTAGACCAGGGGCCTGTCTGTTCCACTATCTTTTTTAGGTTTTTTTTTGCTTCCTGATAAAGAGTGGAGATATTTTCTGCACCACAAGCCAGCCAGCAGTTTGGTTGGAGGTGCCTGTTTTGCTTAAAATCTTTTCAAGGTCGCTGGAATGATGTTAAAGAAGCCATAGAAGGTACATGATGTTTTCAACACTTCAAGAAAGAGCAAAGGATATAAATTTACCCCAAGCACTTACATGCTTTTATCTTGTTATTATCATCACTATTAGGCCATTTAACCTCTCTGGTGACCCTTCCTGTTCCCATTTGGAACAGGGTCTTGCAGAGTCTGGGCTATAAACTTGTTCACACTATTAATTAAGGGGAAATAAGTAAAAGTGCAAGTGCATGTTAATCAAAGGTCATTTTAAAAATTTGATTTTGATATCTTCAGTTATGGCAGAGTTTGTGGGGTTGGATTAGAGATCTAGAAATTATTAAATCTGCAATGGTCTGAACCAGATTTGAGGCTTGTGAGACAATCCTCTGTGACTTCCTTTCTCCAATTTAATGCATCTTGACTTCCTTTTTCCAGAAATTTGCCTCGATTTTCTATCTAGACACCAATATCAAAATAATAACTATCAAAATAATAGTCTTTGTGCAGATCAAAGAAACAAAATTAGTTGTCAGGTCCTTATCCACTTCTGAATGGTTTATGTGGAGTACTGGGGGGTTTTTTTTAATACATCTCAAAATTCCCAGGGAATTCTAGGTGCATGTGTGAAACCTTCTATCAGTCTGCTTCCATTGTCCAGTCACCCACCCATGCCACCAAGGCTGAGCATTTCACTGCACTTTCCTGACTGTCTTTCAGATTGTTTTATCAAACTCTCAACATTTCAGGAACCAACAAGAAAAAAAAGCACTTGAGTTGGAGCCTGGAAGCTTTCATTAAATCTCCTCTCTGTGTTTAGAAACGCTGGAAATCAGATTTATAATGAGAATCTTCAGCCTTAACCCAGTTTTGGTTTCTGTAATTGCAGCTGTATTCTATAAATTAGTGCTGGACCATGTAGGCAATGCCCCAGTGAAAGGTCAAAAGCTCTTTGGAAGCAAGGGATGAAGTAGATTTTCTCTCAGGAAGAAGAGCACACTGAGTATTGCTACCAGCAGAGCCAAGGCTGGCATCCTCCTGCATCAGCCAGAGGCAAAAAAACTCAGTCTGACTAATGACTAAATAAACCAGGAAAAGACGCTTTTTTCCAGAAAAATTATCAGAGTACACAAGGTAGTACAAACAAATGGCAAATGTGGAGGTTTGTAGGTGGGCCAAAAGGTCATAAATTAGCATATAATTTTTCAAACTTTCAAACTTTGTCCTTCATTTTCCATTTAAATTTGGTCATTCCTTCCACCTTCTTCCCAGCAAAAATTAACATTCACATCAATCCTTTCCCTTCCTCTGTTTCTTCCATGCCAGCTGTACTGGGGTCTATCCACCCTTTCTAAATGGACTGGGTTGATCCTAAAAATAAAATTAATAAAAATAAAACCTGAAGCCTAAATTCTAGGTGCAATTCCAGCTCATTGAGAGCAAGGTCAGGTCTCTGGAGGT
The DNA here is from genome assembly GCA_037013685.1 of Acridotheres tristis. NCBI lineage: Eukaryota > Metazoa > Chordata > Aves > Passeriformes > Sturnidae > Acridotheres > Acridotheres tristis. The sequence goes on from CM072898.1 coordinate 4,089,804, forward strand.
GCACAGGACCAGCCTGCACAGCAGAGAGTTTGTGGCAGTTAAAGCCAATAATATCTGTGTCTCAAATCATCACCATAAGTGACCACCTCAGAGCCCCCCTTGGCACCCTGCAGCTGGGACACAAAGTGTAAATCTTTACCCTGGCCCAGATCTCAGGTTTCTCTGTCTGTGGTGGGAGGACATCTCTGGCCAAGGTAAGTTCTGTGGCTTTTTTTGCCTGTCTTTCCCTCCTAACTCCCTCTGAACCTCCAAGATAAAAAACACTTTATGTTTTCATTTGTTGTTCAAAGAATCACAGACTGACAGAATGGTTTGGGTTTGGAGGGACCTAAAAGCCCATCCAGAACCCCCCAGCCATGGCAGGGACCCCTCCCACTGTCCCAATGTCCAGCCTGGCCTTGGGCACTGCCAGGGATCCAGGGGCAGCCACAGCTGCTCTGGGCACCCTGTGCCAGCCCTGCCCACCCTGCCAGGGAACAATTCCTGCCCAAGATCCCATCCAGCCCTGCCCTCTGCCACTGGCAGCCATTCCCTGTGTGCTGTCCCTCCCTGCCTTGTCCCCAGTCCCTCTCCAGCTCCCTTGCAGGCTCTTTTCAGGCACTGAAAGGTCACAGTTGAGTGTCCCTGGAGTCTCCTTAAGGATGAACAACCCCAACTCTCTCAGCTTTTGCTCACAGGAGAAGCTCCAGCACTTGGATCATTACAAACTGTTCTGGTTCTGTGAGGTGCCACCTGACCTGTGGTCCCCAGGATGCTCAGTCCTATCTATAACCTAGATTTGCTCTCCATTTCTGGTACAGATAAGGAATTGCAGTGGTCCCTCGAAAAACTCTCTGTCAGAACCAGGAGATGCAGAAAACAATTAATGATGGTGCTAAATGAATTGCCATGCTCTGATAGAAGGCTTCTGTGAAAGTGTGTAAAGGTGAAGACAGAGAAAGTACATAAAGTGTGATCACATTTCTGAAACCACTCATTAATAATAAAAGGGGAGAAAGAAATGAAAGGGAATGTGAGAAAATGTTCTTTCTCTTTCAAGTTCCAGAAGTTCAGGCAGGGAGCCTGAAGTTAGAGACCCCACTTTTTTAGATTTTTTTTTTTTTTTTAAACTTCTGCAAGTTCTGGGCTTCCAGAGCAGTGACCCAAACCTCACCTACAGTAACTGTCCAGAAAGGTCACAGGAATGTTATGACAAGCTTGATTTAGTCATTAGGAAAATTATTTCCAGTTGGTTTCTCTTTCTCTTTTAATAGGGGCATTTAAAACTCTCTTTTTCTCTCTGATATTCTGAATATTTTAAGCTAAAAAGAATTTATGAATCCCCTGAAATACCTTTGCTTCTGGATGGTCTTATTTAACTCTTAAAGGGGTGCTCTGATCTCACAGATAGAATACCCTTTACTTAATGCACTTAGCAAAGAGTTGATAAGCACAGCTGAGAGTGCAGGGGCTGGCAGAGTCCCTGGGGCAGCCTGGGCTCAGCTGCTCCCATTCCTCAGCACAGCTCCTCAGGGAGCTCTGGACAGCTTTCCAAACTTGCTGCCAAGGATGGGGGTGACTTCCACCCACCCTGCACCAGGCAGGAGCTGTAAAACCTCACTGCCGTGGCAATCCTTCCGAGGGGACTGTGGCAAAGAGCAGGACAGGAAAACTTTGTCAGCAGTCCTGACATACTGCTAGGGCTGTGTTAAGTCAAAACCCTTTGTATTCCCGCCTAGGAATTTAGTGAGGGAATGCCAGTGAGTGTCACAGTCATGTCATAAGTTATGCTCAGTAATTCCCTTGTGCAGCCAAGCTCTTAAGGTTAGACTACACATGCTTTCTTGAAAGGTTTATCTTAAGGTTCCTGGTTTGCTGCATAATCAGGCTGGTTTCTAAGCTTATTTATGGCTTTCCTTTCGGCCTATGCCTTTCTTAGCCTTTCAGTTTAAAGAAAACAATCCTGATGAGCAGCCCATTAGCATTAAAGAGCTTTCCTAAAAGAATGGTTGTTAAATTATCACAATTTTGTTGTGATTAGTTCCTGCAAATAGAGAATATCTCTGGGCTAAGCAATTCTCTTTCCCAGTGTGAGGAGTCATTGCCATCCACTTCTGGATTATGCAAGCCTGAATGATCTTGGTCTGTCCTTAGGTGATGCTGTGATTCTTTTCTGTCTTCCAAGGACATTGTTTCCTTCTCCTTGCACAGTGAAGAGCTGAATCCTCCATTATGAGTTTCCACTGGAGGAGAGTCCTGTGCAAGGTTATAACACTTCCCTCTGCTCTGAGCTCTTTGCTAGGAACACTGCTTTCCAGTGTTTCCTGCTTCAGCTATTTTCCTAGGAAAACTTCTGTGGACATGAAGATAATTATGTCAGACCTGTGCTGGTATGCCTCCAATTCTGGGGTTATAATATTAATGCTGGTAGTACCTAAAAGGAAGAGTTGTGTCAAGTCTGACTTGTGGAAAAAAATTGTGGAGAATTGTTCTTGTGTAGCTGCTCTGTCCATACTATGACATACTCTTGCTCTACCATTTAACCGTGGTGGTAAATGGGAAAGTTGCTCTTTAATTGCTTAGTGCTGAGTCTCTACATCTACTTTTTTATGAGTCTGTCTTAGTTATCACAATCCTTTCAATATACAAGAAAACAGCACAATCAGAACACAGAACTGTTGAATTTTTGATAGTGCCGTGTACCTGCTCTGTTACAGCAATATATTCTTAAAGGGGTTTTGTTTGGGTTTCATCTGGAATTTTTTTTGGGGGGGTTAGGGGAAGTTTAGGTTTAGTTTTTTGGGTTTTTTTGGTTTTTTTGTTTTTTTTCTGAGGCTAAATGCTCTCTGAAAAAAAAAAAACAAACAAAAACCAAAAACTTTTAAATTGTTGAGAGAGAGATTTACAGAAAACATTCTGTGGGTTGGTTTTAGCAAGTTGGAATTTCAACCAGCTACTCTCTGTCTGCACTCAACTTTTGCTTCAGTCATGGCACATGAATATTTTTCTCCACATGCCTTTCTGACTGTGATGAAATGTTATTCCATGAGCTTGCATTATGTAAGAAAAGTCACCTGATCCCAGAGAGTCTCTGAGGAAACTGGTGAAGCTCTTGGTGCTGTCCATGAGTTTCTTTAAGGCAGTGGAGGGTCTCTGGACACAGTGAGACAAGAAATGTGTTTATTCCTGCTGGGGACAGGATGTGTACTGTAAAACCTGGAATTCTAAAGCAAATTTCTGAGAAGAGAGAACTCTTCTGCAGGACACCAGGGTGTCCCTCTGCAATCACTCCATTACCCAGTTTTCCTTAAAACCTGCTGAAAAGGATGAACATTCAGCATGGAATGTCAGCCACAGGAGAAGCTGTGTCAGGTATCTGTTAGGAAAAGGACCAGTTGGCAAGTACATGGTAAGGTAGCCCTGCAATAGCCATTTTAATATTAATAAAGGTAGTGTACAAGTGCACTTTCTAGCTCAGTCCTGCCAATTAGAGAAAGATCCTCCTACACATTCTTTCTGTACTCTGCTTTTTTGCAGTGCTTTCACCTATGCCATCTGTGATGTTTGTATTTCTTGATGACCTTTTCAACAGTTTGTTGTTCTCATTCTTCTGGCTGTGTGAGAGAGATGGAATTCTCCAAGGAAAGCTACTTGAACATATGGCAAGGTACAATATTGTAGCATGTAAACTGACATTCATTACTGCTTCTCTGTACTGTTGACTTTATTTTTTTATCTAGGGTTGGATTTTGGTTTTTATTGTTTTATTTTGTTTTGTTGGTTTTTTTGGTTTGGGGTTTGTTTAAGTTTTTTGTTTTTTTTTTTTTTGTTTTCTTTTGGGGTTTTGTTTGTTTGTTTGTTTGTTTGTAGGAAGGTTTTATTATTAATGATATTTCTAAACTGGGGGAAAAGCCCCAGTCTGTGGATTGAAGTGTGAAAAAAGTTCATACCAGCTTAGGAGCTGGGCCAAGCTGTAGATGAAATCTTCAGATATAAAAAAAAAAGATGATTGTGCTCAAAAGACCTTAACCTGTTGCATTTTTTTTTCTACCAAATTCTGCCAAGCATGGGCATAAGGAACATATCTGACAAAATATTGGGACAAAAGCATTTGTGAGTCAGTGGTTTCAGAGCTGGGGCAATTAATGCTAAAAGTGAATAGAAAAAATCATACAGTGGGAATTCTTCCAATTATTAGAGAATAAGGGTGTAAATGTCAGGCACCTTCTCACAAGACAGGAGTGTTTCACTCAGGGAATATTTGTCCATATCATGAAGGTAATAAAACCTGTGGCTGGATGAGGTGTGCTCAGGTGTAGAGAGGGGGCTGGAAGGCAGGCCTAGCAAGGGTTAAATGATGGGGCTATTTTTGCAGCTCCTATTTCATGATGACCTTTTCAACAGCTGCCTGCTTTTGTTCTTCTGGCCATAGCAGAGAGTTAGAATTCTCCCAGGGAGGCTGCTTGAATGCCTGCCATATCCATCCATTTGTGTGAATTAAAAGGGTATTGTGTGGACATCATAAAAATGAGAGAAGAGATGGAGGTTTCTGAATTAAGATGGAAAACAAATGAAGCATTTTCCAGTAGTTCTGTGGATGAAAAAATGACAAAACTTCATACAACTTTACATATGTTAGAAGAAAGGTGAATGGACAGTAATCTGATTGATGGGAAGAAGAGTGAAAAATCCCCAGGGCAGTGGAGAAAGAAAGCAAATGAAAGTTTTTTGTTTTATTGGAAAGGAAGTAATCTGACATTTGACTAAAGATGGGAAGGTACAGGAGCTGTTGGTGGATCATAAGCAGAGAAGTGGCACCAGGTGTGGGAGGATTAACCAGAAGCAGTCAACCAGCAGCAGAGATGGCTGATGGGTGAAGCCAGTTTTGAGAAAGAAACAAGAGAAAAATACTTGAGAAGAGACGAGGGAGAGATAGAAAACCAAAACAAAACAAGAAAAGCACCAATAGCACTGCTTAAAATAGTTAAAGAGGATGTTATTATTTACAGCTTACAGTTTCTGCAAGGTCAAGAAAAATCCACAGATGCAGTTTAGTGAGGGTTTCAATCAAGACAGTCCATACTAGCAAGGACATTTATGTTAACACATCAACTGTAATTGATACTCACAAATTTAGAGCCCAAATTTTAGTTATTGAAAGTCTGTGCAAGAAGAAAACAACCTCAATGTTTTTCACAATATCTTCCCCTGTAATATATTTATTTAATGCATCTCACCATTCCAGGAAATGACCAGGCTGGCAGTGGTGCTCTGAGGTTTGCAGAGGTGTCAGAGTCCCATGGTGACAGTGCAGGCTGTGTCCCTCTGCCTGCCCTCAGAAGCTGCAGATCCCACTGGGAACTGTCCCCAGTGCCCAGCTCCGGGTTTGGTGATGCCACTGCTGTCCTTAGGAGGGATGGGAAGGAATCTGGAGGGTGAGAAGTGGGCTGCTGATGATCCAGAACTGCAGAAAGCTCCACCAATTCCTTCCAGGTAAGATGCTGCACTGTTGGCTCCCATGAACATGTGAGGATCCCACTGACAAAGCTGTGGCCAAAAGGCCACCTGAGTGTTGTGGTCCCATGTAATTCACTCCTCATGAGCACACTTGGGTTTCTGCCTGTGTTTACTGTGCAGGAGCCCATCTTTAGGCTTTAATCTTTGCAAGTCCCTCTTCTTTCTTACACTCAAACACGGCACATTTTTAATCAAGTGCTGTGAATAGCATATCAAAGGAAGTGATTGACCTTCAGATCAATGCAGCAGATAACCTCATCCATCTATTACATTTGAGAAAAATTATGTTTCTATCAACTTTGATCGAGAACAAAAACAGAAATATCTGGAAAAATCTCCAGCACGTTTCAAATGCTTAGTTCCTGTTGGTTTCAGCAGCGCTGCTTCAGAGCCCTTCTGTAATACCCAATTCCAAATATTCCAGGGAGTGGGGAGCCTGTGCCCGAGGAAAGCACGCACAAAACCAATTCTCTTATTCTGTGTTTACTTACTCTGCAGAGTTGTCTCAAAGCACCAACTACAATCTGCAAAAACAAGATTGCTTCCCTCTGGACCCAACTTGCATAAATATTTCAGTGGATAGGTACATAAATTTAAAATAAAAAAAAAAGTAAAGAAAAAAAAAGATGTTGTGGTAAATAGAAAGGAAGAAAAAAACAAACCTGAGATGGGCTGATTTGTAAACAATAAATATTACATCGTCTTTACACAATAAAGTTCCATAAAGGACATCAGATGATCAAAGTTGTGAGAAAGGCTTACTAGAGATAGAAAAGGATGGCTCTCAGGGCCCTAAACTACTTGCAATTCAAGTATTTTGCTTGGTGGTAGCCTTTTAATAGCCAGCTGCTTGGCATTGGCTGTTTGATACTTTATTATTTCTTGATTTTCTGTTATCTCTGTCATAATCATCCCTAAGTAATTATTCAGCTCAAAAGAGTCTGCACAGAGCATTGCTAATGTCCTGTGGTTTCTTTGCCCATCTGAGTTGTCATATGGTGCTCTTTCCAAAACCACATTTGTAGAGCACAGCCTTGGAACTGTTTAATTTTCTGGAGAAGCGTTTATTATTAAACACTAGACTGTTATCAAAACAATTCAATATGCATGACCTAAATCTATTTGTGGTTAAATAGTAGGGTCTGGAGGTTAATAAAAAGAACTGCAGCAAGCTGCTCACAAGATAATTCAAGAAACTTATAAAGGATTGTAGGACTCCAGCCATTTTCCCATTAGGCTTAAGATAAAAGTAAATATAAAGGGAAGATGATAGCTCTATATTACTATTTCCTTAACAATATTGGGAAATTCCATTGTTTCAAAGGTTAGGTGAGACAAAGAGGAACTATGTGCTGTTGGTAAAAAGCTGGATTTTTTCCTAAATTTAGCAAAATGGGTTTTTTCTCCCTCTTCAGGTAATTCCTCATTTTATTTATCTTTGGGTAGGTTTTTTTTTTCCCCACTGTCTTTGGCCTTGTGAGTGTGAATTGTTAGAGTGGGAAGGCGAAGAGACCTAAATCAGCTTCTAGTTCAGCATTTAAGCAAGCACAGGCACTTCTCAAGTGCTGCTGAGTGTCACAGCAAGACAGGGAAGGGAAGTGGCACTAAATGACTCCTGAAAAGTCAGTAGGCTTATTAAGTCTTACTTAAAAAGTTGATTGGGGAGCTAATTTAGAGCTCCCCTGTCCTGCCTTTTAAGTATGATGAAAACCCTTAAAAGACTCTCAGTGGTGCTAACAGATTCGGAGTGGCATTGAGTGTAGACGTGGGGTGGGAATAGGGAAACACAAAGTTAGGAGGACTGGGGACCTTTAGAGCCCATGGCTGTGCACTTTTCCCAGAGGGCACGGGGGAGGTGAAGGATATTTCACTGTCTGCTGCTTGCAGTACTATTTTTCCCTGCACAGTGGGCCAGAGTCCTGCCATCAGAACCCTCTTGGTCCGTGTGTGGAAGGCGAATGTGGGTCCAAACGCCATCCACACCATCCCCACTTGCTAAGAAGCATAAATGGATAGGGGAGGTAAATAACAAACCCTGTTTCTCCCAGGGGTTTTATTGGTGTTAATGACATTTCCTCATTGTTGTGTGGACATGGTGACATCACATAAAGAGCCAAGCAAGCACTGAGAAGGTGGCATTGGAAACTGTTGTTCATGCTCTAAATTGCTTCTAAGCTGAGCCTTTAAAACTGAATGTCACTGCATAGCAAACTGCCTGCCCTTTTAATGGAAATGTCAATCCTTTAGAAAGTTCTTGTTTAGAGGAACCATGTGCTAGACAATACTCCTAATGAAGATCTTCTTCCTTTGTCTCTGCATTTGCCCTCTCTTTTATTTCCTCCATGGAAATATCAGGCAGGACTCTTCAATTATGGAAAAAGCTTTTCATTTTAACAACTGTTTTGCAGGCATTCTTGCTAATGCATTTTGTCCGCCTTTGTTTTCCAGCCTCCCATGCCTATTGTCGTCTTTTAAAATGACAGGAGACGGAGCTTTTTCATTAGGAAAGAGCTAAGAGGAGGCAGTACAGTTCAGGCTGTGCCTGGAAGAAAGAACAAAGGCTTGACTCTTGAATTTTCAACTCACTACAGGTGCATATTCAATAAGATATTATTGTCTTATGGCCATTAAAAGTGTACCAATTGGAAATATTTGGGGAGAATGAATTCTTAATCTATGACATCACTAATGTGACCCACCAGAGTGTCTGAGAGTATTTCATTATCCATGGAGTGTGTACATGCTTGTTTTTATCCTCTCCCAGCCAAGAGTCAAAACACATTATTAGTTTAAACTTCAGAGAAAGAAGATTAAAGTGGTTTTTTTTGTGTGTCAAGTGCAGCAAGCTGAACACTGCATGGATGGGTGGTGATGGCAGCCCTTGACTTCCTAAAGAGACACGGGCTTTGTGCATCCTATTGATTTTTGCAGGACCATGCCAACAGGAGTGCTGCTGCTGGAGCTGACTGCACTCTCAGTTACCTGCTTCCCACGCTGATTATTCTGGAAAGGACAGGGTCTCTATGCACACACAGTACATCCCTGGTCACTACTGAAACACAAAACAATCCATAAGAGGATCTTTTCAAGCATTATTGCAGTCACTATCTCCTGTCAGCTGTCCAAAAGCTTCTTTAGAGTATTTCCATCTTGCTGTCCTTGAGATTGAAAACGACATTAAATTGCCTGTCCATGAGAGTCAATGAAATCTAACACTGCATATAATATATAATACATAATATATAATACATAATATAGAATATATAATATATAATACATAATATATAATACATAATATATAATATATAATATAATATATAATACATAATATATAATATATAATATATAATATATAATATATAATATATAATATATAACATATAACATATAACATATAACATATAATATATATAATATATAATATATAATATACAATATATATATAATATGCAGTATATAATATACAATATAAAATATAAAATATAAAATATAAAATATATAATATGTAATATGTAATATGTAATATGTAAATGTAATATATAATATGTAATATGTAATGTATAGAATATATTATAATATATAATATATGATATATGATATGTGATGTATAATATGTAATGTATAATATGTAATTAATATGCAGATATACATTGATAGGTATTTAACAAGTGCATTGATTTCTAACTTCTTTGCTAACTAATGATAAGTAGAAATCAAAGTGTGGTGTTATACATGATATTTTTGTCCACTGTGGAGTACCTTCATCTATAATTCTGAAATGTAGGCCATTGTAAGCATGTATTGATAGCAAGTGTATTATTGAATCTCTGGGATATCAATAAGGGAGATAACAGGCTGTCCCCTGAGATCTCAAAACACATACCTTTCACAAATAAGCTTGTTATTAACACCACCTCTGTGTTATCAGGATCTTTCATCAGACCAAATTGTGTGCTGAATTCACTTTCTGCATATCAGTTCTGTACTATTATTATTACCATCATCAGGAAGTTGAATTTAGTTAATCGCTCCAGTAATAGCTTACTCTAAATCTGCAATATTATTGAACCTGCCCTAAAAGGGAGACAAACACATCTTATTATTAATGATCGGCTGAAATAGATAAAAGGAAGCATTATTCCTTCTGCATTTCTAGTGAAATGCTCAGCAAACTGTGCTGGATATGCAAGATAATCCTCTAACATTGCAGGAGTGGCTTCCAGCAGAGCCCAGTTCAGCATGCACCTAACACCTGCTGGGCACCTGGAGGGAGCAGTGCCACATGCAGCAGGGCTGGGGACAGCACCAGGGGTGCCCTGCCACATGGGGAATGGGGCTGGGGACAGCACCAGGGGTGCCCTGCCACATGGGGAATGGGGCTGGGGACAGCACCAGGGGTGCCCTGCCACATGGGGAATAGGACTGGGGACAGCACCAGGGGAGCTCTGCCACTGGCACTGCACTCACTGAGCAGTGTCACCCTGCTCTGAGCACCCGTGGGCAGGCACAGTAACAGCATCCCAAATGGAGGAGTGGCTGTGTGTCCTGGTTTAGGGCAAATTTGGGAGTAAACCTCTAAATGGGGTCCCTCTAGGAAACAGATTCCAGCAGTCCTTCCCCCAGCTGGTTTGGGGAAATATTTCCTCGGAGAGAAGTGGAAAAAAGACCTGTTTATTTAACAGGTAAAGCCCTTCCCAGCACAAAAATGAACGATACTAAACAGCAAAAAGCTGCAGAACTCAATATTCAGCAGCAACAGAACAGACGACTGGGGATAGAAGCATCATAAAGTGACCCCAAGACACTGTGCCAGCACGAAATAGACTCCCTGTGACCTGTGACTCAGGTTTGTCCAAAATAACGATGGGTTGTGGGCCTAAGGCTGTGCAGAGCTATTTGAGCACTCTACTAATTCTGTTTTGGGCCCCAGCTCTGCCACTGATCTGTGTTTCCATGTTGATCCTTTCTGAAAGCACCGCTGTGGTTTGGGCTCTGGCACAATCTGGGAGCAGTTGTTTTGTTATCAGAGCCTGGCAGGCTGTGCTGGTGTACGACAGAAGTGTGTAAGGACAATGTATAGGATGTTTCTCTCTACAAAGCCTCAGAATTCTTTTATTGTCCAGGCCTGGCTCATCTCTTCGTGTCCTTCAGCCCCTTCGGCAGCACTGATTGAAGTTCAGTGAGTGCTCCACAGCTGAGTGACAGCAAAACCTGCTGTCCTGCCCTCATCATCCCCTTCAACAGCTGTGGCTCTCCAGGGAACAAAAGGGGAAAAAAAATCAGAAACAAAAACAAGAAGAAAAAGAGTGAGGGTCAAGTAGATAGAGAGAGAAATGAAGGTCAGAGTGCTTACGTGAGAGTGCGAGCTCAGGGAGTGGCAGTGCCCAGCACACAAACCTGCCAGGCTGATGGAACCTCGGTGGGAAGGGACCTGGAGGAGGGCAGGAAGAGAAATAGAGACCCAAAGTCAAAGAGAGCAAAGTGCAACTGGAGAACTTAACCCCAAGCCTGAGCTAATACAAAGGATAGGTTAAGCTGCAGGAATAGTTCTCCCCTGTGAATTTTTGCATCTGGGTGATTTCTGAGACTCCTGGCCTTATCCCATACCTATGTTTGGAGAGGGCCAAGCCGAGCACTGGAGTTGGAGTGGGACTGCAGAAGGATGTTCAGGGACAGTGGATTGCATAAAGACTTCTCTGAGACTGTTTTCATCCTTTTCTGACTTCCTGCTGTTGGCTTCTTCAATGGAAGGCAGCTGTGGGAATTATCTGACAAAGACAGATCATCTAGTGCTAAAAATAAATGAGATAAAGGAATTGAAAATGCCAATATCAAACCAAGCCCATCCCCAAATAAGATGCTTTATTATATTCCTTTATCTGTGCAGTGGTGGCAAGGCCACTTGCCTGCAGAGGTAGAAACAGGTAAATCCAAGCAGGTTCTTTTTTCTGCTCACCTGATTATATAGAATACATATTCAACTGAATATATAGAGGGACTAAGAGACTTGTGAAACAGTTTATTATTTTATGTTCATTTAAACTGGAGGGCAGACAGCAGTGAGAAAGGACAGTGGAGCAATTGTCTTCCTATAGGAATAATTTTCAAAATCTGTAAATGATGTGGGAACAAACGTTGCATTCAACTTTCTTCAGCCTTTGTTGCAGATCCCATGAGCATTAGCTAAATATTCACAGGGGAGAGTGAGAACCTCATCATATAAAACCCATTTACAAAGAATGAAACAGTCAAAGCAATAGATGTTTAATATTCAGCATATTCACCACAACTGTTTTATCCCTGAGTATCTGTTGCACAGGGAAGGGACTGTGTGCAAATACTGAGCACGAGGGTACAATTGCTTCCTTCCCCGAGTGGATTACAGTCCTGTGGGTGACTGACTCTCAGCTCAGCACCGGGGTTTTTTTGAACATCCTCTGGTAGGTAGCCAAGGGGAAGTTTCTTGTTGAAATGACAGAAATTCTTTGACATTAAATGTTTTTCTTAGAACATATGTTGAAATGTCTCTACCATTTCGGTGATGAGCTTCTTTTCTGGCACCTATCAATGCATGCTCATGGTAATCACAAGCAATATCTTGTCAACAGCCAACTACCATAAGTGATCCTAATCCACTCTGCAATCATTTTCAAAGCCTCTTCATTTTCGCTGAAAGGATTGTTTTGTTTCGAAGAATTCCTGCTAATGTGCAAAATTGCCCTTAGTCGGATGCATTGTCGGAGCTGAAAAGGGATACAAGTATAAACCTTCACAGCTGGAGCACAGAGCTGTGTGGCTGCAGCTCACACTTCTCATTTTTCACATGCAGCACATGCTGGGGGAGTGAGGAACAGATGCAATTCTTTAATGGGACAAATCAACATGCATTTTATTTTCATGGCTCCACGTTTTGAGGGTGCACTCCCTCTTTACCTTTGCTCAACAAGGCTCTGAATACATGTGAATAGCCATGGCAGAATATTGACCTGGCTGAGATTAAACTTGGAAATGAAGGTTACAGGGCCTTTCTGTGAGAAGCTCATTAAAGCAGGCACTATGTGGTGTCCAGGTGGCAGCAGGAATGCAGCCTGGAGTGTTTTGCCCGGGCTCAGGCTGCTGATGCACAGGGAGGGTTTGGCACCTGAAGGTGCTCCCTGTTATTATCGAGCAGGGCTGGAGGCCATGGCTTTACCTGCTGCTCTGGGCCCCTGCCAAACCCCTCTGGCACCAGCCAAAGGTGCTTGGCTTTTTTTTCCCCCTTCTTCTTCCTCCACTGTGTCTCTGGCTGCCTTGCTGGGGCAAGATAAAGGCAGTCCTGTCACACTCTGTGCAGATTTTTACCAGTCTGGAGCTGAAATAAGCAGCTCTGCTGGATGCCACCTGCTATTTTCAACATCTTACATATGAAATACACTCCAAATATTCTGGCCTGTGCCCACTTTCCCTGAAATGATGTGCCTCCTTTGCTTTGTTCATCTGGAGTGCTGGAGATTAAGCAGATTTATTTTTTTAACATTGCTGCCCTTCTTCCTGCAGCCTAGACACCACACAGTATTTCCACTGGTGCACAGACAGAATATCAACTTTTCTTAACCTTGCTTGAGATGTAGGGGAGCCAGGCAAATCCATATTTTAAATTCACACTAATTGGGATTAACAGAAAAATAAATATTTACACAATATGCAGAGGGCAAATTCAGCGTCCCCTTACTGTGGGGTTGTGGGCTGATTTTACTGCTGCTTCTAGAGATTCTTTTTAATAATAGCTGACAATTGGATCTGATCCCAGCCTCCCCCTCCTAAATCAAGATCTGTGCTTTCATATGGGGAAAGGGTAATGGATATGGATATGTTTACTAAAGCCACACATGAGCTATGCTAAGTCCTAAAGAATTTGACAAAAACAAATAATTAGAATATTTTTTAGCCAGCTATTGGTCTAAACAATCACATTTTTCATGAGTATTTTGGGCTCAGGTTTTGTTTTGTTTTTGTTCTTGATTAGGAGCTGGTAACAATGGAATGCTTGAATACAAAAATATTTTCTTGGCAGAAGTCCAAGCACACATCTTTAAAAAGTTATATTTTCTCTCTCTCATTTTGTCTTTGCCTTCCCTGTTATTGATGCACATAATAAAACACTAGGAAAAAATACAAATCCAGCCAAAAGGTCAAAATCAATGATCCTTTTACAGATGGCACCTTTGGGAATCCTGGGTACTTTACCATCAGCTTGTGTTTGAGACTGTTACTTGAATACTTGTTTTTTGATGACAAAAATCAATGGCTTCTTTAAAGAAGGCACCCTTGGGGCTAGAGGTATGCAGACTTTGAAATGTTTACTAGTCTGTGCCTGTCTCTGAAACACTAATAAACATATTTATAAGTTTATGAGCTCTTATTTAGTTTTAGGGATTGGATATGGGGTATGGTTTGACAAGGATATTTAAGCTAATGTGCCCCAATGAGACACATCCTGTATCACTTTGCAAATTTACATACAAGTTCTGATCCAAAATTGATTGAAATCTATAGGTATATTTACATGAGCTTTAAATTTATCCCTGTGAATAAGCCACTGAAGTTACTGGAATTATCTTGTTAATCAATTTGATCCAACAGCCAAATACTAAATCAATTTTCAAAATAAAAAGACAGAAAACCCAGTTATATAAAGATAAAGGATCTAGTTTTCTCTGCAAGGATTATTTCCTTTATTTTTTGTATACAAATATTTCTTTATTGTTACTCTGAGCTGCAGAAAAAATTCGGTTTTTTAAAACAAAGAGATATATTTTTTACTTTATTTCTTTGCTGCTAATTTAGCATTGCATTTATTTCTGGCCCTGTAATTTACTTTGACACCAGGGCAGATATTCCTTGATTTTCCCGAATGAGCAGGGCCATAACAGGCTCTTGTGAATTAATAGAACACTTGATCTGGGTACCCTGTGATGTGGAGTTGAGGCTTTGGTGCTGGAGTCTGGACAATCAGTTTTCTCACCAGCTGTGCAGCTGCAGACTTTGCCAGGATTTTCTGCCTTTTTTTTTCTCTTTTTTTTTCCCTAATCAAAGATTTAGAGTTGTTTTAGTCTTGTCTTTTGCAACTCGGTTTCCAGGGAATGAGCCACAGAAATTACTTTGGAAATAGACTGGCAGTGGCTATAGCCTTGCAGTAATTAGAAAAACTAATTTATATTCCTTTTCCTTTGACTCTGGATCTAATCAGTAAATATAGTGATATAAAATGTCAACCCTAACCAAACAAGTGCATTGAAAGCATAATAGTAGATAATGTTATTTATTAATTAAAACATGGGAACATGCATGACATTAAAAGGTTTGTTATATTAGACATTCCTGCCCATCATTTACAGATCTTAATTTAAATTTACTCATTTCAGCCCCATAAATCAGTATTTTTCTCATATGTATCTTGTCATCCCATCCTTAAGTTAACAAAATTGCTTTGCTCTTGAGTTTTGTGGGTAGAACTTCTGGATAATGTCTCCTGGGCTCCGTGCAGAGATGGATTGGAGCTGGGAATTCTGTCATGGTCTAACCCCAGCCATGACCCAGCACCACCCACACTCACACACAGCCCTGGTGGCATGGGGAGAAGCAAGGGTTAAAACCCATGGCTTGAGACAACAGTTTAACAAATTACATAAGGGAGATATGATGATGATAATGTTAAAAGGCAGGAGAGAGAGGAGTAGAAGCCAGTTAAAAACAAATGATGCAGGATGGAATTGCTCACACCCACTGACCCACACCCAGCCCCTGCCACCAGTCTCCCCAGTATGTATACTGGGCACGATGTTCTGTGCTCTGGAATATCCCTGTGGCCAGTTTGGGTCAGCTGTCCTGGCTGAGCTCCCTCCTGGACCTCGTGTCCCTCCTCACTGAAGGCAACTGAGACATCCCTGATTTAGGGTGAGCAACAACTAAAACATTCTCATCCACATCATCCTCATGCTGAATCCAAAACACTGCACTAGGAAGAAAACTAACCCTATTCCAGCTGAAGCCAGGGCTAATGGCTCTGGAAGGCTGAGCTGCAGGAGAGGTGCCTGGTGCATGGGATCCTGCTGCCTCTCTGCAGAGCTGAGCAGCACAGAGCAGGGCAGGCACGACATCCCACACCGCTCTGCTGAGAACGTTCTGTGCTCCCATGCAGGGCAAGGACTGCTCTAGTGCTGTCTCTCACTCTGCACTGACCCACAGCAGGATGACTTTTAGTGAACAAGCTCTTACTTCAGTCCCTGAGCTAAATGGAATTTGTGCTTTCCTGATGAATGTCACGCTGACATCATTCACAACTGTACCCAGTGCCACTGACCTTTCATTGTCTGCTATCCTTTACAAGTTCCTCAGTCTCATTTTGTTTCATTTTCCCAGATATGCATTGGAAAGGGTAAAGCTTTCTCCTCGCAGATTTTGGTAATTTAAGGGATATTTTTTCACTGTCAGACTTTCACTGTTTGGGGATCACTGTGTGTAATTGTGGTGAGACTGATCAGAGAAGGGGTGAAAAAACCACTGCCAGTAGAACTGAACAGCTTCAGCTGCCTGCAGGATGGGACAGGCAGAAGAGGATCTGCCATAGCTGTGCTGACTCTTGTTCGAGGATCTGATGCTGCTCACAGTCAGTAGGAGGTGCTGGGCTCAGAGGAATTTCAGATCTTCTGATCTAGCTGTGATGAGGCCAGGCTGTTCACAGCGGCTCATGGTGGCATGGACGGTGCTCAGAAAGGGAACCACGAGCTCAGAACTGACACCCAGAGGTATCTTTGCACCTGTTTGTCAATTAAAGGTCACAACACAAGCCTTGTCTTTGCCCTGGGAATTTTCAGGACCTGAGTGAATAAAAGCAAACTGCTGAGATCTCAGCTGACCCTCCTGAAGAGCCCTTCTATCCCCAGTGTTCCTGTGACTCCCAAGGATCCCACATTGCACTATAAATCTGCATTGTTTTAACTCTTTATGAAGGCAGCATCCCAGTACAAGTTTCCTTTAGTTATTTCCTGCCATCTTCCATGGCCAGACTTTGTTTTGTTCTGTCACAGTTTTATAACTTTGTCAAAGCCCATGTGTTTGAGCTGATATTTGAGAAGAGTTTATTAATGGTATTAACTGTACAGCTTTGGACATAAAGTGCCCCCTGTCCTTTAGCAGATGGGGTGGGTCTTAATTTTAAGAATTTTATAATTGAGACAGTGTTACGTTATTTGGGTTTTTTTACAAATTTATTGTACCAAAGGAAAATACTGATGCTGCTTGAACAGTTGGCATTCTGATGCTATTTCACTTTAAGGAGAACAATTGGTTGAACTTATTTAATGTTGGCAAGAGAGTCATGAATCCCAATAAGGCCATGAATACATTTATTATTAATTTTTTTCTCATTCATTTTTAATTTTCTGTCAGACAGAATCAAAGGCTGAATTGGTGACTTCAGTGTTTTTTACCTTGCTCTATTGGCTTCAGAAGTCCTTTAATAAGGCAATTATTTATTCTGGACATCACTGGGAAATCAAAGGTGAAGAAATCGGGGATATCTAAACCCTGTAGTGCATTAATTCAAACAGAACTCACATTGCTGGATAGAGTTCATGCCTCTGGTTCTTTAATGTTGCCTGGTTTGGTACCTGCTTCATTTTAAATTTAGCTGCAATGTGTAGAATGGAGAATGAAGGAAAACCACAAAAGGATTTAGCTTATAGAAGCAAGAATTACTGGAATCAGCAGGGGTTCATCTCTGGATTGAGGGAAGCTGGTTCACTGTAGTGAGAAGAGGCAAGCAGAGGATCTCTGGGAAGGGTTTAATGTGTGCCCACAAGGCTTTCATTAGGAGTTGTGGTTTAGAGTGGCTCTCGGTGCCTGTTATCTCCTGAAAACAAGGACTCGATCTGGCTTCATCACAATTCCCTTCTCTAAGCCATGGTGCTTCCCAGGAATCAGAGGAAAGCTTGCCTGCCTTTGACAGCATGGGGTGCTCAAGCAGAGCGTGCAGTGCTGATGTGCCTGTGGTCCAGGGCTCCCATCCCTGAGGGGATGCAAGGCTCTGGCAATGAGCTGCACTGACTGGAAGGAGGAGGAGGAGGAGGAGGAGGAGGAGGAGGAGGGGGAATTGTCTGTGCCAGGGCAGCCCCAGGGCTGAGCTTGTCATCACCAGCCCTCAGTTTGACCAGGACAGACCTCCAGGCCTGGGACACGAGTGAACATTTCTTCAGCTCCACGTGTTTTAGTTTTTATACATTATTGATGGTATTCCCCCACGAGCAGGAGGCAGTGTTTATCTCTTTTTTTTGGAACAAATATAAAATACATCTCTTATTCACACTGCTTTTCTATCAAGATGTTACTGCAGTCTCTTGCTGTTTTGTTTTTGCTCATTCCTCAGAATTTCTGCCTTCTATGAAGTTGATGGAAGAAGACCTGAAAAGGGAGACAACATATTGAACCTGACATTTAAAGGTTCAAACCTTCAATGCACTGAGCACATATTCTAAAGAAAACAGTCATGGAATTTGCTTGTCTTGTATCCTGAATTCCTCCTGACACTAAGCTGCCTTACTGCAGCGTGATGTAGTTTAAATGTGATTTAATATTGCACCCAGAGCAGGTAACACTCGGCTCTAATGCTCTGTGTTGAGCTAAGCAACAAGAGGCTATTTGGAAACATTTAGCCATGTGCTCCTGAGGAAAAAAAGGCTCTGTTCCTCTCTGTCTAATATCCTGCTGATCACAATGCTATCTTAAGGAAAAAGGAATATTGTACAAGTTGCCATAAAGTTTTATGAGCCAATTATTACAGATATAATTGTCCAAGGTTGTAGAGGTCTATAGATGTCTTATTTTCCATAGGCTGGTGCCCTTTTATGCTCCTTTTTTATAGTTAATGCAATGCCTCATTTAATAATTTAAAAATAATTTATTTGAGTTAAATTGCTTTTTTAGAAGGCATAATCTTATCATTCTCATTTTTATAAGAAACTCATTTTAATTTGTTTGCTGTGCCATTCTCAGATGAATTTAGGAATTTAATGGAGTGAAAATTGAAGGCTGATGGCATCAATGAAATTATTAATTTGGTAAGCGAAAGATTTATTTGGTTGATTTAGATGGAATTTTCAATACCCAATTATCTTTGGACTCTATTAAAGAGTGAAGCCTAGCCAAATAACAGTTCTCACTCAAAGTTCCCCGGGATGAATTGAAAAGGACATCTTCATTATTGCTATTGATGTTAATGTGGAAATCACTTACTGTTAATAATCCTGAAGGACAGATAAAGGCTTATTTTTACCCTCAAGAAGCTAGGTTCCAAACCCTAAAAATGTTATCTTAGTGAATGAATATTACCTGCAGATAGCAGACTTAGCCATGCAGAATATTTTAACAGTTTGCTTTTATCTCTACCAAGTCCCATTAGAATAATTTAGCTGAAGGAAAATATCTTTGTCATGCAAATAAGTTTGATTTTTTTAATAAAGGTGGAAATGTAACTATATAAAGAATCTGTCTGCAATCCTAGATTTGAGCATACAAAAGAAATATTTATTTTCTATTATATTCCATAAGCTTTTGCTATTAGGATTTTGAAGAACCCTTCCATAAAAACCACCTTTTTGCAATTCATATTTTTAAAATCATTATTTTCCTAATACCCTTTGCCAATATAAACATTTCTATATTCCACATGTGTTGTTTCCTAAAGAGAAGCAAACACCAACATGACAGCACATCCCAGTGAAAGGGTCACAGGCTTTTTTTGTTGTTTGAAACTGTCCTGGCTGGCAGAGCTGTAATCTAGAAAAGAACATTTCTCTGTAGTTCTACAGCTGATAAATGTAAATGCAGGAGAGGAAACTGTAAATGAAGCATCAATTGCCTTAAAGTTGGTGTCAGATGTTAAAGAGAATCTTAGGGATTTTAGAGGTCAAAAAGGAGCCTATTCCCACCCAGAGTAAAAATGCATAGTATGGATCTAATTGTGCAACAGCTCGAGATAGTCAAATACTGATACCAAAAACCTGGCCTGGATTGAAGTGATCATTGCCACTTCACAGACATATTGCATTGTTGTGGCACCTGGAAGAATCAAACTGTATATTAAATAATTCCTTGGCAGCACAAGAATGAAAAACTTCTATACTCAGTTTTTTTGACACTGGAAGGAAGGAAGGAAGGAAGGAAGGAAGGAAGGAAGGAAGGAAGGAAGGAAGGAAGGAAGGAAGGAAGGAAGGAAGGAAGGAAGGAAGGAAGGAAGGAAGGAAGGAAGGAAGGAAGGAAGGAAGGAAGGAAGGAAGGAAGGAAGGAAGGAACGAAGGAAGGAAGGAAGGAAGGAAGGAAGGAAGGAAGGAAGGAAGGAAGGAAGGAAGGAAGGAAGGAAGGAAGGAAGGAAGGAAGGAAGGAAGGAAGGAAGGAAGGAAGGAAGGAAGGAAGGAAATTCATACACAAATTGGGTTCACAAAGTGCCAGAGGGTTATTGCTGGAGATTTCCATTTGTGATCCTCACAGCATAAGCTCTCCCAGTCAGGTAATACCAATCATGTATGTCAGGTGTGTGGTTCTGGATATTCTATTCAGATTTGGGGCTGAAATGAGGAGAGGAGAGATTTAGTAGTTTAAAGTAGGTTTGGAAATAGTTAAATAACTCTTTCAGGAGGACATAAATATTGAAAAGACAAAGCCAATGAATGAGGGTCTGTGCACTGGGTCGCTGCAGATGTGGGAGTGTTGAGGTGTGGCAAACCAGCAGCGAGCAAAGCTGTGCGTGGGTTACCCACAGGGCCAGACCCCAGCCTGCCTTCCCAGCCAGTGTTTATTTCTTACAGTCACCAGCCAAAAAGGTTATCCCAAGGTTCTGCTTCTCCCTCCAGAGCTCCTATTTCCCCAAACCCCTTCATTCAGTGAAGAGTGAATGTTGTGCTCCAGGTTTGCTTTGGCACTGTAGGGAAGGTTGAATTACACCTGGGTGGGTCCAGACCCCATGGGTGTCCCCATTCCCAGCAGTGCCTGCAGACCTTGATTCCATCCTCACACACAGACAGGGAATTCTCCAGATGTGACCAGGGCACACTGACATTCCCCCTGCTCTGTGCACAGCATTGGGAATGCCAGCAGGATGGTTGAAATAAAGATATGTTTGAAAGTGGCCTAGAGAGAGGAATTATACACACATGTTTAATTAAGCTTTCAGCATCTGGCTGCTGGACCCCAGCTCAGAGAAGCACTTGGAATGAGAGCTGCATGTTTTGTTGCAGCTCGCAGCTCTTTCTGAATTTAGAGGTTAGATCTTGAGCCCTGCTGTAGACCCCCTCCCTTTCTGTGCTATATATAATTTGTACTGCTGGGTACAGGTGAGATCCTCTGGTCAGGAGACAGTCAGAGCACAACTAGCATGAAGACTGAAACACTTCTTTATGCTGGCAGACAGTATGTCTCAGATCAAAGAGGGCACTGTTTCCAGAGTGAGAAGAAGAATAGGTGCTGTCTGCAGCATACCTGACCTCTGCATAAGAGCTTACAGCTCCTTGGAGTTCCACTGTAAATATCACAGGGAAAAACATGCACAGGACTTGGTGAGTGAAATTAAAGGGAAAAAACATATCTACAGCATAGTCACATGACAATTGTGAAAGGAATTCACATAATATTCTCCTCCTAAATATCATGTGAAATTTTGATGGAATTCTCTAACTCTTGTAAGATTGTTAAAGCTGTTCAAGAATGAGTAGAGGGGGTACCATTCCCCTTCTTTTCTCCTTCCTCTTACCCTTATTAATTTAAATAGATTTATAAGACCTTTTACACCACAGTTGAAAAGCTGCCTCCATTCTGTCATCAACAAAACATAACTTGCAATTATTTTTACTACTTTATACTGTGTACAAGGAACAAAAATGCCTAGAACTGTATCCCAAACCAAGAATCAAGCTCAATTCATTTAATTATCATCAACAGAAAGTGATTCTTGCTTCTCAAAGAGCTCTGATATAGGCATAATTAGCTCATTTAACCTCAAAGAAATAATTATCCAACAAGAGAGGACAAGAAAAAGAAGTTAAAATGCCACAGCAATATATTTTCCCTATTTTCTAACAAAACTGTTATCATATGGAAAGGAGAGTTGAGTGATACTGACTTGCTGAGGTTTTTTGCAAAATAAGGTATTAAGGTACAAACAAAAGTAGAAAAGCTCCTCAGTTCCATCTGAAAGGCCACACATCCATTCAGACATTTTTCAGTTTTGAGAGAACTTTCCCTGTGTTTTGGGGCTGACTCACATCTGTAAATCTGACCCCCCATTAACTGCCCAAAAAATGTACAAACTGCATCACACTGCAAGAGACAACCACAAAACCAAACAAAAAGTCAAAAGAAGTAAAATCCATTGACTGATAATTCTAGCAGGAGCAATGAAAAACAATTAAACTGGAATTAGTTCCCACTAGCCCGGGCACTTTGGTGTAAATATGAAATAACTTGTTCATCTGGGAGCTCTCACCATGGCTCCAGTGGGTCACTGCAGTGTCACTCAGAGGGTTCTGGAGCAGTTCTTGCTTCTCCCACCTTTCACTCTTCAGAGTCCCTGAGTGCTGCCCATGTCAAAGATTCTTTCTGAGACAGAAACCTCTTCAAGCTGCAATGCAGAGAGCATTTTCACAAACAGTAGAAGTAGCTTGACCCTTAAATCTCTTAAAATTTCATCAGAACAGCTACTAATTAATTACACTTGACTTTAAACTTTACAGTCATTAATCTGATCTACTAGGAGAGCTTCTGAATCCCTCCAGTCTCTCTAGTAATCATATATTCTTAAAATAATGTTTTATAAGCACACAACAGAAAAGTATGACTAAAAGAGTACAAAATACTCAAAAATGAGGAGCAAAACTTGTTTAGATGTTAGCATTGAAAATATTGTGTCTGTTATCAAGGCAAAATCTTTTTTTGTGTCTATGGAAATTAAGTCAGTGGCTGGTTATTTTTTGCTGTAATGAGCATTCTAAAAGATTTTACTGTTGATTCTTGATGAGTTGTCTCCAACACCAGGTTTAGAGAGGTTTCAAAGTGGTCTTTAGGTGTTCAGCTTACTCCTGGCAGAGCTGGGAGCTCCCAAGGTACAGACACAGGGTTTATCTGAGGAACCACTGAAAGAGCTGAAGCCTCAGCACCAAGTTCAGACAAGTAAGATGCTTTGTAGTCATGGTACAAACAAGTTAATAATTAAAGTGCTGACAAAACCTTAGCTGCAGCATCATGAACTTGGCTGTTATAAAAACACCAGGATTAAGTGGAGGTGTGTGGGCAATAAAATCTTCAAAGAGACAAATTGTCTATAAATGTATAATTATGGCTTTCTCAAGGATTTTAATCTGCATTTCTATTTTACTCAAGTATTTAAAGGACCACTGGCAGAATATTGTCAATGTTTCAGCTACAAAATCTTTCAAACAGCCTGAGGCTTTTTGTGTAGCACATACTAGTTTCACTATAGAGTGAATATCATTTTTACATGATGCAAACAATGTCAGAAATCAAAGGGAACAAATATTGAAGAGAGAGGGAAACCAGTCTTGAACAGAGCTGCCATCCCATGGAGGTGGTACAAGCCCACTGGTGCTAGTGGGAGTTGGCTCACTGAAATATTGTTACTCTGCATTTCTGCACAGGACAGGTGAAAAGGGAAAGAACTGTAGGAGGTTGGTTGAGTTTTTTTCAAAGCTAAACCCATTAGCATTTGGCATCACCCTTGCAAAGCATAATTGGTGTTGAGTGCACCTGTTTGCCCATGCAAAACCCCACATTCACAAATGGAAATTGACTGAGCGTGACATCCCCACCAGCAGCACCAGTGTGAAGGAAAGCCTGCAAGTGTGAAAGGGATGCTGAAAGCAGTTCCAAGGTTTTGTGTGTGCAGCTAAAAGGAGACAGATAATATATGTCACAATACAGCAACTTTTCTTACATTATATGTACAATCAGGATCAATGGGGCTGTTGGCCTGTTGGGGACCAGATTTTTCATGCATTTAGGAATTTGGCACACCAGAATTGTTGGTGAGTTTTAGAGAGACACTCAAGTATTTTTAATGTCTAGCACACCATCTAGCTTTGGGTACCTAAATACCTTGGCAGCTGACCCTTGGGCAGCTCATGTATAAAGGAACTTCTGTAGCTACCCTTACCTTAAGGCCTTTCTCTGTTTTTTTTATTCTTTTTTTTTTTTTTTTTTTAAAGTTCTGACTGTCAACATTTTCATTAGCTAGGCAACAAAGAGCCTATTCTAATAAAAGAATGGGGAAATGCTGCTGTTGCTTGAGAAGGGCAGGTGTTTCACAAGTGGCCAAGTGCTGGTGGCCCTTTAGTTGCTGCTGGCTGCTCTTCAGGCTGTGCTTGTGGAATGGCAGAGTGTGAGCATCGTGTTGGTTCTGATCTTCTGTGGGAGAGAGGGGGAAGAGGGGAAGGGTGAAGGCAAGAACAGGCTATGGAGTGGCTCAGTAAATCCTCAGGAAAGGCATCTCTGATGAAACAGCACATCACTCAAGGGAGTGTGCTGCAAAGTGGTTTAACATTAGCATTTCAGTGCTTGTAAATTATACATTGAAACACAAGGCTCACCTACAAGAGATTTTCAAAGAACCGTAAGGCAGCAAGAGATCCTCTGTGTCATTTTATGCAGTTGGCCAAAGAGAACACAGTGGTCAATGACTATTTCTGTACCATTATAACACAGTTAGAGATGTGCATATCTCACAGAATTGCTGTGCTGTGTGTACCTTTCAGTCAGAATAAACAGATGCCAGCAGTGGACGGGCACACAGTGACTGGTTTTGGAAAGGAAGATCTTTTTACATTCTGTATAAAGACCTAATGGTGGGTACTGAGCTGTACCCCACACTGTTGCTGTATAAATTATAGCAGTTTAAGAACAAGTGAATTAGTAAAATTCTGAAGACAAAATCTGAGACGTGAATCAAGATTTGGAGACCTCATAGATACCTGTATGTGGTAGTTTTGGAAGACAGAGAGTCAAAAGAAGAGTCCACTTAGTTGTGCCAGTATAAACACAGCACAGAAAGTTGTCATGACAAATCCACAGTCATCTTGCTAGTTCCTAAAATATATGTCTGCATGCAATGAAATAGCTGGGTAGGAAAGAACATTCCTAAGATGTTGCATATTTCTAAACACAGCCTTGTCATGAATTAAGACTAAAGCTAAGCATTTGGTAACCTTGAATCAATTATTTATTACCACTTTACTGCCTTTATATTCCCTTTTCCAGTTGCTCAGAGGAATTACATCAGTACTACCACAGCTACTGGAAGCAATACTTACTGGGAGATTGTGTTTCTGGGGATGGTATTTCAACCCCATAAATCAGCATTTCAGTTGCTGTAACTTACATGCTCTTTATATCAGGAAACCTTCAGGAGTGAACCCTGGGAGGTAGAATGTGAATGGCAGCACAAATAACAGTTATTGCCACTTTTTGTCTTTTCTGCTATTTCAGTTCTGTATTGTTGGAAAAGGAGGATAATCAGTGCATTGAGTTACCTTTCTCCACTGTCTCCTTGCAGTTTCTGTGGGTTTGGATACTGGTGCTCACCAGAGGTAGGATATTGAAATTGGATGGATCCATCATGGCAATTCCTCTGGCCCAAACGTTCAGGATGCTGCAAATACCATTTGGGGTTTTCCATGTCCCTTTTGCACATGGCTGAACAGATTGAGTGTCTGATGCCATAGGAGCCTTCCAGTGTTTTTCCTCTAGCATGCATATCAGCAAACTCCCCCTGTAACTCAGTATACCCATATAAAATCCATATTGGCCACATCCTTGATGAGAGGAGCCAGTGTTCCCTCAAAATCTGAACAATGCATTAAATAATGACCTTAAAAGATTTCTTCTTATTCCTATAATTTCAAGCATCAAAAGATAATAACATTTCGGTTCTTTCTTTTTTTATGTTTCTCTTCTTGTCTCAGAAGGCAATTTTTAGTTCAGGCAAGGCCAGAGACAAAGCAAAATAGATGTACTGAAACATATGAGTACCAGGATTTCCTTGGCAATGATAATCCTGTCACAGCTGTCAAAATTTACTGCTTTATCCATATGACATTTTAACAAGCTGGAAACACCAAGTTAGAATAAGCAGCTATAAAGGACTTGGTCCAAAATGACTATCACCAGCAGAGTCTTCCAGGCAATATATGGTTTATAAATTTCACAGAGATTGCTTTACCAATACTGCATCTGATTTTGATGCTCAAAAACTTAGCCATAATTCTTCTCATTTATTATGGCAGAGGTAAAATACGCAGTTAAAAATGTCAATTTCGTTTCCACAGGGATCCAGAGGAAAAGATAAATGTAAAATTATTATGCTAAGAAATAAACAGTGCAGGGGATATAACTCCTTAGGCTTGATGAGTCCTTGTGGGTTTTATCAGTTGTTGTTGAGAGAGGAATCAAAACCAAATTATAATATTTGGTCCAGCTTCCCTTAGCTCAAAGGGAGATGAATTCTGGAATGTTCACATGTGTGGGTGAGATTGCCAGTGCCTGTAAGAGCTCAGCCCTTGGCAAGGCAGATTTCAGTGCTGCCATATTGCAGCAATATTGCACTCCTGGCCCTAAATATTAAACACTGAAAGCAGGATAAAACCTCTCTGTTAATGGTACTGCAAATGGAGATAAGAGAGACAGGTAAGGACAGAGGGAGTCACCTCCCCAGCCTCTGTATCACTTTGTGAAATACATTTTCCTTCCTGAAGTTTCTAGATATGCTAATTTAATAACCGAGATTGGATGGGACTTCCTTGGTAATTCCATTCCCTGCCAGCTTTGTGAAATTAATACTTGTATCCTCTGTTCTGTATAAAGTTGTGGATAACATTCAGGTGTGGATATCCCCTGTGATCTGGTTTATACCTGAAGAGGGTTTTAAATATATAGCAACTGAGCAGCTTTCTGACAGGTACAGGAGAAACCAATTACTGTCTCTTCACCATCACTGCCCACTTTCCTTCTTGGCTACCCTTTGAATGATGTGTTATTGGCTGTCTTCCCCAGCAAGGTCTTTATTCAGGCTTTTTTTTTTTTTTTTCAGAGCCTTATTAATGTGAGGATTAAATACAACACAAAGTTGTAACGTTATCATCAGAGGAACTTCTTCAGGCTGTGAATGACTGTGCTGCCCTGGAGGTAAACAGAAAGTCCTGTTCATGTACTTGTCACTTCCTGCATGCTTTATCGACAAAGTTTCACTGGGGTCAGTGCCAAGCCACCAGAAGGACTTTATATTTAGATATCTTTGTCATTTCCTCACATTAAACTCTGTTCACCTTAAAAAGACACCTCTCTACACAGGTCTCGAAACAAAAAAATTTGTGAGTCCGTAGGTCAAACCACAGGTAAAAAAATGAAATAAATGTATTTCACATCAGAATAGAGGAGGCATTTAAACCTTTTAATTCTTGCATCAGCTATGCAACTGCTTTATCCTGGAGTTATAAATATGACTCAGTTAAACTAAACAGTGTCTCAGGTGAGCTCTGTCCTTGTGAGTTTTAATGACAATTTCAATGTGGCAAAATATTTTAAAAATCTTCCAGCAAATAAGAATATACCTGGCAGAGCATAAGGACAGAATATATCTATACCTCTATCTATCCCAATCTTCCCACTTGTTCCTAGGCTGCTTAATACAAGAAATATGCAAGGCTGAAGAGACCTGCAGCTCCTGCTTTTGTCCCCTCTGGTCCCTAAGCCAGGGATGAGTGAGCCATGACAATGATGCAGTGATTGAAATAATTGCTATTCGGGTGTCCAAAATATCACAATAATCCTGCAGGGCTTTAATACAAATCTATGTGTTTTTTCTGTAATACCTGTTCTGTATGGTATTGTAATTATTTCCAAATAGTTTTCTCTCTGTTGTATCTTTTCCTCAAAGATGCAGGAGAGGTGCTAGGCAAGACTAATCTGGCATTAATATATTCCAGTGCACACTTTTAAAAGAATCCCCCTCTGCCTAGGTCATCTATCTCATTTTACTTGCCCAGGGCTAATGCAGGGCTGTTCTAATTATACCAGAGGATTCAGTCTTTAAAAGTGTCTGCTTGATGCTATATTTTCCAATATTGATTTTAAAATAATGCTAGCTCATGATGTTAATGTTAATTTGTACTCTATAGATCATTTATATATAGAAGACATGATAAAGAAAAAGTGGAAAAAATTGTTTGAAATTGAAAGATTACCAAACAAGATAAAATAGTGTTAGTATTAAAAAGTAACTTCTTTTAAAGTATGTATAAAGTACAATGTTCCAGCAAATAAAGTGAACATTTTTATTTTCTTAGAATGTCTCCAGAACTTCAGCTCTTGTTCTGTAATAAGAAACAGGAGATGTTATAAAACATCTGTGTCTTGACAGAAAGTTTTACCTCAGAAGAGAGAAATTGCAGCAGCACTGGGAGGGAAGCAGTGGCAGTGCAGAGTTCCAGGGAAGCTCCTTGCCCACCTGAACACAGCAATGCAGAGATTCTGGAAACCAACCCCAAATTGCCTAAGTGTGTGGCATCTAATAAAGTGCTCCTGACATTTCCTTCTTATTCTGATGGGAAAATGCATTTGTAACAGACTCAGAAGTCTTTCATTTAACATGTCAGTGTACATTTAGTTACCCTGACACTCCTGCAGTCTCAGCACCAGCAAAATGACTTTGAAATCCAGCAGGATTTTATCCTGGGTTAGTACTGCATGAACCAGGCCCTTGATTTGGGGGCAGGTGTAACCACAAAGTAACACAGGAACAAAACTCTCAGCCTGGCGATGGAAATCTCATTCCCTTCCATGATCTCTGTGTCAGTGGGACTGATTGAGAAGCTGAAAGCTTGCTCATTGTCTGCAGGAGAATTAGTGCTCCAGTTAATCATGTTTATGGCTTTATATAAAATAACATGTTGGATTTTTTATGATAATGTTGTAGCATTAGGGAAGAGAAGCAAATGCATTTGTTCTCTGCTTATTGTGTGTGTGTGTGTGAATTCAGAAGTCCTGTAGAACATTGGTAGTTTATACAGGAGATGTCTAATGAGCAAAAGTAGGTTAATCCTGGCTTCCAGGATAGCCACAGACTATCCATGCCCCTCTGCTCCTGTCACATTATTGGAAGAGATGGGTGGTCTACCATTTAGGAGAATTATTTCTATTTTCACAGTCATAATGTGATTATATCTTCTCTCTTTAGCATATACTTAAATGAAAAAGGAGATGCAGGGAGAGATGGCATAGAGAGACACAGGGAAAAAGAATCTTCCTAGGATTCTCCTGATGCCATTATAAAGAGCCTAATTGCCTCTGGGCAGAGTCAAAAGGTCCAGAGTTGCTAGACAGTGTATAAATTCTCCCTGAAGAGTTATGATTATTCTCAGCAAATACAGGGCTCAAATGGTTGTTAGATCATCCATGATGACAGCAATCACTAAGAGCAGGGATTCCTTAATGACTAGACTCCCAAATTACCACATTTTTTACATGCTGTTCTGAATATTTCTCAATGCTATTTGTAATATAATTAACTAAGTTCATCATGAGCATGGAAAACCAGAAGCAGTGTGATGTAGCAATAAGAATTTAATATATTATAATTAGCACCAAAATGTTATATATGGGCTTCCTTGGCCATGTGACTTGAAATTATTTGACATATCTTGGTGTCTGCACCACATCACGTTAAGGACTTGCTCTTGAACCATCCTTTTGAGACTTTTCTGTGGAGATCCCTTCTGCCCTCCCTTTGGAACACTCAGCCTGTGTATACCTATAACACAAGGGGCTTATTTTACCAGTATCTCAGGAAACTTTGGTCTTCCATGTCTGAATGAAATGGAGATGTCATCTATGTGCTGCTGTGCAGTGCTCTGAGATGCACAGAGGTGTTGTTGCTGCTGTTTCACCTCCCCTTGCACAGCAAGGAGGATTTTGGTGGTGTTGCTCCGAGCAAGGGTTCATATTTGAACTGACTGTGTATTTAGGGATATGCTGGATAGAACATGTAATATTCATTTGTTCTTGCTTTGTGTTCTGTTCCTCAGTGACTGGGATGGGTCAAGAGGGCCCTCTGGAAGAACAAGGAGATGTTTTGTTTCCTTTTGGCCACTGAATATCCAAAGCAGAGAGAATTCCAGAGACTCCAATGGGAGGAAGGCAGGAGGAGATGTGGGGAGGGTCACAACAGGATTTGTGAGCTTTTAGATCAGGCAGAGAGACTGAAAGGAGCAGACAGTAAGTACCAGGTCACAGGAAGGACAGAGGAAAACTTAACAGAGGGTTAAAGGGCATGGATTGGACCTCCCACAATTTGTAAGCCATTGGTTAATCTGAAAATTGGGAGGCAAGGATGCACCTGTAGAGACAGAATTAACTAAGGAAGAGTTACTTACAAATATTAATTTCTACTCTTTTTACTTAATACCTGTATCTTAATGAATTCTGACCTTTTCTTTGCCTGTAAAACTTCTCTGTGTTCTTTGGCAGGATCATACAGGGCAGGTCCTACACAGGTCTTTCTCCAGGTGAGCCATTTTGAGTCTCAAGACAGAAACTTTTTTGCTTCTTTACTTTTGTGCTTAATGCAGCACTTTAAATGAATAAATAACTCCAGAACGTTTATTTGTTTTATAAAAAGGCTTGAGTAGAAACGATGATGATTTGGTGTGTCACAGACCTGTTTGTACCAGGTATGTTCTTTCACAGTGCAAATCTGCTCCATTTCCTGTCACTACCTCCCACCACACTGGAACCTGGAGAAGTCTCCCCAGGGAGAGCTGAAGCACATCCATGTTGAAACTGCTCAGTAAAACATGCTCAGTGGGCAGAGGAATGGGTTCTGTGAAGGGTCAGCCCCTGGAAGTTCATCAGTGATGTGTGGCAGATGTCAGAGTGGCAGCTACCACAGACATTATAAGTGGTGTTGAGCAAGTCTGGTGCAGTGATTCCAATGATTTATCCCTGTCTGTTGGGCTGGAAGATGAGGCCCAATTAAGGAAGCTCTAAGTCACCATTAAAATAATATAAAGAACTAGGTAGTAGTGGATGAGAGCTACACATTTTAAATAACTTGCTATTGATTTTGCAAAAATTGATGCCATCAATATGGTGGGAGTAAGTCAGCACCATTATAAATTCAGCAAATATTCCTGAAGTAAACAAGGCCACAAAGGACAGAGAGAAATCAGTGTATCTGTTTGCAGTGGGAGGAAGCATTTTAACAACAAGCAAGTTTCAGGAGGTCACAGATGATTTTTGGAGACATCATGCTGATGGGTGTAATTGCCTTTAAAATAAGTTTTATGCTACTTTAGACCAATTACTGCCAGTTTTGTTATTTGTCTAAAATGGCTTGGAAAAGGGCATAAACTGTTTCATATTGAAATTGATAACTCTGGAGCCTTGCAGCTGGCTAACCACATTTCCAATACATGCAATTCATAATCTGAATATTCAAGTGCTTTCTATATTTCTGTATTGATCCACATTTCTTTGTAAGTTATGAACAGGCTAAAACTCAGCTATTTTACTTTATACTTTTATAAATCGCTGACAATAAGGGGGCATGTGTATATCTAAATCTAGATAGATATAAATACAGATATAGATGATATAGTAAAATTGGGAAAGAAATATACTTTCATGGTAGAATGCCATGTCCTAGTGGAGGGTGTTGTATAAATAAGCATGTGAGTCTCACAAAGCAAGCTTGTGTCACTGAAGTAGGATACTAAACCTCCCCTAGTGGCTAATCATTTCTAATTTAGAATTCTGCGGTTGCTCATGTTGCTTTTAGGGTGGAAATATCCCTGCAGAGCCCGTTGTACTGAAGAACTGGGATCTGGTTTATGGCTAAACAAAAAAAAATTGTTTGGTTTTTACTGTGTGATGAGCTGGATTCCAGGAAAAGAATGTTTCCAAATGGAAGGATCCAGGATGAATGACCAGGGTGAATCTAGCAGTCACTGAACTTGAGCTGCCTCTGCCCAGCCATCTGTGAGTACAAAAGGGCAAAAGGATTTCAAGGCAATCTCAAGCAACAATTTTACTGTGGCAAGCCACGGAGACGGGACAGATGGACAAAACACAGTGACTCTTCAGATTTCCTGAGCTTTCCTATCTGCTTTTGTTAAAGTCACTAAATAAAGGCCAACTCCTTGCTCCTCCATGCAGATAACAAAAGCTGGGACAAGGTCTGCCTTGAGGGAGGGAGACCTGACCCACTCCAAATGGTCCCAGGCTGTCAAAAGTGTCCCCTTGTTCTGGAAATGGTGCTGAGCTGCAAAGATTCTGTGAGTATTAGCTAAAGGAATTTGTGTTTCTTACTTCAGTCTCATTTTGGAACCAGAAATCAAGTCTCAAATGTATTTCGAGGAAGATGGTGAATGATCATCTTTTTAACTTACAAGGGGAATACCAAAGACTGATTTGTGACTGATCATGACTGTAGGAGTGATACATCTTTCCATAACATAATTTCCACCATGAAAATGTCCTATATCACTTTAATTGCCAATCACAGTGAAATGAGGGACAGTAAATTATTTGCACAGTCTGCTGAAATGGTAAAGTGCAGGAACCAAGGGCCCCTTACAGAAATGCTTAAACCACAGAATCATACATTCACAGAGTGGTTTGATTTAGATGGGACCCTAAAGATCACATTTTCCCCCGTGCCATGGCAGGGACACCTCCCACTGTGCCAATGTCCACCCTGGCCTTGGGCACTGCCAGGGATCCAGGGGCAGCCACAGCTGCTCTGGGCACCCTGTGCCAGCCCTGCCCACCCTGCCAGGGAACAATTCCTGCCCAAGATCCCATCCAGCCCTGCCCTCTGCCACTGGCAGCCATTCCCCCTTGTCCTGGCACTGCATCCCCTTGTAAAAAATCCCTCTCCAGCTTTCATATTGAAATCTTCACTAAGATTGTTAACTTAACCTTAACTTAAACTAGTTCCATGAGGTGTCTGTGTGTTTTCTCTGATTATGATAGAATTATTACATTATATGTCAGCATGTAAAAGATTATTTTTCTTCTAACATATATTTTTGCCACCCAAAGAGCACTGACTTAGCTTTTTTTTACAGCACAAAATCTATATGCTAGTTTATGAGCAATGGATACAATAATAAGTTTCACTTCTGACTCTAAAGACCTGCAGATCTAAAATCCTTTTCTATGTAATAGTTATCCACAGTGGTAGACACTAAGAAGAATAAGGTCATACTTAGCTAAGGTTTATGAGTGCAATTTCCTATCTAAATGAGAAAGCATTTCCATTTGAAGGCAAGGGGGTATTATTATGGACTCTCTTACTGTTTTTCCTACTTGCTATTATAGGCACTCTTCAGCTAATGCTTCCACTGCATTCACTTACAAATGCAGTTCAGGTCTGCAAAACATCAAAGCCATAATGACATGATCTTTTTGAAGTCTTTTATCAAGCTGCTGAGGTTGACCTATTTAATTGTGCAGCCTGAGATGATCCGGATTGCCTGGAAGAACATATCGATGCTCTGAGGGGTTTGATTTGTGCCCTGGAGCAGTTTACACAAGGTCACAGCCTGAGCAGGACTAAACCAGTATTGCTCAGCTGAATTAGAGACACTGGTCATGGTTCCAGTAGCTCGGGATCTGCTAATCCTCCAGAGAAGGCAAACAGATTAATTGCACATGGTGTTCCTTGCTGACATATCTTGGAGCGTCCAGGACTTTTCCAAAGGGCTACAGTGCAACTCACAAGTGATATTTGTGCCCATGGTGAGCGCTC
This sequence comes from Acridotheres tristis, assembly GCA_037013685.1. Lineage (NCBI taxonomy): Eukaryota > Metazoa > Chordata > Aves > Passeriformes > Sturnidae > Acridotheres > Acridotheres tristis. Next base: position 4,123,144 of record CM072898.1, read on the forward strand.
ATAGAGCTGGCATAGAAAGCAGCTTCCTGTGGTGGCCTCTGACAGAAAAGTACTATTGTTTATAGTTTTGCAAAATGTAAGTTTAATATTACTTTTTTTTCGGAAGCAGTTTATTTATTTTCAAGCAACAGTTTGCAGTGTGATCAAAGCATGAAGAGGATTTGTATCTGAAGCCCGTGCAGCATCCCAAAGGGCTGGAGCCACAATCAAGTCTTAGGGTCTACAGTTTGTCACTTCAAGTCAAACTGAACTTGGATGTCTGCCAGAGCTTTGATCTCAGTCAAATTGTGGTTCTCTGCAATCCTGCAGGGATATTTCACAAAGATTAAGCATATCAGAATTCACAAAATTAGAGCAGATTTTATCAGAATTAACAAACCCAGTGCAGAGTTCTCTGAATGGAACTGAAGGCAGGAGAATCATCTACTTGAGCTGCTGACAGGAAGAAAATTGATCTCAGTCTATCTTTACAGTTGAGAGCAGAGTCAAATGCCTGATAGATTGGGTACATTGGCAACATACATCATTGCTCAACTGATTTTTTGTCTTTTAATGAATATAATGTTCAAGGAAAGTGCAGGGATTTATAGCCCTTATTCATCATCTCGAATTTTAGCCAGGTTCAGCACAGAACAGAGGATACTCACAGCCATCTGATGGCTATTGAAGTGAACTGAATCACTGGTCACAGAATACCCACAGCCCCAAATTCTCATTAGAAGAATTTGGACAGACACATACAGAGCGATACAGCAGAGCCTAGAGATGACAAAGATGTTTTTTTGATTTGTCAGATATAATAATCTGCAGTGAATTTGTATGCATTTTTCAAAAGATTTGCAACAGTTTAGCAAACTTGGAAAGGAACAATAAAAGCCAAATGTGGATAAAGGCTGGCTTAGAGGGACAGAAAAATTCTTTATACTTTTGGCTATTGTGGCAAGAAAGAAAGAAAAACTTTCCCTGCAATAAAGCATAAAATAATTTGGAGTGATGGCCTAACTTTATAATGGCAAAGTTATGAATTCTTTCTTGGGAATACTTTGTTTGATGTGTAACTTTACCAATGAAAATAATCCACTGGGCTTCTAGGGACCACTAGGTTTAATACATGTGAGATTAATGTGTGTTTTAAGCATTTTTCTTATGCTATTCTTATTCTTTCTATTCCCCATATAGTTTACCTGCATGTATATGCATTTGTGTATTTTTAACTGGAATTAATTCAACACAGACTCTCAGTACTTTATTTCAGAGCATTTTCCTCAGACATCAGTGCTTTAAGGTGAAGGTTACACTGTATTGCCTCTGTGTATTGGCCCAATTGGTGTTTGCCAGAGGGTGTTCTCTTATAAACAAAGGGAAATCACAGAAAAGCAGTTCCTTGACTTCCAGGAACAGAAAATGAATGTGGAGGACCCAAATGAGGTTTATATTGATCTGGCAGAACATGAAAGCAAAGGTAAGGACAGAAAATGAAGTGAGGAGAGTAGTTGTTCTGAACTTTGTAGGCTGTGATTAAATTGTTATTGAGCACTGGAGCAGGCTGCCCAGAGAGGCAGTGGAATCTCCATCCTTGGAGTGCTCAGGCTGTGGCTGGACACAGCTCTGAGCAATGGGGCTGCTCTGAGCAAGGAGGGCTGGACTATGGAGCTGCTGGAAGTCCCTGCCAGCCTCTACTCCATCATGATTTATGGGATGCAGTATCTGTGTCTGAGAAAGATTTCCAGGGATACAACGTTAGCGTTGCTGGCACTTTAGAAGAGCCATCAGTTGCCATTTCTGGGACTTCAGCTTTAGAAGGTCCCATGTTCCACTTAACTCTGATCAGTGTGTATCCCTAATTTATACAAAAATCTTTCCTAGAGCTCAGGGTTTTCACTGTGAGGATCCATTTCAAGGAGGGATGCACTCAGAGGCACAGACCAGCACCTCTCAGTGTTGCATCCTGGAGCTGAAAACATTGGATCCTCCCAGGGACTGCCTGCTGGACAAGCAGGAGCTCTTGCAGCAGCAGCAGAATTTCACTTGGTTGCACACATCTGTGGTATATTTAGATAGCACATGTTCAAAGGTGTGTGCAGCCTGGCCTCCTGTCCCACAGCCCCCTCCGAGGAGCATTTCCCAGTGTGGAAATGGCACCAGCCCAGGTGCCCAGGCACCAGCTGTGCCCCTCTCAGAGGGATGCTCACTGCAGGACACAGGAGCATGGCAGAGCCTCCAGCCCACTCTGACCTCCCAGTGAGCGCCCTGAGGTCCCAGCATCTCCCCAGACTGTCACTGTCTGCCTCGCTGGGCTGATTAGTCACGACAGCCACGCTCTTCAGCCAAGAGAACACTGACAGCAGGAGTTACTCTCCCGAGAGGAGTTCTTGCTGCTGCTCTCCTGGGGCTGCATCCCTCCTGGGGCGTTCCCAGCTTACAGGAAGAATGGAGTTTATAATGGTAAGGAAAATGCTTGTTTTGCAATAGTTCATTTTAATCACCTGTTCTTCCCAGTGATCTTCCTATAATGATCTAAACAGTGAAGAGTGTGTTGCTGCAGCTTGGAACAGAGGGAAGATCAAAGGTCTGTGTATCTGCAGTTTTTGTCTAGTTAGTGAGGTGGATGGGTAGCAAGGCAAGGACAGCAAATGCCAAGAAGAGAGAATAGCACTGTAACTAAAACAAAAGGAGTAAAAATTCACAGAAGTCTGAATTTTCTGTTTCAGTACTTTGTTGTTTAAAGGAAAAACAAATATGACAAGAGTCAAGACTCCTCTGAGATCTTTATGAAACCAGTGAGGTAAAAATGCTGCATGATTTTAGGGGCCAGAGGTGTCCCTGCACATTTTAAAAGCAGATGCACTTGGTGATCTAGTAAGAGGCTAATGCCTGCTTTTTGTCATTTCATTCAGACCCTCAAGGCATGTGTCTCTATCCTCTCCCTATTTATATGCAAGCAATTTAACTTCAGGTGAATTGTGAATGATTCTGAAGGCCAGGGAATAATACAGCCCTTAATTCTGACCTTTTTGGTGTAGTACATAGCCTGATGCTCTGTTTATTTCCACTGTGGAAATTGTGAGGCTGCAGCATTCTGACCTCGTGCATTGTCTCTCCCAGGGATCTCATTTTGACTGCTTCCTTGATGTTTCAGACAATCTGAGAGTTCTGTTTGAAGCAGATAGAGTTTTGAGTTTTTTGTTAAGAAAGCACACTTTTCATCAGGACCCAAAGGACAGAGAGAGTTTTGGTTTTTTTACTTATTCCTTCTTTCAGATCCAGTGAGTGAACAGAAATGAATTTCTTGTGTGGCTGTTGATTCCTAAATATTAAGTATTCGTGTTGAGAAACCTTTTGCAGTTTTCTGCTTTGACAGCTGGCTTCTGAGCACCCTCACTCATGCCATGGAAAAAACTTCATACTGATATTGCACTCGATGGCTGTGGCTTGTGATATCTCCTGTCCAGCTGGATCCATCACACAGGATTGTATCTCTGCTCAAGCCCTGTCAGCTCAGGGGAGCATCAGACATTCTGTCTATTCCTGTTTCAGCAGCACATCTCCATGATGGTTTTCTGCTTTATTACTTTGGAGAGCCAAAATCCAGTTACTCTTTGGTTGCTTGGTGAATGATTTTATCCAAGATACCATTAATAATAGCTAAAGTCAAATGGATCGAGTGTATTCCCTGTTGAACGTCTGTTCAAGATAGAAGGTTAAAGCAAGGTGCAGAGGACGTTTTCATTTTGTAAGTGAGAGAATTAAACAGGTTATCTGCAATCCCTCTTCCTTTCTTTTTCTATATCTTTAGACTTTAAAGTGCATAAGCCAAGCTTGGTTCACAGATGGGCAGTGTAGGAGGTCAGAGATGGCTTTGAGCTAAAGGCATGATGTATTTTTGTGAAGATTTTTATGAAGAGTTCTTGCTTATTTCTTTCCAACCATAGGAGACTGAGCTGACTAGGCAGTTCAGAAAATTATTCTGAAAGAATAAAGTTTTGTGGTCTGTTCCCAGATGGTTACAAGTGTCCCATGTGGCAAATATTCAGGATGTTTCTTTTTGCTGATAAGATTGTATTTTTGTTCTGATTTTTACAAGCTAGCGCAGTAGCCGCTCATCAGTGAGGTTTTTGTAACACCAAATAAAGCACAGATGTGTTTTAATCCCATTTTTAAGGATAGGGACTGGAAGGTTTAATCAACATGCAGAAGATCACAAGGGAAATCAGAACTAAAACCTGAAAGGTAACCTAGACTTCTTCCAAGCACAAGATCACTTCAGTCTCTCTCCTCTGTAATTACGAGGTGGGAAATCCCAGAGCAATACCAAATCCTATTTGAAGTATTTTAAAAAGTAAAGCACATTCTGAATAACACTTTGCATATCCCTAAATCTCTACAACAAATCGTTGAGGTGAAATTTCCTAAAATATTTGTGTGAAACTCCAAGCTCTGCAGAAGCCAATAAAAATATTCACCCTGTCCCTAACAGAGGGAGGTCAATATATCATTATAGATAAAGCAAGTGAGGAAGGTTTTCATCCTCTTCACCTGTGTAAGTCTGGCTGCAAAATGCTTCACAAGGGAGAGAATATGGCTGGTGGCTCCAGACAGGGAGGAGACATTTATTTCAAGTCACAAGAGCCAAGAAACTGTAAGTCCAAAGCCCAGTGGGATATTCTTTCATCCTAACTACTTGTGCAGTGCCTGTCTTCAGCTACCAGTGACCTTGGGTCTCTCAGTGGGGCCTTTCTGGCTGGCAGCAGCAAGAGACAGAGTTTGTAGGAAAAATGTAACAAAAAAAAACCAAAACAAAAACAAACCAAAACAATGAAGGTAAGAAGAAAGCTGTTATTTCCTTTAAAATTCAGGGACCTTAACATTTCTGGAAAAACATCACATTTAAAAAAATTTATTAAAGAATGAGATTGTTTTGCAGGTTAAAAGACACAAGATGATAAACTAGTGATACATTTCAACAACACAAATTTTAGGGTGAGAAAGAAAAAAAAAACAAATTAATGCTGATGACATTAACACTTCAACTGAACACAGTGCTCCACAAGTCATGTAATTGCTCTGCCACATTTTAGCCCTGGCAATTTAAAAAAGAAAAAAAAAAGTTTTTCTTTAACTAAGATTTTGAATCTAAGGAGAAGCTATAGAAAAGACATTCAAAGATTTAAATTCACTGTGAGTACTGTTGGCTGCATGCTGGATTTTGAGGATTTTCTGGTTTATATAAAGCTAGCAAAAATTCTATCAAAAACTTTTCCTTTCCTAAAAAAAAACAAACAAACAAAAAAAAAAAAAAGCAGATTGTCTCCTAGCAGAGCATGAAAGAGGGATGGCTGTGGTTTTTATCAGAGCCACCAAAGCAGGTTGCACAGAGGACAGTAAATTTTGTTCATGCTGTGCAGACATTTTGAACCAGATGACAAGTCCAACAGCTTGGATTCTCTGGAAGGTGAGATTTAAGTGGCTCCAAACGAAAATGAAAAAGCAAGATTGAGGAACACCAAAGTGAAAGCCACTTGGATGAGTGACAAACACGAATCAATCAGGTTTATTATGCCCTGCTTCTCCTGTGGAATCCTGGGGCCAGGAAGGCAGGGAGCATGACAGGTATATCCAAAAGTGTCAACAAATCTACTGCCTTCAGCTCTTGTGTGTGCTCCCACCCAAGAGAAGCATTGCCAGCACAGGAATAGCCTGTCTGCATCATTGGTGCCATATTCTGGGAAAGCAAAGGCACTGCCCTGGCACATCTCCCTTCATTCTCATCTCATGGTGCCATATGCTGGTGGCATTTTAATTCCATATTTAAATACAACATTTGTTGTCTCTGCCCCCGTCATGCAGACCCCCCCTGTGAAATTTATGGCTGGTGAGGAGGAGGTTGGACTCAGGAAAGAAGGAGGGGGGATCAGCAGTGGCCTCAGCCCTGCAGTGGATGAGATGCCTTGGCAGTTTGATGGGGTGAGGAACAGCAATAGGAAGGCTCAGGTGGAGAGATGCAAAGAAAGCAGCAAGAGGCAGAATTTTTCCTAGAGAAAGAGGTGGAGATAAGCAGAGTGGGGAAATGTGGAAGGCTGGGTTCCTGGAACATCAAAAATGACTGAAGAAGGGGCAGTGGGAGGACTCCTTGGTGCCAAGAGCCTGCAGGGAACAGGCTGTGAGGGCTGGAAGCTGCCAGGGGGAAAAACAGGACAGAAAATGCAGCCAGGCATCACCTGAAGGTCAGCTCAGCCATGGACACTGCTCCATGGAACTTAGCAAAACTTCCCTTTAAAGGAAGAGGAGGACAAAAAACATCTTTAAAGGGGCTCCTCAAAGTTGAGATTTGAAGAGCCATCCATGGATTTATTTGTAAAGAGAGATGTTATGGCAGGGAGTGGGGATATTCTGTTGCACCTGGTACAGGAGCAGCAATCAGTGCTATCATGGAGCTGTTCTGGGCAAGAGCACCAGCAGGAAGCAGGGAAGAAAAGGAGTCAGAACCCAGGGACTCATTCAGGGGCAGTGTCCTCACCTCTGTTCACAGAGCTCTGCTCAGTGACTAAATTACACTAGTGGGCTGGTCTTCAAATGTGTCTTTTTTAACCTTCAACCTCTTTTTCAGTACACAACCACATAAAAACAGAGAAATTAAAAGCTACTTCTTCAGTAAGGGACAAACATTTTGTTGTTTTGCTCCTGTTTTACAAAACAATACACCTTCTCACCCCATTGGACAACTGCACCTGGAGTCTGAATTTTATTCAAACCAGCATGAGTCAACACTAAAAGTAGCAGCAACAAATGTTCACAGGATATCTCTATATTTTAAGGCAGAAGGAACCTCAAGAAGAACATTAGGTTTCATAATTTGTACAAAATCTTGTATATATGGCTGAGTATTATACAACTCTTGGCCCTGTGTTGGAAGAATCTCTAGAATATAATTTTGGACTTTTCTTTAGATAGGCAGTGCAAGTTCAGTTGTTATGCTCTGGATGTGAATCAGGTTGTTTCTGCTGGGTTTGCTGGAGCAGGGAATGTTCTTTAGAGGAGCACATATGATTTTTTACTGTGAGGTTTTTTCTGTCACTTCAAAAATGTGTTCTTTGCACACCCTCTTAGTCTTTCATTCCAGCCATTGGTACAGAGGAACCAATAAGTCTGCTGGGTTTCAGCCAGTGTGGTGAATTTAATTTTCCAACACTGGACTGTTATTGCAGAGTTTCAAGGTAGTGTAACATTCCATAAAATCAAGCTGTTTATTATCTAGCAGAAATGAAAGAGCTTTGCTTTTCTTTATTCTCCCTTTCTTTTCTCCACTTTGTCCTAAGTGATAATATAAATCATATTTTGTACTTATTTCAGAAATGCATGTTTGTTCTCCTGTGATGCTAAATAAATCTCCAAACATTAACTGTCCCTAAAATATTTGGGGGGGGAGGGGGGGGAGAGTTGCTTCTGCTTAGAATACAAACTTAGTCAGCCCCATAGTGGGCAAATAATCTTTTTGTTATGTGATGAAACTGCAGGTCCTTCACAACAAAAGATCTCCTAAAGCACCAGGACCAATCCTTTAAGTTGAGAAACAGTATATCAATAAAGGTCAGTGTGACAATGTGATTTATTGAAATACTGTGCTGCTCCTAGCAGTTAGTATTTTATATTATATGATACACGGCAGGTGTTTTTATTCGTATTTGGGTTCCCCACTGAAACCTTGTTCAACCTGTTTTATTATTTATTGTTGCCTTTTAGAGGTGAAAGAAACCAATTTATTCGGCTTTCATAACCATTCCTAACAGGTACAAAGAGGTTAAGGACTAACAGGAAAAATCAATTGGTTAATAAAATAGTTAATTGACTAAATGCTCCTTCCAGGAGGCCCTGAATGCAGACTGTGCAGAACCAAAGGAGGTTCTTTAATTATAATGGCATCTCACTGCATAAAAGCCTCCACTGCAGACAAGGGTTTCAGACCTGAATGAGCTTGTTCTGTTTGCATGGTTTACACATGGAGCAAATCTAGGTACCATAAGTAATATTTTTCACAGTTTTTAGTATCTACTTCTCCCTTTTATGGTCATGACAGATGGTAAAATGACAAGGAAACTGAAAGATCAGTCAACATTTTCACTATAGATCTGGAAAGATTTTTAAGATAAATGTATAAAGCACTGATAAATACTTCCCAATTCTGCCTCATTCTGCTGGACTGTCTGGCAGGATTTTTCAAATTGGTTTTATGGTTCTATTACTTATGAAATCCAGGGTTTTTTAAAGGCACAGAGAAGTGGGGAGTGACTCACTCTCTTTAACCACTTCTGAATTCCCAGGAGAACATCCAAAATTGGTTTTGGGCACAGTAATGCCAGGCTCTGAATGCCTCTCAGAAAAATACCCAATGTCTTCAGCTTGCTTTGATGTGCCATAGTCACCACTCAGTGGCAACCCCTAACATCTGAGCTCCCCATATTTCCCTGCCAGGTTTAATGCAGTTATAAGCACATTTTAAACAGTGATGTCTAAGGACACCATTAAAAGCTCAAAAGATATTTACAGTAGGGACAGTCACTTTTTACATATGCATGTTGAATTGTACAGTATTGTAAATGTTAAAAAAAAAACCCAGTAATTAAATTAATTTAATTAAATAAATAAATAATTAAATAATAATTAAAAGGGAAAAAAAAGTTGCTTGTGCATTTCCTGCCCCAAGAGGCCAAGACAAAGCAAGGTAGCATGGGATCTGAGTGAGACCCTTTCCTTGGCTTCTCCTCCCCATCCCTCAGCTCTGGAATCAGGAATCTGCCAGAGCATAGAACATTTCAATGGTGAGTGGTGAGGTTGCCTGACTGAACACTGAGAGAAGCAGCACATGATGAGGCACACAAGGTTGTAGAAGATTTGGGGTTAGTGAATAATCACAATAACTGAGGTGACACTCAAATAATGTCTGCAGAGGTAAAGGAACAAGAGGGTCACTGATTGATTAACAAGCTACTTGGGGGACAGAAGAGAGCAGTTTGAAATGTGCTTAGATCAGGATATGCACAAACTATTTACATTTTCCATCCTTATCTATTACCCCCTGTTTTCCTCCTATGATGGTGTGGCCCCCTCTGTCATGCATTTCTTCCTGCATCCTTTCAGATTTCCTGGCATGAGGGTTGCTTTCTTTGTCTGAAAACCAAAGTTAGTGGTGGAGTATTTGAAATAAGTGCAGCAGTTCAACATCTGGCTCTGGCAGTTCCTCTGCTATTGTCACATAGCATGGCAGGGCCAGGGCAGGGGTAGCTGAGCCATCTCTTCCTTGTGGCCAGCACTGTGGCTGGGATGCAGAGGGGAAGCTGATATTCACTCCTGCTGAGCACCATCAGTCTTAGAGACACCAGGGGAAATGCAATGCTCAGTAATGCTGGCAACGCAATCTTCTGGGCCTATTTGACATTTAATTTAAATTATTGACATTATTGTATATCCACTTATCAACAAAATGCCTCTGGAGGGTGAATATGCTTTATCCCAAGCCCAAAATGGAGTCCTGCTTTGCACATGTCACAGTTACCCAGCCCGGTTACACACAGTGGCATTTCACAGCTCCCACATCCCCACTGCACTCCCCAAGGTGAGTTCAGGGAGCCTGTCAACCCCCTCCAGATTTAATTGGAATGTATTAAAAGCAAATCTTGTGGTTTCAAGGAGGTGAGCTGTGCTGAGTGTTGCCTTTGCCTGGAAAGAACAAGTGGCACAGGTTGATAAAGGACACGGCGTGCAGGGCTGGGTGCAGCACGACCTTCAGTGCTGACATTCAGACAGGAGAGACATTCAAACACTTGGGGTTAAAGGAAAGGGGACTTTGATTAACAGCAAAGTAATGCATTGAAATTCCAAATTATGTAGGAGTCCGTGCAGGCGACAATTTGTCTTGTTTGTTTTTAATTTTAGATTCAATGTCAATGCAAGATTTTTAACTCTCTGGTTACAGCTCTTTATGCACATAATTCTCTAATGTAATTGTGATATAATCCTCAATTTTATTAGGAGTCGAGTTAAAAGGCAGCAATGTGTTATTCAGAATATTACCTTCACTGGCAATTTGAACAAGCATCATGGCCTGGGCTTTTCTGAGGAGGAAGTATATCTGCCTCTGCAGCTGGGAGCACCTTCAGGATGGAAAGGTGAAGCAAACACTGATGCTAAACCATCACCAAGGTCAGAACATCTGCTCTGGACAGCCAAAATGGGAGGTTTATGTTAAAGCATCAAGCTCTGAACTGCAGTGGCTGGAGGCTGAGCTTCTCCTTCTGCTGTGGGAGTGGGGAGCAGATGGGGCAGAGAGGGGAGGTGACTCCTGAGCTGTCCCAGCAGGTGTGACAGAGCTGCACCTCCACCATCAGTTCTGCAGGACCACCAGTGCCACCCCCAGAGCTTCCCTGGGCTCTGGGCCTCTAACCACGACAAGAAATAAACTCTAATTTTAATTCTACTGCTCTGCAAAGTTCAGCAACAAGCAGCTGGTAAAAGATTTTCTGAAAAGGGCTGTTCACATCCTTCGTTATGAAAATTGAAATCGTGACAGGCTCTGCTGGGCACGGTCCTTTGTTGCACTTCAGCTACCCTGGCCCAAAAAGTTGCAGACAGTGCTGGCTTGAGATGTTAAACACCAAAATCCTTCTCTTTTTCCAGGGGCTCCCTTGTCCACAAAATCCATGCACTGACATTCTAGGACATGGTACTGAGAGAGCTGCTTCATTCAGTTTTGATCCCAAACAAACAGCTTGAGATTTCACGTTGGATAATTGGGCTTTACCTCTATTTTAAACAAGAATCCTTCTCCTTTTGTAAACTGCTTGAGTTGGGAGACATGCAGAGCTTTTGCTGAAAGAAATGCATTAATCCTTTTAAGTTTGATAAAAGGTTCCTTTATACCATACTGTACAGTTTCCTGCTGTGGGACCACATTTGTGTAGAATCTCCATTTGTGGGGAAAGAAAGATACAGACTCCTTCTAATGGATTGAAGGAAAGACTGATAAGGGAAAGTGCTCCACACCTGGACTTAAAATTGAACGAGACCCAGGGGAGGTTTAATGCATTGGAGTTAATGGACATGGTCTGTCTATTTCCTTTCCTTTTTATTCCACAGGTGTTTCCCCAGGAGCTGTAGGTGCTCACCCTTTCTTTGAGGCCCAGAAGTGATTCCTTTGCAGGGCCATGGATCCCTGCCATGCCCTGGTTCCACTGCAGAGCCAACTCCTGGGTCAGGCAGTGACATGAAAGGCATTGCAATAATCTGCTGCCAAGGAGCAAAGAAAAATGCCTGGTCCCTTTTGTTTCAAAGCCAAACCCGCCTGGATTTCTTTTGGCATTTCTGGTATTTTGTTATTATGACCAGGCCAGTGCTAGGCATTGCTGGACAAGCTGGCATTCAATATTCCTGACTCATTGTGTCCCACACATCAGTGGTGACCAGTGTCGAGCCTTTTAGACTATTGCTGCCCTATTATTATTATTATTATTATTATTATTATTATTATTATTATTATTACTATTATTATTATTATTTCTCTCTTTTCGTTTAGAATACTCCACTTTTACCAACCAGCGGAGTAAAATATTTTGATTTTTGCTTTAGACATGAAGTGTACAGAAGCTACAGTGAAACGTGGTACAGATCTTCCAGGCATAGAAACCTTTGTACTGTGTGTTGAGCTTGTATCTGCACCCAAATTCAGTCCAGTTCAGCCTGGTTCCCAAAAACAATGCAAGCCAAACTTTTACAGATGAGTTACATTTTACATTATGAATTGATCTAATAGAAACAACAAATGTGTTGTTATAGCACCAGCAGGGAATGGGATCCCTGTTCTCGTGTGTTGCAGAGCATTAGGGAGCACATAAAAATGCCAGGGCAAAGGTCAGAGTGAAATGTTGGGGAACAGTGCTGACCAAAATGTGCCCTCCATCAAACAAGCTGAACCGAAGCAGGTGCCTGCCCTGCCTTGCACTGAGCTGCTGCAGCCTCTTCTCCAGCCTCCTGTTGCCACATGGGATTCTTGCAAAAAACATCCCTGTCCATTCCATCTTTACTCATGATGGGCACTCAGAAATTTCGTGCAACCTCTTAGAACAAGCTCCCTCCAGTTTTGTAAACTTCTCTTCTGCTTACAGCTAATACAAGGTATCTAAAAATCTCTTCTCAACTGCATCCTGAGGCTTCTCAAGCACATCATTTGTGTTCCTGTGCCCCCAGCACTGTCAAACCTCAGCCTCACACACACAGAACATGCAGCCACATCACAAACTGTTGCCCCCTGTAACTCACTTCGGCCAAAATGAGACCTGGTCTGGCAAATCCTCTTGACTGAAGGTTAGAGCTGAAGAGAAAGTCAGTGTTTTTCTGTACAAAGATACTCAATTTATTGTATTCTAGATAAGTAATGGTATTATTTACACGTTCTTGCTCCCCATTAAATGGGTCCATAGCATTATTTATGAAAAAAAGGAGAATTGTGACTTCATAAGAAGACAAACAGACAAATAACAAGATGCTCTTTTTTTTACATTGGGGGATGGCTGGCACAATAATTACATCAGAAAACTCTGAGGATCAAAAAGGATTTTTTAATGTCCATTTGGGGAACAGCTCAGAATGCCCCAGGAAGCTGAACTACTACCAGCTTCCACACATGTTTTGGGTTCTGTTCCTTCTGCTGAAGGCTGTGAAAAAAAAAAAATCAGGTAATATGGAACAATTTTTTTTTTTTTATGTAGATGGTAAGTTCATGTGAGCTACATCCTGTTGGAAAAGTATTATGTTAAAAAAAAAAAAAAAAAAAAAAAAAAAGATAGTTTAAGTGTTTAAAGGAGGCAGGAGAAGCAATAATGACAAGCAGTATCTAAGCCTGTGGTGACAGGGTCCAAGAATTTATAGTTTAAGAAACCTGCAGGTGGATCTTTAAATGCAGAGAAATCTGCATTTTGGGCATTTTCAGATACCCTGAGATGCTCTGTAAGTATACAAAAGGTGTCATTCCCTTCATAAGGTGAAACTGCACGGAAATATTTCTGAGGTGTCTCAATATACATTGAAACCAGATGAAGCATGAATATTGATAGGGACTATTTTAAAAACACCTCCAACTCACCAGAACTCCCTGAGACCCACCCAAAAGACGTGTGGCCTCCTGCCTTTAGGAGAAATGTCCTTTCTCCACAGGTATTAATCACGCTGACTGATGTTGTTTTGAGTGTTGAATTCAGCCCTCCTTAGCAGCACAAATAAATTCAGTCCTTGAAGGTGATGCTAACAGACTGATGGCCTTATCACTGAGATTGCAAAGTTCTGGCTTCAGCTGCTTTCAGCCTTTTCCCTTTAAATCTTTGCAGTTGAAAATGTGACTTCAACAAAATAAAATTAAAATTACACATGAAAAAGTCCATTTTGTCAAAATGTGATCCATGAGGGAAAGTGAACGAATTTCAAAAGCAATAAGCTGGCTTGGTGTTTAAGGGGTTTTTAATTATTAAAACCTTGCGGGATATACATTTTTGCACCATTCATTGAACTGTGGGTGCAATTTATTTAATAGGCACACATTTTACCGGGCAACTTACACCACCAGAAAAGGATTTCAAGCCTCAGCCAAGTGGAAAATCTATCCCAAGGTGTCTGTGTTGCCTAGTAAAAGTAGGAGATTTAAACAGTCGAGATACAAGCTGACTGTGAAAGCACCTACCACTAATGTAAAGCTATGCAGTTCTTAAATGATGCTGACAACCCTCACAAACCTTTAAATAGCCATTTCCAAGCTGGCAGATCTAAATTGCAGGAAAACAAAGTAATCACTCAAGGAATTCTTTGCAAATTAAAACAGTTCCTTCTTGTTGCTTTGTGTTTTGGAGCTTCACAAAGAATAATACAACATCAGAAGCCATTTGCCTATTTCTTTTTGTACCAAATACTTTTTCTGCAAAAGTAAATACTCTGTCAGTAATGAAAAGAAATTGGTGGTGCATAATGCAAGGCACAAACAAGAACTGTACATTTTATAGCTGATTCAAGAAATAAATAATATATTTGTGCATATCTTATTTTTATGTAAAATAAGACAAGGAGTTGCTTCTTCTGTCACTTCTGGCCCACTGTAACTGCCTGAATGACACCTTTGTTGGGTTTGTATTTGTGTAAAAGCCTAGTTCAAGGTCAGTACACCTTGTGTGTGCTTACAAACAATCCAGAGTTTGTGCTGCTTCTCCACAAAGGCTGGTAGACAGAGATCCTCTCCAAAATGGAAAGAGGAGATTCCTCAGAAAGAAAATACCCTGCAGACACTTATGCAAGCTGGAACTTGTGGCAATTGTAAGAATAAACCCAATCTCTGATACATGCCTAAAGAAAAGCTTACAAACACAGCAGTTCAGTGGGAATGGGAAGTTTGAGAACAGCATGAATGGAGATCACAGGGGGCAAAATGCAAATCGAACAACTCAAGAGCTCCCCAGATGCTTGTCTGGCAAAGAGGCTGAGCCCTGGTGGGAATTCCCTCCTGTGCCTGAGGAAACTCCATCCCAGTGAGGGGTGAGTGTCCCTGGACCTCAGCAGGGACATTCCTGGGCAAGGCCAGGGGCTCATCCCTGCCCTGGTGCTGCTGCAGCCACAGCACCACAGACCTGCTGGAGAAACCTGCTCCTCCAGCACAGCATTTCACTCCTGGTGTGAAGGAGGGAAAGTACTGGCCAAATCATACACAAACGCTGGAGTCTTTGAATATATTTTTGATATTCCTGTGAAGAAGAGGCATTGATCTGTCCTGCTTTGAGGACCTACTTCCACTTCTTCCTTTTCACAGCTGCTCCCTGGTGCTAAGGTCACAGCACACAGATTAGCAGGAAAAGACTTCCACATTTATTTAATTTGAATTTTAATAATTTTAGGCTCTGTTTCAATTTTTAAGAGCCTACCAGAGCTCCAGAAGCATTTAGAGAATGCTCTGAAGCACAGGGTGGGATTGTTGGTGCGTCTGTGCAGGGCCAGGAGTTGGACTGGATGATCCTTGTGTGTCCCTTCCAACTCTGGATATTCTATGAAAATAACACTCCTTTCAGAGCATAACTGGTTACATCCTTGGTTATGCACATTAATACAATCACCATTAAAGTTTCAAAGTTAAAAACTAAATATATCTTCTGAGAGAGACCAAATTGATTTTTATTTTTGACTCAACATATGTTATACATGAGGTGAAAAATTACTAGAGGGGCTGTACACTGGCTGGGAGCCCTGTCCTGGGGAGACTTCACCTGAAAAGCAGAGGAGAGAAAGTTTCCATGACTGAGCTGCAAGGGTGTATCCAAGAACTTCATTGATCAAAAGTGTTCTAGCCATTGTAGCACATGGAAAAATAAATCCATCTATTTTTTTGTCAGGTCCAGTTGTGTGAGGAAAACTGTCAGTGTGAAGTGTTAAAATGGGATCAGCTGTGCTGGAACACTGTCTGGCAGGGTTAAAATTACTGGGATAATAAGCAGGAAGTGAGAGGGAAGTATTACATCAGATAATGGATACTGGGAATATTTAAGGGTCTCCAAAACCAATATCCTTCAGGGGCCAACTCTTATCAAAGTGACCCATCTGGGCTGTAACATCCATGTGCAAATAACCAGTGGATGAAGTAAAATGTATGCTAGCTGTCTAGGGGCTGTACTTTGTGGAGCCTCTCAAGTGATGGGCATCCAGTTGTTCCCTGCAAAGACAGAGATGTGTGTGTGGATCCTGGCTCTGTAATTCACTGACCCTGAGCTCTCAAGCACCAGAGAAAAGCCAGGCATATAGCATGATTTGGTAACTTTCCCTGAGCTGATGTTTCAGAACATTGGCTCTTCCATTCTTGCACTAAGGACAAGTCCAAGAGCCCTGGGCTCTGTGTTATTTTCAAACCCAGGGCGTGGCTGGGCACCTACCCAGCATACCTGCACCAGAGCAGGAATGGCAGTGACTCCCACTTCACCTTCCTCTTTTGCATTCCTGGCTGCACTCACGGGAGTTTTTGTCAGAAAGCTTACCTTGCCAGGAAGATGAAAAACAGAGAGCAGGAAGTAGGAGAGGCATTTTACAGCATGGCCTTCAGCCCTTTATTTTTGAAAGGATTCTTCCTGCAATTTATGTCAGTTTGAGTTAGAAGTGTGTGTTAGTTCTGCCCTTGAGATGTGGTGCAAGTACTGATGATAGCAAATATTCATCTCTGGCAAACATTTCACTGAAATGAGGGACTGACAATTTATTAAAGCTGATTTCCAAAGTCACATCCAAATCTCTCCCCATTCATTCAGCAAAACCTGCAGTAGTTTAAGGTAAGTACCAATACACAAACCCTTTTAGCATTATTGCTCTGTTCACTGGGGGGACACTGTAATGAAACAAATGGATTTTTAAAGATGTGCATTACAAAGAACACAGTGGTATTGGTGGGGAAGCCTGAAATGGAGGACAGGTTATTAAATTAATAATGCCAATAATTGCATCAACCACTGTCTCTTGAATACCTTCCTAATGTGATACAAGATGTAGCAATGGGGCTCAGGGCAGCATTTTCTCTGCATCTCTCATTTGATGTGCACAGCAGATGTTGCTGGAGCTCCTGAGCTTGTTTCTCTTAGAGCTGGGATCCCTGTAGCTCACCTAAGGAGCAACTCAGAGCTCAGGACAGGAAAACCACTCAAGTCTGAACCTGAATTCCCCCACAGGTCTCCCAATGCAAACCAGATTCCCTGCTGCCACTGCTAAATTGTGATTGACCCGCAGGTCCAGCAGCTTAAAGCCATCCTCTTAGCTATGTATATATTATGATACAGTACATTTCCCTCTGCATGATGATGCAGGAATGACTGTCAAACATTAGGTAAACTACATGCTTGGGAGGTTTTTTCAGTGGAAATCATGTGCTGGAAATAAATTTGTTTTATTGCTGCTAGTAGTTAAAATTCTGTCATCAGTTTGAAAGGGACAGAAATATGCTTCTGAGAGACTATCATTTTCCAGATGATTCCAGAAGAACCATTTTAAACTTTTTTGATAAAGACACTTGCAGAAACCCATGCAGATGATAGTAACAGTGATGATAAGCTGGCAAGAGACTTGTTTTTCTTTTATGGTGACATATTGCATTTTTTATATGGATGGGGATACAATTTGACATGATCCATTTGGCCATCTTCATTAACAGCCAAGTATGGCAACAGAAAAATGAAACACTGCAAATGTGTAATGAAAGATAAAACAGTAGGTAACTTCTGATAAGCATATTATGGCTCATCCATCTTGAGCAAACCTGAGTTTATGAACTTTTCTTCAGCAGCAGGGGCATAAGTGCTCTGACTAATAATAACAGAAGTTGAGTTCAATTGCTCCCTTCCCAGAAAAGATATAATTCAAAATTATCTGAACCAATGAACCTGCTTCACATTGCATTCATTTTCAAAACCACTTTTTGAAAAGCCACATCGTGAACCTGAACATTATCATCTTCAGCCACTAATCTCCATTTCAAAAGCCCCGAGCTGAGCAGTCCAGGACCATCAGTGTAATTATTGTATATATATTTCTATTGACACTCTCCAGGCCTTTTTCAGCAAGTGGATTGGAGCTGAGTGTGTATTGTCAAGGTTGTTACCTCTTTGGCTACTGAGAGGTGTGTAATGGTTCTTCTCAGAGAAGAACAAAAGAACTTGTCCTTCTGAAGGGATACACATCCCCACCGAGCATTTTTTTAAACTAGATTTTCTTGCTGGAGATATAATTAACATGTCACTGAACTGTCCTTGGTGTGTCCCTTGGACTCACAATGCATCACATGAGATAAACTCAGAGTGTCACCTGAATGATTGTGAGGCTGTATTGTGTGACATTTTAAATTGAGAAGGCTGGATATGTGTGGCTGCTTTTTTTTTTTTTTTTTTTCCTTTGGAAGAAGAAACAAAAATCAATTTACAAGCAGCAAATATTTTCTTTCGTAGTGAGGACACCTCTGGCCTTAATTTGGGCAGCTGGCCAGACAGCAGCTACTAGCTGAGATTTATAGCTGCACTTTAATTTCCTTGAGTAGCATGCACACAGATTATCCTGTATGAGCACAGATTCTGCTCCTGTGGGGAGCTATGGTGCAGTTAATTGGGCATGGCATCTGGAGGCAGGAGATCTGGTCCTAGCTCTGATTCTGGGACTGACTGTCACTTCAGGAAAGGCACTTTGTGTCTGAGTGTCTGAACCAGAGGCAGTAATATCAGTGTGCTTTACCAATAAATTTCTCAATAAATGAGCAATTAAAAAGTATTAACGCCAAATAACTGTGGCCAGCAATTTCAGTGTAGATGTATCATTCCCTGACTATAGCTAATTATTTTCCTAGTGTCAGCCTTTGCCTCTTCCCCTCTTTACTTTCATTGGCTTTGTCATTTTCTAGCTATACTTGGATGTTCTGACTCAGTTCCTGTTAAACTCATTTTTTTAGTGAATCTGTACTGTAAACTTTGTAGTATTTTAAAGACATTCTGGGCTTGGGCAGCTGGGCCAGATGCATTTTCTGCCAGGGTTGACCACAGTCCAGGATTAGGGATCCTTGCTGCAGCACACACAGTGCTTTGGAAAACGATGCTGCCTCAAACAATGAAACAGTTGTGGCACAAAAAAGGCTCTGGGGTGTTTATTGTCTGCTTAACTGCAGAGATTAATGTGATTAAATACTGCTGGTCTTTTATGGCTAGATACAAAATTTTAAAAAATAATAGTGTCATTGGAATAGAAGTAAATATTCAGTGGGAATTTTTCACTGAAGAAAGAATGCAATTACTTAAAAATTTTGGTGCTAGAATAAAAGGACAAAGTGTAAACTGAAGATAGGAGAGAAATTCTGTCCCCACTGTGGCTTATGTCTTTAAGAAGATTTTGTTTGTGTCTCATTTCATTTTCCTCTGTGTCTATGAGCTATTATAGGTCAAAGCCAGTGAATATTGCTTACAGCTTGAGAAACAAGAAAATCAAAGTCATAATCATTTATTAGAGCCTTTAATGGCATTTCTCATTTGGCTGTTGGTTCTTCATGCATTCACCACTGTTGGGAGCTTAGTCTTTGCTTTGGGCAGAACTCACTTTCTCTGGGTTTCTTTGTGCCTTTTGATTGCATTGGAATTTTTTACAGAAAAAGAAACCACAAAAACACCCAAAACCCCCCAACCTCTTGGTCACACTCTGTGCATGGTCTCTCAAAAAAAATGCGACTTGACCAGGTACTGAGTGTGTTTGCTTTACCCTTTACAGCCTGTAAATCAAGAGTATCCCAAAATACCTTCTTTGCAAATCTATTCCAACTCTGAATTGATAAACATTTCCCCAGTTGTTGTGTACCACTTATCTCCTGGATGCTGCTGGAAGAACCCAATAAAAGGCAGTTTGGCAAGATGGTTCTCAGCACCTCTGCTGGTGTTTGCCTGGACACAGCCAGAACTGGCTGCTGTGGTTCTCTTGTCTTGAGGTTGTTCCAAAACCTGTGCTTTACTAAGGAGAGTTGGTTAAACATTTTCCTAAAAACAATGTTTGATTTTCACACCAATTCTTGTCTGAAAACTGCCCATTTTCCTTTATTTTCTATGGGTAAAAAAAGACTAAATAGTCATCAAGATTTGCTTTTCAAAAATATTGTTTCTATTGAGCTGGTATTTATTATCTTAAAATTTCATTGGGAGGGATAAAAGAAAATAATTTCCATTGCAATTCAATATTAATGACACTATTAAGCATAATAGATCTGATTAGATGACAGTGGTTCACATGAGAGGTGGATCTACTGGGCTATCAGTTATCTTTTTACCAGGGTAAATACTGTGATTTAAGTGCCCTGATGAATGTGGGGCATAAGGAGTGGTATTGGGACAATAATAGGGAAATTTCAAGGAAGAAAGAAAAATTATTTTATGAGAATTTCAGGGGGAAACCTCGGCAATGTTCGTAACAACTCTCAGTAGAAACTCCTGTTCTGATTCAGTTTATTGTTGCTATAATTCCAAAGTTTTAAGTTATATGATGCAATCTGATAAAGTCCCATCACCTCGATGAGGATTTCAGTGTTTTGGGGAAAATGAGAGAAAAGTGCTGGTGGGGGAGAGCTGTCACATTAGTTGCTGGTTGTTTGTTTTGGGTTTTTTTTTGCCCATACTGTAAACACTGAAGCCACAAAGAAGTGATCCAATGCCAGAAATAATGCAGCTGTGATAGAGGCCAGTTTCTTGCTCACAAAACCTTCTTTGCAGAGATTCAGTCCTTGCAAGATTCAAACCTCCCCCTGTGCACAGCAAAATTACATATATGTACAATCCATTTTGTTAATTTAAAGTCTAGTTTGCCAGGAACTGCAATCCAGTATCTTCATTGTAATTGTTATATTTTTCTAAACTTCCACGTGCCATTGAAAATTAAGTGAAACTGGAATAAATGGTTTTGTCAACTGCACAATCCTTAAGTAAGTTTAATGCTCACCACTGCCATTGGTATTCAATATCACTAGATATTTTACCTTGCATAATCACTGATGGACATTGATTTTGTCTTTGCTCTTCACAGCACAGCAAAATTAATGTGAAAGTCAGAGTTAAATGAGTCCCAGTGCTGTCCTCCACTCTGCTGAGAGTACATTCCAGATACTGAAGAACTGGCAACCAGCTCGAGCCTACAGTGTCTTGTCTTGCAACAATTAATGGATATGAATCGTCCTCGGAGGGGGGATTTGGGTTACCTTTGAATCAACTTTAGAGGTTACACTCCTGAAGCAGACAACGAGGTTAATGTATAGTACTTTATGAACTGAGTAATTCTCTTCTTTAAATTAAATTATAAACTTTAGATATTTTCTTTTCCTCTCTGAAAATTATGCCAAGTCACTTGTAAAGTGTTAGCAATGAGAACTTAAATTATTATAAAGTTTAGGGACAGAAAAATATTATGTTCTTGATAATCTGTTTTGCTACTCTTAATGGAGGGGTTGGTAAAGCAATACGTGCTCCTCTATTTTTTTTTCTTCTCAGTCTAGAGCAGTTTTTCAGGCTTCATTTAGGTCATAATCACATCATACAGAACAAAATTCATGGTGGCTGTGAGGCCAGGGTTGGTCATGTGGATACAGCAGCCAAATACATTAGGAAAAACAAGATCTAACTGAGGGCAACATGTGGTTAACAACTTTGGAGTCAAAGGTATATGGGACAAACTTCTGCTTTGCTTCTCTGGTCTAGAGGTGGATGGATTGGCATTGTATCAGCTCCAGGGGCTGAGCATAAATCAAACCAGAGAGCAGCAATCCTTGTAGGAATTTCACAGCTGCTTTGTGGGGAGCACATGTATTGGGAAGAATGGGTTACATGTGGAGGAAGGGGTTAAAAGTGGAGGAAGGGGTTAGATGTGGAGGAATGGGTTAAAAGTGGAGAGGAATGGGTTAAAAGTGGAGGAATGGGTTAAATGTGGAGGAATAGGTTAGATGTAGAGGAATAGGTTAGACATGGAGGAATGGGTTAGAAGTGGAGGAATGGTGACTACCCATGTGAGCAGCAGCCAGTGATCCTCTGGCATGGACTGCATTTAAGGTTTAAGGTGTCTCTGTCTCTGCCTGGGGCTGCTTTGGGGATTCTCCAGCTCATAAGGGAACAGAAATCAATTCACTCTTTGCTTGCTAGCCATGAGTTTGTGGTTGCTCCAGCTACCTGCCTGTGTCAGCTTACACAACAGTTATGAAACGCTAATTAATATTCAGGGGTAGGTACAGAAGGGTGCACCAGCTATTCTGCCTCATGCTATTTCTGCCCCATCTCTGCAGAGATGCTCTAGGGAATGGTGAAAAGGATGGGCAGGGTCCTTAGGACTGATTCTCAATATTGCCATCTAAGACAGGTCAAAAATTGTAAGTTCTCCAAAGAGTGTGAGATGTAGGAAAGAAAGGCAGAATGGTTTTAGAATTTGAGGTTCCTCTCTGCTTTGTCAGCGCATAAAAATATGTGGTAGTTCCAACCCAAACAATTGATTTTCAGGGTATACAGAAGAGGATACAGAAGTGCATCTCAGAGAGAGCCAAGCTTTCTGACTTCACAGCCCACAGAGCAGAACCTGCACTGGGAACAGAAGTTACTTCAAGCTGTGTTCTGATTTGGGCTGAGATTCTCCTTCCAGGGTCTGGTGTGGGGCTGTGTTTTGGATCTATGCTGAACACAGGGTTGATCACATGGAGATGTTTCTGTCATTGCTGAGCAAAACTTTCCTGCTTTTTGCAGGGCCATGCTGGGGAGGGGGCTGGGGCTGCCTGGGAGGCTTGGAAGGGACACAGCCAGGACAGGTGACCCCAGCTGACCCAAGGAATGTCCAGACCATGTGATATCATGCTCAGGATATGCAGTGAGGGGAAGAAGGAGGAAGGGGAGATGCATGGAGAGAAGGTGTTTGTTATCCCAGATAACCATTCCATGGGATGGGGCCCTGCTCTCCTGGACATAACTGAACACCTGCCTGCCCGTGGGAAGCAGGGAATTCATTCCATGTTTTGCTGTGCTTGTGTGCATGGCTTTTGCCTTCCCTATTAAACTGTCTTTAGCTCAACCCAGGAGTTTTCCAGCTTTTACCCTTCTGGTTGTCTCCCTTGATCCCACTGGTGGGGAGTGAGCGAGGGGCTGTGAGGGGCTGGGGGCTGGCTGAGGTTAAACCACCACAACCTAGGAAGAAAACAACAGAAATTTAAAAAATAAAAGCAAGGAAGAAAGGCTTTGGAAGTGCAGCTCTTGCAGCAGGTTATCTCTGATTCTGCTTTTTCTGGCTTCGTGGTGCTCAGGTATTTTCTTTGCTACTATCAAAGGACCATTCCTTATACAAAAGCTGTGGCTCAGGATGGAGCAGGGACTCTTGCAAGCACTTTTATCCAGCACAGGAGGCAGCCTTAGTTCTGAGAGGAAAACCTCTTCTGCAGGAAAACTTCAGTTATGTGAAAGAGAGAAAGAAAGGGGTGGGAGGGGAAAGAAAAGGAAGGAAGGAAGGAAGGAAGGAAGGAAGGAAGGAAGGAAGGAAGGAAGGAAGGAAGGAAGGAAGGAAGGAAGGAAGGAAGGAGAGAGAAAGAAAGAAAGAAAGAAAGAAAGAAAGAAAGAAAGAAAGAAAGAAAGAAAGAAAGAAAGAAAGAAAGAAAGAAAGAAAGAAAGAAAGAAAGAAAGAAAGAAAGAAAGAAAGAAAGAAAGAAAGAAAGAAAGAAAGAAAGAAAGAAAGAAAGAAAGAAAGAAAGAAAGAAAGAAAGAAAGAAAGAAAGAAAGAAAGAAAGGAAGAAAAAAGAAAAGAAAAGAAAAGAAAAGAAAAGAAAAGAAAAGAAAAGAAAAGAAAAGAAAAGAAAAGAAAAGAAAAGAAAAGAAAAGAAAAGAAAAGAAAAGAAAAGAAAAGAAAAGAAAAGAAAAGAAAAGAAAAGAAAAGAAAAGAAAAGAAAAGAAAAGAGAAAAAAATAATCTCAATGTGATAGCAGCAAGACATGCCACTGCAGGAAACATCCTGCCTGCAGGAAGCACAGTGAGCACTGGAATACATGGGATAGAACCTCTGCTTTCAAACTTCAGTTGTTGTTGTTCCTGACAAGTCCTACTTTGGCAGAAACTAATATGAGGTGACAGAATATTTCAGTCACTGATTTCTGCCTGCTGTCTGCACAGGGGAGGGAAAACTTAGCATAGCACCATACCCAGCTTCCAAAGTTCCACTGACTCTCTCTCTTTTTTTTTTTTTGTTTTTTTTAATTTTTTAGTTTTCAAACTTCTCTACAAGTAAATGATTGGAAAGTTAGTGATATGTGCAAAGAACATTTTTTCAATTAGCAATGCCCATTAGCTGAATGAGCATGAAGGGCTGATATTTTTCCCCCTGAATTAGCAGGTACACATGTGGAATTTGGGCTATAAATCATTACTTAATAATTCACTAGAGAATAAATAGGACATAAAAGATAATTAGAGATTTGTACCACTTGCCTTCACCTTAATTATGAATGAAAGATATTTGGCATTGTCTGCAGGACTGTTAAATTTTGTTATATTGAGATGGGTCTGGAAAAGGAAGATACAGCAAAGTCATTTTATGAAAGAATATAGCTTCTGGCAGAGTGGATCTTGTACATCATTGCAGGAGAGGTATCCAACAGTTATGATCTTAAAATCTAAATGCAATGTGCTGGACCAAGAATTGTGAACAGGTTTGTTTTGCTGCTTCAGTAATGACCTGTTGCCTGGCTCACAGAAACACATATGCCAGCCAATTTCACTGGAACAAAATTAATATTATATCTCCATGCTGTAATAATAGTTAACTTTGGCAGAGCAGAAATAGTTGGATATTCTTTCCCGTTCTAAGATTTGCTGGAGATACCTGGAGATAGAGGGTGTACCAATCATTTAAATTCACAATGGATTTGAATGCTCTGCTGTAACATAAGCCAGCACAGTATGAAACACAGTTTTTTCCTTGCCTAGGCTTTGTTAACTTTAAAACTTTCAGTCCTGCTCTGTTCCCTTTGCTGCTGTTTAGCACCCAGGTAAGAATTCCCATTCCCCCTGCACAGATGAGGCGTCAGAGCTGCCTGTGCACTGCACTTTTCCTGCTGCTGGTCTCATCCTGTCCCAGCTCAGGAGACTCACAGGGCACACGAGCCCAGCAAGCTCCGTGTTCCTCATCATGGTGATGGCATTCCATCACCTCATTGCCTGAAGGAATTACAGCAAGCTCCACACTGCCTTCTCTTGTAAAACCCAAACCAACCCTGCCTACTCAGGCACTACAACAGAATGCAGGTGCCGTGAGCTGGCTGGGGTGGAGTAATATCTCCAGGTGTGCTGGTCTAGTTAATATAAATTAATGTGAATGTGAAGTTTCAGCCCAGAATTCATCATTATTTGTTATCCAGGATGGATGGAAAAAAAAAAAAAATCTTTGAGTCATCTGCAGTCATGCTGTCACTTCCTATAAAGAGTAGCTGTGAGGTGCAGAAAAACTCCCACCCCTTTCTGCTGTGTTCAGCAGCACATTGCCTGCTTTCCTTTAGTTTGTGAGAGCAGAGTCTGTTCCCTCAGCTCTGGACATTTGTGGCCATGCTCCTCCAACCACACGGCCCATGACAGAAAACCCCAAACTTCTAAAAAGTGCCAATCTTTCCAGGCGCTGCCTACTTCAGTAAAAGGCCAGAACTTTGATCAGAGAGTGGGGAGGCAGTGGCAGATGGGAAGATCTGGAATGCTGTACTGTCTTTCACTCTTGCCTCATCAGAAATAGTCCACTGAACTGCGATTTCACTGCAGCTTTCCTCAGAACTTTGGATTACACCCAAACAGACTGAATTAGAGTGTATCAGCCTGGAACAAAGACAAGCCAGGCCATCATCTGAGAAGATTAAGAAGAGCCATTCTGCTGGCTGAAGATGAAGAATTTTCTCCTCATGATTTTGACAGCACAGAGGCAGGGTGATGCCCAGCACAAACCAGTACCAATTGCTGCTTTACCTCCAACACTCCAAATGGCTGAATTGTGACACTCTGCACAGGTTCTCTAAAACATTATTTCTGTCAGGCTCTGATTCATTGAGATTTTCCTGATGTTTTTCAGTTTACTTATTTGTGACTCAGACTGATGTCTGGAGTTCGTTGAAGTGGCACAGGCAGAGCTGAATAAGAAAGAAATCCAAAAAACATGAGTGGCCTGTCAAAGGCATGTTGGCAGCTGCTCTCAGAGTATCCCTTGATGATTCCCCGGAAATGTCAAGGAAGAGAAGTGGCAGGATTGAGCCATGGCAGTTCTGCTTGTCAGGGCAGATAGTGTGCTTTGGAGTGATGGAAATGATAGACAATGTCCTGTTCACACTGCTGAGCTCTTTATAAAGGCAGTGAACAGTCCCTAGGTTTTGCCATTAATTGAAGAATTAAATTCCTGTATTGTTGACTGCATCTACCACCCAAAACACAAGTATTTCAGTCTTGGGGGATAATATGATAAGCTCTACCTTCATTATGAGATGTGGAAATACTTTAAAAATTCAGAGACAATTCTCTGCTAAAGCAGACAAAAATCAGACTGACAAATATCAGACTCTAAAGCTCCAGCTCGGTTTTCATTGCAGCTACAGACATAATGGTAATGTATTTCAGAATCTATGAGCATGCAAGTATATATTATAACAGTTGGGAAGAAGGAATTGCAGAATGCCACAAGAAACTCATCTCCCAATGGGCTCCCATACCTATTGAGAATAATAGGTGTCAATTTATGCAAGCTGCTTAAGCATTCCCACTAATTGTAAGCATGCAAGTAGTCCCACTGCTTTCAGCTGGTGATTACCATTAAGCACATGCTTAAGTGTCTTGCAAAATTAAGGTTTCAAGAGAGTTCAAGAGAGTCAAGAAAAGCTCAGTTATGATCTCAGACTTTAATGTTCTTTCCCAAATCCAACTAGATCTATAATCATTTTGAGGTTTTTCTTCCCCATCATTGCAAGTGCAATATCAAAGTGGTAAAAATAGATCTTTTTGAAAGAGATCTAGGTATACACAGACTTTTGGAGATGTAGATTGAATGTATGATCTTGCTTCTTCCACTTGATACCCCTGGCTCCCACAGATATTGCTGGTCTATACCAACTCTGCTCTTGGGTTTTCCCTGTGGCACTTGGTTTTCACTGAGGCAGAGAAAGATTTCAGGTCTTGTCATTTTTTCCTTCTGAGACTAAATGAACGCTGTGCTTACAGGGGCTGTTTTGTTTTAACATCTTTGTACTTGTTGCCTTTTAGTACTGATTTTCACAAAATAAAGGCTGAGAGGCCCTGAGTGTTTGCACATCTTTGGAGAACAGGGCGTGACAGCACTGTGTGTGTGTGCATCTACACCAGGCTGTTAATAATAAATTAATAATAAAAGTTAGTGTAAAAGTGTCAGTGGATTTGAGGGGTCAGGCTGAATACCTAGCCAGCTAAATCAAACACCTTATAGCTAAGTTCTTAACTCTTTTGTTTTGTGACTCTTCGTCATAATGACTTAAAAACCAAGAGAATCTTGAGTTCTGAACCCAGATATGACTTCTGCTTTAATTTGCCTCATGGAAAAAAACTTACCAGGAGGTTCTAACAGCAACTCTCAAGAAGCAACGTCTTGATTTCTGTGAGGTATAACACTGTAAAGCAGTCAATTCCCATGTCTCTGAGCACTAGGGGAATCTGGTCATGAATCCATGCTGAAACAGGCTTTTCCATGGCTTCAGCATCACCTCTGCCAGCTCACTCCTCACACTGATGATCTGCACTGCTCCTGCCAGGCATCAGGGCACAACATACACCATGGGGATTTGTTACTCTGCCCTTGATCCACTCCTTGTTTTTCTTTCCTCACACAGGTGACCCTGAAGTTTGCAGACTGAACTAAACACAGAGTGAAAAGTATGAGAAAGGAAGGCAGGGGCATGAGACAAATTTGTATTGTAGAAATCAAGTTTTAGTAGCAGTTCATGTGTCTAAAACTTATAGAATGAAGGAGATACCCATTAAAGTCTTCCTTTTGACCATTGCTGTCACTGCAGGGTGTCACTGCAGGGATTCAGGTGCATCCCTCTAGCAAGGCACGGTGCAATGTGGTTCAATTCCAGTAAGAAATAATCAGGGTGAGAAACATATCCCACATCGCAACTTTTCTGTAAGGGATAAATATTTAACAAGCTCCTTCCAAAACTGGCAATTTGCCTTGCAACCCCAGCAGAGGTGGCCTTGCATTTAGAGACTCTGTGGGACTGTTCCCTGCTCCTCCCCACGTAGGAGAAGATAACCCTGTGCTTTGAGTAGGCTGCAAGGAGAGCTCCAAGAGTCCAGCAGCTGGACAGAGTGGGCCTGATTATACAGCTCCTCCTCATCCTGGAGGAGCACTGGTTTCCTCTTGTAAAGGCCACACTCTCAGCTGGTTTCTGTGTGCTGTTTATCAGGTATATAAACATATCCCTGCCTTTGGGTATGGGTCTCAGTACCCACTTTAAGTACAGCAGTGGGGTTCCAGGGGCATTTACCCTGTGCAGGTTTCCCTGGAGAAGCTCACGTGCTCCCCAGTGGAGGGAGAGGCACTCGGATGTGCCCCTGTGCCTCACAGTGATGGGCCAGAGTGCAATTATTCCCTTGCTGGCACTGATGAGTAATTGTTTGTCTAAGGGTAACATCTCTAAGTCTGGCACCCACCACCTGTGGACTTGCTCTGTTCCTTCAGGGATCCATGGCCTTTTCCATGGTCCCCTCTGCCCCAGGCTGCCCCAACACCCCCTTATCTTCACTAACATCACTTTCACACAGACAAGCCTGGCCTGACTTATCTTTGAGGAGCCTTTTCAGTGTGCCAGCTTCTCCAGGAAAAGTGCAGTGGTAGCCTCAGCCGTAGGCACTTAGAACTCCCACTTTTCTTCACTTTCTTGAATTTATCCTCATCATTCATTAGCTCCTTCTTTTGCATGACAGTCATATTTCCTCTTTCCCTGTGTTGCCAGCTTGTTTCTCGAAGTACCAGTGTATAAAAAAAACAGAAGTAAAGATATCATCCCCAAAACCAACATCGTGCTCTGGAAGGAGCTAGGTGTGATGCTGTTCAGCATTCTCTGCAAATAATTTCTTCATTATTTTCTTTTGTCTTGCTTTGCTGCTGGGTTTTTTTTTGTTTGTTTGCTTTCTCTGCTGTTCCTTTCTCCTCTTCCTGTTTCTTGTCCTCTCTCCTTCACTACAATATTCACATCAGTTGATCCTCACAGTTTGTGACGTGAAGCAGTAAAATAGGGCATCAGCCAGCGTGACAGACAGCCAGCAGGACAGACAGCCTTCCCCTCCTCCTGCAGTGGGCTGATTCCCTGTGTCCCTGCCAGTGGCTGCAGGAGCAGCTGGAGTGTGTGCTCTGAGCAGGCAGAGCATATGCTCATACATGTACCGAGCAGCCTTCCTTTCATGTGCTCCTCAGCATTGTGCTGTGCATCTGCAACAAGTGGTAGAAGGAGGAAAGCCCATTCTATATGAAGTGCTGAGCACAAAAGAAGGAGCTTATCAGATTTTCCATCAGTAAGAAAGGGCTGCCAAAAAGACTAGGGCAGTAAATGAACCCCCGAATGATTTTCCCATTTCTGCTTTGCTCAAAAGGATGCACAGTTACTGCTTAGTCTCAGCTTATGATCTCTTGCCAGCACCAGCTGATTTTCTGAAATGGAGGATAAGAGCTGCTGACAGCTGTGCCCTGCACGGGAGCTGCCAAACTGCAGCCCAGCCTGTCAGGCTGCCATGTGGCTTCAGGCCAAACAAGACATCGATGACACATATAATGAGATACTAAAGGAAATAGCATGTATCATGAATTCTAAGGAGAGCTGGCAGAGCACAGGGATGGCCTTCTGTTCCTAAACACAGCATACAGTAGTACGAGAAGGCTGAGTCTTTATTAGAACTCTGTTTCTGAACCTGAAAGGGGAAAATGAGGAAATGTAGCTCCCCAGGTATAACGAGGGGAATGATGAGTTATGCCAGAGTGATCATGCTGGAGTGGCACCTGGCTGTGGTTTTGGAATAGGGAAAACTGGCAGTGGAATAGAAAAGGTGTGGAGAGAACGCAGGGAAAGGTATAAAGCAGTGGTAAAGCAGCAGAAGTGCAGACTCAGATTTGGGGGTAAAAGAAAGAAGGGGAAACAGCAATTGCTGTACTATGATAGATCCAGACATCTAACTTAAAGAACCAGTGCCACTGAAAAAGTGGAACAAAATCAGTTGGGCCTATTAGGAAGAATTAAAATCTTGCAAAGGCTATACGTGTTCTGGAAGATGTTAGTCTTTATCTAAGTTAAAGAAGAATGTGTTGAACTCCTGACAGATTATAAGAAAGGGAGTCTGAGAAAATGCTTGGAAAGTGAAAATACACTTGAAAGTGTGATGCTGTTCTTAAAAGAAAAAAAAAAATCCCAATTTTCTCTCTTTGTATTCAATCTGTATTGGGTCAACAGCATTTTGAAACCTGTTCTATGGCCAAGAGTGAACAGGGATCTTTTATCTGCTGCTGCCCTTGGCTTAACAAAGAGCCTCTCTGTCTCATCCTGAAATGCCTTTCCATGGCATATGTCTAAACATCACAATTCTGAGGCAACATGCTTAATTTAATATCTTTGCATCTTGGGTCTTTACTGGTAACACTCTTCAGCAATACACTTCTCTGGAGTTTTTAAATTCCTTACTGTCTCCTCAAAGCCTGAATTTCTGCCTAGTTCCAGAAATTTATCTCTTAAACTGTATCATCTCCTGAGAGATGTACAAGAATTGAACATGTACTACCCCTGTGGTAGTAACCCCTGTGGTGTTAGAGACTGAATTGGCTGTGCTACAGCTCCTTCTAGCACAGAGAAAAGAAAAAAAGAGACACCCTGGCTATATCCTCATTGGCAGTGGACCAGAAGCCTTGGTAATGCTACTCATTGCAGTGGGAAATTCTCATGAAGGAAGCACTCATTCATAATCACTGAGGTTTTCTGAACTGGAAAGAGGCTTATAAATGCCATGGATTTCTTTCTGCTCTCAGTAATCCATCAGAATATACTTCTCTCAGCCACCTTGCACACATGCCAGAAAATCCCCAAATAATCCAGTGTAGCTTCTCCCGTGATGCTGGTTTTCATCATCTTCAAAGAGTCTGTACTGCAACTGCTGAGAGGAAACAGGTCCAGGAAGCATGGCAGCTTTTCTGTTCCAACAGAACCCAGCTGGGAGCATATCTAGAATGTTCCTCCCTCCCAGGAATTTTATTGCCAAGACAGACATCTCCTTGTCTAGTTAGCCGTGGCTCCTTTCTTTATCGTGCTGCTTCACTGGCCAGGACTCAGTTCAGATTATGCCTTTGATCTGTGAATAACATTCCCATCACAAATGCCATGTTCCCAGTCCTCTGCCTTGTGCTGGGTGTCTTTGGGAAGTTTGGGAAGATGCTGTATCTGCAGTGCATGTTGGTGTGCTCACCTCTCCCTTCTTGCACCGTTTGGTTTTCACCCCGAATCAGATCCACATTATCTTGTCATCCTGTTTCCTGACAAACTATGAAAACATGGTGTCATCATCAATAAAAGGGTGAATCTACACCAGTGGGTGTGTTACCTCTTTGTTTATGCTGTGCTCATGCCACAGCCTTTTCTGTACAAACCAAAATAAGGACCTTCAGGTAGCCCCTAACTGCACACGGGCAATAAAATACTTTAGGCAGATCTTCCTTTTGGACTCCTGCCTTGTTTCAGGAATTTTCTCCTGAAGTAGCAATTCAGAGCATGAACTTTAAGACCCAACAGAGAACTCATCTTCTCAGTAAGGCTCAAGGTTCCTGTTCTGCACAGAAGGAAAGATGTCTGAACAGGACCAGTTCAGTTTACTGTAACAATGATCCCCATCCCTTCTTTATAAACTCTTCTCTGCTTTTGATCCTCTCTTACCTTACCTCTCTTCAGGATGGTTGAGAATTTCCCCCCGACACACACAACACACCCCCACATTTTTTAATTGGGAAATAAGCAGAAATAATTTACATATCTTATGAATTACATAGTACCTCTTTTATTCTTTTTATACCTTATGCATTTGAAATTCTCCACGTTTAAGAGAGGTTATGAAAGGTACCAGAAGTTTGTGCTGCCTCACGTGATACAATGGCTTCACAATCAGCTCATGCTTTTTACAAAGAGCCTTGTGTCCTGCCCATGGATTCCTTGGCAGGGATGTCTGCTCTCACTGCAGCTCAGTGTAGCTGAGCAGTTTCTGAGCTCGCTCCTGCTCTCCCCTTTCCTCCAGAGGCTGCACTCCCTTGGCACTGATGACATCACTGCACGGTGCTTGCTCACTTGCCCAGTTTTGTTAAAATTATCTAGGCTAATTAACCATTCCTAATAACAAGGGGTTTTTAACCTGGCTCATTCCTGCACAAGTGGGTTAGGGAAACTGCTTTTGTATTTAAATTATCCAATAGGAATGTTGTCATTTTCCAAGAGAGAGTGAAGGATCTAAGTGATAGATGAGGATGATCAGCAGCAGGAGATGATGGCTGGGGTAGGCTCTAGCTGAGACAGACACATCTGGCCATGGCCCAAAGTGCCACAGTGTTCCGTTTCCTGGGGCAGAATTCTTTTGTTGTGATTTTGATCTTCCTTTTGTAGAAACCCATGAAAGGCAGTTTTAAAAACCCTTCCCAGTAAGTCTAACGTAGACACAGAGAATCAGAAAAATATGTGTTGGTAGAGATCTCTGGAGGTTATTTGTTCCAACCTCCTGCTTGGAGCAGGGCTACTGCTAATACAGGTCAGGAGAGCTGCAGGTTTTCCTGGCCAAGCCTTGAAACCTCCACAGTGATGGATCCATTATCTCTGGATTACTTCAGTGCTGGAGTACCTTCAAAGATAAGAAATTTCTCCTAATCCCCAGCAGGAGCCCCATGAGCTATAGTTTGTAGCTGCTGACTCTTGTTTTACCATCTGGCACCTCTGAGGTGTGCTTCCATTGACTTGGAACTTCTTTCAAAACAGTTTTTGGCTGCTATTAGGTTGTCCTTTAGCATCCTCTTCACCAAATTCAGCGAGCCTGAGTCTCTCCTTGGAGGTCACATAATTCTGGTAATTTTTCACGTGTTTCTCCCCAGTTTCTCATATCCTTCTTGCCCTGGGCAGCCTTCCAAGGTGTGTCCTTTCCCAACTCGATGCTGCTCCAGGTGTGGCCTTACCAGTGCCAAGCAGCAGGGAATAATGACCTGCCTCATTCTGCTGGCCATGCTGCTGCTCCCACACCCTGAATGCAGGGTGTCCCCTCTGCCAGGAGACCCCTCTGTGGGTGACATCCAGCCTGGCACTGCCACCCTGGGCCCTTCAGCCTCTGAACAAGCAGGTGCAACACCAGATGGTTCCATGGGTGCAGGATTCTGCACTCCTGGAGTTTCACTGAGGCTCCTGCTGGCTTCACTGTCAGTTTTCCCTGGGCCACTGTGAAGTGGCAGGTTGGGGGTTGAATCCTACCCAGCTCCTCAATTTAGCATCATCTGTAACTGGTTGCTAATTAACCTTTGAGCCCAGCAGTCCAGCCAGTTTTCAATCAATCTGATGTTGATTAGTCCAGTCCATACCAGAACACAAACAATACTAAATTAATCCTTTGAAATAACAGAAAGTGGCAGCACAGTCCAATATTCTGTTTGCAGTGAATCCCAGTTTTTAAGTGTGCCTTCCTTGCATCCAAGCTAGTGCTTAATATTGGTATGTGTATGACTCCTGTTTTGCTAATGTTACTTAAACAATAAAGACAAATTAGTTTTATTTTCTCTCTTTCTAAAACCATTCCATTACTTCTAAAACCACTAATTCTAACTCTGCTTTTCTATCCAGGATTTCTCCTTTCTGTGAAAATCTGCCCTTATTCAGGAACGTGCTTTTCCACTTTGTCACAGTGCTCTTGACTGAACTTCACAAAGGAAAGGCTCTCCTGGGGGAATAACTTTTGGCTGGATTGACAGCAGAGAGGAAGTTTTAATTGGACCAAGTCTCAAAAGCATTTCACCAAGTTGTGTAATGCTGGGTTCCAGTTCTGGGAGCAGAGACATTCAGGCCCAATTTAGTGAGTTGCAATGTGTGTCCAGCTGAAGGGAAACAGCCCCTGTGTCCAC
The DNA here is from genome assembly GCA_037013685.1 of Acridotheres tristis. Taxonomy (NCBI): domain Eukaryota; kingdom Metazoa; phylum Chordata; class Aves; order Passeriformes; family Sturnidae; genus Acridotheres; species Acridotheres tristis. The sequence goes on from CM072898.1 coordinate 4,156,855, forward strand.
AGCACTTGTAAATCCTGCCTTTGGAATACTGGCCTTCATTTCCAGTGCTGAGAGGCTGCTCAGACTGGAGGGGTTTGGAGGATGAGTAACAGAAGCTGTGAGGGGATTAATAAAGAGAGATTATGAGTACTAAATATGCACTTCTTGGTCAAGGAATGACAAAGGGGGATATACTAATTATCTCCCAGTATTACAGAGCTACAAACTTCAAAGAAGGAAAGCCATTGTTTCACACTGTCACAAGGTATAAAACTAGGATTACTGAGGTGAGATTTAACAAAGGAAAGTGTAAGCTCAATATCTTCCAAATCAGAGATTAGTCAAAGGAATGCTTTGCCAAGGAATTAAAACAGTGGTATCTTAACTCTTCTGTCAGAAGAGGGCAAGGTTAGAGGCAACAAAGTCAATTTTTCCCCAAAATTGAAACTTTTCGCTAAATTCAAGAACCACGTATGCAAGTTGGGCCTAGAATTTAGGGAGGAATAGGAAAGTTTCATTTATTTTTAAGATTTTCAATTTCTTTTCTTGATAAGAGGCTACGATAATGAAGTGCCTAATCCTAAAACTGTTTCTATCACTAAGGCTCTTAAAGGGTGTATAAAATGTCTATATAATAAATACAACAATTTCATTCCTGGTCTTAGTAAAATGCCATTGAGTCAACTGATTTCAAATTAAGTTGTGTTTGGTCTATTGTGTGTGTAAGACAGATATAAAATCACAAACACGGGAAAAATAAATTTGCTTGTACTCCTCTGTTACCTGTTCAATTCTTTCACAATATTCCAGTCTCCTGTAACTGATATTTCTGGAATGTATGGGGTATCAAGTGGGGTCCAGCCATAAATCTCTGCAAAAATCAAATTAGGAAGGATGTGACACACACACTTTGTTCCTTACAAAAGAGAAACTCGAATTGCACTAGTGCAGTCTGGACATAATGACAGCACGAACACGAATCCTGACATATGCATGTGAGAGCACACATTTTAGTCTGGTCACATCCCTGAAGTGGTAATAAGAGATCCTGATAACGTGTCAAATGTCAGGCTCCGAGTCCCTGTCCTCATTGAGCAGTGCAGCTCCGTGTCTGACCAGGCAGACAAGTGCCACCAATGGAGGTGACAGTGTGAGGAGCATTCCTGAGCAGGGGGGAGGGCTGAGCAGGAGCATGTCAGCCTCACCAAAATTAAACCTCTCAAAGTTAAAGGACATCCCTAATTGAGGCTCCCACAGTCATTTTTTCTTTCCCAGGAAAATCTGAAGTGCAAGTTGCTGGCACGCCACTGATCTTTGTCCCAGCAGTGGCTGTTCAGAGCAAAGTGCCCGGAGCTGGGGGAAAGCAGCAGCTTCCATGGAGGTCCAAAAGCAAGCCTGAGGCCCCGAGGTCCATATGGCAAGAAAAAATGTGATCCTTGGGTTTATCAAGGTAATTGATGTAAAACTGGCCCTACTTCCTGAGGCTGCAATTGTCCTCTGTGCAGTGATAACTGTGCCTGCAGTGGCTCCTGGGGAACAAAGCTGTATTCTGAAGGAGTGCCTCAGACCCTGGCTGTGCATGAGGCATCAGCACTGTAAAATGAGGCAAGTAAAAGATATATTATACATGAAAAGCACCGGAGTGAGGTTGAAAGGAAAAGTGAATAACAACTTTCAAATGTTTAATTTCATAGCCTCAGCTTTCCTTAAATATATTTTGCTTATATGCTATATGAGTATGTATATAAAATAGTAAAATATTTATTATAATGCACTGCTGGTATATAAATCAGTGATATACTTTTACAACAGTGACAACAAGTTATTCTTATAGACATTGAGTGTTTATGCACACACACATCACTTTTGATGTACAAACTCAGAGTAGACCTTATTTTAAGAGGAGTAATGAAAAAGCCATAATTTGGCTGGTTGGAACTACAGACACAAAGAGTATGGAATGATTTAGCAGGATGATGGAAAGTAATCTGCTACTTGCAAAAATATTGAACTTATATTTAATACACTGGAGATGTTGGGACTTCAGATTTACCTGAAACATTCCCTTGCTAGTGAGTCAGGGCTTGTTAATAGTCTGTACAAATGTAAACTGGTCAGAGACCAGCCCTCCTCACAGTAAAGGTGTGAGGGGATAAAAGTAGTTCCTCTTCTCAGGCACCAGCTTGAGTTGAGATTTTTACAGAATTCACAGAATTCACAGGGTCACAAGGTTGGAAGAGACCTTCAAGATCATCGAGTCCAACCCATGCCCTAACTAAACCACATCCAATCTTTTTTTAAACACATCCAGGGATGGTGACTCCACCACCTGCCTGGGCCGACCATTCCAGTACTTTATCACTCTTTTTGTGAAAAACTTTTTCCTAATATCCAACCTAACCTTGAGGCTGTGTCCTCTCGTTCTGTTAGTTGCTGCCTGGTGAAAGAGACCAACCCCACCTGATTACAACCACCTTTGATTTTATTTGGTTATTGCACCAGGATTAAATTATTTTAAGGATCAGGATGTCTGAGCCTGTGCCATGGGAAAGAGCTGGTGATGAGCCCTGGTGTGAGTGTGGGGGGAGCAGCTGCCAAGGGCTCTGGTCCCAGCTCAGGTAATGCAGTGGCACTGGCAGAGGGACCCCTGGATGGTCACAGTGGGAAGGTTCCTTAACAGCTGGACCATGCCATGGCAGAAGAAGGTGAGCAGTGCTTGCACAGGGCAGTTCTGGTTTGTGGCAGTGTGCTTCCTCTCCATCAGAGAAGGCACAAACTGTGCTTAGGGTAAAGCTACACCCAGCAGAGACCTAATAGCACTGCTGAGGAAGCCCAGCTCGAGATGCAGACACAAATAGTGAAGACAATGTCTCAGTGCTGTGATTTCCTAAGGACTTGCTGCTCTGTAGAGCCCCTCAGCAAAGAGCATCCTTACAGAGCCGGAGTTAGGCTGTGCTGTGTCCCAGCCCAGGCTCCCAGCACGGCCAGTAACACCCCACGGTGGAACTGGCTGCAGGAAACCTCCTCATACAGCTGAAACAAAACATCAAGCTGCTCACGGCCACAGCAGCGGAGCAATTCACCTGGATAAGAGCGAAATGTCATTAGATGGAGATGGCCATGAAGAGAGGGAGCACGGCCCGTGTCCCTGAGCTCAGAGGGCTCCGATGCCAGCTTTGATCAGCCCTGCTCTGCACTAGGGCTCCCGACTGCTCCAGCTGCCTGCAAAAGCCAGCACTGCCTCCTGCCTTGGCTGATGCTGCCTGCTGAGGAGGAAAAGCACTGAGCTGAGCCATGTAAATACACCCCAGGAAAGCAGAGAGGGGTAATTAAATCCCTTAGAGGATGTGCACATTATCCTCCTGAATTTGGCCCCAAATAGTACAGCTTATTATATACATTATTGTCAGAAACTTGAGGGGAAAAAGAGGACTTCTGGGTTTGGGTTTTTTTGTTTGTTTTTGTGCTTTTTTGCTTCAACATTTAAACTTGAAGATGTTTGTTTAATATCTGATATTTAATTTGTATCCGCACTGGTTTGGTGTTTTGCAATATGCAAAGGGCCAGCCAGAAACTGTGGAATTAGCTGCATTTCAAAGGTTATATTCATGTAGAGCTTAGGAGATACTTTGGGAGCTTCTGAAAGAAAAAAGATGTGTATAAAGTGAGAATTGATATGTGAAACATCAAAATTAATTCTATTTTTACAGCTAAGCCCTAAACCCTGACAAATAAGGGCTTATAGATGAACCAGTGACATCTCTTATGCTATTGCAACAGGTGATGAAATAGTGAATGGAATGTGAAATTTATCATAAGACTTAAAACATAAGATAACCTTCACAACTATGGGTTTGTTTTTTTTAAATTTGCACTCTGCTAAATGGTTTGGGTTTTCTTTTGGTGACCCCCCCCCCATTCATCAGCTTTGTCTTTCTAATATATCTTAGTAGAAAAAAAAAAAAAAAAAAACAAAAAAAGAAAATTTTCGTCCCTAATGTGCTTGAAGCACAAATGGGAGATCACTGTAAGGAAATGCCACCCTCTCACAAGGCATAGATAAACAAGATAAAAAAGAGGGGGTTCCCTCTTTTTTTTCAATGTGGGAGCTAAAGGAGGGCAGATTTTGGCAGAGGTAAAACGCTTGAGCTGTCAAAGATTTCTGTCTTCCCAGAATTCCTCTCCCATTTCCCAAGGTTAAACGCATTGCCTCCAGGCAGCTGCTTGGAATGATAAAAGGGGCACTACAGGACAGCGGTGCTCTTTGTAATGTTAATAAACCTTGATTTTGATATCAGATGCAACCCTGGGAAAACCTGCCAGGTTTAGGCATAGAAATCTAACACTATTTAGCACAAGTTCGTGTAAAGAAGTATTAGTCTGGGAATGGTGATGGTCTAGTTTGAGTGACATATGAAAGCAGCAAATGCACTCTCTTCTCTGCCTTGTCAAACCTTCCTGGTGTTTACCGACAGCAAAAGGAATCGCCCGAGTGCTAATTAAACTGTGTCTTGTATTGAAATGCGCTGCGAAATCTCTGCCCAAATTCGGCTTTTGAGCTTTAGGGAGCCGGAGCTCCCCGGGAAATGGATGGGATGTGGTTCCCTGCCTGGGAACTGTGTCCGGAGCCCGGCAAGGAGAGCTCCCTCGGGACGGGAAACCTCCGAGGAGATCCATGGAACACAGAACATCCTGAGCTGGAAGGCACCCCAGGGATCCTCGGTCCCCTGCCCAGACCCCCCCCAGCCATCCCCCTGTGCATCCCAAACCTTTCCCTGCTCTCCATCCTAACCCTGCCCAAGACACAACTCCAGCCTTTCCAGACCCTTCTCCATCCCCGTGGCCCAGAGCATGGAAATAATTTATTGCAATAAATGCTAAGCCATGGGACTGTTGGTTACATAGAGTGCAGTTTTACCCAGGAAGCATAGGGA